>CAWUFW010001440.1:1712500-2312500 GCA_963921515.1 Calotriton arnoldi
CGTCCGCTGGCTCTATGATGTCCTGGGCCAGCAGGCTTTGTATTTCTTCCTCCACCTGTGGTTGCAAATGGATGGCCACTCGTCGGTGATGCTAAGCCACAGGTTTGATCGCCTCATTAATGTGCAGTGTTATTTGTCTTTCTTTTAGTTTTCCTAGCCCTTGTAGTATGGCCGGATGTTCTCGCAGAATGTTCCATCTTTCTGACATGCTGTATGTCATTGCTAGGAGACCCATCACCTGTGCTGTGACGTTGCTTAGCAGACAGGGTGCTGGAATGTCTCCCCGTAGTACATGTATTTCCTCTGTACTTGACCTTTCTTTGTAAGTTAATGTCTCTGTAAACTTCCCCATGTTTACTACTGGTTTCCTCGAGCCCCAGGTGAATACATCAACAGTGGACGGTGATAGTGGCGGCTTCACTTTCATCTTCTCATACTCTGACATGCACATGATGTTGCATGTAGCCCCACTATCTAGCACGAAACGTGTACTGTGTCTTCCTACTTCAATGTCCACTGTCGCTGTTTTCTTGATCTGATGTTTCTCTACGAGATTAATGTGTTGTGGCATTTGGTCTTCCGCTGGGGCATCAGATATAGCCGTTCTACCACCTCTGGCGCGGCTGCTCCTTCTGATTCAGCTGAGGAACTGCGATTCGTTGCTTCCATGTGCCTTGCGTACCTGCTTGGCGCCGTCCGTGGTCTTGCCGGTTCTTCCTCGCTCACTTTTAAATTGACCACTCATGCAGGCGCTTGCAAAATGGTTGTCTCTGTTGCATTTCCTGCATTTGTGGCCCATTGCCGGGCACGCGCCGACATGTGGAAACTCGAGTCCGCACCGATAGCATGTTTTTTCATGCTTCCTTCTTGGCGGTGGCGGTGTAGCGTCTCTCCTTTTGATGTTTCCAGTTAAACGGTTCGCTTGCTCCGCTCTTCTTTCGTTTCCTAGTTCCATCTGTCTGGCATGTGTTGCTGCTCTGGCTTCCGCTCTCGCCATGGTCAGTATTTTCTCGAGCGAGGACGGCTCTTTCAGAATTCGTGCGCGGAACTCCACTGACTGACAGCCTTCAATGATGCGCAGTCGTATCGCTTGTTCGTTGTCAAGCTTGTCGAACTCGCAATATGTGACCAGTTTCCGCAGTCTTGTTGCGAAGTCGTCGAGGGACTCCTCTGCTCGTTGACACTCGGTATTAAATGTGTACCTTTCGAAGTCTATATTTCTTTGCGGGTTAAATTTGTCTGTGAGGCACTTTATCAGTCCCTTGTATGTTGCTTTTTGATCTGCGGGAAATGTTATTAGCAGGTCCCCCACTTCATCCCCGACAAAATTTAGAAACAGATCCACCTGTTTTGCTTCTGCGATATCTGTGGCGCGCATGTATCGTTCGAATTGCCTAATCCATCTTTCCCCATGTGATGCCGGTCTGTGGTTCCGATAGGCTGAATGGTAGTGGTCTGCGGAATATTGCCTGTGTGTTATTCTTGTCACTTGCGTCGGTCATTTTGTTGTTGTTCCCTCCTTTCTTTGTATCCGTCTTATTTTGCTGTCTTTTTGTTCTTTATTTGTTCTTTGTGTTGTAATTTCTTTTTATTTCCACCCTTTTTCTTCTTTTCTATGTATTTTAGTTGTTGCCTGACTTTGAAATGGCCACCTGGCCTTCTCTAGCCTCTCATTGGCTGTCCAGCCCGACTCCAAAATGGCCACTGGGACTTCTGTAGGGCGAGATTTGCTATTTATTGTATGGCCTGACTTTAAAATGGCCGCCGGGTCTTCTTCAGCCTTTCATTGGCTGTCCCGCCTGACTCCAAGATGGCCGCCGAGTTCTCGCGATATTTCAGCTCGACATCTACACGCGGGAAGCTCGGGGCCCTCTTTGCAGTCGGCGGTCAGCTTTCTTCACGGTCGGGTGCCCTTCTGCTTTCCCCTCACCTCACCTCTCTTGACGCGGCCGGGGTGGGCCCCCGATGTAGCTGCAGGCGCTTGCACGCGGACCAGGGTGGGCTCCTGGCTCCGCTTGTCTCGCGATCGGGGTGGGCTTCCGATTTCGCGTCTTCTTTCTTTGGGGCCCGACGGACCAGGGTAGGCTCCTGGTTTCGTCTCCTGTAGTCTGGTGAACTCCCGACGTCACAGTTTTATTTCTCGGTGGTCAGCGGACCAGGGTGGGCTCCTGGCTCCGTTTGGATGTCGTAGGCGGGGCACGCACTTCTGGTGGTGCCTCCTGATCCCACCTTCTCGTCTCCAGTTGTTGTGTTCTTCCACAGAGTCACGCAGAGACCGGTTAGTGTTCTTGTTCAAGATGCTTTATTTCTATGTCTCGCTGCTGCACTTACATGCACGTCCTCGCCCGTGCCCTCACTGCCCAGGAATCCCTCCCCACTCCCTGACCGGAAGTGGTGTCCGGTTCCTGTCCCTCCCAACATTCGGGTGCAGGGTCCTAGTGCCCTCTGACCCTGGTCACTACACTGGGTTTGTTTATTCCTTGCCTCCACTGCCTTCAGACCCTAACAGGCTCCTACCACATGCCGCCCCCATGCTTACCTGCCCCCCGCACATCCTCACACAGTGCCGGCCCTCACCCCCTCCCAGGCCCCCTGGTTTTATTTAGTCTGTGCCCCACCTGTAGACCTTCACCCGGGTCAGCCCTCACCCTTTGCCAGGGCCCTTAGTTTCCCACACCCATTTGAGTGCCCCCTCCCCACACCCTCACACAGTGACACGCTCTCCCAGCCCCACCCCCCACTGCCTCTAGGCCCCCAGGCTCCTACACACGTGGCCTAGGGTGACCAACCGTCCGTAAATTTCACGGACCGTCCGTAATTTGGATCTCACGTCCATTGTCCGTGATGATCTTTTTTACGGACGCCTTTTGTCCGTAATTTTGGGCATTGCAGGGAACAGCATTGTTCCCTGCAAGAAGCCTCAGCTCCCTGATGGGGCCGCCTTGCACTCCTTCTCTGAGCACAAGAGCAGCCCCACCCCGCCCATTGTCATTCTGTATGGGGCTGATTGCCACATACAGAATGAAAATGGGCCAGTCTAAGCTGTTACAGCATGTGGTGGCCTCCTCCAGCCTCTGTCTAGGGCAGGGCATACTGGCAGATGGAAGAAACGTGTAAACACGCCAATGCTGCTGCTACGGAATCCAATTCATGGAAAAACAAGCATTGGCATAGCCAATAGGTCTCGCTTTTGGGACCTTATAAGTGTTTACCCATGCAACAGTTGATGTTGTTGCACCAAGGATATTGTGCTGCATAACTAAATACTTATAAGGTCCCAAAAGCGAGACCTATTGGCTATGCCAGTGCTTGTTTTTGGTGGAAGCGCACAACTTCGGCCACATCAAAACCTGTAGTCCTGGCTCCTAACATGTAGGCGGAACCAAAGCCCCTCTCTGTGATTCTCACACAATTGTCTAGCGACAGCTGTGCTTTCAAGCCAGACCGTAATGAACGCCGCTGCTTGGAGGACAAGCACTTTTTTATGGAAGCGCAAACCTTCTGCCCAATCAAAAAAGGTATTCCTGACTCCCAACATGTGGACAGAGACAAAGTCCCTCTCTAGTGATGCTCACATAATTGTCGAGCAACAGCTGTGCTGTCATGTCAGACCGCAAACATACACAGACTGGGCTCTGTCTCCACCCAGAGGAGTATTTCTCTTTCAGCTAATCCTATTGGCAGGTTGTGCGTCATTCATATGGAGTGCTTGCTCTGCAATCCATGACACTTTGGCATCTCAAAAATACTCTGAATAATAAATCAAATGTATCTTATAGATGCATTGTATAAAGAAAGCAATCCCAGTTTTGTTTTTTCCCCTGCAGTAATCTGTCAGAGTTGCGTCTGGTTTGCACTCAAACGCAAACCAGACCTATTGGCCTTGCCAATGCTTGTTGAACCAGTTAAAATGTATTTGATAATCTTAACACGTATCTTAACAAAGTTCCTATACTTTACCAGAAGCTGCACATTTTGTGGTGTAAATAAACAGTGTGGGTAGGCGAGTTGGCCCATACCCTTGCTCAGTCAAGCCCACACCCATCGACAACTCCAGTTGTACTTTATTCGAAATAAATCTCAGCGTGGTTCAAATGTGAATGTCTCCAAGTGTGCTCACAGGGAAACCTTTGCTGCTGGAAGTAGCAATTCAGATTTCTCAGCCGTTAGGCCATCTGGTGGTAGACAAGCTTGATCTCCTCTGTATCAACACAAGTACACAATGTATTAATTCACCCATAAATACAGCTCCAAACCAGTGCTTAATTTGAGCCGGTGGTTTATGGTGTTCAGCACCGGCACTTGATCATCAACACCTGCGTCTTTCATGAGCACCAGTTAAAGACACATTCATTTACGGGAGATTAAGTGATTTGCCTGGAATCACAGGATGTGGAGCCCACACCCAGAATCGAACCTGGTTCCCCAGTTCACAAGTCAGCAGCACTGGTCATTACACCACATCCTCTCCCCACTTTCGTGGTTAGCAGTTGGTTCTATTTTAGGTAGCGCTGACAAGAGAAATGGGCTGGTGCAAGCTGTCTCCTGACGAGAGCCCCGGCACATATATATATATTTTTTTTTTTACAAATTAACCACTGCCGCAAACAACCTAGAAACGTGGAAAAAGACTATGGTGCCAGTTGGTTTTAACAGGGACATTTTAAATCATTCAAATAACTAAGCATGTAATAAAACACACATTTCTTCTGCGAAGGAACTGCCAGAAGATTGCCACAATGCATTAAATCCCTCTCAAAACAGTGAAGTCACAAAACACACAAAGCAGCCACGGGATTCTCATGTGAGGCTCTGGGGCTGAACCGGTCGCTTAGGTTCCCTGGCAGGTCATCACCGTACGGTTTCCTTTCACAACCATTCCTGGAAAACATTTATTAAAGGATAATTCGCCCGTCCATCAAGAGGCCCCCTTAGGTTCCCGGGCGGAATGTAAGACCGCACGCGAGGGAGCCTACTGAGGTGTCCAAAGAGAAAAAAACTTGTAGTTTCATTTCAGCACCACCCTGGAGGCACGAGGCGCTCCATCTTCACGGCACCCGACCAGGGGGCAGACATGCCTGAGCGGTGACCTTTCGCAGCAGCACCACAGATCATCTGTGCTGAGGGAGGAGGCAAGGCCATCATGAAGCGCGACGGCGGGCACCAGTGCCCCTTGGCAAATGCCAGCTAGATGTGCATCCTCTCCTACGCAGCCCTGCTCTCCGGCACAACCCTTAGAAAAACCAGACGCTCTTGCGTCATGGCCTTTTGCCTGCGATTACCCGCACGGCAGGCATGTGTTTCCAATTATCGCGCCCGCGTCTGGGCACGATAATGGGAAACATCTGTGTGCCGCGCGCGTAACCGCAGGGAAAAGGCCATGACGCACGAGCGTCTGGTCAGCTTTGAAAACCCCCTACATAAAGTCTTGCCAGAAGCAGCGCTTGCGCGCTACTCTAGGCTCGACCTAAAAACTGGTGAAAGAAGTTAAAAAAGGAGGGGCTAGAGTTCTTTCACAGTCATTTTAGAACTGATGCATTTTCAATATTATATTCAACGAAGCCATGGTTGCTGCTTTTTTATTTTATGCAACTAACAACCATTGACAAAGCCAATAGTTCTGGCTTGTTGTAGGTGTAACGTTACTTGTTGTGTTATATATCTGGATACAATGACAGAAGAGACAGAATACCAGTCAGGCGGTACACTATACTAAGCACAAATTTTTAGCTTAGGTGTTTTAAGCCACGCCCTTAATTACATCGAACACCCCCTTTGGAGATACCCCCCAGTTTTTTCATCCCACTTAAAGCCCTGGAAACAACACCATGTCACAGTCACCTCATGGCCTGGCACTGTGCATCATGCATGACTCATGACTTCCACTTTTTCAGATTGCCTATGTGCAGGGGCATAGTGAACCCTCCCCCCACCCCCTTGCTTTAGGAACTACAGCTGGGGTGACATTCTTGATGGGCCTCTTCTGTCTGCAACTCTACAGACAAAGGCTCAGCTCATAATTAATTTGAAAAGGTGAGCGAGTGAGTAAGTGGAGGGATGGGTGGATGACTGGATGGATTCGTGAAAGGGTGAATGGATGAATGAAAGGGTGAATGGATGGATAATGAGAGAAAGGATGCATGGATGAGTGAGTGGAAGGATGGATGAGAAAAGGTAAATAGATGGATGTATGGGTGGATGGGTAGATGGATGGGTAAAAGGGTAGATGGATGGGTAAAAGGGTGGATGAGTGAAAGGGTGGATGATGGGCGAGTGAATGGGTGGATGGATGAGTGAAATGATGGATGGATTGATGAATTGATAAGTGAAAGGGTGAATGGATGGACGAGTGAAAGGGTGGATGAGAGTGAAAGGGAGGGTAGATGGACAAAAGGATGGATAGATGAGTGACAGGATGGATGAGAGAAAGGATGGATGAGTGATAGGGTCAATGGATGGATTCATGAGTGGATGAGTAGATGGGTGGGTGGATGGAAGGAAGGATGGCTAAGTGAAAGGGTCGATGGAGAGAGAAAGGGAGTATGGATGGATGACTGAAAGGGTGGATGGGTGGAAGGATGAGTGACTGGGTGGATGGATGAGCAAGTGAAAGGATGGCTGTATGGGTGAAAAGATAAATGGCTGCATGAATGAGTGGATGGATGGAAGAGTGTACGGATGAGTGTACGGATGGATAGGGTGAAAGGGTGGATGGATGGAAGGATACATGATGGATGGGTTTGCAAATGGTTGAATGTTTGGATATGGATGGGTTTACTTATATACTATTGCGCTACCTCCTTTGATGTGTCTGGAAAACTTAGCTTTTGTCCCGAAGTTTTGTCTTAAATTTTGACCCTTTGTCCTGAATTTTTACACTCACCGTCCTGAATTTGCACCCTTGCCAGTTGGTCACCCTAACGTGGCCTTCACCCTTAACCAGGATCCTTAGTTTCCCACTCCCATTTACTTGCCCCCCCCCCCCCCACAGTGCCACCCTCTGCCAGCCTCCTGGGTTTGTTTATTCCATCCCTCCGCTGCCTTCAGACCCTCACAGGCTCCTACCATATGCCGCCCTCACTCTTTGCCAGGACCCTTCGTCTCCCGTTACCAGTTTTCCCCTCCCCCACCGCACCCTCACACGGTGCTGACCCTCACACGGTGCACCCTCACACGGTGCTGGCCCTCACCCCCTCCGAGACCCCCGAGTTTGTTTATTTGGTCTGTGCCCCATCAGGAGACCTTCACACCCTGGTCATCCCCCACTCTTTGTCAGGGCCCTTAGTTTCCAAATACCTGTTACTAGCCCCCCTCCCCCCCCCCCCCTCCCTTCACACGGTGCCGCCCTCACCCCCTGCCGGCCCTCACCCTCTCCCAGGCCCCTCGCTTTGCTCGTTCTCTGAATGTTTCAGATTCGGACACAGAAGCCATAAGCCGCTTGAGGAGGATTTAGAGGTCGTTTCCGGCTCGCAAAGTCCCCGGATTAGTACTTCGGATGGGGAGGGGCAGGGATGGGGGGGGAGACGGGGGGTACTTCTGAGCACTAGAGGCAGCGGCGGTGAAGAGGCCGCGTGGTAGGGGCATCTAAGTAGTGCTTGCTGCCCCTGACGTGGTGATGAAGCGCTTTGCAGACGGGCAGCGCGATACTCCACGAGGCGCTAGTTTGTAGACAGTAGAAGAAGGGGAGGAGAGGACAGGTGTGTTATGAGGGTGAAGGAAGACGAGACGCAGTCCAACAAGGAAACAAAAACAAAACACAGGCAGAAGAAGTGGTGACGATTAGGCCGCGGGGAGCGTTTAGGCGCTAGAGAGAGGCAGTGAGAAGGATTCTACTGTTGGGAAGAGAGACAAAGTGAGCAGGCGAGAGTGTGGGGGAGGAGGACAGGACTCCCCAGTCCTGGGGCTGGACCGTTTGCAGCAGACCTGCCTCAGAAATCTGTATGAACTGTAAGCACAGAAGTAAATACCAAGCGGGGACAACTCCGCCTTCATCCTTGCAAGGTATGATAACCATACGTGCAGGGTCACTTGCCCCTACAGGAGTGTGTGCAGCTGCGCGCCCTCGAGGAGTACAACAGGTACACCGTCACCTGAGCACCAGCAGAGCCAGGGAGTGAAGCGGGGAGCACGCCATAGCAGATGAGCTAGGGTGTGACCGGGCCCTGTAGGTCGTCCGGCGGGCTGAGCACGTGCGCACGACTGGACCTCAATGGAGTACGTGATTGTTGAGTGGTAGTTGAGAGCTAGCCTCTGGGTGGGTGCGGGGCAACACTCCTGTCTGCTGCACCTCGGGCAGCCATGCAGGGCCACAGCTCTGCCTGTCATAAGTGGCATGGACCTGGCATCGACCCTGAAGGGAGGGACTGCCCAGAAAGGCCAGGCCAGGCCCTCCCAGGCCTGCCGGAGAGGGATCCCAAGACCTGGACATCCAGGCACCGAGGCCTGGGCAGAGCTGGCAACGCTCCGTGCCACGAAGCCCGTCTTTACCACATGCAGACCCAGGGGCTTCAGCCCCCCGCCCCCTCCACAGCTTATCAGATACAGCTGGGGTGGAGTTCTTGATGAAACTTCCCTGTCTCTCTCTGTAACTCGCCAAAAACGTATAAATAACGTGAAAGGGTGAGTATGTGGTGAGTGAAAGGATGGATGGGGTGAGAAAGAGTGGATGGATGAGTGAGAGTGAAAGATTAGATGTAAGGGTGGATGATTGAAAGAGTGAATGGATAAATAAAAGGGCGGATGATGGTTAAAAGGGTGGATGGATAAGTGAAAGGATGGATGAATGAAAGGGAGGATGGATGAATGAGTGAAAATGTGATTGGATGATGAGAGAAAGTATGGATGGATGTGTGTGTGTGTGTGTGTGTGTGTGTGTGTGTGTGTGTGTGTGTGAAAGAGTGGGAGTGAAAGGGTAGATGGATGAATGAGTGAAAGGGTAGATGGATGAATGAGTGAAAGGGTAGATGTAAGGATGGATGAGTGAAAGGGTGGATGGATGAATGAGTGAAAGGGTAGATGTAAGGATGGATGAGTGAAAGGGTGGATGATTGAAAGAGGGTGAATGGATGGATAAAAAGGTGGAAGATGGATAACAGGGTGGAAGATGGATGAATGAAAGGGAGTATGGATGGATGATGAGAAAGTATGAATGGCTGAGTGAAGGGGTGGATGGATGGGTGGAGTTACATGATAGAGGGATGGGCAAAGTGAAAGGGTGGATAGATAGATGAGCGAATTGATGGATGGATGAATGAATAAATAAGTAAAAAGATGGATGCTGGGGCATCATGAACACCCAGCTTTAGCAGCTACAGCAGGGGTGAAGTTCTTGATGGGCCTCTCCTGTCTGCAACTTGGTAGATAAAGGTGAGTGAGCGATAGGATGGATGTGAGTGAAAAGGTGAATAGCGGAGTGAGGTAAAGAATGGATGGGTAGATGGATGGATGGATGGATGAACGAATGGCTGTAAAATGGATGAGTAAAAGAATTGATGGATGAGTGAAAGGATGGATGGGATAAGTGAAAGGGAGGGTGGATAGATGGTTGGAGTGAAAGAATGGATGGATGAATGAATTAAAGAATGGATAAGAGAAAAAATGCATAGATGAGTGAAGGGGTGATGGAAGGATGGAAGAAAGGGTGAAACATGAGTGAAACAATTGATGAGTGAAAGGGAGGGTGGATGAGTGGAAGAGTAAATGGATGGAGGGATAAGTGGATGGAAGGGTGGACGGATTAGTGAAAGGATGGACGGATTAGTGAAAGGATGGGCGGAAGAGTGAAAGGGTGGGCGGAAGAGTGAAAGGGAGGATGGAAGAGTGAAAGGGAGGATGGATAGATGAGCGAAAAGATGTATTGGTGAATGACAGGAAGGATGAATGGATGAGTGAAAGGGTGGATGAGAAATAGGTGAAAGGATGGATGGATAGGTTTAATGGGCTGGTTTGGAAATGGACAGTCGGAATGATGAAAGAATGAATGGATGACAGAATGTAAAGGTGAAATGGTAGATATCAGCGGGTGGATGGAAGGATGAATGGATAGGTGCTTGCATGAAAGAGACAAGAGAGCTCTTCAGTGGGGGGGGGCGGGGAGGTCGTGATGAGTTGCTCCGTTTCCTTGGTGTCATAAGAGCTTTGGTTCGAAGTGGGGGGTATTTTAATTTTCTGTCCACTCCCTTGGTGCTGCGCGACCTTACATGCTGAAGCAGCTTGCCAAGTGTGCTGCACTTTATACTACACCCAAACAGCAGCTTTCGCTCCGCAGGCCCTTATATGCTCAAACACCTCACCAGCTCTGTATGTCACACGCGATCAGCGCACCGGCTCTGGGCTACTTTCAACCATGATCCGGCAGCGGTCTAAAGCAATGTCACATTCAGCCACGTGGCCCCCACGACCACATTCTAGAACATACTCTTGTCTCGCATCAACACAGCAGGACTGAGCTGGTTATGGTGAAAAGTCATTGATGAAGGCTTGGTGCTCGAGTTGTATATTATGTAAAGTTACAACAAAGGCAATAGGCCTTGAATATTTATTGTGAAAAGTATACGTTAAAGCCAGTAGGCCTTCAAGGGTGGATTGTCGTTACACCGTGTTAATGCCTGTAGACAGGTGTATTGTTAGATTGAGTCTCGCAGATTATTGTAAACAAGGATCTTGTGTTGGTCGTTTCCTCTGACAAACCCTGGAGGTAGACTAACCTTATAAAGGCGTGGGAGGTGTAATTGTCTGTGTGGGCCCTGTCATTAAAAATGCTGTGTTAAAGCCTGTAGACAGGTGTGTTACAGGAATCTCACACGTTGCCATAGTATACAAGGGTTATACTGTTAGTCATATCCTTTGACAGACCGCAGGAGTAGAAGTTTTACACTGAGAATCCCCATTATGCCGCTGTAGGAGACGTTGTACATTATTACTTATTCTGTCCCGACTGGATTATGGCAGCATTCTTTATTGGGGGGTTGATAGAGCCTCCTTGGGACGGATGCTGATGGTGCAGAACGCGGCTGCTAGAAATACGCTTCCGCTACATCCCTCCTCCGCGAGCTCCATTGGCCAAGGGTGGCGAAGCGCATTCACTTGAAGGCCCTATGCTAGGTCTTTAAAGCTTGGATAAAGGCTGCCCCCCCCCCCCCCCAGACCCGATTTAATTGCATCAGCCGGCTCAGTACTTGTTCTCCAGGAACTTACCCTTATGTACTGTTCCTAGGATCAAACTCTCGCATGTGGGAGGTCGCTTTTGCGTTCCTCGGCCCTCGGCTTTAGAACACTTTGCCGGAACACCTGAGATTCTGCACTTCACTGACCACCTTCTGCGGACAACTGAAGACATGGCTGTTCTGAATTTGTGGGGCCTAGGACTCCTACCTGTTGTTAAAGTTAAAAGCGCCGGGAAACCCCGTGTGCGTAGCTGCCGCGCTATATAAGCTTAGTAACAACATGACATTGTTTTGCCAAATGTTATTGTGTACATATTTGTATACAACACAATACAGATCGCTGCCTTGTGAGAAAGGCTCTGGGTAGTATAGTTGGACCGAGCGCGTTACGGTGACAAGCCAGTGAGGATTGTAAACACCTACATGGCTCAGTAGGAAAGGTTTAGTAAGACACCATAGCATCGTTCTGTTTATTATGACATATTACAACACAGTGGTAGTCCAGACTCATTGTGAAAATCATATGCTAAAGCCAGTAGCGTGGATCGGTACGCTGCGTTGATGCCTGTAGACAGGCGTATCGTTAGATGGAGTCTCACAGATTACTGTAGTAAGCAAGGAGTTTACTGTTTACTTCCTTTGACAAAACCCGGGCGTAGAAGATTTACACCAGGATTCGTCTTGCTAGTCCCTCTTAGGACACCCAGGCAAGTGTTGACGGTCACCCCTTGTAGTAAACATCTCTATATATACATAAGGGGTCTTTGGGTCCACCTGCTGCCTTTTCGAGTACCATTCACATTCCGCTTATCCCCATGACAGCATATAGAATGGGGCAATAGGTTAACCCATTTCTACCACTAGCTCTACTGCCCTACGAGTACCAGCTCTCTCCCCATCACATGCACATATCCACATGAAAACCAGTGTCCTTCGGTGTCTGGGCGGTTGGCCAGCCCTTCACTTCTCCATGTTTTCTTTCGCTGGTCCCGTCGCATTTTTTCCTCGTTTTTAGACCATCCTGCAGCTCCCCAGGCAGTCCTACCAGGTCGCTCTCTTGCTGCTCATTTCTCCTGCCTTGGCTTCTTCCTGTGAAGCCACTACATCGAAGCTGAAATGAGAAAGGCGGGGCCCTCATCGGCCACGCCGAAAGTATGGCGGTCGTGCCGGCCCCTGACGACCACAGAGGCGGGCCTGTCGTGCACAGTGATGACGCGACAGGCGCGCCTCGACCGTAATTGGTCGCGGTTTCTGGGTGTGACCCGGAAGTGATTCTAATCACTTCCGGGTCACGCGTTGAGTGAACGCCAGGCCAGTTAGAACTGGCCTGGCAGGAAAGGCCGATAAAAGGCTGGGGAGCGTAGGAGTCTGCCTCTTTGCTCCCCGCTCCCCCAGCTTGCTGCACCAGCCTCGCTAGGAGGCTGTAACGTGTTTTTGTTTTGTCTCCCTGCAGGTTGCCGTGACGACGCAGGAAGGATTTCGGCGGCGCGGCGTTCAGCGGAGGAGTGCGGCGGTTCGAGGCTGCTGCCGTGATCAGCGAGCGGAGATCAGCGGTCGGCATACTGCGTGTGGGGGCTTTGCCGGGAGATCAGCTGTTGGCTGAGAGGACTTCCGGGTTCGCCACGCTCGACGTGCTGCGGGGCAAGTAAAGGAGAACAATCCCGGGTGTATCGAGGCAAAGTCGGGCAGGGTTTGTCATCTCCCCGTGGGTCGCTCTGGCATAGTGGTAAGGTCTGATGAGAGAACCTTTGTGAAAGTGAAGCGGAGGAGAGCCCCCTTTGTGTCAACGGCTGAGGTGAGCCTGGTTGGTTGAGAGTGACGGTCGGGTGGGCTTGCATTTAGGAGGCAGCATTACGAGATCCCTCAATTTGTGGCGCTTAAAGCAGGTAGTGCTTCCGGGGTCCCTGGGCAAGCACGGGGTGGTGGATTGTGGTGAAAGAAGGCATATGTTCTTATTGTGGGAGCCTTGGACATTGAAACAAGTGGGGCTTTGAGCTGGTGGTGTTTTCCAGTATCCCTGGGCGTCAATGGTGTGCTTTTAGCTAGTGGGGGTTGAGAGTGTGTGGTTAAGGGTGCACTTCCCCAGTATTGTTGGGAGCCTCGCGGGGAGGCTTTACATGTTCTATGCTTTATTTTGAAGGAGCAATTACTGGACGGGCACGGATTTTCTGAGGCGGGAACAGCGCCGGATCAGCCGCACTTTGGTATCACTACAGCGGGGAGTACCAGAAGGGGACACAGACAGGCCTGCATTCCAGCGCTTCCGGGAGCCACGTGGGTTTGAGATTACTCACCTGACCCACTGGACTAGCTGGTGTGGAGTGGCTTCGGTTGCGTGGGTGCCTACGGCCGGTTGTGTACCTCCTACGTGCTAAGGTAAGGGCTTGGACGGTGTGCCAGGTCATTGGGGTACGGGAGGGGTGTGTTTAAGTTAGGCTATTACACGGTTGCCTTTTCTTAGAAGAAGGGCATTGTAGGTACTTGGGTAATAGTCAGCACACTACCAGGTTTACTACAGTGTGGATAGGTGCAATGGCTGGTAAAGCAAAGTGGGGTGACCAGCGTTCACGGATGGAAAAACTGATGGAAGCAATGATGAAAAAGGTTGACGAGTTGGGGCAGGGTCTCGCTGACCTCAGGGAGAAAGTGGATGGGCAAGAAGGGACAGAGGAGAGGGCTAGGCGTAGCATGGTGCCCCCCAGGGCGGCATTTCCCCCCTTACCCAAGCGGGTTCGGTCGAAGAAAGGGAGGCCAAATGTACCTGCTCCACCTAGGGCCCCTGAACCTGTCCCCCAGCCCAGGGAGGAGCCCGGACCTTCAGGGGTGGTCCCTTTAGGGAGTGTCTCACCAGTTATACCTGCGGCCCCGGTGCCGGTCCCCCAGCCCAGAGAAGAGCCTGGGCCTTCAGGGGTGGTCCCCGTCCCACAGGCCCCATCTGCTCCTGCGGGGGGGGGCTGTAAGGATAGTAGCCCACAATCCCGAGTGGTCCCTGCGGGCGGGAACCCGGTTCCGCAAGATTTAGTGTCACAGTTAGCCGCAGTCCTGCCTTGGTTGGGGAAGGTAGGGATCTTGTCACCAGCAGTGGGGGCGAGGGACATCAGGGAGGATGTACTCGCTGAAGCAAAGCGGATAGTAGCTCGGTTTGAAGGGACACCTGGGGATAAGACAGGTGAGGGGCAGGGTACACTTTCCCCTGTCATTCCAGCGGGGGGGCCACCCCAATTGAACCAACCGGAGGACTACCAGTGCTCAGCATAACAAAGGAGAAGCTGACGGAGCCAAATGGGGCAGCTTCAGTAGGTAAGCGGGAAACATTGCCTGTGTTAGGTGTGGGGGAATCCTGCACCAGGAGGGAACACTTAGCGAGACATGTCACACAAGAAGTGAAAGAAAAAATTTGGGCTGGGAGTTATGTTAGTATGTTCTCATTGCTTCTTGATGAAAATGAAAGGGAGGAAGCAAGGAAAAAGAAGGACTGGATGCTCCCTAGGGAATGGGCAAGTGAACTCCAAAAGTTCAGGATTGAGGAAAATTTGAATAATTGGATCAGATGTTTCTCAATATTCATGGCAGTGATGGCTGAACGTTTTCCTAATATGCAGGCAGAGATGGCATGTTACCAGTGCAGGATCACTGGGGCGCATGACAAGTACGGGGGATGGGATGGAAAGAATACGACAAGAATTTTAGGAGAGCCAAAGCGTCGGACCCATCCCTCTCTTGGGACCGCATTGACACGATCGCCTGGTTGGACCAATTTGGTGGGGGATCTCAGGACAATGCAAGAAGCCAGTCCTTTCAGTCCTTTCGGCAGCCTTCATCCACAGGCTCCTCCAACAGTGCAGGTAGTGGAGGAGGAAGAAAAGGGACATGTTGGGATTTTAATAGGCGCACATGCACTAGGCCGCAGGGCACGTTCAAGTTCAAACATGCTTGCTCTATCTGTGCCAACCCATCGCACCCTGAGTCCAAATGTTTCAGAAAGTCAAAGGATAGGGGAAAGAAGAAGCAGGAGTAAGGGTATGGCACGACAAATAGGCGCGTTCACCCATTAATGTAACGGCTCTGACTCCTTGGCTAAACAAATACCCTTGTCATTCAACTGCTAGGATATTGCTAGATGGTTTCAGGTATGGTTTCAGGATTCCAGCACCTGAATATGTGGGGACTCCGGAATGCAAGAATCAACTCTCGGTTAGGACCAACCCAGGTGTAGCAGCAACAAAAATTGAAAAAGAATTGCGCTTAGGCAGAATAGCGGGCCCATTTGATTCCATCCCGGTAGAGAATTTTGTCTGCTCCCCTTTGGGAGTGGTTCCCAAGAAAGAAAGTGGAGAGTTCAGGTTGATACATAATCCGTCAACACCCAAGGGCAACTCATTGAATGACGCTATCAGTGATGAGATTTGTAGTGTAAAATATGCCTCCTTTGATCAGGCAGTGGAGATGCTCAGGAGGCTAGGGAGCGCTTTTGGCTAAGTCTGACATAGAGTCCGCTTTTCGTTTGTTGCCTGTTCACCCATCTGACTTTCATCTCCTTGGTTTTCAGTTCCAGGGTAGATTCTACATGGATATGTGTATGCCTATGGGCTGCTCGGTCTCCTGTGCTTATTTTGAAAAATTCAGTTCATTTTTGGAATGGGTCTTTAGACAGGTGACTGGGCACCAGTTTGTCATGCACTACCTGGATGACTTTCTTATCTTGGGGTCACCGGGCTCCCGGGAGTGTGGGTGGGCACTGCAAGACTTTTGCGTGCTCATGCAGGTTTTTGGGGTTCCCTTGGCAGGTAAGACGGTGGGGCCAACAACCACGATAGAATTCCTAGGGATCGAACTAGATTCTATTCAAGGGTGTTTTCGGTTGCCTGCAGACAAGATTGCTAAATTCAAGGCAACATTGCAGCAATGCTTGGCAAAAGAAAAAGTCACCCTACACCAGCTACAGCAGGCAGGACAGTTGAATTTCGCTCTCAGGATTATCCCTATGGCACGGCCATTTTCCCGGTCCATCTCACAAGCCATGGCCGGCCTCGAGGACAAACACCACCACACCAGGCTGTCTGCTGAGGTTAGGCAGGACATGCGGATTTGGATGGCATTCCTGCGTGACTTCAACGGCAGAGTGGTGTGGCCCGGTCCACCCACTACTTCCGCGGAGTTAGGTTTAATGACTGACGCTGCGGGTAGTGAGGGATTTGGGGCCATACTCGGTACTGAGTGGGTGGCACAGCGATGGCCGGCCTGGTGGGTGGAGACTGGTTTGACGGGTAACATCGGTTTCTTGGAGCTGTTCCCCATCTGGGTGGCATTGTTGGAGGGTCCCGAAAGTCCCGTATTACCATTTAACAAGAAACCCATTAATGATTTTGCACTACCCACCAAACATGATACTCCCAGATAGGCCCTACCAGGCAGGCTCAGATAGAATGTCTTAAGTTGTCCACTTTCCCTTGTCCTGGTAGCACATCTCACATAGGCCCAAGCCCAGCTCCCTAGATAAACCATATCTTACATAGGCCCAAGCATACCTTCCTAAGATACAAATGTGTAGGCCCAAAAGCAAGTGACTCTTGCTCTCATTTTTTATAATAATAATAAAACAGACCTCGTAGGCCTCACTGATCTGCTAGCAGAAATCTGTCCCATCCACCCAGATACAATATTAGCCTGTCTTGTAACTTTTCACAGTTACAAGAGCAAGGGTGGCCCCCACCCACTTGACAACTTGATGGAACATCTGGCAGTGTCACATGCAAGATTCATGATATTCTTAGCTATGGGACTTTCCGCGCTTGCTAAACTGGAACCCAAGGCAGGAACTTGACCAAGAATTAATATATTTAATATTAATTCTAAAGCATTTTTCACGGTAAAAGTTATCCTTTGTTTACTTTTTGCGGTCAGAGAACTCTGACCTTCTGCCACCAGTTCTGTTTTATCCTGATACCACTTCTCATATAAAATTTTCCAGTAAACCAGGTGGCCGAGTGGCCTGCGTCACATCTCGTGTCAAGCCTCGTGCACACGAAGGCAAGTTCTGCATTTAACGATAAAGTTCTGCATTCAACTATATAAAAGAGCCTCGCCCACACTATAAGCTTTGAACTCTCCATTGCATCAGAGGGTTCCCGTGCGATCGATCGTCCGTACTACTGGGCTAGAGCTTCAAACTTTCAAGGTGGTAATATTCTTTTCTTAATAATTTAGCCTTTTGGCTTTAACACCCTATCTAATGGCATAGCCTATTGGCATTGTCAGCCTATCTGATTATTTCACTATTGGTTTTGTCAGCCTATCTGATTATTTCATCATTCGCTTATTCAGCAACTTTAATAATTTAGCCTTTTGGCTTTGACAGCCCATCTAATTCAGTTCATTCTAACCCAAGCCATTGCATTTAACTTAGTTTAAACTACGTAGTCTTGAATGGTGTTGCTTTCTTAAGAAAAGATTAGCCTTCTAGGCACTAGCCTACCCATCCTCTTTAGAGTTAGGGTTGCTCCTTGGGCAGCTGCGTATAGCATAATATTTTGGTCATATATTTGCTTCTTTGAACAACTGAGTTTGAACATTGTCGATGCATTTATTTTTTCATCCTGCTCAAATGTTGTTGGGCAACATTTAAATTGAATTGTTTTATGCTTTGACCTGATCATGTGTTGATGAACACACATTTACGTTGAACTGTTTCCTGTGGGTTTGAATTGCTTAATAAAGTGCTACTGTATTTGACATCGTTGTTCCTTCCTTTCAAGAGAACGTGCAGAGCGCAGGTCTTGCTCTCGTGAGCTGGTAAGCTATGTGTGACCACTGCAGTGTCTCTCCATTTACCCCCCATCAGCATTAACAGTATGGCCGGAGCAATTGCGTAATCAATCTGTGGTGTTCTGGTCGGACAACATGACTGTGGTCGAATGCATCAACCAACAGGCAGCACTGTGTAAAATGATTCTCCGCTTGTTGAAAGAGATGGTTTTACTATGCATGAGACTGAATATACAGTTTAAAGCTAAGCATGTGCCAGGGGTGTTGAATCATGCTGCTGATGCACTTTCTCGCTTCAAGATGCAGGTTTTCAGGGCACACCTCCCGTCGGCAGCAGCAACTCCCACACCCTTCCCAGAACTACTTTGGTAGATTGGTGCCCACAACTACCGGACCTCGTGGCAGCTAGCCTAGCACCCAGGACCAGGAAAGCGTATGAAGGGGCGTTCTGGGCATATTGCACCTTTTTGGGAAGGGAGTGGGCAGAGAAGTGGCATGACACGGGAGCACTCCATTACCTGGGGGCGCTAAAAAGGGAGGGGCGCTCAGCGGCAGCAGCCAAGCGGCATGTAGCGGCAATATCTTTCTTTGCTCAAGCGAGAGACAGGGGAGATCCCACCAACAGCTTCACAGTTAGAAAGGCCTTGAAGGGGTGGCAGCGCCTCCAGGGATCAACACCGGACATGAGGCGGCCCATCGGGGTTGAGCTGCTAGCATCATTACTGGGGGCCCTTCCTCTCATTTGCATCAACACCGAAGAGGTGTTTTTGTTCAACGCCGCCTTTTCATTGGCCTTTTATGGTGCATTCAGGATTGGGGAATTAGTGGCCCAAAACAAGCAGGATGTTCAGGGTGGCTTGCAATTTGACCGTGTGCAGGTTCAAGGCGATGCTTTATTGATATCAATTAGGAAGTCCAAGACTGACCAGGAGGCGCGTGGGGAAGGGGTAGTGCTGCATCAGGCATTTGGTAATCCTTGCTGCCCCCTCACACATTTAGAGGCATTCCTACAGCGTAGACCCAACGGTAAGGGGGGGACGTTGTTAATCCATACAGATGGTACTCCACTCACAAGGTTTCAGTTTAAAAGAGTCGTGGACATGGCAATTCAGAAGGCAGGTTTGGACTCTAGCTGTTTTGGAACTCATTCTTTCCGAATAGGGGCTGCCACGGAAGCAACGGCAAGGGGTTTCCACAGCAGCAACGTTCAGAGGATTGGGAGGTGGTCCTCCAATTGTTATAAGCGCTATGTGCGGCTGCATATGTTGCGAGTAGGGCAATTGCCAGGTGCTGATGCATGTTCCTTCTCTGCTCGCATTTACAGTTCCTCAAGCCTGTCACGCAGGGGGGAAACTGGAGAAGGCACGACAGCACCATCAAGCATCGCAAGGACTGTCACACCCAAGCAAGCAAAGACCACAGGTCGTTTGGATTATTGGCCATTCATATGTGAGGCGTCTGTCTAACTTTTTTCTTTCAGGCAATTATAGGTCCAGAGCGGAGCAGGCAGGTTTTAAGGTATCATTTCATGGGCAGGGGGGTCTCCGCTTGAGCCAGTTTAGATGCTTGGTGGTCGACCTATTGAACAGGGGCGGGGCTCTTCCAAGTATTGTTATCCTGCACCTGGGAGGAAATGACCTAGCGAATCTGGGTAGAAGGGGGCTAGTGGAAGCCTTAATCACCGAGGTGGGTTGGTTAGCTAAGACATTACAGGGGTGTACCATAGTGTGGTCACAATTAATACCCAGATTCCAATGGAGGGGGGGGCGAGTCTGTGAGGGCACTGAATCACTCAGTGAGAAGAATCAACAGAAAAATAGAGAGGCTGTTCAGGGCTCCTCATCTACAGTCGATCACCCACGGGTGCATCAGGGGGGAGCCGTGCTTCTTAAAAGACGGTGTCCATTTGTCTAGAGTAGGCAATGAAATCTTCCTAGAGAATCTGCTGGCTTGGTTGGGTGGCTTCAGGAGTAGGACATGACCTTCTAGTGAGCATAGGGTGGGGGGGGCCAGATAGTCGGTCAACTATGCTGGCCTGTGGCGGTAAGGTCATGATTGGTGAGCAGTAACGAATAGTTTCTTACCTGTCGGTGTAGTTTTGCAGCTTGAAGACTTTCTGGATTCACTATGCTGTGCATTATTCCGCCATCTCGTGGTTGGGTCCGGATTCGTAGTCTTTTCTTTGTTTTTGTCTTTTTTTTTTTTTTTTTTTTGTTGTTGGCCCAGGTGGGCGGCGACGCCCACCATTTGGTGTCTTCGGTGACGTCGTCGCGCTTCCGGCGGAAGCTCCCACCTTTGGTAGCCATCTTCGGATTCTTTTTTTCTTTTCCTCTTACAGTTTTTTGTTGTCTATGTCTTTAACCTTTAATCCTTCAATTATTCTTTGATCCCTTTAAAACCTTGTATGTAGTTTAGTTGTACCCTTAACCTCCTATGTTATCTTCCTGGCGGAGGCGGGTGGGATCGCTAGTGAATCCAGAAAGTCTTCAAGCTGCAAAACTACACCGACAGGTAAGAAACTATTCGTTTTGCAGCGTGAATCTTTCTGGATTCACTATGCTGTGCATAGACTTAGTAGCGGTTTTGTTATTGCGGTGGTTGGGTGGAAGATGAGCATTGGTTGCTGAAAATGTGCTGTAAGACCTTCTGTCCTACTTGTGCCTCTTTGTTCATTTGGATATCAACACAGTAGTGTTTGGTGAACGTGTGCACGGAAGACCATGTTGCCGCTTGGCAAATGTCTTGTATAGGTGTGTTCGCTAGGAACGCAACCGTTGCTCCCTTTTCCTTGTTGAGTGAGCCTGGGCGGCCCCTTGTAACTCTTGTCCTGCCTGCTTGTGGCAGAGTTGTATTGCTTGTGCAATCCACCGTGCAATGGTATTTTTTGTTACTGGTCGTCCCAGGAAACTGCTTGCGAAGGAAACGAAGAGTTGTTTTGTTTTCCTGCATTCCTTCGTCCTTTCTATGTAGTGCATCACTGCCCTTCTGGCGTCTAGCGTGTGTAGCGCCTTTTCTGAGGGTGTTGAAGGTTTCTGGAAGAAACTTGGTATCTGTATTGTTTGATTGATATGGAACCGCGACACCACCTTTGGCAGGAAGTGTGGGTCCGTCCTCATGACAATTCTGTCCTTGTGTATTTGCAAGTAGGGCTCTTGTAGTGTGAGAGCCTGTAGTTCACTGACTCTTCGCAGTGACGTGATAGCCACTAAGAAAGCCGTTTTTAGTGTGAGCATGTGCAGTGTGCTCTTGTGTATGGGTTCAAATGGTGATTTCATCAACTGTGTCAGTACAGTGTTGAGGTTCCAGCTTGGGGCTGGCATCCTTTTAGGGGGGCTATTCTTTTAGCCCCTTCCAGGAATCTTTTGACCACTTGGGAGGTGAAGAAGCTTTTCACCGCTTCTCCCCTGGTGTAGGCCACTATGGCTGCTAGGTGAACCCTTAGTGACGAGTAGCTCAGCCCGCTTTGTAGTAGGTGTGTTAAATATCGCAGTACTGTTGATTCTTTTGTGACTTTTCGTTGCAGTCCCTCTGTAATGCACCATTGTGAGAACCTTTTCCACTTTGCAATGTAGCATTTTCTTGTAGTGGGTCTCCTTGCTTCTCTGAGTACTGCCATGGTGCTTGGAGGTAGTTTGAGGTGTGCGAATTCTAGGTCCTCAGGAGCCATGCTGCTAGGCTGAGGCTGTCTGGTTCTGGGTGGAGCACTTTTCCGTCTTGCATTGTGAGGAGGTCTTTCCTTCTGCTGAACCTGTGTGCTGGTTCCTGCGCCATTTCCATAATCTGTGAGAACCATGTTTGTCTGGCCCACTGAGGTGCCACCAGTATGAGTGTCATGCTGCTGCTCCTGCATTTGCTGAGTACTTTGTGTAACAGTGGTATCGGGGGAAAAGCGTAAGCAAATTCGTTCGACCAACTTATCCATAGGGCATTCCATAGGGACCTTTGGTCCGGCTGTCTGGATGCGTAATGTTGGCATTTTGCATTGTGGGGTGTTGCAAAGAGGTCTATCCGTGGTGTTCCCCACTTTTGGAACAGTTGCTGCACCTCCTGTTGGTTCAGTTCCCATTCGTGGGATGCAGACGTCTGCCTGCTGAGTCGGTCTGCTTCTACATTGTCTATTCCTGGGAGGTGTATTGCTAGCAGGTCTATCCTTAGAGGGATGGCCCATCTCCAGATCTGTTGTGCCAGACTTGACAGCGGTGCTGATTGTGTCCCACCTTGCTTGTTGATGTAGAACATTGCAGTTGTGTTGTCTGTTTGTATCAGCACTCGCTGGCCGTAAAGCTGCTTTTGAAAGGCTTTTAAGGCTAGGAACACAGTTTTGAGTTCTAGGTAGTTGATGTGTTTCACTGCATCTTGTTGTGACCAGAGCCCCCTGACGCGGAGTCTGGTCATGTGCGCGCCCCAGCCCTGCTGTGAGGCGTCTGTTGTGATGGTCACTGTTGGAGTTGGCTGTGTGAATGGCTTCCCTTGTAATATGTTCTCTTCTTTCCACCACGCTATTTCTTTCTGCACTGCGTGTGTGACAACCACTAGATCTTCCCAACTCCCTGTGGCTTGTGACCATTGCTGTTGTATCCATTCCTGGAACGGTCTCATGTGCAGTCTGATATGCGGGACAAGGTGGATGCATGATGCCATCATTCCCATTAGCCTGCTCACCGTCCTCACTGTCAGAACTTGCCCCTTGCGGTAATGACGTGTTTCCCTCAGGAGCGCTATACTTCTCTTGTCGCTGGGGAACACCTTGGACTGTGTGCTGTCTATTTGTGCCCCCAAGAATATCTTGATTTGTTGGGGTTCTGTTGACGATTTTTCCCAATGTATTGAGAAACCTAATGTGGACAGTGTTTCTATGACTTGTTTGATGTGTTTTTTGCAGAGTCTGTATGATCCTGCTTTTACCAGCCAGTCGTCGAGGTAGGGGTATACATGTATGCTCCTCCTCCGAAGGTGCGCTGCAGCTGCTGCTAGGCATTTCGTGAACACTCTTGGTGCGGACTTTAGTCCGAAGGCTAGCACTGTGAACTGGTAGTGATTGTGGCCTATCACGAATCTTAATAGCCGTTTGTGTTTGCGGTTGACGGGTATGTGCAGGTATGCATCTTTTAGGTCTAAGGTCGCCATGTAATCCCCTTCTTGGATTTGGGGTATTACTTCCTGAAGTGAAGTCATCTTGAATTTTTGTGTTTTTACGAACTTGTTCAGGAATCTGAGGTCCAGTATAGGTCTTAGTGTATCGTCTACCTTTGGCACTAGGAAGTACGTTGAGTATATTCCCTTGTTCCTTTCGTTGTTTGGAACTGGTTCTATTGCTCTTTTTGTAGCAGTTCCTCTGCTTCTAGGCGGAGGAGGGCTAGTTCTCTTGCGGGTATTGACCGATGTCTTGGTCTTCTCCCTGGCGGGTGTTTTTGGAGGTCTATGCAGTACCCGTGCTGTATGGTGTTTAGTATCCATTTGTCTGTGGTAATTTTCCTCCATTGTGTGAGAAATTTTCTTATTCTTCCTCCCACTGGTGTCGTATGCTCGGTGGTTATTTGCTGTGTGCTTCTGCTCTTTATATTTTCCTTTTGCGGACTTCCCCTCAACCTTGGTGTTAACGGTGGGGGGCTTGTTATGTGTGTGGAGTCACTTTGAGGCGGGCTGCTGGCCCCCTCTTCGGGCCTGTCCCCGTCCGTACCCGCGCCCTCGAAAGGACCGTCCTCTGGGTTGGTACTGCCAATTCTGCTGCTGTTGTCCCTGCAGGTTTTGGCCCTGGTTGTTCCCTTGGTACCCTTGTTGTTGTGATTGATGTGAAGTGGTAGGTGCATTGCCTCCTCTACCACTGGCTCGCCTTGAGGGGTTCCCTCTTCTCATCCCCCTGAACTGCAGCGCTCCCATGGACCTTGCAGTTTCGTTGTCCGTCTTTAGTTGTGTTAATTTGTTGTCAACTGTTGCTCCAAACAGTTTCTCACCGTCGAACGGTGTGTTGATGATGTTGCTCTGTACTTCTGGTTTGAAGCCGGAGATCCTGAGCCATGCGTGTCTCCTCTCAGTCATCCCTATCATCATTTGCCTGCTGGAGTTCTCTGCTGCGTCCAAGGCTGACTTTAGGCAAGTGTTCGCGATGGCCTTGCCTTCTTCCGCTAGGTAATTGGCCCTTTGTTGGTGTTCTTCTGGCAGGTGCTTAATGAGCTGGCTCATTTCTGCCCAATGCTGGTATGCATGCCTGCTGATGAGGGCGTTGGAGTTGGCGATACGCCAGTGTATGGCTGCGTTCCTCTCCACCTTACGTCCTGTGAGGTCTATTCTTTTGCTCTCCTTGTCTGGAGGTGGGCCTGTGTTGGTGGGCACACCGGCCCTCTTCCTGGCTGTTGCAGCGATAATGGAGTCTGCTGGTACAGACCCCTGTATGTATGCAGGATCTTTTGTGGAGTGCTTATACTTCTTTTCGCTCCTAGGGGTAACCGCCTTGCAGATTGCTGGTTCCCTGAAGGCCTCCCTTCCCTGGTCGAGAACGCCAGGTAACATGGGTAGAAATTGACTCCTTGTCTGTTGGGGGAGCAGGGTTTCGAAGAGGAAACCTGCTTTTGTCTTTTCCTCCTGCATTTCGACCCCATAAGTCTTTGCAGCCTTCTGCACGACCTCATTGTAGACTCCGATGTCGTCTGGCGGCGAAGGTCTCGAGGGGTAAGTGTCTACCCCTTCTTCTGGTGACTCTGTGTCGAGGTCTTGCCAGTCTAGGTCTTGTACTTCAGAGGACGCCGAGTCCCTGTAAGACAGCATCTCTTCTTCGCCTTCGGCCTCGAAGTAGTAGTATTCCTCGTCCTGGTCTTCGAGCTGTTCGGGTGTCCCCGGGGCCTCGTCGACTTCGACCTCGAACTCCTCGACTGCCTCGTGGACTTGCTTCGACGGAATAGCGTATTGTTTCATCTTCTCGTCGAAGTCTTTTTGCGTTGCAGGATGCTCGCCATCTCTGCCTCGAGCCTCCTCTTCTTTTTCGCCATCTCGTGGGCCTTTTCGGCGTCGAGTGGTGCAGTGCCTCTCTTCGCGGTCGCGGTCGTCGAAACAGACGCCGGGCCTTCCTTTCTCGGTGTCGAGGTTTCCTTTTCGGGGACGACCTTCGACGCCTTCGTTTTTCGGAGGCTTTCGCCGATTGAGAGTCCTTGTCCAAGGATCCGCTCGGCTGTTTGTCCCTTGGTGCTGTTGCTTTCGTCGAGTGTTTCGGCGGCAACGCTCCCTTGGTGGACTTTGCTACACTTCTGGCAGTGTCGCTAGGGATTCTGGCTTCACTCTTTCGAGCGTCGCTTTGGTGTTTTGGGGTCGACGACTCCCTTACCTCCTTCGACGTTTTCTTTTCGATTTCGACGACAGCGCAGTCCTCTGGTCCCTCTGCGATGTTGTCCTCCTCTCCGCTCGAGAGACCCAGGTCTCGGAGAGATGGTGCTGGTCCCTGGCCCTGCATGCTGTAATTCGCCCTTCTCTGTCTGTCTCTCACCCGGAGGGTCTTCGGGGTGAACGCCGAGCACGCGTTGCAGTCTTCGCTGGCGTGGTCGAGCGGCAAGCAGAGGTTGCAGACTGGGTGCTGGTCTTTTTGGGCGTATTTGTGGTGGCAATTTCTGCAGAACTTGAACGGAGTCTTGTCCATAACCGCGCTTAGGGAGCCCCCTGTGAGCGCATTCTCTGTAGGCGTCGAGATTTCGGTCGTGGACCTTCTACCTCGTCGTCCTTCTTCTCCGGTACTAGTGTTGTCGTCCGGTGTCTCAGTAGTATATCTTCTGTGATGAATTTTCGACTTTTCGAGATTCTTCGTCCAACTTTCTGGAACTTCTCGGCAACGATCCAGACCCCACGGCGGAAAAAAGAATCTGAAGATGGCTACCAAAGGTGGGAGCTTCCGCCGGAAGCGCGACGACGTCACCGAAGACACCAAATGGTGGGGCGTCGCCGCCCACCTGGGCCAACAAAAAAAAAAAAAAAAAAAAAAAAGACAAAAACAAAGAAAAGACTACGAATCCGGACCCAACCACGAGATGGCGGAATAATGCACAGCATAGTGAATCCAGAAAGATTCACGCTGCAAAAATTTAAGGTCCTTAGAGGGCGGCGCCATTCTTGAATGGGGTCGCCCAAGAGGGAGGGACAAGTGGTCTCTCCTAGAACTCCAGGGGCAGTTACAGCCGGTTGGCTGGATGGGTGCGGGGGAGTGGGGAGTAACGCTTTCCCTAGGCTAGTTGGCCACCCCGCACGGGCCCTCTGCGCATGCGCACTCCGGTCGGAGGGCGGGCATAATGTGATAAGGATCTGACACCAGTTATTGACCTTGCCGTAGGCTCAACTAGGGATACGCAGAAAAATTAACTGCTATGATGATTATTGATGATGATATGTTTTAGATTCGGATAGGAATACCTTGTATTAGAGATATGTTAAGGTTAGCCATCTGACATCTGTACTTATCAATGTAATGCAATGTTTTCTGCGTATTTGGTAAATTGTATATATTAATTATGTTTAAGTTTATATGTTAATAAATACGGCCGGGGGTTTTACGACCCCCTCATCCAAAACTCTTCTCATGTTATTACCTGGGTCTTGATAAGGGAGGAGGGGGTGTAGGTAGTACCTGGCCATACACCATCTTGGAATGGAACTGTCCATAGTCTATTTCTTTATACTGCTCCAAGATGGCCAACATTACTTATACAGGTGGCAGCTATGCAACTTGTGTAATACCATTGCAAGATGGTCGCCCGCTCCCAGGGTTAATGTTATTTTTGTATTGTAAACAAATGCCTACCAAGTTTCGATGGCGGAATGTTTTCTTTCTTCTACTTTTTCTCTTTTAATTCATCTTCCATTTGCTTGTAGCGCTTGTGTGTCCGTTTCATTGAATAGGGGTAAACGGGTGAATGCAGGAATGAGTAATTAGATGTATGAGTGACAGTCATGTAACAGCTATTGAGTGTCTAAATTCATCAGTGACTGAAGAGGCACTCATAACAAAAGGAACAGATATAACAGAAAAGATCAGGAAAAAAAGGACATCAATTTAAAACGAAAGTACTACGGAAAAGTGTGACGGCAATAGTAAGAACAAGTTAATTGAGACGAGGAAACAATTAAAATAAATTAACCTTTAACTCCATGAGGAAATGGCAGAGGAAAAATACAAACAGGAGATGAACGAGAAGGACAGAGGAAAATGCGTGCAAGGGAATGGGGCGTATCCCAGATTCTACAGAGCAAACCAAGCCCAGCTACAACCAACAAATCTTGCGCTTTCCAAGAAATAGACCGACTTCAAGAAAAACACAGACACTTGAGCAAAGAAGAATTGGAGGAAACGTATGACAGCGCCGTACTTCTAGTCCGCAAAGGCAGTTGTGTGGTCACAAAACTCCACAAGCTTTCAGATATTTCAAAAAGTGAAAACAAAATCCTTCAAACTCCAGGCCAAACCTCAATATTACAGCATCTCACTGGTTGACACCACAGACCATCCATAGTAAGAGAGGCTTCGTTTGTGACCTCTTCACGAGTACCATCACCGCCATGAAGTCATGGACGGTCCAACATTGAAACAGCTTCATAGCCCAGACCAAGGGGTTCAGCGATTGCTCCAATGCCTGATGTGATCTCGACGTCCCTCGTTCAAATACAAGATCGATCGAACCAGACCTCTAGCCTTTCATGGGCAGTAAATGGAGATTATTATATCTTAAAGTACTTTGAGATGGCAAAAACTGTGGTATGAAATGCCACGGATGACACGACTAGTAGTATTATTATAGTGAAGCAGGAAAGGAAGAATTAGCCACAAAGGGGATGGATGATGAAGATCAGCGAAGAGCTCTTGCTGTGGTTGGAGGATACAAGAAGTCAGCTGCCCTACTCTTCATCCTCTCGGCATCCCTGGACACCAGGGCCCAAGTCAATCGGAGGAGCAGACTCGAGGCGTGGACTTCCGTGGCTGGATCCACCCTGGGCTGGACCGAGTCCGTCCTCGTCAACCAGTTCTGGAAGTGTAAATGGAGGTGTCGTGTGGTGTCCCAAAACATCCCTCTTGTGCTCACTTTTCAATGATGGAGTAATCTTTCACGCAGCCCCCTAACCAGCATCAGGTGAACAGTCAGATGTGAGGTGCCAACACCCCCAAACCCTCTTCCAGCAAGACATCAATGAACCAGGCCATCGTCACCACCTATCGACCACGTGTTCCATAACCTTGGTGCCGGAAACACAAACCACCACTCCCCACCCTTCGGCTGGCCTCCCAACCAAGTAGGACTCCACCCACTGTGCTGACATTAGGAAACCTGGAGGCCATCTTCTCCGTGAGGAAATGCAGAGGCTTCAAAGCAGCCTTGAAAAGCATCCACTGGGTCCCGGTGGATGAAATGATTAGGTTCAATGTTTAGGGCACCTATACAAGGTTCACTAGTACCAGGATACGTGTAAAGTGCAGCACACCCACGACATGCACAACTCTTAGCCCAACGAGCCTTCTAATGAATCGAGCATGGCATTAGGACCTCAGGAGTCAGAGCCAGGCCCTGCAGAAGGCTTTTAATCCGAGCCGAAGGGCAGGACCGAACCACATGCGCTTCAAGAAAGGCTCCAAGATGGACCTGCTCCGGCTCACCTACAACTGAGCACAGTAAAAAAATAGGGCACTGGACTCCAGTCCAGAACCCCAAACTCCTGGAGCCCTAAAGTGACCAAACCCTAAACTGTCCAAACATGGGCCCACTTTATCCAACTGGGTGTTAACGTCCCCCATGCATAACCGACTGACTCTGGCTTGTAAAGCGCTATTAATAAATAATGGAAATGATCCCCTTAACCAGCAGGCTACTAACCCAGGGATTCAACCACAGGGATTCTGAAAAAATAAACCAAATTGGAACAGATGATGTGAATTATGTATTTACCTACCTGTAGGTCTCTAAGAGAAGCCATACATGCAAAGCACAACTCAACAAAACCTGCAGGTTAGAGGCAGCAACTCGCGACAGTAGAAGGTGAGGAACATCAAAAGCACTACAACTCACTCAATGAAACAGAAAATACACATGCAGGCACTACACATATATTCAAACACAATTGGGTTAATTGGGGATCCTCCTTAAAAATCGATAGGAACAGCTAAGAGCTCATGACTGGAGGCATCTCCTGACCATCCCAAACAAGCTTCAAGTAAACACACAATTGTAGGGTTGCTTCTTCTGTTGAGACCCCAAGCTCTGAGCTTACTTCCGGCAAAGGTAAGAAACATTCAGAAGTAAGTGGTAAGGTCCTGGCTGTAGGAGAGTATATTATACTCAATTCTGCCTATCCCCCCCTGGGGCTCTGGGGTGACATCCATGTGAGAACCTTTTAATAACACTGGCCCAGGTGGTAGGTTTCCTGGGGCAGGAGACCTATGTCTCGAGTCTATTAAGCATGGCTCAGCTTGGTTATGGTGCTGTTCACTAGCAACCTGCTACACTTGTTATGTTAAAGTTGATTTGTAGAGCGCTCGTTCACCAGGCGGTTTCTTGGCGCTGAGGGAGGGCGTCCGTGGTTGCAGATGATAGTTTAGTTATATGCTTGAGTAAAAAGCCAGGTCTTAAATAGCTTCCTAAACTTGGTGTAAGAGTCAACAGTACGTAAATGGGGGGGCAAGGTGTTCCAAAGCTGGGGGGCCAGAATCGTATATCTCAATCCACCATGTTTTTTCCGTTTGAAAGTGTGGGGGATCAACAAATTTTTGTTAGAGGAACGTAAATCGCGGGAAGGGATGTACCGTTGTATATTAGAAGCAATGAAAACGGGTCCATGGCCTGAGAGAGCTTTATAAATGATGCAGCCCAACTTAAATAGGCACTTGTCAGAGTTTGATGGGTCCACCCATAGTGAACTGGCGTAGGCCTCTAGCACCCGCCTGCCCAGGCTGGGACACAAGCATTGGTTGGTTGCACGAGATTCTAATTGTGCTGCACTGGTCCTGGGGCATGAGGATGGTCTGCTGATCTCCAAAAAAGTGAAAAATAGAGTAGCCAGCCTGGCCGCCAACTCTTGAAGATCAAAGAGGTCTTCGAGAGCGTCTGCGGCTGTCCACTGCCACTTAAATCCACCCGAGGGCCCTCTGCGTTCCACACCTAGCAGCCAGGAGTCTACCACAAAACACCTATGGTCCTGGACCCCAAAATATATGTCCCCCGAACCATCAAGGCCTGCTAATGCCAACTCACTACCTATTCCAGGCAAACAAAAGGTAGGTCTTTGCGGCTGTAGCCAGTCTGTGACCAGAGGCTTGGAAAGGTGTAGCATAGCAAAGGGCCCATGAGCCATAATTCCATCAACGAAACCTCCTGCAGCTTGTAAAGTCGAGACGCCCATAGCTGGGGTTCAGTGGACACCACATACGCCTGTGGCCTGGTGCCACTGCACCCTCTGCACTAATGAGAACTAGAGCCCCACAAGAAACCACGGTAATGGTACATCAGAGAGCAGTCAGTCAGTCAGTCCCTGCCTCTCCTGAAAAAGAAAACCATCTCAAAATCCATAAAGTACTGACCTACTACTTCCGGCAGCATTTGCCAAATGTAACCTAAATCACTGCACTCACTTATGCATTCCTTCTGCCTCCACTGGTTGTCCATCACGGACTCCGAGGCGCTGCCTGCAGCAATGGAGCGCTATGAAGTCCACATAATACCTGAAGCAGCGCGGACATCCTACAAAGCGACTCCCGCACTGCGGTCCACGCTCAAGCATGGTTATACGACACGAGATACTTCTGGTGAAAGTTAGGAGTGTATAAAGCTAATATTCCTACTACTGAACTGTACTTTAAATGCTGATAATGGCAGGGCGTGGGAGGCATCTCTGCAATGTTGTCGGTCAGAAGGACATGAACAGGTGCCCAGGAACCAGCCAGGCTAGCCCGAGACACTGCAACCAGCCTTAAAGAGTAGGGTGTAGTTTGATTTTCCTGGCAGGCAGGGCTCGGCATACTTTCATCTAATGCCACTAAAGAAAATTTTGAGGTGTGTGAATAATGCCAAGAGTTGGCAGATTGGGAGATGGGAACAATTGCCTAGGATTCGGCAAAGGTAGCCTGGTAGAATATGGTTGGAGACGAGGTCTCCAACCATATTCAGGTATAGGGTAGTTTGATTTTTTCCTGGTTGGTAGGGCTCAGCATACTTTCATCTTCTAATGCTGATAAAAGCAGATTGTGGGTCATATCTTCACAATGGGAAGGGTCAGCAGGAAAGGACCAATCTCCTAAGATTCAGCAATTCTAGCCGGAGACATTGCAACAAACCTGAATGCGGTAGGGCGTACTGGCAAGGCTCAGCGTATTTGCATTTTCTAATACTAAGAAATGCAAACTGTGGCTCACAGCTTCTCAAAACAAAGGGCCAGCAAGCTAGCCCGAGACATTGTAAACAGTTTTAAGAGATGGGGTAGTCCAATTTTTGCTATACAATGTGCCCGTATCGCCAAAGACCAAAGTTCTTGTATGAACAAGGCATCAAAGGCTTTGCCCTCCCAGAGCAAGCCAAAGCTGCACTATTCGATAGACTCAACCAACACCCTGCTGGCTGGAGCCAGCATTCACAGGCTTCACTTAGAAGTTGTCAGGACAGGAAATGCCCCCTATTGGCAACTAGCGTTTTAGTTCAAACGCCTCTAGTTAGGTGGGAGAGCAGTGGCGGCTGGTATGAACGGTGGCGGGGGTAGAAAATTAAAAAAATTGCAGCGTTGTGATTGGTCTGAGCGCCCTGGTTCGGCGCTCAGACTGGGAGCCCGTGCAGGTTCCCCACCTGGCTGTGCATTACAGCCTAGTAGGAACATGAAAAGTGCTCATGAACTGTTTGGCCGGCCCAAGATGCCCAGCCGAACCGTCATGCGCACTTAGAGTGCCCACCACTCCTCCCCTGCTCTGGCCAGCCCAGCCCCGCCCTGCACCTAGGAACAGACCAGTAAAATTATAACATTTTGTTGTTATTTTAGGTTTCCTCTGCACTGCTCTTAAAGCAGTGGGCGACACTCCTCCGCCTTAGTGGAGGAGCCGCCCCTGTGGGAGAGCAGAGTTAATGGATAGGAGGGGTAGAGTGGGACTTGGCCAGACAGAGGAGCTTGGAAAGAAAGCAAGCTTGTAGAAGAGGCATATATAATCAGTGTTTACACCAGGCTCACAGGTCAGAGAAGAACTGAGCTAAGACTGAGGAAATTACGAACTATCAAATAGGAGCCATGCTTCTTTCTTGGTAGCAGGGTAAGTCTCCTTTCTTTTTTACCCTTAAATGGCATTCACTACCGATAAAAGTGGAAATTGTTCGGGGAGGAAATTCGAGAAGGCGAAGAGGATGCCTCCTTATGTAAACTAGAAAGAACAAGGTTCCCTGGGTCTGTGTGTGGACAGCAGGGTAAGAGCCGCTTCGCTCTTGCGCACTCAGGGTAGCAAACTGCCAAGCGCTTCGTCTCTCACTCGCATGTAAGGATGCGCCTCAAACTGGGGTCTGAGCTACGACCCAACCAGGGTTCACTCGACCGGTGCTCGTCCACTCGTGAGCGCTTTAGAGGGGTTGGAGGCGTGAACCCCTGCTCAGAATTTGGCTTCTTTCCTAGCAGGAGTAGGTGGATTCTGAAGCTTTTAAAGATGGTGTCATTTCTGCTCAAGTTGCCGACCTGGATTGCTTTTTATCATGGGGTGTATCTCTTCAGCAGTAGACAGTATAAAAATTTTTAAAAATCATGAATCACTAACAATAAATGTTAGGAATTGGTGGAAAGTCCAAAAAAGGAAAACATAATAACATTGTTTGAACTGAAGAACAATTATATTTAGGTGTTGAACATCTCAATACAATATTAATTTCATCAGTTCTTCATTTTGCAAGTTCGTATCTTCATGTAGTAATCAACATTGCGTTCAAAATGTAGTCTTGCTAGTTTAATTGTTATTGACGTGGTACAGTCAAACAATTTAAAGTTTCAATAGTCACATTTCATGCATTTTAAGTGCAATCATTGGTTTCTTTGATGTTGTACCGCCAACACGTTTTTCGCAGCTTAAAGTGTAGTGACGCTTCTTCAGGGCTTACTGAAACCTCCTCACAAGCTACGCCATTGGAATATCATTAAAACTGCAAATGTTCTCATTTAGTTCCACCATCACATTAATCCTTCCAAAATGCATGGATTATAAAAAGACTAAGACAATTGGTGAATAAACCTTTGAAAAAACATCGGATTCCCTTAAAATTGGTATATAAAGATCCACAATTCACCAATTTGTGATCCTGAATTATCAATATCAGGTTGAATGGCCCGCATCTCTTCATTAACTATTAATTCATTTTATTGATCTTCCTGATGACCATCACATGTGCAGTATCCCGCCAGCTGCTAGTGAGTTTTTGGTCTCTCCACCAATTTGTAACATTGATTGTTACAGCGGTTCATGAATTTTTGGAACTAGGGTTGTTTTTACAGGGTTTTGTCAACCTGGGGAGTGGAGTCCAGAAGGACCGTTATTACCCCCCAAAAAACCTGGTTTGGGCATGTTTTACTAATGTAGAAAATAGGAGTTGGCCTAACGGCTAGGGCGGTCGACCTCGAATCTGGGGAACTGGGTTCGAGTCTCGGCAATGACGCTGTACATCCTGTGATTCTGGGCAAATCACTTAATCTCCCCGTGCCTAACCAAAAATGAATGTGTGTCCTCATGTAACTAACTGGTGCTATGTAAAGCGCTCGGATACCCAATTCAGGTCAAGTTCGCGCTATATAAAACTCTGCAAAAAAAAAAAAAAAGTAAAGCAGTGCTTGGCTACTGTTTTTGTCACTAATTCGCATTCTTGCCCCTTTGCCATGCTTTTGCTCTTAGGAGAGCATCTTTTCCGAGTGCATGTCGCTGTATAGATTACTCAGCCTACACCGCACACCCCACCGCCCGTGTGGTAAGCTGATGAGTCCTTATTATAATGTGGTCATCTCTCACATTTCCTCACCCATCACACCGCCAAGCGCTGCGTCCCATACCAGGATAACCGCACCTCAGTGACCCTCACACACGACAACACTCCTCATGTAGGCTCAAAACACCAACCACACCCCATAACCCAGAAGTCTTCAAACTGTGAGGCGTGCCCCCCCCTGGGAGGGGGCGTTGATTTCATCCTGGGTGGGTGGGGCTTCTGAATTTGTTACCACCAGTTAGTGGCGCATGCACTGTGCAAGCACGTAACTTCAAAGGCCTCAGCTTGAATTTGGGACATCTATACCTTCACCATAGCATAGGGGTCCTGAACCCTAGAATCGGGGTCTAGGCGTTTGTGATCTGTCATTGACCTGAAATGGCTGCCGTTCACGTGCGTATTGAAGACCATGTCCCTCAGCCCATTAGTACAGAAATCACATGCCTTTCCAACTACGGGGGTGTTACACAAACTGTTGTTTCAGTACCAGCTCCCGATTTTGAGGGGGGGGGGGTGGCGGGGGGATAGCGGGGGGTGTTCATGAACTGTCGTTCCAGCACGAGCTCCTGGTCTTTACAGAACCCCAAAACCTGTGCAAATGGGTGGTGTTTTCTTCGAGAAAGGTGTCAACCTCAGAAGGAGGCGCTACAGATGCCTGGAGGGAGGAAGCACTGGGGGGGGGGGGAGGGGGAGGAGGCGGGCGGGCAGAAGGGAGGAGTCCTCGCAGGAGCCACCAGAGACGGGAGACACTGAATTATAGAAGGGGAGAGAAGTGCAGGAGCAGGTGAGTGCGTCAGAATCCTGGAGGGATGGAGCACTGGAGCAGGTGAGTGCGTCAGAATCCTGGAGGGATGGAGCACTGGAGCAGGTGAGTGCGTCAGAATCCTGGAGGGATGGAGCACTGGAGCAGGTGAGTGCGTCAGACTCCTGGAAGGATGGAGCACTGGGGCAGGTGAGTGCGTCAGACTCCTGGAAGGATGGAGCACTGGGGCAGGTGAGTGCGTCAGACTCCTGGAGGGAGGGCGCACTGGGGAAGGTGAGAGCGTCAGACTCCTGGAGGGAGCACTGGATCAGGTGAGTGCGGACTCCTGGAGACCCCCACGGAACACGCCCGAAACCTCGGAATCGTACTCGACTACTCCCTCTCCATGACCCGACAGGTCAACGCCGTCGCCTCCACCTGCTTCAACACCCTCCACATCCTCCGAAAGACCTTCAAATGGATCCCCCCCCCCCGAATCAAGGAAGACCGTCACCCACGCACGCATTACCAGCAGACTGGACTACGGAAATGCCCTCTATGCCGGGATCAACAAGTCTCTGCTCCGCAAACTCCAAACCATACAGAACACCGCAGCCAGACTCGTCCTCGGCATCCCTCGACACGAACACATCACCCAGCACCTGGGTAACCTCCACTGGCTCCCAGTCGAAAAAAGAGTAACTTTCAAGATACTCACCCATGCCTACAAATGCCTCCACATCACAGGACCCCAATACCTCAACAACAAAATCTCCTTCCACGTACCCAAGAGGAACCTCCGATCCACAGACCTCGCCGAACCCCCACGCATCCGCAGAGCAAGAACGGGTGGAAGAACCTTCTCCTTCATCGCCGCCAAGACCTGGAACGAGCTGCCGATCAACATCAGACGCGCCCCCACCCTGCACATCTTCAGGGAGACCCTCAAGACCTGGCTCTTCGACTGACCGGAGCTCCCCCCCAGCGTCTTGAGACCCTCACGGGTGAGTAGCGCGCTTAATTCCCCGATTGATTGATTGATTGAGGGAGGGTGCACTGGGGGGTGGGAGGGGGCAGAAGGGTGGAGTCCTCGCAGGAGCCAGCAGAGGTGGGAGACACTGAATTATAGATGAAGAGAGATGTGCAGGAGCAGGTGAGTGCGTCAGACTCCTGGAGGGAAGGAGCAGGTGAGTGCGTCAGACTCCTGGAGGGAGCACTGGAGCAGGTGAGTGCGTTAGAATCCTGAAGGGAGGGAGCACTGGAGCAGGTGAGTGCGTCAGAATCCTGAAGGGAGGGAGCACTGGAGCATGTGAGTGCGTCAGACTCCTGGAGGGAGGGAGCACTGGAGCAGGTGAGTGCGTCAGACTCCCGGGGGAGACACACTGGGAGGGCAGAAGGGAGGAGTCCTCGCAGGATCCAGCAGAGGTGGGAGACACTGGATTATAGAAGGAGAGAGTAGTGCAGGAGCCAGGAGGAGAGGAGTGCGTCAGACTCCTGGAGAGAGGGAGCAGATGAGTGGGTCAGACTCCTGGAGGGAGGGAGCACTGGATCAGGTGAGTGCGTAAGACTCCTGGAGGGAGGGAGCAGATGAGTGGGTCAGACTCCTGGAGGGAGGGAGCACTGGATCAGGTGAGTGCGTCAGACTCCTGGAGGGAGGGAGCAGATGAGTGGGTCAGACTCCTGGAGGGAGGGAGCACTGGATCAGGTGAGTGCGTAAGAATCCTGGAGGGAGGGAGCAGATGAGTGGGTCAGACTCCTGGAGGGAGGGAGCACTGGATCAGGTGAGTGCGTAAGACTCCTGGAGGGAGGGAGCACTGGGGAAGGTGAGTGCGTCAGACACCTGGAGAGAGGGAGGTAGCACTGGAGCAGATGAGTGCGTCAGACTCCTGGAGGGAGGTAGCACAGAGGGAGGGAACTATATGAGCCCTGCGAAGTTTCCCAGATCCATACCCGACTAGCTGTTCTCACTCTGCCTTCTGGGACTTGTGGTCCAGGTTGTATGTGATCTGTAAGATTACAAATCCCAGAATGCAAATAAACATCTGGAGTGAGGTCAGGAGCCTGGAGGGAGCGAAGCTGAGAATCCTAGAGAGACGATGTGCAGCGATGAAAGAATGGAAGGAGAAATGCTAGAGTAGTAAGGAGGGGGGGCTGCTGCAGGAGTAAGTAGGGCGGGGGGGCTACAGAAATCCAGGAGGTAGATGAGGAGACTGCACTAGCTTGGACACAACAAAGCAGTAGACGGCAGGACCGAGGGATGAGGAGGCCAGAAGAACGGCCCATTTCCTGCGCCTCTCACCCCCAGAACAATCCCCGGTGGGCAATACATTTGAATAAACTCTCTCACTTTACACATCAAATGCACCCCCCCTCCCCCCCCAAACCTAATCTGAACACGAAAGCTTGAGGGGGGCTCCTGAGTCACACATTTTACTCAGGGGAGGCTTGCCATTATAGAGTTTGAAGACCAGTCCCTTACATGGTGTATACGTAAGCGCTTCGGCGCCCTGTATTGTGGCATAAAGCACTATGCAAATGAATGAATCCGCATTTCTAAAGCGCATGGTTACCCGGAGGCATCCCAGCGCTAATGCTACAATTCAAGACAATAAGGGCCCCCGCTGGGGCTCGACACGAGAACACTTCCCTCATGGGCGAGGCCACACTCTTACAACCTAGCGCAGGCTGCTTCTGACTTGGTCAGGGCGGGGCCTGACATCGGGTACTGTATTATTTCCCATCAAAGGCGGCTGCACCTTAACCCTCAAGAGACTGTATTATTGCCCATCACCCCGCCCCTGACGTCAGACGGCGCCCAGCCCTGAAGCACGTGCCGCGCCTGCAGAGCTGCGAATGACGGGCCTCGTTCGACGCGCCTGCTAACCCCTGAAGAGGTGGGGCGGTATCTGCGACCCCATAGGGCAGAGTTCTTCAATCTGTGGGGCGCGCCCCCCCAGGGGGGCGCGACACCATCTCAGGGGGGGCGCGCACTCCGCACTAAGATCTTCCCTTTGTTGGTCTTTTACTGTCCCGCGTCGCACCTTCGCAAGTCTTCACCCATTTCAAATGGGAATTGTTTATTGTAGAGCTCCGGTAACAGAGGGTTGGAGGAGGGAGGGAGATGAAATAGATAAGGCACGACGTGCCCGTGCTTTTGTTATGTAAAGAGCTAACAGTTAACCTTCCCAGGAGGGGTTAATTCGTAGAGCTGAAATGCTTCAGCTGCAGTGGGAGGCAGGGTCTCCTCTGCTAAAACCGAAAACAAACGATCAGACAGTCCTGTTCCTTCACGTTCGATTTCATAGCAGAGGAGACTCCATGCATCCCACTGCAGCTGAAATGACTGCCTGTTCCTTTCTTTCAGTTTTAGCAGAGGAGACATCCTGCCTCCCACTGCAGCTGAAGCATTTCAACTCTACCAGTTTACCCCCGTCCTGGGAGGGTTAGCTCTGAGCAGAAAGGAGACAAAGTTTCTTTTAAATTTACACAGGCAGGCGCGCAACGCCCACAGGGCTTCAAGTTGCCAAAAGAAAAATGCCAGCCACCCATGTGTTGTTTCAACAGCCTGCAAATTGATTGTCTTGACACTAAATATGCTTATAAAGAAGTATGTATACATTTGTAATGTGACTTTTCAGTCTTTGTTCCATTTTATTATCAGGCATGGATCATTCAGGCAGCCCCACAATTAAAAGTGCTTCTATTTATATTTTCTGTTCAAAGTATGCACACACAAGTGCTGACAATACAGCTTTAGGTGACTGTTTATTTTTGTTCTGCCTGGGACATCAAAATAATGAGCTGGCAACCCTAATCATAAAACTGGAAGTTTGTTGTAAGATCAGCACATTTATTTCCTCCACCCTGATCCCTGGTTAATGCCATAATAGCAATAGTTTAACATATCTGAAACCCTACGCTGCCGTCAATAACCTGCTGAGTTACTTCAAGTGTCTGGAAATGAGCCTTGCATTCAGACAACTCGTTCCTCATTTTCGCCCTTCACTTTCACTCAACCTGCACTCACAGCGATCACAATGCCCTCACACTGATCCCGATGCACTCACACCATTCACCCGCTTACCCTGTACTCACAGTGATCACTGTGCACTCACAATGCACTTGCGCTGTTCACCCTGTACCTCACCCTGCAGTCACACAAGCACCCTACTCACCCGCACTCATGTGACACTTCACCCACCTGTCCCTCTGACAGCTCAATCTGCAATCTCACTCAAATAAGACCATCACTAACCATACATTAATTCATCCCACTCTGCACTTACACCCGCACCCAAATTCATATGGTCACCTCACTCACCCTGCAGTCACTCCTCTTACCCTACTCTCACACTGTTGCATGGCTCACCCTGCACTCACATGGGTACTCCTGCCACCCACACAGTGCAGAGGTTTAATGTGCCTGCTACAAAGAAAGTGTACCATGCAGATCAAAGAACTGAGTGTGAGTAAACTACGAGTAGTGCTATAAAAAATGAAATGTTTGCCAGAAAGGTGCTATAGAGAGATGAGGTGCTTTGTTGGTGAGTGGTAGTGAGGAAATTCATGGAGAAGGAGCAAATGGGGGAGGGGGCGCCAAAACAGACCGTTCCACTGTGTGCTACCAGTGCTAGGGCCAGCCCTGGCTGGGAGTGTTAACCCCCACCCGAAGTTCGGGTCTAGTTGCGCCCCTGTACACAAGTATGGGCATGTCGTGCCCCATCAAGGTTTTTGTCCTAAATTACAAAAGGACACATATACATGCACTGCAATCCAGCCTTTCAGGGGGCCACTTGATAGAGGCAGCTCTGTTTTTGCCCTGATGGCCTGGAATAATTCCTAAACAGATTCTTGTAAATACCGTTTTGTTTCATTTCTTTTTATGTGATTGATGTGAGAGACTCTATTACTACTTGCAGAGAAATGTTTTTGTTTCATGCAACAACCATAACAAAGTTTATTTTAGATCAAAACGGGTCCTCACATATGAGAAATTGGAGGATATCACAGATATTATTTGCTGTAAAATTAGTGGGCTGCTGCTTTGTTACAACAGTGAAAACACACATCACTATCTCTGAATATTAGATGTAAACTCTTAGAATTTCGACCATAGCGCCTGTGCACCGTTAGTATCCTGGCTAAAGAGGGTATGGCAGAGCTGAAAGTGAATCATTTAATCTCAAAGCTGTTCTGAACAGGGGCCCCCAAAATAGTATTGGCCCAGGGCACCCAAAATCCTTAACATGTCCCTGCCACCACAAAGTTTGTTAGACAACATTGCTCTGAAGTAAAATAGGCAACATTATTCATTTATTATCAGTTCTATTTTTTTAAACATAAGCCCGACGTGTCCTAAACCCCAACTGCTTCAGGCAAGCAACTTATCGTACCACTAAGGAATTCTCAATTAGGTGTTCGTTCAGCGCCCTCTCTGTGGATTTTCACCTTTGTCTTCGGATCCATAACTGGTTGGTGGGCAATTATCCCATTATAATGCTGCCTAAAACGTTTGTTAATGGTTTCCAGAGAAGAATTGTTTCTCGTGTACCAACTCTGAGCTAGGGAGTGCTCGAAAAATCTAATAACACTGTCTCCCTTACAGTCACTGTTTTGGCTGAAATGTTTGCAGAATATTCAGCTTTGAGAGAAACTGCTATCAAAACTCTCTTGCCTTTCAGCTCATCCTATTTATGTGAGATTGGGTTCTCAGCAGTTGCGGTATTAAAGACTAAGTACCGTTCGAGACTGGATGTGGAGCACAACCTGAGGATGGCAGTAGCAAAAATCCATCCACAGATTGACAGTCTATGTGGCTAAAAACTGGCACACCCATCACATTTATGTTGGTGGTGTTATTATTAATCTATGTCATGTGTAAAACAAAGCATCCTAGTAAAAACAATTTACGCACATTTTATCTTGAAAAATTGTGTTTTGAGCTGTGTAATAAGCCTCTGTCATTTCACCACATCCACTCACAAACCTGCAGTTTAATAAACACTCTTATTGTGTTGAACATTATTTGCCGGATATGGCCCGTGATATGCGCGTGGCGGTCGATTATGTAGTGTACCAGATTCCTGAAATTTCTGTCAGGCGGTGGGGGGCCCAACATCTAAAAAATTCAGCTGGGGGGCTCAACCTACAAAAGTTTGAAGACCTCTGCCATAGGGCCTCCTGCACCCCCAAACCACGTGTTTGAGGATGGTTTCCTGCCTCATTCGACGCCTCGGACTCTGTCTAACCCCTGAAGAGGTGGGGCAGTGTCTGCGACCCCATAGGGCACACTGTAGCCCCACAGGATGGTTTCCTCTCACTCCCTCCTTCCTCTTCTACCCTTTCTTCCCTGTACCTCTCCCCTTCTAGGGGTCTCATCTCATCCTCTCCTCTCCCCCTCCCCACCTGATTTCACTCTGTTTTCGTGTCGCACGAACATGCTCGCAGCTGCCTGGGACCAGTTAATACTCTTAATTCTCTTAAACGGACATTAGTTTGTGGGCTGGGCGAGCAGGGGGGCTGAAGGATGGACCCAGAAGGGGAGGGGTGAAAGGAAGAGGGGAGGGGTGAAAGGAAGAGGGGAGGGGTGAAAGGAAGAGGGGATACAGAGCATGGGAACGGGGAAGGCACGGACGGAAAGTCAGGCGCGTGGCAGGGCCCCAGGGGGCAGAAGGCGAGACATTTATTTTATTTAATGCATTTTTATATAACGCGGACTTTACCCAAAGGTGTCAGAGCGCTTCACAATAGAACCAAGTACGTTACATGAGGAGAATTTTACATATTTACATGTTACAGAAACAAATGAGAAAGAGGAACAAGCATTTACAATGCAATAGGTCTCGCACTGACATTATTTTGAGCTATTGACATTGTAAATGACATTGTTTTTTTGTTTTGGTTTTTCATACCATACACAACTATTTTTTTTAAATTATGTGGTTCATGGCACTCATTTTTGGGTTTACAGCACTCATCAAGTAAATCCCACCTCTATGATGTTGTGAGAGTTACAAACCGGGAAAAAGAATCACAACACTATAGCATTGTTTCTATTGGAGGAGCCTCGGTGGATGTGCAAATCCTGAGACTGCAAAAATAAAAAAAAGGAGGCTTCTGAATGAATTCAGGAAAACGAGAAAAAAATGCCATTTCTTGTGCTGTAAACTAGCACCTGAAAAAAATACTACCAAGCATTGTTTGCAAGTTTAAAGATATAAAAAGCATCAACCCCCTAAAAATCAGTTCAAGAAAATAGTTTAAAAATTGAAAAGTAAAACAATAACAAAAAAAATGTGTAACATAACAAATTAACCCAAAAAAGGGTTCCAATATTAGAACGTTAAAAAAACTCACACAAACAACATGATGTACGTTCTGTAGGCATGAAGATGCATGGGTGTGTACATACTTACGAGCTGATCAAAGGTACTCTAACAGAAGTGGGGGGATACAGTTTTGCTTAGGCGAAATGTCGTCATTTAGTGTATTTCAGATTCTGCTTGTATTACGTGAAATTCCCAAAATAACGTGATTACACCAACTACTTTATGTAATTATGCGCCATCTGATGTTAAAAATTAACCTTGAATGCGCCATTCACAGTAAAAGTTCTCCACGGACAGCAGGCTGCAAGTGTCTGTTGTACGTGGGAGCTGTGCTACATTTTTGGGGTGCAAAATGCGTTCTCACATCAAAAACTTATAAGAGGGAACATTTCGCTCTAAACTATAGTGCTAAATTACGCATTTGCATTTTGCCTAATTACAAGAAAGGAATTTAGGCAAATTTTCCACACCCGTAGGGAACAAGGCACAAACTTACCAGGTAGGACATGTGCCAAGGAAGGGGGACACCCACAAGCTGGCGGGGGGGGTAGCATTATCCAAGCGCAGAACTCAGTGCTGTAGCTGGAAGTACTACCAGACATCACACACTCTTGCGTGCACAAAATCATATCACTAGAAGTGGGAAAATATGTTTTGTGAATAAAGTAAGTTTCGTGACCTCAGTTCAGTCTAAGAAAGTGGATCACACAGTTTTTGGTTGGCAGAAACAGTTGAAGTTTAATAATTTTATTGACACATTGCAGGATTCATTTACGGGCGATGCGAGTGTTCAGCGCTGTATTAATAATCGCCGGCACCCTATTCTGAATACCAAACCAGAGTAACCGGGAATATAATACTCTACGTAGTACATTGACGTAGTACCTGCGGCCTCTTTGTAATTCTTGAGTAGCCACACTCGTGAGACACGGAGCGATTAAAAGCCAACCCCACAGTTGTCCGGATACCAGCTCTCCTTTAGCGGGGAAAGGGGTCACCTATGGCCCGAGGTCATCACGTTTGCGGTTTTCAGTGAAACTGAACTGCCTTGTAATACAGATACATTAGTGTCATTTTCCAGGGTGTGCATTAAGAAAGCAGCTTACGACTGTCAACGATCAACGTTATCACAGAGTACACCAAGGTCCCTCTCGGTTCTAGAGGGAGCACGCCAATTTCGTTCTCTGGCATGCAACGCGTTTAAATTGACTATTTGAAACGTTTACGTTTTGACTTGCACCAAATCATTGACACATCTGGCTCGGATTTAAACACCAAGTTACATCGAGCAGAAGCAAAACGTAGGAATCGGGCTGAAAATCACATTCTACATAAGTATGCGGAATGCAATCACGTCCTCTCTTACGGCCAAGTATAAAGCTAAAATGGCACCTAGAGAGAACAATTCTAGGGCCAATTTGTTAAGTGGAGAGCAAAACAATGCCAGGTACCACTTTATTAAAGGTGAAAAGAAACATCGTATTTCACAAATGTTCTTATGCCTTAGCGCAGCCTAAAATGTGTGCCACATCTGTGACAAAAAGGCGACTGAGCAGTTCTGGCAGAAGTCACTTGATAAATACAGCGACAGGCGGAAAGCAATAATAAAAACTGTGACGGGTAGAAAGCAATTAAAACAAGCATTACACGGACGGACGCGAAAAAACAGATGGCCCCTGCACGCGCAGACTCGGACGCGAAACGAAAACAAGTAAGCTGAGACTGCTAATTATAACCAGATGGCCCCGACAAAGATAAGAAATTGCTTCGCGACAGCCGCAAAGCAGACGAGCCAGTCCGGATGGGCCGGACGAAAAGGCGAAAGGGCGGCAACCAAAAAAGCTAATTTCCAATGGCAGGCCACCGTTTAGCATAAACGGTGACGCCAGCCAATGGAAATGAGGGGCGGGGCTTCAAGCCCCCTTCTGAAAGTCCTCATCCACAATATATCTCGCCCGAGCGAGCAGCGCATGCGCGCTGCAACGCTAGGCAAGACCTAAAAAGTAGAATAAAACAATAGATGCCAGGCACAAAAAAAACAAAAAACACATTAGGATGAAGATCGCACAGGCATAGATTACAAATTTACAATATTGAAAGAACTTCCTTGAGGGACATGAAAAGGGATGTATTAGTTCTGGAAGGGTCTGTAGGAAACTGGCTCTATATATAGTACAGTATAGTATAGTATAGTGTGTATAGAGTCCAGGTGACCCCAGAGGTAAAGTTAGATAGAACCTTACTCTCCATTTGTGGTAGAGTGGTCGAGTAGTAAGGCAGTATCAGAGGACAGTGTTAAGCATTTGATGTACACACTCGGTCAGGAAATGAATTCACACACTCAAGAACTGAACTCTAGGCCAATGGTTTTTGTATAAAAATATACTGTTTTATTTTTAGAACCAAGCAAGCCTGGCACAGGTAAGCATAAAATACTTTACAGTAATAAGTTGCTGAATATAGGACAGTTTGAAAATGCAATAGAAATTGTACTTGGTTTGATTTACAGGGGATGCAGTAGGCTGCAATACTTAGCAAATACAGTACATTGAAATGAATAGGCTTTTTCAATAAATTACAGGTAAGTTACTTTTTACGTTACTTTTCTAACTCAGTGCTGGATACCTGGATTCGGCACTGGGACATTTCCTGCAAACAGGTAAGTAAACACGTTTTGGTTATTTGTGCGATTTTTAAAGAATATTTTTAGATTTCAAAACTCCTCACTTAGAAACTTTTTGGGAGAAAAAGTGTCAATGTTATCCTATAGAGGAAAAACAGGTTATCGGTTTGTAGGTAAGTAATTGACTGTGGGAGTTAAGGTTCTGGGGTTAGACTCAGGGGTCCCCCAGGGTCAGTGATGCACTGTTGTTGCACCCTCAGCGGCACTAGGGCGGCCGGGTGCAGGGTGCTGTTTTGAGGTCGGGTGCCCTATGGTTTTCAATGGAGTGCCTCCGGTTAGAAGAAACACTGCAGGCTCGGGGACGAGGATCTTCTGGGTGCGACCACCACTTCGAGGGTAAGTTGGGATGTCTTGGGTTGGTTAGGCACCGTTGGTTTGGGCACACAAGGCCGTGGGGCATCGGGTGCAGGGGTGCCTTGGGACGTCGGAAAGTCTTACCCGCTCTGGTCGCGGTAGAGGGGATCCTCTGGATTGAGGCTGCAGGCGTTGACTGGAGGCTTGAGGCAGGTCAGGAGTCGCCGGATCTCGGGTCAGGATCGCCGAGGTGACCTCCTCGTGGTGTTTTTCCACTGGAGCTCAGGCCGGGTTCGGCGGGTGCAGAGTGGGCTGGATTCGCGGTATCCGGCCGGAGCCAGAAGCTGCAGTTTGAACAAGTCCGGTGTTCACGGGAGAAGCAGGCTTGGAAGTGAAGGCAGGCAGGTCCTCCGCGGTTTTTGAGGTTGCTGGCTGCAGGACACACCGGGATTTCGCAGGAGCAGGTTCGAGGGGAGACAGGCCTGTAGGGCTGGGGCCAAGTCAGTGGGCGTCGTCCTCTTGTTAGCTCTGCACGGCTCTTCGTCCTTCTATTCTTCTTGTTTCTTGTCTGGATCTGAGGAAGCAAGGTTCAGGGTGCCCCCTAAATACTAAATTTAGGGGTGTTACAGGTAGGTAAATGGCAGGGACCAATGGGTCCCTTCCCTGGGGTGGGTACACCCCCTATCATGCCACTCTCCAGTGGGAGGGGGGCAGGAGCCTGTCCCTGGTTGGTTGGGTCCCCCCATCCTCAAGATGGCGGGGACTCAGAGTTGTGCTTCACCTCGCCTCTCCCACCGGAGGGGTGGAGTTGGCAGAGGCGGGCACACCTCTTTCCCTCACTTGTTTTTCCCGCCAGCTCTCCCGCCCAAAGTGGGGGGTAGAACCAGTGGGGACCAGTTGCTGAAAGCAGCAAATGGTCTGGGGAGGCTCACAAAGGCGGCATGCCTTTGAAGCTTCCCCTTCATGAACCCTGCCCATCCTGGGGGAAGAGACTTGGCACCTCGTCCCAGGATGTGCATTGTTTCAGGCCCCAGAGAGCAGCAGGCTCTCGACCCAGGGGTCCAGAAACATGTCTGGTGGTGGCAGCTGAAAGCAGCCATTCAGCCTGGACACTAGTGGTGGGTTAGTTTTCAGGGGGCATCTCTGAGATGCCCTCTGTGTGCATTTTTCATTAAATCCCACACTGGCATCAGTGTGGGTTTAATGTGCTGAGAAGTTTGATACCAAACTTCAGTTTTCAGTGTAGCCATTATGGTGCTGTGGAGTTCGTAATGACAAGCTCCCAGCACCATATACTCTTAATGGCAGCACTGCACTTACAATGTCTAAGAATGGACTTAGACACTGTAGGGGTACAGGGCTCATGCACCTGTACCCTCACCACTGGCATAGGGCACCCAGCTAGAGGGTGACTGATCTTATGCCAGGGCAGTGGGTTCTAGGCATGGCACACAGGGATGTGTGCCATGTCGACTCTTTACTTTGTTCTGCGCCAAAACACGCAGCCTGCAAAGGCAGTGTGTGTGTGTGTAAAGGTACAGGGCCTCTAAGGGTTGCACAATAAGTGCTGCAGCCCTTAGAGGTCTTCCCTGGTCACTTTGCCCTGGGTACCTGTGGTACCATTTACCAGGGGCTGACCTGTGGCCAGAGATGCCAATTGGGTTAGTTTTGGGGAAAGAACACAGGCCCTGGGAACCTTATTGGCAGGGACCCAGGGTACACCAAGAAAAAGTGCATCAGAAGTCTGGCGAAAAGTGGGGGGGGTTACTGCAACAGAAACCCACTTTCCTACATTGTCTTTGGAGGAGAAGAGATTTGAGGTCAGTTTTGAAGGTCCGGGTAGAGGCGGTGGTACGGAGTAGTGGAGGAAGTGAGTTCCAGATTCTAACCGCATTGCCTGAGAAGGATTGAGCCATCGATCTTTCCCTTTTGAAGGTGGGGGGCTCAAGCAGTAGATTTTCCGCATTACGAGAAGGTCTAGAGCCTCCAGAGACTAAGTTTAATTGCCAGGTATCGAGGGTAGGAAGTGTGCAAGGCTTTGTGGGTGATACAGGCAGTCTTGAAGATTGATCTTGCCTCGATGGGAAGCCACCGAAGAGAAGACAAAATGGGTGCGATGTGGTCACTTCTTTTGGCCCCAAAGACAAAACGAGCCACTGAATGGAGAACGGATTTAAGAGGGGAAAGGTGAGATTTGGGGAGGCCAGCAAGAAGAGAATTGCAATAACCCAATCTAGAGAGAATCAGAGATTGTACCAAGGTTTTTAGGTCTTGCTCCAGAAAGAAACGTTGAATCCCCCAGAGAAGGCTCAGTTGGTATTGTGCATTCTTTGCAATGGAATTGATGTGGGAGAGTAGATTGAGCCTTTTGTCAAGTATGACACCAAGGGATTTTGCGCTGTCGACAATGATAGGTTTATTGTTGAGTAAATTCAGCTGATCCATCCAAGATTGAACAGGAGGAGGAGAGAGTGAGGTAGAGAGGAGGAGGAATTCAGTTTTGGAAGGATTCAGAATGAGTTGATGAGCTAACATCCAGTTTTGAATAGAGTTGAGAGTAGAGTTGAGGATTGAGATATCGTGAGCGGAAGACACCTTAAGGTAGATTTGAGTGTCATCCGCATAGAGATGGTAAAGGATCCCAGATTTACTTATGAGAATTCCCAATGGTTCCAAATAAAGATTGAACAAAGTGGGTGCAAGGATAGAACCTTGAGGGACACCTTGACCTACCGCCAATGAAGACGAAAGACAGTTCGCTATTTTGATTATTTGGGATCTGTCCGAGAGGAATGAGGCAAACCATTTAAGCACTGTGCCTCCCAAGCCCATTCTCTGTTGAAGAGTGTTAAGGAGAGTGTTGTGATTAACAGTGTCAAAGGCTGCAGAAAGGTCTAGAAGAATCAGAAGACAAGACTCCCCCAAATAGAGTACACGCAGCGCATCGATCACTTGCAGCAAGGCTGCAGTTTTGAATGAAACCAGACTGGAAATTGTCAAGAAGATTATTATCCTGAATATGTAGGGAACGTTGTTTCGCTACACTTCTTTCTGTGATTTTCGCAAGAAAAGGGAGGTTAGTGATGGGGCGGAAGTTGTTGAGGTCGTTCGCATCAGCGGTGGGTTTTTTAAGAAGTGGGGTAACCTGTCCGGTTTTAAGGGCAACAGGAAGGGAGACTTGGCTGAGGAAGAGGTTAACCAGACTGGTCCAATAGGAAAGAGTATGGGTGTAGAAATCTATGGCAATGTCACTAGGGATGGGGTCAAACGAATGCTTAAAGGGTTTTGTTTCGAGGATGCATTTGAGGAGGGCATCTTCAGAGATGACGTCAAAGTTCTGCCAAATGACTAAGGATTTGCGCTCCTCTAGGGGGGTAGGATGGCTGACCTGATCCACCAGTGATTTCACTTTTTCATCAAAGAATATGGCGAATTCTGCGGCTTTCTTTGGAGAATCGTCAGGCTTGATGGTTGGGGGAGAGCAGTTTGGATTTTTGATGAGGTCTGTTTTTGGCTGAGTCGAGGAGGGTTCTGAAGTGTGATGCTTTTTCATGGACGATGCGTTTGTGGTATTTTCATCTTGCTGAACGTAGAATAGAAAGATTAGTGGTGGATGGAGATTGTCTCCATTGTTTCTCCAGGATTCTCAGGTTCTTCCTTTCTTCATAAAGGGATTTATTGAACCATGGTGCTGAAGGAATAGGCCTTTTCCTTTGAAGTGGAGCAACATTATCAATTTCGACTGCAAGGACTGAGAGGCATTGAGAGGTAAGGTCGTTGACATCCAAGTTAGGTAAGTGATAGCATAGCAGAATCACAGAGAGTGTCAAGGTCAATGTTTTTGGTGTTACGGAACCAGGTAGTAGTCCTTTTGGATTGGCCAAGAGTTATAGAGTGTGATAGGTGAAGAGAGAAGGGGATGAGGAGGTGGTCAGACCAGTCTACATGAATAGGGATAGCAATAGTAAGCAGGTCTGCTTTAGATATAACAAGGTCCAGAATTGAGCCCTTAGAGTGTGTTGTTTCCGTGCAGTGTTGGATAAGATCATTTGCTGAGAGAAAAGTGGCCAGCCTACTGGCAGCAGAAACTTCCAAAAAGCCCCAGTGAAGATTAAAGTCTCCCAGGAAAATCTGTCTGAGACTTTGAGAGTATTGGTCGCTGATGTAGTCGGTGAGTTCCTCCAAAAAAGAAGAGCAGCCACCTGGCGGGTGATAAATGGCATGAAATCTGAGGGGAGAGCAGTGTTGCATTTGAAGCTCCAGAGAAAGGCATTCGAATGTACGGAAGGAGCGGTTAGGAAAAGCCTTAAGTTGAAGGGAGTTTCTGAAGATGATTGCAACACCTCCCCCAACTTTGTCTGTTCTGTCATTTCTAAAGATAGAATAGTCGGTGGGTAACAGAAGATCAAACATAGTATGAGAAGTGTTGTTGAACCAGGTGTCGGTGAGGAAGAGAATGTCAAGATTGTGGAGAATGATGGTGTCAGAAATTTCCAGTTTGTGTTTAATTGCAGATCTGCAGTTGTGGAGCAAACAGCGCAACTCCGACGAGACTGTTTTGGTGACGGGGGCGTTTGGGCTTTTAGGGGTGATAGGGATAATGTTCTTGTAAGAGGGTGCCAGGGTAGAATGAGGCTGATGATTAGTTCTGACAGAAGAGATGGTCGGAATAGTGCACAGAGTAGACTTACTTGGAGAGGAAAGTGAAAGGGGGGTGGCGTTAGAAGTCTTGTAACTAGCCAGTAAGTTAGCGATGTCTGCAGAAGACCGATTGGCTTTTTGGGGCGCGGGAGCAAGGTACTCCTCGGGAGTTTGGGGAAGTGAGTATTTGCCAAGGGAATGGGGTTGTTTGGAAAGGTGGATATCTTAGTGCTTAAGAGTGAGATGGTAGCTTCAAGCTGGGAGATAGAGATGAGAAATCCTAATTTGTTTTCAAGATAGAGTAGGGCTGAGCACGGAATGTTAGGTGGCTCGATGGATACAGGAGGGAGTGCAATTGGCGAGGGAGGGCAGGGAGAGGTGGGTGTGCGGGGGGATATTGGGGTGCAAGAGTAAAAGGTGGAGATAGATTGTGGTTGAGATAGATTGTTGGTGCATCTGAAGTGGAAAGAGAGTTATCTTTGGTGATGTTGAACAGAGGAGAAGAATTGAGATCAAATTTAGGAGGAGACAGGTGAGGAACGAGGAGGGAGGGCGGAATGCGGGGAGGGGAAAGAGGGGAGTCATGGAATGGCAGGAGGTTTGAGGAGAAGGGGCTGGAAAGGTCCCGTAGGCTAGGAGAGGTGAATGTATGGGGACAGGCACCAGGCAGAGTGGGGGGGATTGGGCTAGGTAGTTGAAGAAAGAATATGGTTCTGCTAGGTCTGGGGGAGAGAAAAGTAAGGGATTACCAAGGGGGGTTGGGGGGATAAAGGGTTGAGCAGCATTACTGGAGGAATGGGAGGATGAAGAGAGATGAAAGGGGTTTGAGAAGAATTCAGGGTACAAGGAGAGGGGGAGAGCGGGTAGGGAAGAAGAGAAGGTGGGGAAAAGGGGGAAGTATGGAAAGTAAACTGGGAGATCAGGTTGTAGGAAAGGTGGATTAAATAAGGGGGTGGTGGGCAGGGTTAGGGGGGAGGAGGTTACATTGGAATACCAAGAAGGTGCCGAGTGGAAAAGGAGTGTGTTAGCCAGAGGTATGGCTGATGTGTTGAGAGGAAGTTCCCATTGGGAGGGGGGAAGAATGGGAGATGAGGGAGAGGGGGAAGGGGGGGCAAAGGGTCGGCCTGTGCCTTCCGGGAGAGCGGCCTATTGGAGTATAGGGGGGCCAGTGGAGGAGATAGGGAGTAAAGGGCGGAGCTAGATGAAGAATCAAGGGAGATCAGTCGCAGGGGTGGGGAGTAGGGCAGGGAAGAGGTGGTCGAAGAGAGAGAGACAAGTGTCTTTAGCTTGAATCAAGACAGTACCATTGTTATAAAGTGAAATAGTGAGGGAGCCATTCAAACAAGTAGAGGGGGAAATGTTTAGCTGCTGCCCATGTGGGATAGATGAGGTGGAGGTGACGTTGAAGGAGTTATAGAAGCTGGTGGACCAGGAAGGGATGTCCTGAGTGAAAAAAATGAAGTCATTTTTGAGCCTCCCATAACGACCATTATGGAATTGGTCAACAAAGAGGGAATCAGGAAATTGTTCAATGGTGTTATGCTTGAACCGTTTTGCTGAAGCTTTAGTCAAATTAGGGGGATAAATGATTTTGAAACAGTTAACTCCAGATTTAACTTGAATGGTTGCCATGTTAGGAAAATGAGGAGGAGGAGGGTAGTGGGGGGGAAGAGGAAGGTGCTACTAGGGTAGCAACAGCGAAAAGAAGAAGAAGGCACATATTCCGGTAATCGAATGAATTATCAGATTAGTGTGAGGCCAAGAGGTGTCAAGGATAGCAGGGCAAAAGACTCTGGTCCAACCAAACATTTACTGCAGCATCAAGGTGGGATATTAGGCCCTCAGTAATGCATGGTTGCATATGTTAGATGGAAAGGTGAAAACCAGGGGCTCCAAGTCTTCCTTAGTCTTTTGATCGATTTTGACTGGATGGAGGAGGTGAGGCCGAGGGCAGAGATCAGAGTGGAGGCCTCCGGTGAGTGAGGTGCGTTGATTGAGAGTGAAACAACTGTGCTCCGAGTTTAATATTCCAGTTACACATTGATTGGGCTTCACACATCATTGTACTTCCTAATATGACCAGCGGGGGCACCATCACGGGTAAGTAGTTAGATGTTGCTTCTGATCCCGGGCACCAAGATGGCCGTCGACCCCCAACCAACGGTAAACCCACCACAGGAGACACTAAGCGCTTCCCCCAGCTCCCGTAATCAGCCCGATTCGGCCGAAAACTGTCAAGCAGGGCTGAGAGGGCAGCGCTCTCATGGTGGACATCATGGTGGACATCAGACATCATGGTGGCAGGAGAGGCAGGACGAGCCGGTGGTCTGGGCAGTACCTGTGCTTGTTACATGAAGCGAGGGAGAGGAGACGAGGGGAAAGAGGGGTGAGGGGATGGAAGAAGGCATGAAGGGCTTTGCCATGGGCCAGGTCACATCAGAGGGATGTGGGGGTTCTGGAGAACCCTCCCTTCCAGGTCCGCCCTACAGATAATGACACGTTTGCGGGGTCAGACCATCATCAACTCCGTAATTTGTGTTCGCCTCCAGGCCAAAGCCCTGCTCCGACTATAAAGCATTTAAAAATAAGAAAGACACCCGCTTTAGGAGAGCGCGTCGCTGGCTCTTTACACCAATCAGCGACAAGAGCCCTTAGAGCCGGGTTCAGCCCGAAGGACCTCGAAGTGCATGACTCGGAGCCAGAAGGTCCTTGGAACAGGCGGAGGAGAACCCCAAAAATGGAACAACTGGTCAACCACCTTCCAAAGAAGAGTCCGGGAGATGGCACGAGGGGTGCTGCCACTCAAAGCCCAACACTAGATGAGGCCTCGAGACAGCTGGTACCGCAGCAAGAAAAGTTAACACCAGCCTGATACTGCGTAGGCACGCAAGGGTGAGGGCGAGTGATACTGCGTAGGCACGCAAGGGTGAGGGCGAGTGATACCGCGTAGGCACGCAAGGGTGAGGGCGAGTGATACCGCGTAGGCACGCAAGGGTGAGGGCGAGTGATACCGCCTAGGCACTCACGGGTGAGGGCGAGTGATACCGCGTAGGCACTCACGGGTGAGGGCGAGTGATACCGCGTAGGCACTCACGGGTGAGGGCGAGTGATACCGCGTAGGCACGCACGGGTGAGGGCGAGTGATACCGCGTAGGCACGCACGGGCGAGTGATACCGCGTAGGCACGCACGGGCGAGTGATACCGCGTAGGCACGCACGGGCGAGTGATACCGCGTAGGCACGCACGGGCGAGTGATACCGCGTAGGCACGCACGGGCGAGTGATACCGCGTGAGCACGCGCGGGCGAGTGATACGCGTAGGCGCGCACGGGCGAGTGATACGCGAACGCGCGCGGCGGTGATACGCGTGGCACGCACGGGCGAGTGATACCGCGTGAGGCACGCGCGGGCGAGTGATACCGCGTAGGCACGCACGGGCGAGTGATACCGCGTAGGCACGCACGGGCGAGTGATACCGCGTAGGCACGCACGGGCGAGTGATACCGCGTGGCACGCACGGGCGAGTGATACCGCGTAGGCACGCACGGGCGAGTGATACCGCGTGAGGCACGCACGGGCGAGTGATACCGCGTAGAGCACGCACGGGCGAGTGATACGCGTGAGACACGCACGGGCGAGTGATACCGCGTGAGGCGCGCACGGGCGAGTGATACCGCGTAGAGCACGCACGGGCGAGTGATACCGCGTGAGGCACGCACGGGCGAGTGATACCGCGTAGGCACGCGCGCGGGTGAGGGCGAGTGATACCGCGTAGGCACGCACGGGTGAGGGCGAGTGATACGCGCGTGAGGCACGCACGGGTGAGGGCGAGTGATACCGCGTAGGCACGCACGGGTGAGGGCGAGTGATACCGCGTAGAGCACGCACGGGTGAGGGCGAGTGATACCGCGTAGGCACGCACGGGTGAGGGCGAGTGATACCGCGTAGGCACGCACGGGTGAGGGCGAGTGATACCGCGTAGGCACGCACGGGTGAGGGCGAGTGATACCGCGTAGGCACTCACGGGTGAGGGCGAGTGATACCGCGTAGGCACTCACGGGTGAGGGCGAGTGATACCGCGTAGGCACTCACGGGTGAGGGCGAGTGATACCGCGTAGGCACTCACGGGTGAGGGCGAGTGATACCGCGTAGGCACTCACGGGTGAGGGCGAGTGATACCGCGTAGGCACTCACGGGTGAGGGCGAGTGATACCGCGTAGGCACTCACGGGTGAGGGCGAGTGATACCGCGTAGGCACTCACGGGTGAGGGCGAGTGATACTGCGAGGCACGCAAGGGTGAGGGCGAGTGATACCGCGTAGGCACGCAAGGGGTAGGGCGAGTGATACCGCGTAGGCACGCAAGGGGTAGGGCGAGTGATACCGCGTAGGCACGCAAGGGGTAGGGCGAGTGATACCGCGTAGGCACGCAAGGGGTAGGGCGAGTGATACCGCGTAGGCACGCAAGGGGTAGGGCGAGTGATACCGCGTAGGCACACAAGGGCTAGTGTGAATGATACTGCGTAGGCATGCAAGGGTGAGGGTGAGTGATACTGCGTAGACACACAAGGGTGAGGGCGAGTGATACTGCGTAGGCATGCAAGGGTGAGGGCGAGTGGTACTGCGTAGGCACACAAGGGTGAGGGCGAGTGATACTGCGTAGGCACACAAGGGTGAGGGGGCACTCAAGGGTGAGGGCGAGTGATTCCGCGTAGGCATGCAAGGGTGAGGGCGAGTGATACCACGTAGGCATGCAAGGGCGAGTGATACCGCGTAGGCACGCAAGGGTGATGGCGAGTGATACTGCGTAGGCACGCAAGGGGTAGGGCGAGTGATACTGCGTAGGCATGCAAGGGGTAAGGCAAGTGATACCGCGTAGGCACGCAAGGGGTAAGGCAAGTGATACCTCGTAGGCACGCAATGGATAGGGAGAGTGATACTGTGAAGCCACACAAGGGTTAGGGTGAGTGATTCCACATAGGCACGCAAGGGTGAGGGCGAGTGATACTGCGTAGGCACTCAAGGGTGAGGGTGAGTGATACTGCGTAGGCACTCAAGGGTGAGGGCGAGTGATACTGCGTAGGCATGCAAGGGTGAGGGTGAGTGATACTGCATAGGCATGCAAGGGTGAGGGCGAGTGATACTGCGTAGGCATGCAAGGGTGAGGGTGAGTGATACTGCGTAGGCACACAAGGGCTAGTGTGAAGATACTGCGTAGGCATGCAAGGGTGAGGGCGAGTGATACTGCGTAGGCACGCAACGGGTAGGGCGAGTGATACTGCGTAGAGACACATGACTTAAGGTCAGGATTCCAGCTAGAGGTGCAAAATTATCTCAACAGTGTCCCTTTTGATGGAGAACATCTCTTCGGTCCTCAAGATGTCTCCATGCTGGAGAAGGTGTAATACGATACAGACTCTGCTAAAGCTATGGACATACTTGAGGCCCACCTTCCAAGTCAGGATGTTGACATCAAGCACAAGGAAGTGCAAAGACTGTGCACCCACCTAGCGGTCAGGATACCAGCTGCAGCCTTCCTTCCAGGAGAGCCAGGCCATTCCTCCTTTCCAGGAGGAGGCTTCAGGGGCAATGATCTGGAAGTGGCTCTGAAAAGGATGTCCTAACCTCCGAACAGTAACTTACCCTCCACTCCCATCATACAACACCGTTTGTGGAGCGATTCGGGTTGTTTCTTCCACAGTGGGAGGAAATAACCATAGACAAGTGGATCTTGTTGGTCGTTGAGTAGGGCTAATGCTTGGAGTTTGGCATCATATATACATACCACACACATACCTACTCACACCACGCCTCCAAACATACCACCTCATTATAACAAAATCAGTTTTAAACCCTAGCGACTGTTTTGAGAGGAAGTACAGACACTTTTAATCAAAGGTGCCTTTGAGCCACCGTCTTCACAGCAGTGGGGCCCAAAGAGTGCACCCCCTGTATTTCCTTGATCTCAAAAAGGACAGTGTCCTACAGCCTGTCCTCGATCTCAGGCCACTGGATCACTACATCCTGTGACACGAGAGGTCCTCTCTCAGCCTTGGGCAGGCAGTCTCATGGTGACCCCCGACCTCAAGGACACCTACTTCCACACCCCGTGGACGTGGCACGTCACGGCTACCTGTGCTTTGTGGTCAGAGGACAGCACTGCCAATTCGAAGTTCTAGTGTTCGGCTCACAACAGCCCCATGGGTGGTTATCAAATGTCTAGCAGTCGTAACAATGCCATCCATGTCTTGCCATATCTGATGAATGGCTAAGAAAGGGCAGCAGCCGAGAGCCGTGCCTGGCACTTCGTCAGGCAGACGTGTGTCTACTGCACAGGTTAGGGTTCACGATCAATGCAAAGAAGTCGCAGCTCGACCTCCTAGCAGGTCAAACCTTCTCTGCTAGCTGCGTTGAACTCCATCGCATGCAAAGTCTCCCCGAACCGCGAGAGGGTGATAGCATTCTAGAGGCTGCTGCCTCTTTTTCAGACACCACGTCCTGTAGCTGTAAGGACAGTAAAGAGCCTTTTGCGGATGGTGGCTTCATGTATAGAAATTGGACCACACACAGGTTTGCTGGGTGTGGATGTCTGGGGGGACCAGTGGTCCCAAGCGGAGGGTCAAAGGGAAGATCCAGTGTTGGTGAGGCCCAGAATTCAGCTCACCCTCCCCAACAACCAGAACTTGTCACTGGGTATTCCTTTCGTAGGTCCGTAACCCCAGGTGGCCATTACCACAGACTCCTCTCTAACAGGGTGGGAAGCACATCACATGTGCATTTGTAAAGCACATGTTCACCCAGAAGATTATCTTGGTGCTGAACACCAGCTGTTTATTGTTACCCAACTCAATGATACTCATTTTATCTACCTCAGAAGGATGAAAGGCTGAGTGAGCCTCAACTACAAGACTGTTCCGGGTACCCGGATACCAGAACAGCAGCATTTTCACATCAGTTACACAGAACCTGTAGACATCCAATTGCCGTTCAGATCGTTCTAGATGGTAATTAGGGGGAACCAGTCTTATTAAAGAGGAACATGAGTGACGTACTATATTCAGAAACTGGGGGGGTGGTAGGGGTGCTGTCCTCAGCGGTCAGCCCTAGCTCAAAGCATCTGGCATTGGACCGTCCCCAACCACATCCAGCCGGAGCACCTGCCCCGGGTAGACAGAGCCATTGTGGACCTGCTAGACAGGCCGCATCAACAAGCAACCTGCACAGCCAATAAGAAGCCGATCCAGCCTTTGCAAAGCATGTTATCATATATTCCATTGGTCACCCTTTTTCTTCAATCCACTAATTTCTTTGTTTTTCAAACCTATTCACAAAAGGAACATCCCTTCAAAATAACTTACAAAAAGCTAAAACAGATTAGACACAGCCTTGGTCTTACCTGCCCTAAGAAGCGCTACTTTACGCAAATCCACTAAAACAGCCTGATCATCAGAGGGAAGGGGAGACAGCTCTAGCACAAACATTTAAAGTACAACCTTCCTGCTTTGTGCTTCTTTCCATCGGATTTTATGGGAAAATGAAACCATATTTATTTAAATACTATTTACCCATGTGTGATGGTGGTGTGCGCGCACTGGTGTTCTCATGGCCTACAGCGATATTGCAACACATACAAATATTATTTCTTCCTACAGGTTTGCAAACTGTCCCAAAAGCCTCCACAATGTTCTTTAAAATCCTGCATGAAAACTGACTGGCTTAAAACTACTAACTGAATTTTCCTTTTCATTTCAAATGGCTCTCTCCTTCCTTTCCATCCTCTGCAGCCTCCGATCTCCAAATACAGCCTACTCTTAACCACATCCACGTTTGCCTTTGCAACTGCTAAATAAACTTCAGACCATTCAGAACGCAGCAGCCAGGCTTGTCCTCGACCAACCGAGAAGAGTCCACATCACCCCTCACCTCATCTCAAATCACTACACTGGCTCCCCATCAGCAAACGGTGCCAGTTCAAACTCCTAACCCACGCAAACAAGCCTCTGCTCAACAAAGGACCTGCCTACCTTGACCACAGGGTGAGTTTCCACCAACCCGTCAGACAACTCCTCCGCCTCCCTCACCTTCAAGCTCCGCTTCCACAGAAGCAGGAGCGGCGGCCGCGCCTTTTTCTACCTGGCCGCAAAGACCTGGAACGGCCGCCGCCTTCTCCTCCGGACTGCCCCACCCTGCAGGAATTCAGAGACGCCTAAAAACCTGGCTGTTCGACTGACGACCCACAGCAGCAGCACCCCTTCCCCCAGCGCCTGGATACCCTCACGGGTGATAAGCAGTGCTATACAAATCCGGATTGATCGAAGCCTTACTATTGTATCACTGCAAACTGCCCACACATTATTTCAGAGACCACAAAATCTCATTTTAAAAGCCATCCCCTACCCCCAAACAATGCCTAAGCCCTGTAGCTCCTTTATTAATACCACCAACCAATGCGTGAAATTCCCACATCACCCAGTGCCACTAAAGAGGGCACCGGATTCTTACTAATGTACCACATATACACTGGAGGAAAGGCCTGGAATGGTTCCTGAAGAGCATAAGAGTAATCCCAATAACCAACATTAACTAGTAAGAAAGAAAAAAAAAAACACTATCCCTGGCACCAGGAGCAGAGTTCTCAGCGTAGAGCACAACAGTGCCTCGTCAGGGGTACTAAGTGCTATATAATGCAATTACAATACATTTTATAACCCACACTAAAACGAATACCATAACACTCAGCAGCCAGACAGTCAATTGTAGATCATCCCTTTACTGCTTGACACTCTTACACTCCACAGGCAAAACTGCTGCTGGTCGTACCCATCACCCCGTACTAAATCAGTCCACAGCAATAAACCACCCATCACCATCTGAACAGACACAGAATACCTTAAGAGACCTGCCACATACCGCTCGCCAACTGAGTACTCTAATTTACTCCAACACTATAGGTCCCAACTAGCAAACTTACTATGGCCACTTCCTGGCATCTCACCATCACAATTGGGATGATATTAAAAAAAAGTCCATCCCAGCAGATCTCTCCACCACTTCTCCCAATGCTTGCCCAGGACCATCAACTTTAAACAAAATATCTCAGAATGGACAACCCAGTTGAGTAACAGGCTGAGTGGACTGTGAACATAAGAAATGCCATAAAGGGATCTGCAGAGCTGGTCAAAGCTGCCGTCTTACTGAAAACCAAAAACTGTGCCCCGGTCTCGAACACTCCTGCATCCATCACACGGATAAGCTCTGCATCCCAGAACATGATAACCGCACCTCGGTGGATATCACACATGACATGGAAACACTTCCCACACAGAATAAAAACAAAGACGACACTCTTTCAACCCCACACCCTACACTGTGTAGCGGGCTACCTATGTAGGCAAGCGATTCAGCGCCCCACATAGTGGTAGTAAGCGCTATATAAATATTGCAACACAATAAAATGACACAGCAAAGGAAGAATCAAAGAACGGCTGGAACAAATGCATCCACCACGCATATTCCTGAATAATGCACCTTGAATGAAAGGAGGCGTAAAGACGCGCAGGTGTGCAGGTCTCTACACACCCTATTAATAAACGCACCACAGGCAAGGACTGGGTCTGCACAAGGTACACACACTTATGAACTCAGCAAACCCACCCCGGGTCCTGGATGGACCAATATCCACTGCACTCCCTGCCTGCTCACCGCTGCACAGAGCCCACCTCACAAACACAGTGGGGCAGGCTGCATAAAAGCCCATTTGACACAAGCAATAGGCAAACGCCCCAAACACAATGTGGCACTCAGGACAAACTCCCCGTTTCAAAACAAATACATCCAGTAACTCTCTCCACCCGTCTTCTCCACACAGGCCATACTTTTTACAAGTCAGATTACAAACACTTTTACGAAACAGCTGTACCACGAGATGTAGGGTCTAGAAGAAAACCTTCAAAGCGCCGGTGTACCAGGAAACATGATCAAAGACCATCCTTTTCCAGTAAATAAAGCTGCGCTCTTTTTATTTGCCTGGCACAGCCGGTGTTTAATTACCTCCTGCACCCGTGACATCCAAGAATGTGAAACACTCCCTACAGGCTCGAGGGGGTGCAGTGTTCATCACACACACCAGCGCCAGGATACACTCACGGGTGACAAGAAGCGCTCTACAAATCTACTGATTGATTGAGTGATACATCACCCCCTGAACTTCTCCATTAAGTCCCCATGAACACTCCCTACAGGCTCAAGGGATGCAGTGTCCATCACATATCACCCCCTGGTGCAGCAAAGCTTCTCCATGAAGAACCCATGAACACTCTCTACAGGCTCGAGGGGTGCAGTGTCCATCACACATCACCCCCTGGTGCAGCAAAGCTTCTTTATGAAGTCCCCATGAACACTCCCTACAGGCTCGAGGGGGTGCAGTGTTCATCACACACACCAGCGCCTGGATACACTCACGGGTGACAAGAAGCGCTCTACAAATCTACTGATTGATTGAGTGATACATCACCCCCTGAACTTCTCCATTAAGTCCCCATGAACACTCCCTACAGGCTCAAGGGATGCAGTGTCCATCACATATTACCCCCTGGTGCAGCAAAGCTGCTTTATGAAGTCCCCATGAACACTCTCTACAGGCTCGAGGGGTGCAGGGTCCATCACATATCACCCCCTGGTGCAGCAAAGCTTCTTTATGAAGTCCCCATGAACAGTCCCTACAGACTCAAAGGGTGCTGTGTCCATCACATATCACCCCCTGGTGCAGCAAAGCTTCTCCATGAAGTCCCCAGGAACACCCTCTACAGGCTCGAGGGATGCAGTGTCCATCACATATCACCCCCTGGTTCAGCAAAGCTTCTTTATGAAGTCCCCATGAACAGTCCCTACAGACTCAAAGGGTGCTGTGTCCATCACACAGCAATCCCCAAAACCCCTCCCGGTGCAGTAGAGCTTCTCCATGAAGTCCCCATGGACGCTCCCTACAGGCTCGAGGGGTGCAGAGTTCATCACACATCACCCCCGGTGCAGCAGAGCTTTATGAAGTCCCCATGAACAGTCCCTACAGCCTCGAGGGGTGCAGAGTTCATCACACATCACCCCCTGGTGCACCAGAGCTCCATAAAGTCCCCATGAACACTCCCTACAGGCTCAAGGGATGCAGTGTCCATCACATATCACCCCCTGGTGCAGCAAAGCTTCTTTATGAAGTCCCCATGAACACTCTCTACAGGCTCGAGGGGTGCAGTGTCCATCACATATCACCCCCTGGTGCAGCAAAGCTTCTCCATGAAGTCCCCAGGAACACCCTCTACAGGCTCGAGGGATGCAGTGTCCATCACATATCACCCCCTGGTGCAGCAAAGCTTCTCCATGAAGTCCCCAGGAACACCCTCTACAGGCTCGAGGGATGCAGTGTCCATCACATATCACCCCCTGGTTCAGCAAAGCTTCTTTATGAAGTACCCATGAACAGTCCCTACAGACTCAAAGGGTGCTGTGTCCATCACACAGCAATCCCCAAAACCCCTCCCGGTGCAGTAGAGCTTCTCTATGAAGTCCCCATGGACGCTCCCTACAGGCTCGAGGGGTGCAGAGTTCATCACACATCACCCCCTGGTGCACCACAGCTCCATAAAGTCCCCATGAACACTCCCTACAGGCTCAAGGGATGCAGTGTCCATCACTTATCACCCCCTGGTGCAGCAAAGCTTCTTTATGAAGTCCCCATGAACAGTCCCTACAGCCTCGAGGGGTGCAGTGTTCATCACACATCACTCCCTGGTGCAGCAGAACTTCTCCACCAAGTCTCCATTGTGAGAAGTTGGCCTGGTGTATGCTGTCCACTAATTATAGTGGGCACCCTGTACCAGTCCAAACAACCCCTTATTGGAGATAGGTTAAAGACAACCTTTATTGAAAGCTATCCTAGTGGTAGCTATGGAGAGCAGCCTTCAGGCTAAGTCTTGAAGGAATGTAAAGCAGCTTGTTTTACCAGTCTATAATCTCTTGAGTGACCAAATGAAAGAGGACCACACCAGGTATATATTTAAAATATATGTATTTAGTCTTAAACACACCCCTCTAGTCTCTTTATGAGGCTAGAGTTCAAGTACATACTTTACAAGTCGAATATCAACAGTAATAGCACAAATACACGTTTGGGCCCTAGGGGCGTACCAAACCATATACCAATAAAGTGGTATAAGAACCACGACTGAGCTAGACACAAGGCCTAGAGCCTGTAGAAGTGCTTGGACCACAAGGAACCACCCAAGGTAGTGACACAGGGGACCCACGGGGGACGCGTGCAGTGTGAGAACACAGCCGCGAGCCGCCGTTGACTTCTATGGGGAATATTGCGGTTGGAGTTTTAAAGAAAAAGGACACTTGGAGGAGCACTTGGAGTAAACCCCTTTAGAACTAGGCTGTTCTAGAGTCTATACCCACGGGAGCACCGGAGTACTCGAGTTACCTCACCCAGGGGAGCCGGGTGCATAGGTGTCTTTCGGGGTCGGGTTTCGTCGTCGTTTTCAATGGCGATCTGCAGCAAAGTGCTGCTGGCGGCCAAGTCGAAAGTGTTCGGGTGGATCCAAAGGTGGATCGAAGATCTGAAGAACCTGAAAGCAGAGGGGACAGAGTCTGGGTCACTAGCCAGTGACCAGGGAGGCGATGAGCCGATGCCCACCGGTGCCGGGTGCTTCAGGTAAGTTGACGGTCGTCTTGACTCTTCAGCCACGAGGTCCAGGAGGCGTTGACGACCAGGAGCTGGATTCGAGCTGTCCCACGACGTCTGTCGCTTGCTGAGGTGTCGGCGACCGGATTGGACCCAACAAGCCTTGGCAACAGCAAGTCTCGTGGCAATGAAGAAAGGACGGTGATGCAGACCAGCAAGGTCTGGGGGACTCACCCAGCGAGGGTAAGTCAGGGCACGTCTGGAGCAACCAGGAAAGCCCAAGCAGAAGAAGAGTTGCCTTCGGGAAGGCCCACTAGCCAACGGACTAGCGACCGCGAAGGAGCCTCGAGTGGACGCACTGGGAGCTGGCTTACGGGACACTCGTGGAGTGGAGGCCAGTGATCTTCAGTGCAGTCGGTGCTGGAGGCGAGTGCTACTCGGAGCTCAAAGCATGACTTCGTGGGAGACCAGGAAGAGGATGCACTTGCAAAAGTTCTCGGTGCCCAGGGGTCACGGTTCCACGTTACCCACGATAGCCACGGGCCTCAGCTTCGCTGGGGACTCAGGGTAGCCTCGGGGAAGTCTGGAAATCTACCTCTGGTGTTGCAAAGATTTCGGCGTCCAGCGGGAGCTTCAGTGATGCAGACTGGACAATTGCTTCTTAGGTGCCTGCCAAGCAGGGGAGTCACTCCTTGACCCCAAGGGAGATTCTTCAGTCCTCTAATCTTGAAGTAGAGCGTCGAAGGTCCAGGATTCTGTATCAGAGTTTCGTCCAGGTAAATCTAAAGTCCTAAGGACTGGGGTCCCATACTTATACTAAGTTAGGGGTTGGACATTCTCTGGGGACCCACCTATGGGAGGGTCAGGGAAGAGGGGTGGTTACACCCATTCCCTTTGTCCAGTTTCGCGCCAGAGCAGGGGCTGGAAGCCCCTGAGCCGGTTTGAACTGGGGTATGCACAGGGACACCAAATGTGCCCCCAGTGCTGGACTTCAAAGCACTTTGAGAGTGCTCCCGCCCAGCCCCAATGCACATCAGCCTGTCTGGGAGGTGGTTACACCTCCCTGCAACAGGAAACCTATTGTCCAGGCCTCCCCTGCCGGAGTTTCGGTCGGCAGCAGGAGGCCAGACTCGTGTCTGTGGCTGCAGCATCCATTTTGTGATGCCAGGGCTCTGTAAAGTTAATACCGGGTATGCCGGTTGGCACATGTCTCTCCCTCTAGAAGGGTGGAATGCTACCCCCGCCGCCAGAACTGGCGGGGGGGTAGTATTCCAATATGTTTGACACCAGACACGACATGTTTCCGTGCAGCCATCCCAAAGTTAGCATTTAACGCGAGGTTATAATGCACTTAAGAGTATATGGTCAGGCTGCACTGCAAACAGCATCAGAGGAGGTACTCCGAATGCTGCAGAGGGGCTCTGCTCATGCAGGGGCACCCTCTCACATGAAAACCACGCACTCTGCCTTCAGGATTGTCAAGGCCTGCCATAGGAGTGACTTATAGGTTTATATGTGTGTGCAATGGTAGTGATATAGGTAACCTATACCACTGTAAGGGGTGCATGCACCACCTTACTCAGGCTGCAGTAGCAGACCTGTGGTGTAATTTTGGAGGGCCTTCCAGGGGTGGCACAATACATGCTACAGCCCCTGGTAGGCCCCTGGGGTACCTGTGCCCTGGGTACATGGTATACCATATACTAAGGACTTATAAGGGCACCCCAGAATCCAATCAGAGAAGTACCTAAGGTACTTGGAATCCATTTAGAGAGGAAGCAGCTAGGCTGGGGACCTGAATAGCAGGGCCCCAGCCAGACTAAAGTCCAAATACAGTGAAGCATCAGCAAAAAGTGGGGGGTAACCATAAGAGGCAGATCCTACTCTCCTACATCCAGGAACACCCCCTACAGGTTCGAATGGTGCAGTGTCCATCACACATCAACCCCCAAAACCCCTCCCGATGCAGCAAAGCTTTTTCATGAAGTCCGCATGGACACACCCTACAGGCTCGAGGGGTGCAGTGTCCATCACACATCACCCCCTGGTGCACCAGAGCTTCTCCACGAAGTCCCCCTGAACACACCCTACAGACTCGAAGGGTACAGTGTCCATCACACATCAACCCCCAAACCCCCTCCCGGTGCAGTAGAGCTTCTCCATGAAGTCCCCATGGACACACCCTTCAGGCTCAAGCGGTGCAGTGTTCTTCTAAAACTAAAGAGGCTGACAGGAAGCTAGGACCAATTACGCGGAAGGACCGGGTTAAACAATTTTAACTCCAGCCATTCTAACCAAGAGCAAAGGAAGAGGGACATGGACCTATTTGGTCAAGCAAAGGATTCCCAGGAATGCAGGAAAGGGTCCCCGAGTGGGGTACCGGTAGTTCAAAGACAGTCCTTAGAAGGAGACCAGGAGCGGCCACTGATGGCAACGGGCTGGGCACTGGGTCTCACACAAGACAGCTCCTAGAAGGAGACCAGGGGATGCCACTGATGGCCACGGGCTGGACACTGGGTGTCACACAAGTCAGCTCCTAGAAGACATGGGGAGGCCACTGATGGCCACGGGCTGGACACTGGGTCTCACACAAAACAGCTCCTAGAAGGAGACCAGGGGATGCCACTGATGGCCACGGGCTAGATGCTGGGTCTCACACAAGTCAGCTCATAAAAGAAGACCAGGGGAGGCCATTGTAGGCCACGCACTGGACACTGGGTCTCACACAAGTCAGCTCCTAGCAGGAGACCAGGGCGGGTACTGACGGCCACGGGCTGGACACTGGGTCTCACACAAGTCAGCTCCTAGAAGACGACCAGGGGAGGCCACTGATGGCCACGGGCTGGATGCTGGGTCTCACACAAGTCAGCTCCTAAAAGAAGACCAGGGGAGGCCATTGTAGGCCACGCACTGGGTCTCACACAAGACAGCTCCTAGAAGAATACCAGGGAAGGCCACTGATGGCCATGGGCTGGACACTGGGTCTCACACAAGTCAGCTCCTAGAAGAAGACATGGGGAGGCCACTGATTGCCACTGGCTGAAGACTGGGTCTCACACAAGTCAGCTCCTAGAAGAAGACCAGGGGAATCCACTGCTGGCCACGGGCTGGACACTGGGTCTCACACAAGTCAGCTCCTAGAAGAAGACATGGGGAGGCCACTGATGGCCACTGGCTGAAGACTGGGTCTCACACAAGTCAGCTCCTAGAAGACGACCAGGGAGGCCACTGATGTCCACTGGCTGGAGACTGGGTCTCACACAAGTCAGCTCCTAGAAGAAGACCAGGGGAAGCCACTGCTGGCCACGGGCTGGACACTGGGTCTCACACAAGTCAGCTCCTAGAAGACCAGGGGAGGCCACTGATGGCCACGGGCTGAACAATGGGTTTCACACAAGTCAGCTCCTAGAAGAAGACCAGGGGAGGCCACTGATGGCCACGGGCTGGACACTGGGTCTCACACAAGACAGCTCCTAGAAGAATACCAGGGAAGGCCACTGATGGCCACGGGCTGGACACTGGGTCTCACACAAGTCAGCTCCTAGAAGACATGGGGAGACCACTGATGGCCATGGGCTGGACACTGGGTCTCACTCAAGTCAGCTCCTAGACGACGACCAGGGGAGGCCACTGATGGCCATGGGCTGGACACTGGGTCTCACACAAGGCAGCTCCTAGAAGAAGACCAGGGGAGGCCACAGGCTGGACACTGGGTCTCACCCAAGTCAAACACACTGAACAGGGACCGGCTTCTCTTTAGGAACTTCAGGTGGAGCCAGTTTGGGTCAATCTTGTGTTCAGGTCTGGGCTGCTCCAACCACAAGTGTGCATTGTCCGATGCTCTGAACCACAGCTCCAGATGCACAGGTCATGCCGTCGGAGACATCGCTCACACTGCACTCTGTGTCCAAGCACACCAGTTGTGAGGCCACACACCATGAAACATGGTTGACTACAAAAGACCTTTAGGAGGGTCAACCTCAATTGACTTCTTACTGGAACCGACACAAACTATTATCTAATGAGATTCTTAAAATATCTCTACTAGTCATCCCCAATCAATGGCTAGGAATCCAGAGTGGTAGGGATGCACTGCTGCGACACATTATCGGTAGAAGGTGATAGACGAATGATCACAATCAAAAATACACACAACACATTTAGAAAAAAGGCCCTAGTAACAGAAGTCTGAAATGGTTGGTCCTGAAGAGGGCCAGTCACGTCCCTCCAAGAGGTGGCAGTAGAAAGGCCTCTAGCGCTCTCTAGGGTGTCAGCTCCTAGCCCCGCCTGGTGAGGGGGCAGTAAGGACCTCCTAATATGGGTGGGGTACCCTTTGGGTGCACCCCTAGTCCAGGACAGCCTTGCGATTTGTCAGAACATTGGATATCTTGGATAGTGGGTGCGACGACTTCATTCCTATCGCAAAACCGGAGCGGCATGCTGGAACAAAGAGCTACCGATATTTAAAAACACTCAGAAAGGCAGGATTCACTGGACAGAAGATGGACTGCAATACCAAAATGTCTGGAACAAATTTACATTAGTAGGAATTGCACTTCATCCACCGTCATCACGGACCACATTCCTGAGCCTTACCTACCCCATTATTTTATTTGACAATGTATTACGACGGATAGGTGTTTTTTTATGTTATTCATATTTTTGTTGTAGTGAGCTAAAAAATAAACTTTGTAAGACCTACTTTCCTTCATATTATTTATTCAGAAAGATATTTCCTAATATACATGTATTTATAAGGACACAATCTCAAATGGTTGTGAATCGGGCATGGTTCGCTAAAAAGAGAAATAATCCTGCAGGGTCCCGTCTCTGCTCCTCTAAATCCCTCGAGACTGCCAGGCCACCCCGACCTCACAGCAGCCCCACAGCCAGCCTGTGGAGTCATGTATCTCCCCAGGCCATAGCGACCTCACAGCAACCCCACAGCCAGTCTGGGAGGGATGAGGGGGGGTTATGGATCCCCCACAGGCCACCCTGACCTCGCAGCAGCCCCCCACAGCCAGCCTGCGGGGTCATGGTTCCCCCAGCCACCCAGACCTCACAGCAGCCCCACAGCCAGTCTGCGGGGTTATGGATCCCCCAGGTCACCCGACCTCACAGCAGCCCCACAGCCAGCCTGCGGGGTTATGGATCTCCCAGACCACCCCGACCTCACAGCAGCCCCACATAGCCAGCCTGCGGGGTTATGGATCTCCCAAGCCACCCTGACCTCACAAGAGCCCCCACAGCCAGCCTGCAGGGCCATGGATCCCCCAGGCCACCCAGACCTCACAGCAGCCCCACAGCCAGCCTGCGGGGTTATGGATCCCCCAGCCACCCTTTCTTCACAGCAGCCCCCCCACAGCCAGCCTGCGGGGTCATGGATTCCCCCCGGGCCACCCTGACCTCAGAGCACCCCCACAGCCAGCCTGGGGGGTATGGATCCCCCCCCAGGCCACTCAGACCTCACAGCAACCCCACACAGCCAGCCTGCAGGGTTATGGATCTCTCCAGGCCAGCTTCTTTTCTCCTTCAACAAATCTTCGTCGGCTTTGTCCACCTTTTCTGAAGGAATGACTGCTATTGCCGACTGGATGAAAAGTAATTTTCTACAACTTAACGCAGGAAAAACGGAGATAATGCTTTTTGGAGATGCCCCTCTTCTCTGGTCCCCGGATTGGTGGCCGGCAGCTCTCGGCCCTTCCCCTAACCCCAAAACCTTAGTCAAAAACTTGGGCATTCGCCTTGATCGTGCCTTAACATTAAAGGAGCATGTTACCCATACTGCCAGCACTTGCTTCCATGTGTTGGGCTTGCTACGACGAGTCTTCCCTCTCCTGCCAGACTATACCCGAAAAACTCTCATTCAGACCATGGTTATGAGCCGTCTCGATTACTGCAATGCTCTCCTGGTCTCTGCGAATGAGTCATCCCTCAGCAGGTTACAGGTGGTTCAGAATACTGCTGCGCGACTCGTCACGAATTCTCCGTTCAGAACCCCTTCCCTCCCTCTGCTCCAAAAACTTCACTGGCTTCCAATTCGCAAGCGTGTCAAGTTTAAGGTCTGCTGCACAGTCTATAAAGCCTTGCATAAAAAAAGGCCCTTCCTACATCTCCAAGAAGCTCAAGCCTTATGTCCCCTCAAGGACTCTTAGGTCAGGTAGCAAATTACTTCTCCAAGTCCCCAGGGTTAGGAAAGCAAGACTAGGTGGGAAATCCTTTTCCTACCTCGCTCCCCTGTACTGGAACCAGCTTCCCATACACCTGAGGCAATGCCCTGACTATCTGCGCTTCAGGAAACTTCTCAAGTCCACCCTGTTTTAACATTTCTCATCAGCCCGCCAGCAGCTTCGCCCAAAGCGCAGAGATACCCCTCCGGGGGTGATTCAGGCGCTCTACAAAACCAACAAATAAATAAAAATAAATAGTGACTATGGATCCCCCCAGGCCAGCCTGACCTCACAGTAGCCCCACATAGCCAGCCTGTGGGGTTATGGATCTCCCAGGCCACCCTGACCTCACAACAGCCCCCCACAGCCAGCCTCCAGGGATATGGATCCCCGGGCCACCCTGACCTCACAGCAACCCCACAGCCAGCCTTTGAGGGGGTTCGCATCTGCATTGACGAGCTCTGTGTACTTCAAAAGATAGCTATATGTTCAAGAATGGTTCTTAATCTGTGCCAGGGGAGGAGGCAAGAGCCAAGGGTGGGCCACTCAGCTCCCTGCACCAACCACTACAGGACCCGATCAAACAAGCATTGCTACAGTCAGTAGGCTTGACGTCTGTATGCAGCACTGGGAAAGGAACGCAGAAAAAGTATCCGAAAAATACAGGTGTTGGGAACGCCAATAAGTCTACTTTGGCAAGCCGGTGCAGTGGTTAAAGTACATTTTTTATTATGGCGTCTGCCACAAAAAGAAAAAAAAAATAACATACATATATACACAAAAACAGAAGCAGAGAATTCTGGGTAGTTCTCAGGTTTAGGTGGAAAGCAGCTCCAGTAAGAGCACTGTCAACACCAGCGACACTCTAAATTTGCTCACCTCAAATGTCTGCTTTTCTATCAAAGTTTTTAAGCATAGGATTAGCGCAGTGCTATCCACGCCGAGATAGAAAGGGACAAAGTCTTTTGCCATTTTTACAGCAAAGTCTTTAAGCATAGGATTAGCACAGTGCTATCCCTGCCGAGCTGTAAAATGGCCAAAGCCTTTTACCACTCCAGGTACAGTATTACAGCTTTGGATTGGTAAAATACCATCCAAGCCAACCTGAAATTAATAAAAGCAACCCCTGACACGTGTTTCGCTCTCGTTAGAGCTCTTCAGAGAGGTATAGCTTTGTCCAGACACAAGGGAGCACCCAGTATAAGTCAAAACAAAACCCTTTCAGGCATAGAGTGACGAATAAATTATGCAAAAACAGAAGCAGAGAATTCTGGGTAGTTCTCAAGATTTATATATATATATATATATATATATATATATATATATATATATATAACCTCGGGACCGCTGCAGTCGAAAGGAACAAGTACCTGCTTTTAGCATTAGACCGTGACTTCATGGTGAGACACAGTTCACTGCAACGATGCCTCCGGGTGTGTTTCAGGACGGCAATCTGTGGCAGGATGTAGGGGGCTAAGAGACTGGTTTTATTTTGGAATTGTTGGCAAGGGGCAATATGTGAATATTTTAATAAAAACTGGACTACGTTCGCAAAGAAGAGCCCGTATTCACCAAGAGGATGGAATCATTGAGGTCTGGGAGAAAGACATTCATCCAGATGAAACAAGTGCATACTGGGAATTGCAGTGCTTGAGTAGGGTCTGCAGTACTTTCTTCCGTGAAACAGTGGCCAGCTGTCCTCCCACCAATTGGAATGAGGCAGCACGTTTAAAAACATGGATCAACAAGCCCCGAAGTCAAAGGCATTTGAAAAAGGCACTTCTGCTGAGACGCGTCATGCCGTTCTTCAATAAAGGAAATTCTTGGTTACCCCGCTGTTTCCCCTGATCTGCTTCTTTAATGGAGGGATTTTTGGTGTATATATATATATATATATATATATATATATATATATATATATATATATATATATATATATATACCATCATATAGAATTAAATTAAAACATTGTATTGCTTCTTGGCAGGCAGGCGTACTTAGAAGAGCTATAGAAACCTTGTAGGTTTTAATGCATGTCTCATACAAAAATGCTGTAACCTGAACACATAGTTTAAGACACACTCACAAGAACGACTTAAAAAGAAATAAGTACATTTACTTTTAGGCTGATGTGCATATATGATGAGGCATAATGCACCCTTCACAGTTCCAGAGTCGATGGGTGCACTGGGCCAACCACTGTCCCGTTGTGTACAGGGAAGCGGGAGGAACCAGAAATATGAAATAAAGCTGCGCACACTAATGTATGAAGAAGGATGACAGTAAGCCCCTCTATGTACATTTGTTTATGATTTTATTTACATGAGGCTATTTAAACAACTAAAGCTCTCTCTATGGCAGACCTAAAAAGTGTTGCTTTTTTCCTGTAGGATTCTTTTCAGATGCTTTTGTCGGCACTCGCTCCCCAGTGCTTCCGAGCTGCTCCCCAATTTATTTCAGGTGTCAAATAGTCCCTCGTGTATTCCAATGGAAATGGAAGGACACATCCAAATAACCAATAGAAAACAGTAAGCCGAACAAACTCCTGTAGGCTCATCCAAAATGTGATTGACAATGTCTTAAGCCAATGCCTGAAGGTCCACAATCAAAAGAAACTATTGGAGGGTGGCCGAAGGCCACACAGGAAGTGAGCTCACCCCACCATCAGGAGAACCTACCCAAGTCATTATACATCCTATTGGATGCCCTGGTTGGGTCAGTGCCACAATTTAGACTGCTACAAACATGTGCACGAGACGCTAAACTTTCAGAACATCACAGCGCGGTCTTAAGTATAAGCCACAAGCAACTGTTCACCAAAAGCTGACAGAGAAAAAACAAATGTAAACAAAGACTGTCCGCCAACGATCAAACAGAAAACTAGAGAGGGCGGGATCTGGTAGCCGTGAGACCTGGGAGGAAAAGGCGCATCGCCTACAAAGGTATTCAGGAAACCAGAGGCGTAATGAGGAGACACTGCCTCATTCCGGGGGCAATACTGAGAACAGGCCTGAGGGCATGGAGCTACAGCCCTGTAGACAACCAGAGGGGATAAAGCGCGTACCACAAAATGTCAGCTTTCACATGACACAGACTAGAAGCAATGCATGGAATTAAATGGACATATTTGTAGCACACCTTGTAACCCTCCATGTACCCACCTACTTGTCATGTCATATCTCTGGGTCCGACTGTGGCAAATAAAGGGACTCTTTGAGCGGTGCCTGGTGGATGGACACAAACAGGAAGTAAAGGGGTTACCCTGACAACTTCCTGTCTAGTTTATAAACGCTATTTACCGTAGCTTCTAAAGAAGCTGTGATATTTACTATCAATTCTCGAAACTAAAGTACCCAGCATGCCACCAAGGATGACAAGAGGATGCTATAAACCAAAGAGTTCTTTGAAATTGCATCACAACGACGAAAACGCTTTGCAGAGAATGCGGATAGAAAAGGGACTGGAAGGTAAATTCTCTAATGGGCAGCGGGGCCTGGTCCGAACAGACGGTTGTTACTGGGATTAACAAGAGATTAGCTGGGGAGGGGTGTTGGGGGGGGGGGGGTGGGGGAGGGGGAGGGGTGCATTCTGGGAACAGCAACCATCTGATAAGTATGGTTAGCATTCCAGAACAGGCTGTTAATTTCACAAACAAACATTGAGCCTGGGAACAGGTTTATCAAAGGAGATTCCTAGAATAGCTGCATTTTTAAACAATATCCTGAGGTGTTTCGGCAACATTATCCTCATCAGGAGCTCAGCCCCACATTAGGCATGCAAACAAGAGATCAGGAATTGGCAACGGAATGAGCCAGAGCTTAAAAACAGGGGGGGGGGGTGCTTCAGTCATCCTTCCCACAAGGTAACTATTTACCCGGGAGGGACGGATGCAAGGCGGGCTTTTAAAGGTAACCACAAAGTGTATTAATGGGTTCAGGTTATTTTTAGTGTATTGCGTTTGAAGATTTGTTTTCTGGAGAGCTTAGCTGGCACGAAAATAGCTCTGGTGTAATTTTACACTACGCACGAGAGTGTGGCAGGGTTTGACCTATTTCTGACAGTTCCAATACATATGTGGTGGGTGTGGTGCAGGGGGAGGGGCTGGGCTGGCGGCATCTGTCCAATCTGAGGCTTTATAGCTGATGGGGGAGGGGCATTGGGGGTCTGGCCAAAGTCTTCCATTTGTGAAAAGTAGATTATTAGGGTACCTGGAAAGGTGGTGCCTACGACGTGAGACGTGGTGTGGCGACTTGCCGCTGCACCCCCACCCCCTCTCCTACTGTTTGAGGGCAGAGGGTTACAAATTTGCATTTGAGGTTTAAAAAACATTTTTTTTTAGTATTCTCGCTTTTGTTGTCACTCCAAAACACTGGTGATAATGTTACTTTTAGTACAACGACCCTCCTCCTACACCACAATGTCAAGTAGGATGCAAACTGGGCACATAACAGTTATCCAGGCATGTTATACAAACACTGACAAAGCCAACAGTCTTCTCTTTTGGATTATGAATGACATTCTCTCAGCCTTCTAGGTCATGCGTGTACACACATGCACGCGCGCGTGCCCCACAGCCGACATCAGCAGAGCACGCTCACCACAAACTAAGCATATGTCCAAGAGGAGCGGCAGGCAGCTCTCACACTCACACACCACCTACCCACACACAGGCACATGTCAACACACACGCAGAGTCGGATTGGTAAGGCGGGCACTCGGGCAATGGCCGAGGGGCCGGTATCCGAGTCCAGCTGTGGGCTGCTTTTTTGGCAGCCTGGGGGCCCGATTTGGGCTGTGTCTGGTGTGTTCGATGCAGCCAGCGGCCCAGTGGGTGCCCGAGTGACCTTTCTGGAGGCAGATGGGCGTCCATTACCTCCCTTTTATCAAGGGGCAGAGGTGTCACTCCCTTTCTCTGGCTGGGCTGGCCAATTAATGTGTGCATACTGAGCGGGGGCAGGGGGCCTGAGCAGAAGTGGCCTCACTTGTTTTCAGGTGTTTATAAAACTTCGCCGAAGCAGTGTTTTGAGGAAAGGCAATATGCAAATGTGGGCCACTTTTTTAGCGTGCCCGGGCCGATTTCTAATCCCAATCCAACCCTGCACACAAGACAGAGGGGACCTCCTACAGCTGGCTCCTGAAGTTAAACTCTGGGAAGACAGAGGTCCTCCGGTTTCCTAATGAGGTCTCATTTTGGTCCCCTTTATAGTGACCTCAAAGAAAATCCTCCCTTACAGTCCACTTGATCCACAGAGAACTGTTGCGACGGACTTTGTCTTGTCCACAATAGACTATGGTAATGGTCTCGACCTAAACACGCAACAGCAATTTGTGAATAAGCTCAAACTCTGCAGAATGCGGCTGCATGCTCGTTGATACCCGAATTTCAATCGGCATCTCAAGCTTTGCAGAAGCTTCATCGGCTACCGATCAAGCAGCGGATTACCTTCAAGCCTTGTACATTGTCTATAAGGCACTACACAACATAGGCCCGGAGTATATGAAGGGCAGTGTTAAAGGGTACTGTCCTAGCAGGTCTTTGCGTTCTACTAGGGCCAAACATATTGTGGTCCCTAAACTCAAACTTTCTTCCTGGGGCAGGAGAAGTTGTGTCATTTGTACGTCTAAATTATGGAACACTGTTGGAGCCGGCAGTGTCTGGTTGGCTGAAGGGACGCCCCCAGTCAGACAAAACCTACCGCTCCCATCAAGGGCGGGCGATTACACTCGCTGTATAACCCGTGCTCACCCTTGGGTAGCATGGCACAAGCAGTCAGGCTTATATCAGAGGCAATGTGTAAAGCAAGGGACAGCAGCCACTCGCGGCAAATACCCAGAGCACCACAAAAGAGACTTCAGACAGGATGTATGTAAAAACATTTATATTCAACACACATCTTCAGTCATTATAAAATGACCATCATATACTTTTAGGCATAAAACACATTCAGAAATATTACTAGCAGTACTAGGCCCACTCGTATTGTTATATCAATAGTATGCACACTGGGGACAATTCCAAATCTAACACCCCCCCTCCCCAGGTGAGAGAAAGTACCCTTATGCGGTGCACAATATCAACAATAAGTACATACATGAAAGCAGAACACTTTTTAGCAGCACTGCGGGCTGAAGCCACGCAGGTAAACCCAATGTCAAAGGTATTGTGCTTTTGGCATGAAATCAATGTATAACGTGGCACCGCGGCCAGTGTCATAAATCACAGGCGGTCCGCACACGCTCACCCCCACTCACACACTCACACACTCACACACTCACTTCGCATCGCTACGCAGTATGACTGGTATCATCAGCAAGTCTGTATGGAACACTCGGCACCCTAATGCGGTGCCACTGGTACCCAGCAGGTCAATGGTTCACCCGCTACAAACTCCGTTGCCTCAGCCTCCCTCTAGTTCACCCCAATTGTCCTCCACCCCTGGATGGAAGACAACCAACCCCACCTCCCAGACACTGGGCCACCCGCAGCCGAAGTCATACTTAGTCTGGGTCCTCTGGAAGCAGGTGTGAATATGTAGCAGTTATTAGGAGGTAGACGTAAACAAGGGGAGGTTTGCGGCCAGTCTGGAAGTTCACCCACAGGTCTGAAAACACAAAGGGGTCATGCAGTCTCTTAACCCGCTTATGAACTGTCTCTGAAGCGTTTCTTCAACCCAGTCAACCTCTCTCTCTCTCTACTACCTGGCGCCAAGATGTCCTCTGGAGGGGCCAGGTGTGGAGAGGGCAGTTGGGCCGCCGCAAGGAGGGGCAAAAAGGTAACAACTGATGAATGGGAAGTAACACAGGGGAGCCTCCCAATAGAATGAGGCGCCCCAATCGGTACACGATGATACGGGTCATGCCCAGGCAATCTGGACACAGCACCTGATGCGTGTTGGTATGAGTCACAACAGGAACTTCATTTTTCAACCACAATGAGTTGCAATTCCGCACCTCCTGGAAATGAGAGACTACATCTGGTGCACGATGATACAGGTTGCACCAGACCAGTCCGGCATGATCGATGGGATGAGCTACGCGGGGTCCCGTAACCGGTGAATCTGCTCACCACCAACTAGACGCTTATGAGTGTCAGGGTCCCCGTAGTACAGGAACTACACGCCCTAGATGGAGGCAAGATTTCTGGGGCTCCACACTAGGCAATACAGTCTCCAGACACAAGTCTGAATTCCATGCTCACACCACGCTACTAGTTGGGATTCTGTAGCCAAGGTGGCCATTTCAGAGGGCACCGCTCTCCAGATGTCACAGGTAGAGGCGTAGATCCCTAGCAGGAGATCTTTGATGTCCCCGAAATCTCAGGACGAACAGGAGGCTCACGGTCGGGCCCTTGGAGACCACACTTCAGGGCGCCACATTTCAGCAGGTCCTCGGCCCAGGCCAGCCACTATTGGGACAGTTATACTCCATGTGCAGAGAGTGATCTGGCAATGTGCACCATACATTCTAGGTTCGCTGGTCCCACGTCTCCATAAGCGTATCTCACCCCTTCCTGAAGGATGGCACTCATAGTTGTACTGTCATGTGTCTTTGACGTTAGGCATGGTTTAAGGGGTTTCCCTTTGAACCACAGATGTCTCCCCTAAATTGTAGGCCTGTGCCATGGGGTCGTTGAATGCAGATCTTAATCTTTAGTGGGGCCCTGATCCGGCCCCTAGAGTCCAAGTGTCAAAGCCTCTATCTCCAATCGATCCCATTCGGCTCTCAAATGGCAGAGGTCTGCCATTCCTGTGGGATGCCCATGGTTTATGGCTATCACTTAGGGAATGCACAGATGTGCTCCTCCCCCTCCCACCCACCCCGCCCTCCACCCGATCCCTGGCGCCCACTGGAGACAGGCACCACGGTCCCCGAGAGACTTAGAGCATAGATATGTCCACATTATAAAAGTGGCATTTCTAAGCGAGTTACACCAAAAATAACCTTTATCAATGGAAAGGGTTTGGCACTGCGGATCCATCGATATGAAACATCATGAGGTTGCTCCACTGCAATCCACTATTGCAGCCCGAAGTAATGTCAACCACCTTCCCATGTAAACCTATGGGAGCTGGCCTCATAGGTAGTGAAAACACACAGATATTCCTCACTACCTGGGCGCTAGTGCGCACACCACCCTGTGATGGCAGATGGGATACAGTTACCAGCACCAGGGGTGTAAGTATGTCCGCCAGAGTCTGCACAGCAGACTGAACACAGGTTCAACTAATAAGTCTGTCTGTGTGCACGCACATGCACCTATGGTGCCTGTGATTGCATGTGCCACCTACCAATGCAGGCGGCACATGCAATCACAGGAACCATAGGTGCCGGTGCCCATGCACAGCGGCTTGCTCTGGCAGGCTGTTCATGAATTTACGCGCAATAGATGCCAGTGCGCACCCACTGGTCTCCAAAGACAGATCGGACTGTGTTTCAAAACATTGAATTAGCGCCACTTCCCAACACAGATAGGAAGGGCAGATGCACTTTTGCACCATATTTACAGTGGGAAAGCCCAAAGCACGGAGGCCACATTAAAAAAAAAAAAAATCAGCTAAAAGTTCAGGGAAATGCTACCTGACTAGTATCAGGTCCAACATACATTCTCCCCTAAACATCAAATCCATGTCCAATCTTCTATCCTCCAATAAGGTTCTAGAAACCTGGCTTTTCGGTAATCCGTAACGGACTATTTTCTAGACCTCTTTGGACAGTGGCAGCACCAAGACTCCTCCGGGTATTCACGCGCTTTAGAAGTATTCATAACAGAACTCCTAGAGGAAGAGTGGGAGCACAGGCAGCGTCTGCTCCCTCACCGGCTTCATTCTGATGGCCGGTACGGATAATGACTCTTCAGTAATGTCATCCACTCGTAAACAAGTGTAGGCACTTTACAAATCAAATAATGGGGTAACAGAAGTTACTACAGAATCACAGCAGCGTCACGACAGGACCGGAGCTGCCTGAAGGATGCCCAGTGGTACCAGTTCAAGCTTCATCCAGACGTACCGCCACCTCTGAAGTCCTCCAGCCGGTATCTCGGTCATTGAGTGCTCCGGGTTCTGCAGCTGTTCCTGGTGGTTCATCACCAGAACAAACATCTAGAACAGTGTTCCGGAGGGTCACAGCCGGCTAGCAGGCCTGGAACGACTCCTGCAACATCCCCCTCTATTTCACACCAAAGGCGGGCATTCATTCCAACACCGGCTCAACCAGGACCCAGACATGGTGCCTACACCAACAGCGAAGCCAGCGATAACAAACCAGGGATACAGTGTGACCTCTCCATCAATCACAAAGAAGAATTCTCAAGGTACAATGTTTGGTGGTGTACACCAAAAAGAAATTAAACAATACCCAAGTGGACCAACACTTCCTCTGGCTGACACTGTGTGCAAATAAACGCGCGGCTACATCCAAAGCGTGGTTTCCCTAAGAATCTCAGCAGCCACTACAGAGCCTCCTGTGTAATCCGCCAGAGCCTCGGTGTCAAGGTTAGGACCTACCAAAGGTTCAGGTGATGTGTAAAACCCAATGAGAAATGGGCCATCTATCCCCAGAGCTTGACCACCGTGAAGCCCTCATTGCAATCCCACGGATGCACTAAAAACAAGAGCATTGTGGTCCAGATGAGTAAACCCTTTCTTTGCAGTTGTGGCAGGTGTGTTAAATTCTTCAAATACGAGGAAGGAGAGCTGGTCAGGAGGGTGATTTTGAACCGGTTAAGGAGGAGTGGAAACCTCAGATTATTTTCAAATGATTCAGATCAGCAAACGCTCTGAAAATGAATGTGAGGTTTATGAACACACGAAGCACCGGTGGAGCTGGAGAAGGACAGCGGCAGCCGGGGACGCCACGTGGCGGGCACCACTGCTGGAGGCAGCTTCCGGTCCATGAACCAACGACAACCTGTGATGTTTGTACATTTCCTTGGACCAGTGATCTGGTGTGGTCACAACACACGAAGGGCGATCACAAGCCGGGTGAAGAGTCATATGTTTGCCAGGTCTGTAGCCATCGGTCGACGCTCTTCTAGGATGAAGAAAACCATTTTAGAACAACAAAAAGCAAAAGCAACTGCCTCAAAGTTGTTAGAATTTGAAGCATGAGAAAAAAAGAATATATATCTGTGCTAAGTGTTGATTGCAGATTCTGACAAGTTAACGAAAATGAATCACAAAACTCCTGCCTTTGGGCATTTTAAAAACCGCAAGCGGTTAGAAGGATCACTTCCTGGTGCAAAGGAGCTATTCTTGGATGTCTGAATCATCAGCCACATCTCTTGAAAATATAAACTCTTCCACAAGTTTTAAGGACACTTGAAAATTTAAAACTTAAGAACGCAAAACTGCCAAACACTGCAGCCAAAGCTCGGCCATCAAAATCACAACCTAATGCAAGTATTTCAAATTCAATTCCACACGGGTAAACCGATGGCACATTGGGTAGACAGACCGAGGATGCGGTGGTGTATAGGTGGGTAGGAAGCAGTCGAGAAAGGGTGAAGGGGATTGGAGAAGAGCCGATTAGAGAACCAGAAGTCGGGGAACAGAACATGGGTGGAGCCTGTAGCATCTTTGATATTACGTGCGCTACGACCCTCACGGTTCTAGGCGGACTCTAAACAGGAATTGTGTAATCTGATGGAAGGTGTAAAGGTGTGGTTATAAAACGTACAATGCAATGCGTGCAGAGTGCGATCGTATGTTGAAGAATAAAGACGTCCGTTACAGAGTTCCGTGTGTGGCGTGTTTATTTCCATGCTCCGGGCTGGGGAAGATGCTACAAAGCCTTCACCAGTCAGTGGCGCTGGAGCAAGTTTCAGAGCGGGGGGTGCTGCTGTCAATGTTACATCACTGAACTCATAGGGATTCTGAAAAATCCAAAGGTCATACAAAGAACAAGTGTAGCAAATGAGCCCCGCCCACTCAGCAGCAGTGGTGGTAAGGGCCTGGTACGTGTGCAGTGGAGAATTTTGGAGCAGAGTGTCACAAATATATCGCTAAAGCACGGTGCGATACCCGCTGTCATTTACACGCAGCACATTTTCCTTTGAAATGACCCCTAAGTACGCAAAGACTTGCAGCTTTACTAATAAAACTATACAGCGCGCAAATGATTGTGAGGAAAACAAGTTTCAGTGACTATGTATCATTTGCGCATCACCAATTAAAGCGCCTTGATTCTGTTTTCATCCTATTTACCTCTTTGTTTCCATCACATTACACTTAAGAGTGAAATAATGTGCCTAGTTTGTCCTTTCCTTGCCGCGGATACATTTTGAAATATTTACAGAGTTCATTTAAAGGTATTTACATTTTGGGGCGTGCTTAAAAAAAAAAACCATTCTACAGCCTTTCCTTTTACACTCCTTCTACCCCAGCAAGATTGACACACTGTTCACTTTACAAAATCCACTCACTTTGCAGACGGAGAAAGAAAAGTAAACAACCATATCCCATTTGTATAATATATAAATATAATGTATATCTATATAATAAGCAACAATTTGTCAGCAGACATAGCCTTGGAACACATTACAAATGGAAAGAGATAAACTTTAAAAGCATCTTTATTGCTCACTCCCCTTCTGAACTGCAGCGTGGTTATTTTGGGGGTGCTGCACCACCTGCAGCTCTGCGTCCAGTCCCCATGTCATCAGTGCTCTGATTAAGAAAGAGTTTGCAAGTAAAGAGTTGGGCTACACAGCCTGAGGAGAGCCCAGTGGGCATGTGAACTGCAGGAGGCAAGGCTGTGTATGGTCCAGGATCCTCAGGCCCAGGCTAGGACAAGCATGGAAGATACCTCCTTGGGAAGGCTGTGTATGGTCACAGATCCTCAGGGCCAGGAGAGGACAAGCAGGGAAGATACCTCCTTGGGAAGGCTGTGTATGGTCCAGGATCTTCAGGGCCACGACAGGACAAGCAGGGAAGATACCTCCTTGGGAAGGCTGTGTATGGTCCCGGATCCTCAGGGCCACGACAGGACAAGCAGGGAAGATACCTCCTTGGAAGGGCTGTTTATGGTCCAGGATCCTCAGGGCTAGGACAAGCAGGGAAGATACCTCCTTGGGAAGGCTGTGTATGGTCCCAGATCCTCAGGCCCAGGCTAGGACAAGCATGGAAGATACCTCCTTGGGAAGGCTGTGTATGGTCCAGGATCCTCAGGGCTAGGACAAGCAGGGAAGATACCTCCTTGGGAAGGCTGTGTATGGTCCAGGATCCTCAGGGCCAGGACAGGACAAGCAGGGAAGATACCTCCTTGAGAAGGCTGTAAATGGTCCGGGATCCTCAGGCCCAGGCTAGGACAAGCATGGAAGATACCTCCTTGGGAAGGCTGTGTATGGTCCAGGATCCTCAGGGCCAGGACAGGACAAGCAGGGAAGATACCTCCTTGGGAAGGCCGTGTATGGTCACGGATCCTCAGGGCCAGGAGAGGACAAGCAGGGAAGATACCTCCTTGGGAAGGCTGTGTATGGTCCCGGATCCTCAGGCTAGGACAAGCATGGAAGATACCTCCTTGGGAAGGCTGTGTATGGTCCAGGATCCTCAGGGCTAGGACAAGCAGGGAAGATACCTCCTTGGGAAGGCTGTGTATGGTCCAGGATCCTCAGGCCCACGACAGGACAAGCAGGGAAGATACCTCCTTGGGAAGCCTGTGTATGGTCCAGGATCCTCAGGGCTGGGACAGGACAAGCAGGGAAGATACCTCCTTGGAAGGGCTGTGTATGGTCCAGGATCCTCAGGGCCAGGACAAGCAGGGAAGATACCTCCTTGGGAAGCCTGTGTATGGTCCTGGATCCTCAGGGCCAGGACAAGCAGGGAAGATACCTCTGTGGGAAGGCTGTGTATGGTCCAGGATCCTCAGGCCCAGGCTAGGACAAGCATGGAAGATACCTCCTTGGGAAGGCTGTGTATGGTCCAGGATCCTCAGGCCCAGGCTAGGACAAGCATGGAAGATACCTCCTTGGAAGGGCTGTGTATGGTCCAGGATCCTCAGGGCTAGGACAAGCAGGGAAGATACCTCCTTGGGAAGGCCGTGTATGGTCACGGATCCTCAGGGCCAGGAGAGGACAAGCAGGGAAGATACCTCCTTGGGAAGGCTGTGTATGGTCCCGGATCCTCAGGCCCAGGCTAGGACAAGCATGGAAGATACCTCCTTGGGAAGGCTGTGTATGGTCCAGGATCCTCAGGGCTAGGACAAGCAGGGAAGATACCTCCTTGGGAAGGCTGTGTATGGTCCAGGATCCTCAGGGCCACGACAGGACAAGCAGGGAAGATACCTCCTTGGGAAGCCTGTGTATGGTCCAGGATCCTCAGGGCTGGGACAGGACAAGCAGGGAAGATACCTCCTTGGAAGGGCTGTGTATGGTCCAGGATCCTCAGGGCCAGGACAAGCAGGGAAGATACCTCCTTGGGAAGCCTGTGTATGGTCCCGGATCCTCAGGGCCAGGACAAGCAGGGAAGATACCTCTGTGGGAAGGCTGTGTATGGTCCAGGATCCTCAGGCCCAGGCTAGGACAAGCATGGAAGATACCTCCTTGGGAAGGCTGTGTATGGTCCGGGATCCTCAGGGTCGGCACAAGACAAGCAAGGACGACACCACCGGGTGTCACCCAGGACACCTCCTTGGGAAGGAGGAAGAAAGGTGATTCACCGGATACCTGGACCCACCAAACAGCCTTAGCTGGACCACCAACATGGTGGCTCCAGAGGCAAAGAAAGTGACCTCCAGTGCAAGACGAGGGCAAACAAGGCAAGATCAGAACTTAATGTACCCCAAAGCAAGCAGATGAAAAGAGCCTAATGTACCCCAAAGCAAGCAGATGAAATCAGCCTAATGTACCCCAAAGCAAGCAGATGAAGAGTTTAATGTGCCCCAAAGGAATAGGCCTCGTTACAGCGCATGCGTTTCGAACGCATGTAATTACAACACGGTCATTACAACGACTTGCTGTAGGCGGGGGGCGCTGGATGTTGGAATAGTATAATTTACTATTCCAACTCCAGTCTGTGCAACAGTAGGGAAGGTGTTGGATTTAAAATCCAACACCTTCTGCCCCCTACAGCAAGTTGTTGTAACAGCTTGCGTTGTAATGGCATGCGATGTTACAACGCGGTAGTTGTAATGACTGCGTCGTAATGGCATGCGATGTGTAAACATCGTTGTAAATGATGTTTACCACCCCAAAGTCGGCAAATGAAAACAAGCATTTGCAATGCAATAGGTCTCGCATTTGCAAGAGTTTAAGCTATAGGCATTGTAAATGACAATTCCTTTTATTTATCTGTTTTGTAAACCAACACATAAATGCATTGTCATTTACAATGCCGATAGCTCAAAATCTCGCAAATGCGAGAGCTATTGCATTGCAAATGCTTGTTCTAAACTAGGCTGTACTTCGAGGGCATCCACTGTTTATGGGTGAAATCCGCAATCCAAGTAGGTCAGAAACTTCCAGCTGGAACTTGATTTTCAGGCTGAGATTGACAAGTGTTTGCTCACTTCTTTGCAGGTCATTTACATCAAGGTATGCTTAATACACTCTACGGAGCAGCAATTCAACATTCTACGCACAACTGTAAAATAACAACAAAGACGTTGCTCGGCGACAGACTACGCAGTTTAAGTATTGTGCTTCGGAAATAAGTGGCCACGCTGTACGCTGGTTTGTGACAGCTCTGTATGTACACCGACAGCTGATAAGCAAGAGGAAAGCTAAGTTAGACATTGACACACGCACACTTGCAGTCCTGGGAAGTTCCTTTGTTCTGGTGACCGTGTCTCCGGTTATCCATAAAATGTAAGCAGCCCGTGGGGTTTGCGATGTTCTTTCGGCACGAGTGCCTAGCAGTGCCTATAAAGTTTCAACATGCCAACGCTCCCGATTCAGGCGGGAGCCAACCGACCGCAAGGTTAGTCTCTCGCCTCCCGACTTCGGTCTGCAACAAGCAGGGATGTGCAGAAAGTACCGATTCTGCGTGCCAGGCACCGCCACAGCTCCGCCCCTCATGCTCCGGCTCACATTTCACTGTAGTTCCTGTCCAAGCGATTCAGTTATAGCTATAAAAAAAAAAAAAACAAGCGGTCGCCATTACGCCAATGAAAGCCGCTTGTTTATATTTGCATCGCGCTTTCACTTTAAGTGAAAGCGCGATGCAAAAATAAACATGCGTGTCTCTGCAGATCTCCATCTGCTCGGGTTGCCACAGCAAACCACAGGAGAGATGGTGACCCACTGAGAGGCGAGAGAGAGAGCCACTGCTCGTGCCTGCACTGACTGGTGCCGTGCGCGAGCAAAATATCGCTCGTGCCTGCACTGACTGGTGCCGTGCGCGAGCAAAATATCCAGTCCGGGTGGGCGAGCCGGAAAGGAGACAGGGAGGGGACCAAAAAGCCTCACTGCAAATCAAAAGAGCGCGTTTCACATAAAGTGTGACGCGCGCCAATGAAAAGCAGAGGCGGAGCTTCCACCCCACTTCCAAAAGCAACCCGACGACAATAGATGCAGCGCATGCGCTGCATCGCTAGGCGAGACCTAAAAAAGGGACACAGTAGACACCAATTTACTTATCAAAACCAATGCCAAACATCCTCAGAACGGTTGAAAAGTTCCTAAATGCTCCCAGGTTAAGCAGCTGGCATAGCATAGGGCACGTGCCAACGTATACTATTTCAAACATAAAACAGATTTTGCAGCCACAAAGCCAAGTAAGTCGGAAGGCGGCACAAATCTTTCTAGGAGATTAAGGTACTGCGAACAAGCACCATTTGAACCAAGTTTGAGAACAATTAGACCTGACTTTTCACCCAATAACCCTCGTCTCGAGGGGCGCTTTAGTTCTCAGAGGCAGCTTTCGGTGATGGACAACTTGTGATGTCCTTGTCCAATTTTTATCGAATTCTCTACATAAGAAGCTTTGTTTTTTATCCAAACATGGTTTGGACTTTTAAATGTAGGTTTTGAAAGTGCTGTTGTGCTATTTATGACACGGATCATTATCGTGAGCGAAGAATGCCCTACAGTAGATTGGAGTGTGGGACACGGCCCCATAGGCCGGTTTGAGATACTCACATATCCAGTCAGCCTTTATAACATGAAACCCTGGTATAGCATCGATTCACACACATTATTCGCCTGCCATGCTTACAGCAGTGTGCACTACACAATGATGCACAGACATGGAAGCACTCTTCACAAGTGGGCAGGCAGGGAGAACTTTTTGTAACTTCCTGCCCAGTCTTGTGATACCACTGCAACAGATTACCACTAGTCGTGCTAAAGAAGAACTACCACGCTGGTGAAAAGACAGCCGCGTGGTGTTTGAAAGGAAGCACGTCACTACTAAATAGACATATGTTTTATATAGAAAGAGGCCACCGAGAGACAAACAGTCTCATTCTGCGTTTACAGACAGGGCCTTGGAGAGGTGACCCTGTCATGTGTTTCGCTCTATCACAGTTGATATGTTTATCTAGGAAATGCATTGAGGCACTCCCTAACTCCAGATGGAACCTGCTAGTGTGCGAAAAAGGAACAACTAAATCTAAGAATAGAAAAATTTAGATAATAATCCTCTAAAAACTGCTGAATAGACTTGGGGCAAAGAATCAAAAGAATACAAAAAACTAGATTTCAGAAAGAATGAAGAGTAAATGCAGTAACACTGTAAATTGAGCGGGAAAGGTGTCACTCTGAAACGTCCGACCCCCGCCAAGCTCTAGGGGTGTGGAATGCAGGTCCTGGGCATCCCAGGGAGGGAGGTGCCTCACACACATGCTGGTGAAGTAACATGGAAAGAAAGGTTTTGATAACCTAAAGGAACGAGACCAGCCCTTCAAACAGGCCAACGACGGTCTGGAGATGCGGTGATGCTGCGGTGGAAAAGGCCCATTGTGACATTTCCATCCGACGGACAGCTGTAATGATTGTATCCCAGGGTTCTTGTCACTTGCCTCCAGGATATGAACAGAGTATCAGCTCCATCAACAGGGTCCCTGGAGCAGGAGCCCTGGGGGCTACACATGAAAGCTGCAAATGACGGGGGGATGGGGTGGTTGGAGGGGTCACTACTGCGATCCTAGAAGACCAGTACTGTGATCACACTTGCAAGACTTTGAGACCAGAGGGTGCAGAGAGTGAAGAACAGATCAGAGAAAGAGACGAGGGTAGGGTAGCATGGTAGAGGACATTTACACAGTGCAAATCTACCTGGAATGCCCGGATGGAGACAAGTAGGAACTGCTGCCGCCCTCCAGCTGTGGAACAACCGCAGTGTGGGGGGGGGGGGGGATTTTAAAGCTAGAGGGAACTAAAATGTTGTTCTACGTCACATCAGACCAATGGTCGAAACAAGACATTGAAGAAATTCTTACAGTTTATAAGTTACAAGTTTAAGTTATGAAACGATGGGACCTCTCAGCGAGGACCGGTGCGAGACGAGCATCAAGGGACCGCACAGCAAGGACCGGTGCCCTCACAGCGAGGACAAGCATGAGACGAGCGTCAAGGAACCTCACAGCGAGGACCAGCGCGAGACAAGCGTCAAGGAACCTCACAGCGAGGACCAGCGCGAGACGAGCGTCAAGGAACCTCACAGCGAGGACCAGCGCGAGACGAGCGTCAAGGAACCTCACAGCGAGGACCAGCGCGAGACGAGCGTCAAGGAACCTCACAGCGAGGACCAGCGCGAGACGAGCGTCAAGGGACCTCACAGCGAGGACCAGCGCGAGACGAGCGTCAAGGGACCTCACAGCGAGGACCGGTGCGAGACGAGCGTCAAGGGACCTCACAGCGAGGACAAGCGTGAGACGAGCGTCAAGGGACCTCACAGCGAGGACCAGTGCGAGACGAGCGTCAAGGGACCTCACAGCGAGGACCAGCGCGAGACGAGCATCAAGGGACCTCACAGCGAGGACCGGCGTGCATCAAGGGACCTCACAGCGAGGACAGGTGCGAGACGAGCCTCAAGGGATCTGACAGCAAGGACCAGTGAGAGACGAGCGTCAAGGGACCGCACAGCAAGGGCCGGTGCGAGACGAGCCTCAAAGGATCTTACAGCGAGGACCAGTGTGCGAGACGAGTGTCAAGGGATCTCACAGCGAGGACCAGTGAGTGACGAGCGTCAAGGGCCCTCACAGTAGCGAGGACCACTGCGAGACGAGCATCAAGGGCCCTCACAGCAGCGAGGACCACTGCGAGACGAGCATCAAGGGCCCTCACAGCAGCGAGGACCACTGCGAGACGAGCATCAAGGGCCCTCACAGCAGCGAGGACCACTGCGAGACGAGCATCAAGGGCCCTCACAGCAGCGAGGACCAGTGAGAGACGAACGTCAAGGGACCTCACAGCAGCGAGGACCAGTGCAAGACGAGCGTCAAGGGACCTCACAGCGAGGGCCGGTGCAAGACGAGCCTCAAGGGACCTCACAGCGAGGACCAGTGCGAGACGAGTGTCAAGGGACCTCACAGCGAGGACTGGCGTGAGACGAGCATCAAGGGACCTCACAGCGAGGACAGGTGCGAGACGAGCCTCAAGGGATCTCACAGCAAGGACCAGTGAGAGACGAGCGTCAAGGGACCTCACATAGAGGACCAGTGCGAGACAAGCGTCAAGGGACCGCACAGCGAGGGCCGGTGCGAGACAAGCCTCAAAGGATCTTACAGCGAGGACCAGTGTGCGAGACGAGTGTCAAGGGATCTCACAGCGAGGACCAGTGAGTGACAAGCGTCAAGGGCCCTCACAGTAGCGAGGACCACTGCGAGACGAGCATCAAGGGCCCTCACAGCAGCGAGGACCAGTGCAAGACGAGCGTCAAGGGACCTCACAGCGAGGACCAGTGCAATACGAGCGTCAAGGGACCTCACATCGAGGGCCGGTGCAAGAAGAGCCTCAAGGGATCTCACAGCGAGGACCAGTGCGAGACGAGCATCAAGGGCCCTCACAGTGAGGACCAGCGGGAGATGAGTGTACAGGGACCTCACTGTGAGGACCAGTGGGAGACGAGCGTACAGGGACCTCACTGTGAGGACCAGTGTGAGAAGAGCGTCAACGGATCTCACAATGAGGACCAGTGCGCGACAAGCGTCAAGGGACCTCACAGCGAGGACCAGTGCGCAACAAGCGTCAAGGGATCTCACAGCGAGGACCAGTGTGAGAAGAGCGTCAACGGATCTCACAGTGAGGACCAGTGTGAGACGAGCCTCCAGGGACCTCACAGTGAGGACCAGTGGGACACGAGCGTACAGGGACCCCACTGTGAGGACCAGTGTGAGAAGAGCGTCAACGGATCTCACAGAAAGTACCAGTGCGCCACAAGCGTGAAGGGATCTCACAGCGAGAACCAGTGCGTGACGAGTACCAAGGGATCTAACAGAGAGGACCAGTGTGTGACGAGCATCAATTGACTTCACAGTGAGGACCAGTGTAAGATGAGCATCAAGTGAATAAATGTAGTTCAAGCGATTATAAGCCAAGGAAGCTGTGGTGGGAATGCACAGAAGAAACTGAGCTGTTATTGAGATAATCTTCAGAAAAGTGGATAGTAGAGAGACAATTCCACAGGGGATGGCCATCTGCTCAGATCACGCGTGTTGAATGAGCTGGCGCTCACTGCTGCAGTTTTAACTCATGTCATTTGATTAAAAAAAACTATCAATTGTGTAAAGCAGAGCACATAAGAGACACAAGAGCAGAGGCAAAGGCCAGGTAATGAGCACAGAGAAGCGGGCACAGGAGGAGAGCAGCAAGACCACAAAGGAACTTGAAAGTTGACTCAACCCACCATCTCTAGTATCCAGACCAGAAGGTAGGCAAGCACCAGTGCAAGAGGAAGGCAGAGCGTGAAACATGGAAGAACAGAACAAAGAGCATGAAAATAAGAACCTCAAGCATCGCTCCCCCAGGAAGAGTCATCACCGTGGCGGAGAATACACACTCGCAGGTCCTGCTCCTCCGAAGGACCCTCACTGGAGAACCTAATGCCAGACTCTTTCTTGAAAAGGGCCTCCTGTGAGCTCTCCAGCCAGGAGATCTTTGGGGACCGAAAAGAAGGTAATCTGAGGGCGAAGTGGGTGATAGAGTTTTGGGGCTTAGAATGAAGGAAGTCGTTACCAAAACAGCAGAAGGAACTGACCCTTTTAGAGTATGCCCCACCCCCTTTAAAATGTACACCAAGTCGCCTCCGCCTGGAACGAGTTCAATTAAATTAGGCCGGACACTTTGGTCAACAAACAAGTTTTATTAATAGTTTTCAATTAGATTTGTTTAGTTTCTTGTAACAAAGACCAGGACCCAAAGGCTGCCCAGTGCTGCACATTTCAATGAAATAGCAGTCTTGTAAACCAGCAAACTTTTGACGTGGACTTCAAGAAATGCCAGAGAGGTGCGGGAGAAAGTTTAATCATCCACAGAAAGGATGACTGGGTGAAAGGATCAACGGGTCAGGAAGGCGGATGCTGCAGACGCGGTTCAATGATTACTGTACACGCGACACAAACATCTTTAACCTTGCACTGCATTTCTCATAATCATTTAGGCCCCACGGGGGTAAAGACAACCAGCACATCTGTGACGTAGGGCCCTAGTGCAAGGAAGGACAAGGGCCACCGGGGCCGATGTTGGAACTGTGAAATACAGCAATAATCAGGAATCAGAGCCCCCGCCCCCAAGACCCCGATGCCACTGCACCAATGCAAACTACGCCCCTGCAGCAGACATTTTGTCAATCTTTCTACAGAGGATGTCAAACTTCAAGCTTAATCAGTGAAAGCCCAAATACTTCCGTGGCTAAAAGAGTGGAAGATGTTGCACCAAAACCCGGAAGGCAGAGGAGCCGGTCACATACCTGTCGCCCTGTTGGCTTGTGAGTGAGGGCGAGCCCAATATTTAAGAGGGTGACCCATTAAAATGAATGAAGGAATACCCTTCATAGGAAGAGGAAGCAGTTTTCTAAAGCGGGCGACCCCACCGCAGTTTATGGAGGCAAATTACCTTTTTGGAGGGTGAAGATCATTAAAAAGTGGACGACACCCTATAAATGAGGCGGATAACTGGTGTGCTATGGAGTTAGTGGGCTTCGAATGCGGGCACTGGAAGTAAAGGTTAAACTAGAGTGCAAGACATCGCAGGAAAAAAAAGAAACACAGGATGTCACCCGGATTAAGACGGTCGGACCTCCAATTTTGGAATGCACCATTAAAAAAATAATTCAATCTACGCTTGCAAATTTTGGGGTATTTGTGAGCTAGTTATCTAAACAAATATTAGCAGAGCCAATAGGTCTCGCCCATGGACGAACTATTAGCTTGGCAATTGGGTGGGGGTGTGGATAACAGGATGATTTTAAAAAGCGCTATAAAGCAGCCAGCGCTGGCCGCTTCATAGCACTTATTAGATTCCAGCACGAGCAGCAGATGGCCGGAGGAGGGGCACGAATCAAAGATAATTAATCTGTACTTGGTCCGTGTGCAACAGCAAGAAAAGGAAGTGACACATGGCACGCTCTGCCCAATGAGAAAGCAGCAAGGAAGAGAGACAATGAGCGACAATGATGCTAACGAATGGTAAGCTATGTTTGGGTTCCAAGCGCATTATTGAATACAAGATTCTCGCACGCAAACGCGCATGCTCGACCCAAAAACTGGGTTGGGCTTTATATGTTCAACCAATGATTGTTCTATGCCTTTCTTCGGGTACCCTCTATCCTCTATGTACGTAAAGCAATTTTTTGCTTTGGCAACACGAAGCTCTTAATTTTTTTATTTTTTTCCAGCAAAATGAAGCCTACTTTTCTGAATACAAAATGGCTGCAGCGGGCTCATGAATTTCTGAAAATTCAAAACTTAGGCAAAATGAATTTGCGCTACTATCAACACACTCCCATGTTTCAATTTACCTCCATTTGGTGACAAATAACCATGTATCATGTCTGAAACTTTTTCCACGATACAAAATTTTTAAATTCTAAGATAGGAGAAATTAATACTTCAAGTTTTTCATTCATTCGGTCACATCTCAAGTACAATTCAAATATTTCACAATGGGTCAATTCATCACTTTCCACAACCCGCAAAGATACTCTCCTTTACTAGGTGTGTCCAACATGGTACTTCTTTGAAGTCATTAACTGAAATGAGGGTTCACGAGTCGGGTCCAATTTTTGAAAAAGTTTATTTATTTTCTTGAAAGTTACACAACACATGAAATCGTCAACCTGTGTTTTACGACTATCATGCTGCTTCATTGGAGCCAAAATTCAGCAGTATATGTTTCACGTGGAAATCTATTCGAACGAATTGGTTTCAAACGCGGTGAAAAAAAATGTAATTTTCTTCAATCCCTGTAGTGGTTTAATGGCCCAGTGCCAGGTTACGTCCATCTACATGGCAGATGTGGAACATGTGTTGGCCTTTTTGTATGTTATATAAACGTCAATAAAATTAATTAACTTTTTCGAAAATTGGATAGTCTTATGAACCCTCCATTTCTGTTAGTGACTAAAATTCAAAAGTGACTGACAGAAGATAGAAAACCTGATATTTGCAAATTCTTCCAACAATATCCACAAGCCTGGCCCAAAATAACTCAAAAACTGCTGAAAAGATTTACACCAAATAATAAAAACGCGCACTCTCCGAGTAAATAGCTACTTTTATACCAGCGCTGGTATGAATCTTATTTTTGTCGCAGCGACAGCAACATTTTCTGTGGGCGCTTGAAGGGCAGAGACTTCTTTTTGAACCCCTTCCTTTCATTTATTGTCACTTGGTGGATCTGCATGACATGGCACAATAAACTTAGTTCAGTATGCTAAGCAAGTGCCAACATAGATGTAAATTCATCAAAAAGGGTCAGTTATTAGCAAAAGAATAAGTGTCTTTTCAGTAGAAAGTGCACCTGAAGCAGGAGGACAGATGAGTTGTCACTGACCTTGTAATATACAGATGTTTGCGGACAGTCCAGGGTCAGTGAGGCATTCAGAGAGATCTTGTGTAGCCCAGTTCTAAGCCAGATGTTTCTGAAGAATGACCGCTCTAGGGAAGCCGGGGGGCAGACGAGGACTCGTCAGTGAAGCAAATCTCAGCAGAGATCCAGAGAAAGACCAAGGTGCCACAGAGCTCCAGTGAAGCCTATGGGAAATGAGCCCTGCGCAGAGGATCACACAGAAGGTCAAGACAAGGAAGGCCAAGAGCCAGAAAAGGTCTCCGCAGAGCTCTCGGACAGCCCCAAGCACCAGTAGGTCTCAAGAGTGTGTCTGGAGACCCCTACAAGAGTGATCTACAGACATGCGTGGCGAATACTGGCTCTAGGGGGACCAGGGTCCAGAAAAGACATCTAAAGGCATAGTTCTGATGAAGTGTACGCCCACGGCATTATGCTTCATTCACAAGAGGCAAAACTTTCACAGAGAAGAATAGCTCTTAGGGCCAAGGGGGTGTTAGATCCAGACTAACCGTGGGCAATGAACTCCGCTAGCGGGGGTTGTGGAGATGTGTTAACTACGCATTACATTGAAAACACGGAATTCATGCAATAATTCCAACCCCGCCACAGAATTCATGCAATAATTCCAACCCCGCCACAGAATTCATGCAATAATTCCAACCCCGCCACAGAATTCATGCAATAATTCCAACCCCGCCACAGAATTCATGCAATAATTCCTCCGCCACGTAGCGGAGTTAGCTACTGCACCCACAACCCTTTGATAAAAAAGCATATAACCAATTCAGAAAAGTGAACTTTGAAAAATACCAGGCAATGAGAGAGGTGATGATTTTGGGGTCACCCCTAACCTAGGGGGAGGGCAAGCAGATGCCTTGAACACAAAGAGCATGTCATACTGAACGATTCGGTGGTGGTCCCATCTTCCTAGGACCACCCCAAGCAAAGTTATGGGCAAAATACAATGCCAACCAAGGCCCAGCAAAGCATTATGGGGCGAGATTCTAGAGTGCAGTGAATATTATAGTATTAGCTCTCAGCTGAGCCCAGAGCCTGCCCCTTGAGGAATGTTTTGATATTGGATACTATAATATTCACTGCCCACTGCTAATCTCGTCCCATAATGCTTTGCAGGGCCTTTGGTTGGGATTGTATTTTTGCCTATAACTGTGCTTGGGGTGGTCCTAGGAGGATGGGACCACCACCGAATCGTTCAGCATGATGTGCTCTTTGTGTTAAAGGCATCTGCTTGGTTCTCTCCCTAGGTTAGGGAGGACACCAACATCATCACCTCTCTCACTGCTTGCTATATTTTCATTTTCACTTTTGTGAGATGACTATATGCATTTTAGCATGTAAAGGTAGTTTGTTGTTTTACTAAAGGTATGTGAGATTTCTGTTTTATTAATATGCATTACATTGAAAACACAATATTTGTTTGATTAATATGCATAATAGGGAATTCATGCACAAACTCTGGAGTAAGCTATTGCACTCACAACCCTTTGATAAAACATCTTTACCTCTCCATGCTAAAAAGCATATAACCAATTCACAAAAGTGAGCTTTGAAAAATATCAGGCAATGAGAGGGTGATGATTTTGGGGTCCCCTAACCTAGGGGAGGACCAAGCAGATGCCTTGAACACAAAGAGCATATCATGCTCAACGATTGTGGTGGTCCCATCCTCCTAGGACCACCCCAAGCAAAGTTATGGGCAAAAATACAATGCCAACCAAGGCCCAGCAAAGCATTATGCGGCGAGATTCTAGAGTGCAGTGAATATTATAGTATTAGCTCTGAGCTGAGCCCAGAGAGCCTGTCCTTTGAGGAATGTTTTGATATTGGATACTATAATATTCACTGCACTCTAGAATATCGTCCCATAATGCTTTGCAGGGCCTTTGGTTGGGATTGTATTTTTGCCCATAACTGTGCTTGGGGTGATCCTAGGAGGATGGGACCACCACCGAATCGTTCAGCATGATGTGCTCTTTTTGTTCAAGGCATCTGCTTGGTTCTCTCCCTAGGTTAGGGGTGACCCCAAAATCATCACCTCTTACTGCTTGCTGTATTTTCATTTTCACTTTTGGGAGATGACTATATGCATTTTTGCATGTAAAGACAGAGTTACTTGTTGTTTTATCAAGGGTATGTGAGGTGTCTGTTATATTAATTGGGATGAGACGGAGTTCACTGAGTTTTTGTTCAATTACGCAGAATTGCCAGAGACCAATGAGGCCTGAGTAGAACATCACAGCCATGGGAAGGCATGGACCAGAAGAGGCCTCCATCAACAATCACAGCTCTAAGGAGGCTCCAGGCCAGAGGAAGCCTCCATAGAGCGATGGAGAGGCCCGGACCAGGCGCTGATAGACAAGGAAGCCTAAGGGCAGACAAGGGTGCCACAGAGCCCCTATAAGAACTCACGGTCTAATGAGCCTTGAAGGAAGAACGCAAACGTAGAGCGGGCAAGAGCCAGAAAAAGCCTCCACAGAGGTCTGGGAGGGACCCGGCCAGACAAGGTTTCCACGGTGAACCCAAGGTGTAGCCAATGCCTACAAGGAGCTCTAGGAAGGCCCAATGTCAAGACATATATCCATGGAGAATAACAGCTCAACTGCCCAAGGCAGACAAAATACTGCAAAGCATGTAAGAATCACAGCTCTGAGGACCGTCAAACAAGACAACAACACCATGTCTCGAAGCCAAGGATTGGACAGGAACCCCTAAAAGGAAGCGAATATATGAAGAGACCACGATCAAGCAGTGACCATCGCAAGAAGCTTTAGGGCCCAGCGAGGCATCCAGAAGTTAGAGTCTAATTTCTAATACTTAGTGCTTGCTCCTTTCCTGTGGAGAAGATAAACAAACTTGGAGTGGTCCGATTGGTGAGACAAAGGACTAATCTAGTTATCTTGGAATAATGAGTCAATATTGCTAGGTGGCGAGCGACCGGAGCCAGGAGCACCACTTGCTGAGGTGGTCTCCAACAGGACACCCCCTCCAGAGTCAGACAACCTAGCCCTGTGAGTGCCTAGAGCCACCCTTGACCTTGCCAGGTAGGTCGCTCCCCCACCACACAGCTCCGCCTGTGTTGTCCGCCCGCTGCTGCTGCTGGTGAGCTCGCCCCTCCGCTTGTGGCCTCGGTGCCCGTATTTCTTGCTTTCTGTCTCTCCATTTTTCCTTCTGTGCCCCTCGCTGCCCCATTGTACTGTGCCCGTATTTCTCTGTTTGTTTTCTCCCCATTTTTCCTTCTGTGCCCCTCACTGCCCCATTGTGCTGTGCCCGTATTTCTGTTTGTTTTCTCCCCATTTTTCCTTCTGTGCCCTCGCTGCCCCATTGTACTGTGCCCGTATTTCTCTGTTTGTTTTCTCCCCATTTTTCCTTCTGTGCCCCTCGCTGCCCCATTGTACTGTGCCCGTATTTCTCTGTTTGTTTTCTCCCCATTTTTCCTTCTGTGCCCCTCGCTGCCCCATTGTACTGTGCCCGTATTTCTCTGTTTGTTTTCTCTCCATTTTTCCTTCTGTGCCCCTCGCTGCCCCATTGTACTGTGCCCGTATTTCTCTGTTTGTTTTCTCCCCATTTTTCCTTCTGTGCCCCCGCTGCCTCTCTCCATTCCCGCCGCTGCATCCCCTGCGGCCCCGCCCCCCTGACTGCCCATTCGCTGCCCCTGCCTCCCGCCTCCCAGCTGCTCCTCCCTCCCACCTCCCCATATATGGCGGCCGCTGGCACGCCGAAGGCGCGCCTAAGGCAAGCCCGTCTGCGACTGGACCGCGCCCAGCGCCAGAACCCCTGACCGCGCGCCCCCTGCTCCAGCCTCGAGGACCGACACCGATACGATGCCACCACACTCCACGCCCTCAACCCCGGACGGACGCACAACTGCTTCAAGGCCACCCCGAAACGCACCCATGGTCCCTTCAGCTGCCGGAACTGCAGCTACACCAGCCTCAGAGCCACCGAGGCGCCCGCCAAGAAGGACCTCAACCACCTCCGGTGCATCCTACTGAACACCCGCTCCGCACGCAAACACGCCGTCGAGCTCTGGGACCTGCTCGACACATCATCACCAGACGTCGCCTTCCTGACAGAGACCTGGATGAACGACTCCTCCGCCCCCGACATCGCCATAGCCATCCCAGACTGCTATAAGATCACCCGCAGAGACCGCATCAACGCAGTAGGAGGAGGAATCGCCATCGTCCACAAGAACACCATCAGGGTCTCGACCAGCACCGACGACACTCAGCACCACCGAACACATGCACTTCCAGATCCACACGGACTCCAACACCACCCTTAGAGGCACCCTTGTCTACAGACCCCCTGGGCCCCGACCCCAGTTCAGCGACTCCATCGCCGACTTCATCAGCACGCACGCCCTGACCTCTACCGACTACATCCTCCTCGGAGACTTGAACTTTCACCTGGAGAACAACAACGACAGCAACTCCACCACCCTGATCGACAGCCTCGCCAACCTCGGCCTGAGCCAGCTCGTCACAACACCGACCCACTGCGCCGGCCACACGCTTGACCCCATCTTCTCCTCAAGCTCTCACGTCTCCTTCAGCCACACCACGGAACTCCTCTGGACCGACCACCGCTGCATCCATTTCACCTTCCAGAAACCCACCACACACCACCGCACCCAACAGATCCCACGCCGCTGCTGGAGCAAAGTCACCGAAGACCAACTCCGGGCAACCCTCGCTCTCAGCCCTCCCTCCGACCCATCCAACACCGACGACGCTGCCTGCAACCTCAGACGATGGATGGACGACTGTGCCAACACCCTCGCCCCGCTAAAAAAGCTCACCTACAGCGACACCACCAAAAGAGCCAGCTGGTTCACCTCGGAACTCCTAGCTTCCAAGCGTACCTGCCGGAAACTAGAGTAGAAATGGCACAGCGATAAGACACCGGACAGCCACACAGCCCACAAAGACGCCATCCGTAACCACCACCACATCAGGTCCGCCAAGAGAACCTCCTTCAAAGACCGCCTCGACAACAACGCACACAACAGCAAGGAGCTTTTCAACATCGTGAAGGAACTCTCCAATCCCAGCTCCAACACCAACGACATCCCGCCGTCGCAACCCCTGTGCGATTCCCTCGCCACCTTCTTTCACCGCAAGATCGCCGACATCCACGACAGCTTCAACACCCAGACAACCCCAACTAAGATCGATACACCAGACCCGCCACACACCATCGACCACGACCCCCTGCCAGCCTGGGCCAGCGTGAACATCGAGGACACCATCAAGACCATGAGCACAATACACTCCGGCTCCCCGTCAGACCCTTTCCCGCACCACATCTTCAACAAAGCCAGCAGCTCCATCGCACCCCACCTGTGCAACATCATCAACCTCTCCTTCGAGACCGCGACCTTCCCAGAGAGCTGGAAACATGCAGAGATCAACGCCCTACTCAAAAACCCAAGGCGGACCCGAGAGACCTCAAGAACTTCCGGCCCATCTCTCTGCTTCCGTTCCCAGCCAAGGTCATCGAGAAGATCGTCAAACAGCTAACCCGATACCTCGAAGAAAACAGCATCCTGGACCCATCCCAATCAGGGTTCCGCAGCAACCACAGCACTGAGACTGCCCTCAGCCCCGCCACCGACGACATCAGGATCCTGCTGGACAATGGTGAGACCGCAGCCCTCATCCTGCTGGACCTCTCCGCCGCCTTCGACACTGTCTGCCACCGCACTCTACGCGCACGCCTCCACGACGCAGGGATCCGAGACAAGGCCCTGGAATGGACCACCTCCTTCCTCGACGGCAGAACCCAGAGAGTCCGCCTCCCACCTTTCCGATCCGAAGCCTCCGAGATCATCTGCGGCGTACCGCAGGGATCGTCCCTCAGCCCAACACTGTTCAACATCTACATGGCCCCGCTCGCACGCATCGCCAGACAACACGACCTCAACATTATCTCCTACGCAGACGACACTCAACTGATCCTCTCCCTCACCAAGGACCCCCTCGCCGCCAAAGCCAAACTCCAGTACAGAATGAAGGCCGTCGCCGATTGGATGAAGATCAGCCGACTAAAGCTGAACACGGACAAAACGGAGGTCCTCATCCTCGGCTCCAACCCCTCAGCCTGGGACGACTCCTGGTGGCCAACGACGCTGGGAGCAGCCCCGACACCCACCGACCACGCACGCAACCTGGGAGTCATCCTCGACTCAACGCTCTCCATGGCCAAGCAAGTCAACGCAGTCTCCTCCTCCTGCTTCAACACCCTCCGCATGCTTCGCAAGATCTACAGGTGGATCCCGACAGACACAAGAAGAACAGTCACCCAGGCCCTCGTCAGTAGCAGACTAGACTATGCGAACGCCCTCTACGCGGGAGCCACGGCCAAGCTCATCAAGCGACTGCAACGCATACAAAACGCCTCCGCACGACTGATCCTCGACGTACCACGCCACAGCCACATCACCCCCCACTTGAGGAACCTGCACTGGCTCCCCGTCGACAAGAGGATCACCTTCAAACTCCTCACCCACGCACACAAGGCACTCCACAAAACTGGCCCAGCCTACCTCAACAGACGACTCTTCTTCTACGTCCCCAACCGCCAGCTCCGCTCCGCCGACCTCTCCTCGCCACCGTCCCCGCATTCGAAGAACAACCACCGGCGGCAGATCCTTCTCACACCTCGCCGCCAAGACCTGGAACACCCTTCCACCAAGCCTACGAAAGACCCAAGACCTACTGACCTTCAGGAGGCTACTCAAGACCTGGCTGTTCGACCAGTAGCAGCATCCCCCCCCCTTCCCTCTCCCCAGCGCCTTGAGACCCTCACGGGTAAGTAGTGCGCTCTACAAATTCTGTGATTGATTGATTGAGGGCCTTCCTATATCCAACATAAGATGGTTTACTGAGGCCGCCCCCACATGGCCAAAAGATGCCGTACTGAACAAATGCAGCTCAGGCTGTACTCCCAGTCCTCAGATGCACAAGGCATGATATTTTTGAGGAGGGTGAAGGGAAGCAGACACGGACGTGTCCTTGGGCGGACCAGATGCCAAGCTAGTACTCCCAGAATCGAAGCGGCCACTGGCTTCAGGAGATACTCTGCCAGCAGGTCCTCTCAGAACCTATAGCTAGGTCAGCGTTTCGTTAGGAAATGCTTTTTCTGTTTTGCTCACAACTTTGGCACCCTTAAACAAATCTCCATTAAACTTTCCAAAAGGTGCTCTTTTTTGCCTGGTATGGACATGGAAAGTTTGAGGGTGATCCGTCATGGGGGGGGCCGAGAAAAAAAGGGGGGAGGGGTCCCAAAACGCAAACAACCCATGCATTTTTCATAGACTTCTTTAGGCAGCGTTATCGCAAAAGCTGCTGAACGGAATTACACCAAAAAGAAGCCCCTTTGACTCCTGCAGCAGAAACATACAACTTGCAAACAGCCAGAAAGCCACTTTTATGTTCCAGTTTTCCATAGATCATTCCCGCCGAAGACCTGCTCTGTAACTGCCCTTGCAAGTAACCGCTCATGAGCGTGGTTGTGAATTTGACCCCAGAGGTCTTCCGTGGTCAAGGCCAGACTGGCCATAGCGGGCACTGGGCGATTCCCCGGTGGGCCGCCAGGGTGGGGCCCGGTTTTGGGCCCCTGGGGAGCCGTTTTGTTACCAGGGGCCGGCAATATCGGCCCCCTGTAACAGAATCGGCCGAAACCGGCCCTAGTAAACAGCTCAGCCGCACCCACCCTCTCCCCCACGGGGGCCGGCCGAGCAGTTTGCCAGGGCTGGTTTCAGTTCCCAGTCCGGCCCTGTCTGTGGTGTCTGCCTACGGTTAGACTACGCCCAGGATAGTTAGTGATGTCTGAATGTTGGGGTTTCTTTGTGGGTGTGGTCCGGGGGCAGGTTCGGTTCGGCCTGCATCCTACACTGCACGGGTTGGAGTGTATGAGAGTTCTCTCACTGGTGTCCAGGACCCAGATGGTGCCTAGATGAACCAAGGGGGGAGATGACCCTAGAACACCCAGTGTCCCGCCAAACCCTATGAGAACGGGGACCGTCACTTTAAGCGAGAACAGGAAGTCCTCTCAGAACCAGGAGGGTCATGAGGGCAAGGAGGCAATGAGGCAGACAAAATGGATGAGTGGGCAAGACATGGGGAAGTGAAAGGGGTGGGTGGGGTAAAGCGAGAATCCAAAGCTGGACTAGACTGGGCAGAACCCTCTAAGCCTCACATGGGCAGTAGCTCTAGAAGGCAGGATGTCTGCATGCTCTGCACCCCTCTGAGTAAGACTACCAGGTAACTCCATGGCACCACTCCATTCCAGTCCTGAGCTTTCATGTAACAGAGTGCACTCTGGGAGCTGTGGTCTTTGTAATACTCTACTGCACCAACTAGAATAACCTTCTGGGTTACAATGGATTGTAAAAAGGGAAAAAGGAAGTGGAATGGGTTGTCCTGAAGACATGGAACCGAAATGAAAGCAAGAAGTGGGGTGGACGGGGCGAGTCACAAGACTTGTCCTTCCTGTACTCGGCCGGATGAAGAGGAAATGCTGCATCTTTAAGCTGAAGGGTCACGGGGAAGGAAAATAAGATTGCATCAGAAGCCGTGGGGCGGGTATCCCAGAGTCCACCTAGGTCAGCCCTGAAAGCAATCCCTTTAAGCAGTGCTTAATTTGCACACAAACAAAAAGTGCCAGGGTTCTGGTCAAGAGGCCACTGCAGCTCACACCACACATTGCCCCTGCCATGCTGTCAATGATAGTAACAACTAAACTACTAACCATCACACTCCTACAACTGTGACACTTCGGACTATTTCAGGCCCCCAAAGATATAAGAATGGCTTAGGTGGAAGGTAATAGTCATGTTTAATGTATATTGAATTAATAATTAACTGTTGCGGTCATCTCTAAATGAGCCAGACAGTGCCACCTTTGGCAGACTGTCACAAGCACTAGTGTTGACAATTACCTGCTGGTGCCAAGCACTAGAAACCACCGGCTCAAATTAAGCACTGGCTGCAAACTTTCTCTGGTCTCTTTCTTGCCCTCGTCTGAGACAGTCAGGTGTCAGCCTAGGTGCCTTCTCCTGTCCCTCCTGCTCTGTCCCCAGCTCTCCTGCACTCCCCCCTGTCTCCCACTCCTCTCACCATCACATCTCACTATCTCGACATATATGACAAATACCGGCTTACCCCCCACAACCTGCACTCATTAATAATCATTTCTCTTCAGTCAAATCTCCCTCGTGATCCCCCTTGACATCAATCTATCCCCACCACGACTTACTCTCACATTCATGCTCCTCAAAACTGCACTATCCCTTCACCCCTATATTCATCCCTCCTACCTGATATCTTCTCACCACTTGTCACTTTCTACCTCCCTGTCTGTACAACTGTAGTCGTACATCCATCCCTCTAACCTGCAGCCACACATCCTCCCTCTCACCCCTTCCCTCCGCAGTGGTTGATTCCCCGGCCCTCACCGTCCCTCCCACCCCTTCCCTCCCCAGAGGTTGCTTCCGAGGCCCTCACTGTCCCTCCCACCCCTTCCCTCCCCAGTGGTTGCTTCCGAGGCCCTCACCGTCCCTCCCACCCCTTCCCTCCCCAGTGGTTGCTTCCCCGGCCCTCACCGTCCCTCCCACCCCTTCCCTCCCCAGTGGTTGCTTCCCCGGCCCTCACCGTCCCTCCCACCCCTTCCCTCCCCAGTGGTTGCTTCCGAGGCCATCACCCTCCCACTCACCCTTTCCCTCCCCAGTGGTTGCTTCCGAGGCCCTCACCCTTTCCTCATCAGTGGCTGCTAAATCCTCTAAGAAAGGTACCCGCTAAAAATACGTTTTAGGTCCAGGAGCCAGGGGGAAATTAAACAGAAAAAACAATAACATCAAAACAATACTCCTGTCTGACCTATATCCATTTATCCTATGGCCTGCATAGGGCCGAATCGGGCTGTCCTTTAATAATCAATCCTGCCATACACGAATATGCAAAAATATATTTATTTTTATTCGTCTTTTTCTTTTTTAATGTGTATAATTATAACATCTGTTTGTAAAAGTGTATACATATTCATGAAAGACAATTAGTGCGATGTCCTATACATTTGACATATACAACATATATTATTTACTGATAAAATACATAGAACGACACGTGTGAATCCTAATGATACAGAAACAAAACTCCCCCCCCCCCCCCCAAGCACATCAACCTCACGTCATGCAATCTCTCCCCTCATACCACACTCTCACAATCAGTACAATCTCACACAAAATATATTTTTAGGATTCTAAAGAGAACCCTCAATACATAGCGGACATACACCGATGACAAAAAAATGAGGGACTGAACAAATCACAATTTTGATCCGCTTTGGTGTTGTCCTTAGGGGTTCCCAGCAATCTGGTCAACGTACGTTTCGGTAGGAAAGATTAACTTCCACCTTCATCAGGACCACTCTTATCGGCTGCTTTCAAGTGAGGGGGAGGGGGGTCTCTGCTCAAAGCCCCATATTCGGCTGTGTATTAATTTGATGCACTAAAAGGTCAATATGGGTTGCATGTCCTCATATCTAGAACTCCTGGTCCATAATTTAAGCAAATGCTGATAGATGCCCGCTAGTCGTTACTGGTGGGCCGTAGTGATCATGTATGCACACCATCCAAGTATGATATGAGTGGGCTCGTCCACTGAGGGAAATGTTAGGTCATGGCTTTCCACCAGGACCGGGATTCCTCCACAGAGCTATATTTGCAAACTAAAATGAAGATGTTTCCTCAAGCGTCTCCATCTGACTTGAAGTGACGTACCCCTTCCCTCCCAAGTGGTTGCTCCCCGGGCACTCGTCCTCTCACCCCTTCCCTCCTCAGTGGTTTCTTCCACAGGCCCTCACCCTCCCAGTCACCCCTTCCCTCCCCAGTGGTTCCTTCCCAGGCCCTCCCACCCCTCCCCAGTGGTTGCTTCCCAGGCCCTCCCTCTCACCCCTTCCCTCCCCAGTGGTTCCTTCCCTAGGCCCTCACCCTCCCTCTCAAGCCTTCCCTCTCCAGTGGTTCCTTCCCAAGGCCCTCGCCCTCCCTCTCACCCCCTTCCCTTCCCAGTGGTTCCTTCCCCAGGCCCCCCTCCCCAGTGGTTCCTTCCCAGGCCCTCACCCTCCCTCTCACCCCTTCCCTCCCCATTGGTTGCTTTCCAGGCCCTCCCTCTCACCCCTTCCCTCCCCAGTGGTTCCTTCCCTAGGCCCGCACCCTCCCTCTCAAGCCTTCCCTCTCCAGTGGTTCCTTCCCCAGGCCCTCACCCTCCCTCTCACCCCCTTCCCTTCCCAGTGGTTCCTTCCCCAGGCCCCCCCCATCCCAGTGGTTCCTTCCCAGGCCCTCACCCTCCCTCTCACCCCTTCCCTCCCCAGTGGTTCCTTCCCCAGGCCCTCACCCTCCCTCTCACCCTTTCCCTCCCCAGCGGTTCCTTCACAGGCCCTCCCACCCCTTCCCTCCCCAGTGGTTCCTTCCCAGGCCCTCCCTCTCACCCCTTCCCTCCCCAGTGGTTGCTTCCCAGGCCCTCCCTCCCTCTCAGCCCTTGCCTCCCCAGTGGTTGCTTCCCAGACTCTCGCCCTCTCACCCCTTCCCCAGTAGTTGTTCCCCCGACCCTTCTACCTCTCACCCCTTCTCTTCCTCCTGATAGTTGCCTCTCCCGCCCCTCTTTCTCGCTCTCCTCCCCAGTGGGTGCCCTTTCACGCCCTCTACCTCACTCCTTCCCTATTGCTTGTCCCTCCAGACCCTCATCTATCTTGTCCTTCCAGGCCGTCTTCCTCGGTGTTTCCGGCCCAGCCTCCCTCGGAGGCCGTCAGAGATGTGCAGATGGGCCGGGGTTTGATCGGCTCAGAGCAGATTCCCCGCCCCCCCCGACCGAGATAATCCCCCCGTCTTTGCCTCCATCTCGAGAGACAGGCAGAGACCGTCTGTGACTGCTGGAGGGAACATGTGGTGGAAGGGGCCTAGAGTGCACAGACACCCCGCCTGGGCCTGGACTGCTGCACACAAGTGTGTGCACAAAATACTTGATCTCACAGGCGTGTGTGTGTTCACACAGTGCATGGACTGCACTACACGTGTCTGACACTGTGCACGCACACCACCGGGGCTCGGCTTCAGACAATTGTGATCCAGATCCTGGGAGCCTCTAGAGACCTCTCACATCGGTTTTCGAACTTTTTTTAATTTATTTTTTTATTATAGCTTCTAGATTCCAGCCCAGCGATGCTGTGGCTTCGTGTGTGGCGCTGACAGCCACAGGCCGTGTACATACAACACACACACACCATCAGTGCTCACTGCTACACATAGACACACTCTTTTCAGGAATGCCCATCAAACCAGTGCTCGGCTGCTCCAGAGTCCTGCAGGGGTTTGAACATGCACGCACACACAGGCACGCGCACACGCACGCTAACTGCTAACACCCCCATCTCCCGCTAATTCACCCCTTCCTTCTTGAGATCTCTGGCCCGGGGTGCGACAGGTTCATCACTGTCTCCCCTCTCCAGCCTCCCTGTCACCCACACATCACTGCTCACCTTTGACCTCTCCTTCAATACCCACAAGGCCCTCACTCGTCATACCTTCTGTCACCCTCACACCGAACCCCTCCTTCTCGCCAATAACTACCTCCCCACACCCGGCAGTTTTCCCGGCAGTTATCCCCTCACACTCCCTCACCGGCATAAATTGACATTTCTTGAATTGGAAGTCCCTCCTTCCCCCCCTCCAGCCTGGAGCCAGGGGTGAGCCCCCTACCCTCCCTTATCCCACCGGCATAAGTTAACACTTAATGGAAGTCCCTGTGCCCTCCCGCCCCTCCACCCTGGAGCCAGGGGCCGGGGTGAACCCCCTCCCAGCTCTCTTTCACACTCTCCCCTCATACACTCCCTCGCCGGCATAAGTTGACTCTTCATGGAAGTCCCTGTGCCCTCGCCCTCCCACCCCTCCAGCCTGGAGCCACGGGTGAACCCTCCCAGCTCCCCTCTCACACTCCCTCCCCTCGCCGGCATGAGTTGACACTTCATGGAAGTTCCTGTGGCCTGTGCCCTCCCCCTTCCAGCATGGAGCCAGCGGCCGGGGGTGAACCCAGTCCCCGCTCACACTTACCGCCTTGAGCTGCTCTAGCCGGTCCTTCATGGCGCCCCCTCCTGCCCTCCCCGCAGGGGTCCGACGGCGGCAGGTGTGCCCGGGGGTGTCGGGGCGCGGCCAGCGGGTCTCCTTCCCGTCCCAGGCCGGTGTCACGGGGCTCCCTCCCTGTCCAGCGCCAGCTTCCCCTCTGAGCCGCCTCTGATCCTCGTACTGAGCAGGCGCCGGGCGGACCTAATCCGGGCAGAGAGGGCGGGGGTGGGCGAGCCTCTGCTCACCTGGGCGGGGGCAGAGGGTGTCCCTGGGCGGGGTAGAGAGGGGTCCTCCCTGCTCACCTGGGCGGGGGCACGGGGGACTCATTTGTGGGGCGTGGGCAAAGGGCCACTCCTCCCTGCTTACCTGGGCAGAGGAGCGGGCAGGTTACTGCACAGAACTCCTCGCTGGGTGAAGAGAGTGCCCCCCCCCCCCCTCACTGCTTACCTGGGCAGAGGGGCGGGAAGGTTACTGCACAGAACTCCTCGCTGGGTGAAGAGTGGCCCCTCCTCCCTGCTTACCTGGGCAGAGGAGCGGGCAGGTTACTGCACATGACTCCTCCCTGGGTGAAGAGAGAGGCCCCTCCTCACTGCTTACCTGGGCAGAGGGGCGGGCAGGTTACTGCACAGGACTCCTCGCTGGGTGAAGATAATGGCCCCTCCTCCCTGCTTACCTGGGCAGAGGAGCGGGCAGGTTACTGCACATGACTCCTCCCTGGGTGAAGAGAGAGGCCCCTCCTCACTGCTTACCTGGCCAGAGGGGCGGGCAGGTTACTGCACAGGACTCCTCGCTGGGTGAAGATAATGGCCCCTCCTCCCTGCTTACCTGGGCAGAGGAGCGGGCAGGTTACTGCACATGACTCCTCCCTGGGGAAGAGAGAGGCCCCTCCTCCCTGCTTACCTGGGCAGAGGGGCGGGCAGGTTACTGCACAGGACTCCTCCCTGGGCGAAGAGAGAGGCCCCTCCTCACTGCTTACCTGGGCAGAGGGGCGGGCAGGTTACTGCACAGGTCTCCTCGCTGGGTGAAGAGAGAGGCCCCTCCTCCCTGCTTACCTGGGCAGAGGGGCGGGCAGGTTACTGCACAGGACTCCACCCTGGGTGAAGAGAGAGGCCCCTCCTCACTGCTTACCTGGGCAGAGGGGATGACCGGTTACTGCACAGGACTCCTCTCTGGGGCGTGGCCAGGAAAGACACCCCCTGCTCACCTGGGTGAGAGCACAGGGGACTCCTCTGTGGGGCGTGGGCAGAGGGGCAGGCATGTTACGGCACAGGACTCTTCTCTGGGTTGTGGCCAGGAGGGGCACCCCTGCTCACCTGGGCAGAGGAGCGGGCAGCTTACTGCATAGGACTCCTCGCTGGGTGAAGAGAGTGGCCCCTCGTCACTGCTTACCTGGGCGGGGGCACAGGGCCTGAATGGGCCTTCCCTGCTCACCTGGGCAGAGGGGCTGACAGGTTACTGCACAGGACTCCTCTCTGGGGCGTGGCCAGGAAAGACACCCCCTGCTCACCGGGGCGTGGGCACAGGGGACTCCTCTGTGGGGCGTGGGCAGAGGGGCGGGCAGGTTACAGCACAGGACTCTTCTCTGGGTCGTGGCCAGGAAGGATACCCCCTGCTCACCAGGGCGGGTGCATAGGGGACTCCTCTGTGGGTCGTGGGCAGAGGGGCAGGCAGGTTCCTGCACAGGACTCCTCTCTGGGTCGTGGCCAGGAGGGGCACCCCTGCTCACCTGGACAGAGGGGCGGGCAGGTTTCTGCCCCGGCTCCTCATTGCATACCTGGGCCGGGGCAGAGAGAGAGGTTCATCCCACCTTACCTGGGCGGGGGTAAGGGACCCATCTCTGCTCACCTGGGCGGAGGCACAGGGCCTGAAGGGGCCTCCCCTGCTCATCTGGGCACAGGGGAAGGCAGGGCTACCACCTGGACACCAGGGCCGTGGCAGAGAGAGACTCCTCCCACCTCAGCTGCCCCGAGGCAGAGTGAGACATTATACATTATGTCTCACTCTGCCTCGGGGCAGCTGAGGTGGGAGGAGTCTCTCTCTGAACTTTATAAGGAGTTCATCTGCACACCTGGGAGGGTCAGAGAGGCGATCCTTCCTGCTTACCTGAGCAGAGGGAGGCGCCTCTCTGTGTACACAAGCCAGTGCAGAGAGACCCCCCCGCCTTACCTGGGCGAGAGAGGCTCCTTTCTTGCTACAAGGACCTGGGCAGAGAGAGACCCCCCCCCCCCTTAACTGGGCCAGAGGGAGTCTCCTCCATTATATGTACCTGAGCCTAGGCAGAGAGAGAGCCCCCCTCTCCCCCTTACCTGAGCCAGAGGGAGGCTCCTCCATGCTTTCTGGGGTCAGGGCAGAGACAAGCCCCTCCCTGCATACTTGAGCCGAGGCACAGGTAGGCCAAGGCAGAGCTTATGTGAGTCCTAAACTGAGGTAGAGGAATCACCCCCCTGCTTACCTGGGCCGGGCAGAGAGATGCTCCCCCTGCTTACCCTCACCGGGCAGAGAGATGCTCCCCTGCTTACCTGAGCTGAGGTAGAGGAATCACCCCCTGCTTACCTGGGCATAGAAGGGCTCCTCCCTGCTTACCTCTGCCAAGGCATGTGGAGGCTTCTCCATGCTTACTTTGGCAGGGGTAGAGGGATGTAAATGTAAAAATCCGTATTTGTAAATCGCGAACTACTCACCCTTACGGGTCTCAAGGCGCTGGGGGCAGTCGCGGAAATTAAGTGAGCTATTGCCCAGAGTCACATGGTGCTGAGCTGAGCTGCCGCCGGAGCCGGGGATCGAACCGTGAGCCCTGTGCTCCGAAGTCAGCTGCCCTGGCCGCTGCACCACACCTCTCCACGGGATGCTCCTCCATGCTTACTTGGGCAGGGGTAGAGGGATGTTCCTCCATGCTTACTTGGGCAGGGGTAGAGGGATGCTCCTCCATGCTTACTTGGGCAGGGGTAGAGGGATGCTCCTCCATGCCTACTTGGGCAGGGGTAGAGGGATGTTCCTCCCTGCTTGCTTGGGCAGGGGTAGAGGGATGCTCCATGCTTACTTGGGCAGGGGTAGAGGGATGCTCCTCCATGCTTACTTGGGCAGGGGTTGAGGGATGCTCCTCCATGCCTACTTGGGCAGGGGTAGAGGGATGTTCCTCCCTGCTTGCTTGGGCAGGGGTAGAGGGATGCTCCATGCTTACTTGGGCAGGGGTAGAGGGATGCTCCTCCATGCCTACTTGGGCAGGGGTAGAGGGATGTTCCTCCATGCTTACTTGGGCAGGGGTAGAGGGATGCTCCATGCTTACTTGGGCAGGGGTAGAGGGATGCTCCTCCATGCTTACTTGGGCAGGGGTAGAGGGATGCTCCATGCTTACTTGGGCAGGGGTAGAGGGATGCTCCATGCTTACTTGGGCAGGGGTAGAGGGATGCTCCTCCATGCTTACTTGGGCAGGGGTAGAGGGATGCTCCATGCTTACTTGGGCAGGGGTAGAGGGATGCTCCATGCTTACTTGGGCAGGGGTAGAGGGATGCTCCTCCATGCTGAATTGGGCAGGGGTAGAGGGATGCTCCTCCATGCTGAATTGGGCAGGGGTAGAGGGATGCTCCTCCATGCTTACTTGGGCAGGGGTAGAGGGATGTTCCTCCCTGCTTACTTGGGCAGGGGTAGAGGGATACTCCTCCATGCTTACTTGGGCAGGGGTAGAGTGATGCTCCTCCATGCTTACCTCTGCCAAGACATAGAGGGGCTCCTCCCTGCTTACCTCTGCCAAGGCATATGGAGGCTTCTCCATGCTTACTTGGGCAGGGGTAGAGGGATGCTCCTCCATGCTTACTTGGGCAGGGGTAGAGGGATGCTCCTCCATGCTTACCTCTGCCAAGGCATAGAAGGGCTCCTCCCTGCTTACCTCTGCCAAGGCACATGGAGGCTTCTCCATGCTTACTTGGGCAGGGGTGAAGAGATGCTCCTCCCTGCTTGCTTGGGCAGGGGTAGAGGGATGCTCCTCCCTGCTTACTTTGGCAGGGGTATAGGGATGCTCCTCCCTGCTTACTTTGGCAGGGGTAGAGGGATGCTCCTCCCTGCTTACTTTGGCAGGGGTATAGGGATGCTCCTCCCTGCTTACTTGGGCAGGGGTGAAGAGATGCTCCTCCCTGCTTACTTTGGCAGGGGTAGAGGGATGCTCCTCCCTGCTTACTTTGGCAGGGGTATAGGGATGCTCCTCCCTGCTTACTTGGGCAGGGGTGAAGAGATGCTCCTCCCTGCTTACTTTGGCAGGGGTAGAGGGATGCTCCTCCCTGCTTACTTTGGCAGGGGTATAGGGATGCTCCTCCCTGCTTACTTTGGCAGGGGTAGAGGGATGCTCCTCCCTGCTTACTTTGGCAGGGGTATAGGGATGCTCCTCCCTGCTTACTTTGGCAGGGGTGAAGAGATGCTCCTCCCTGCTTACTTTGGCAGGGGTAGAGGGATGCTCCTCCCTGCTTACTTTGGCAGGGGTAGAGGGATGCTCCTCCCTGCTTACTTTGGCAGGGGTAGAGAGATGCTCCCCCCTGCTTGCTTGAGTTGAGGTAGATGGAGGCTCTGCTCACTGGGAGAGGATCACTTCTCACCTGTGCAGCGGCAGAGGCTGCGCACCTGGGCAGAGCAAAGAGGGGCTTTACCCTCACCCTGGTGGGGGCAGCAAAACACTTCAGTTGACTGTTTTGTTCTAAATAATTGTTGTTAAGTTGTAAACAAGGTTTCATGGACAGCTGATAACCATGTTTCTCATTTGTTGTTGATAGAACAGTCTCACTGAATGCACGTGGGTAAATGGGCCCAGACTGTTTTCTGGGAATTGTTAATTGTTATATCGTAGGTAAGTAGTTCCAGTAGTCTTGGTTAGGTTACAGATGATAAGTTTATTGATCTTAGATGTTCAGATAGGTTTTCCAGTATAGATGTAATAAAGCCCCACCAGGAGCAGCTTCTCTGCCGCTCAGCCCAGGATCCAACTGACAGTCCCACTCACAGCATACCCAACATTCCAATGACATCACATTCACACTAACATTCTACTCTCACTGGCTGAACAGCAGAGGCAGAGAAACAGGGAAGATGTAAGGTAGAAACCTAGATATAACACACCTTCCCTCTTTATAAAATGAACAAAGAGAAAGCAAATATAAATAGTAACATTGCAGTAACATCACAGTAATACTGAAGAAACTTGCCAGAAGAAGTATAGCAAATTGCACATAAGTTATGAAAAACATGCTAAAATAAGCAAGTAGAAAGGTGATGTAAAAGGAAGCAATAAGGAAAAGAAATTGCAAAATGTAAACGGTAATGCAATGAGTAAACACGAAGATAGAGTAAAGGAAATTGAAAACTAGAAAAGACACATCTCCTTCCTTAGCAGAGCAAAAAATTGAAGCAAGAAGTTTCAAAAGGAAGGAAATAGTAAAAGAACGTACATACATGAACAAGAAAGAGGTATACCACGAAAAATTAACAAAGAAATAGTGCACCAATGTAACCACCACAACCACACCAACTGGCCAGACTGGCGAGGAGGATGGAAACACTGAACACAGCAGGAAGAAGGAAAACGACAAGAACAAATGCAAGCAAAAGGTGACCAGCACCCAAAACAGAAAGCAAGCAAAGGTGAATTCCAAAAGCAGGAAGAGAAAAACACCCAAACAGAAAGCAATCATAAGTAAATAACGGGTGACTTACACCCTACCAGAAATCAAGCAGAGGTGAAAACACAAAATAGTGAATCCCCAAGCAGTAAATGCAAGGAAAATGCGATCTGGGTGAGCTGCACCACACGTAAATCAAAAGTACAGTCACACCTCAAGTTAGACCATGCATGAAAGTGCAAGGAAAATGCGATCTGGGAGAGCTGCACAACATATAAAGCAAAAGTACAGTCACACCTCAAGTTAGACCATGCATGAAAGTGCAAAGAAAATGCGATCAGGGAGAGCTGCACAACATAAAAATTAAAAGTACAGTCACACCTCAAGTTAGACCACATATGAAAACCTGCGCACAATAAAACAAAATCATGTAAAGAATCAGAGGAAAAGAAAAATGCTCCAGGGAAAGTGCGATCTGGGTGAACTGAACTACACAGCAAATAAAATTCAGTCACACCTCAAGTTAGACCACTTATGAAAACTTGCGCACAATATAACAAATGCACCGTAAGTAAAAATCATGTAAAGAATCAAAGGAACAAGAAAAATGCTCCATAACAAAGTACAGACTGCAAAACGTAAGAACCTGCATGCCATGCAACAAATACATTACTAACACAGTAGCATGTATAAAGTAATATGATCAAAGGTACATCCAAGAATAAATCAAAACAGGTAAATAAGTAAACTTTAGCATGGTAACATAGCAAAAAATCAATGTAGGTATACGTAGAAACATAAAAATGCATAATAATAGAGCACCGTAGTAATGGGAGCCAAAGATGAGAAAATGAACATGGAATAGGCAATATGGCAGTACATTAAAGAAATGTAGCACAGTATTAGTTACAGAAATAAAAATGATAAAGTTGGTATAAGTCTCAAAACAATGAACTAAAACAAATAAAGTAGTCACCGTGGTCCGTAAGAAAACATGCTGGGCTTACAGAAGATGTAGCGATAAGAAAACAGTACCTTGGTTGAAGATTACCCTATAGAGGACGCTGGCAGTAAGCGCTGTAAGGTAAAAATGAAGAAGAGTGACTTCACTCCTTGAGATATGTCACATCTAAATAAATACAATTGCTCCGGCATGTAGAATGTAAGGCAAAGTGACAGCTCCAAATAAATGATGGATCCCTTGAAAATTCAGTTTCTCAGACGAGAAGTACGGAGGCAGTGTAACTGAAGCGCACTGCGGAGGTGCACAAGACAGCAAGGCCAGGAGAGGGAAACTGTCAGCAAAGCCCAGGTGCTGCATGACATCAACGCTTGAAATACTTTATTGGCACGCAAGAAAAGAAAAACGTGGTTGGCAAGATGCTGAAGTACGTTGAATCCTGCGAGACACTTCATATGCTGAGAACAGCTTGATGAGTCCAACCGCAAGATGGCGGCACGTTCGGTGACGCAGTGCTGGGTGGTTGTAGGCAAGTGCGTGCACCCAAAATTGCTGCACGGTAACGCTGAGACGGAGAAGGATTCGAAAGCGTCACTGAAGATCAGAGGATCCACGAGAAGGTAAGAGCGCGTGCTGAGCATGGCGCGCGTTGTTTTTCAAACCACGACAGGACGGTTGAACTGCCAAATGTAGAGGGGAAACCGAGGCCCATAATTAAATCAATTATGATTTACCTCAAAATGTTCACAATACTTGCCACCAAACAGGATCCATGTAAAGTGTCAGCGAGTAAGCAAAGCTCAGTCTCTGGGGTGTCCAAAGTTGATTCTTGGCATAGTTGATGCTAGTCACTGGTTCCACGAAAGCATCCCAAAATACACAACGGGTTTGGGAAGTGCTCCTCCTACACCTCTGATGTAGAGCCAGGGTACATCGGCAGTTTGTATGGATGGCGCTTGCTCAAATTGCTTGCTGGGTGCAACGTTAGTGTTTCCTATGTAGAAAGAGTAGGTACACAGGATGAGGTACAGGCAGTATTTGGCAGACAAAGGCAGCAGGAATCAGGCAGGAAGAAGATGTAGCAGGAAACATGCGTCCTGTAAAATGGGTTCTTAGATATAGTGCCAATCTTTGAAGATGCCGGATCCACACAATGGTAGAAATTTTAAAGTAGCAGGAATCAGGTTGGAAAGACATGTAGCAGGAAACATGCCCAGTAAGAAGCAGGCAGTAGAAATCAGGCAGGAAGAAGCAGGTAGCAGGAAATTTACGCCTTGTCTATGGGCTGTCCGGTGAATATGGACACTGGTGGGGCGGGAGGGCGTAAGATCCTTAGGTAAGTTCTTTTTAAGTAAAATCTTGTATAAAAGTACCTTTTCAAGCTTGAAGTAAGTCCTCACGCATGGTTTTGAATCCAACTCGTCGCCAATTTATGTTATATCGTAGGTAAGTAGTTCCAGTAGTCTTGGTTAGGTTACAGATGATAAGTTTATTGATCTTAGATGTTCAGATAGGTTTTCCAGTATAGATGTAATAAAGCCCCACCAGGAGCAGCTTCTCTGCCGCTCAGCCCAGGATCCAACTGACAGTCCCACTCACAGCATACCCAACATTCCAATGACATCACATTCACACTAACATTCTACTCTCACTGGCTGAACAGCAGAGGCAGAGAAACAGGGAAGATGTAAGGTAGAAACCTAGATATAACATTAATCCTGAAAGATTCAACAACACCTGAGTGATGTTATATAAGCTCAGGACAGGGAGTGAGGGTTAGAGAGGCACTTTACGGCTGGCGGCACAGATCAAACCGGCGACGCAGAATCCTATTACCCGCTCTTGCTGAACGATAAAGGGAGTCATTCAGCTTTCGCTAGCTGAGTTTATCAGCCCCACCGCGAGCGCAGACGAGAAGAGCGGACCGCGCCATTCTGTTCATCATAAAGCCTTATTGTTCAAACAGGTATGCGGGTGTGAACCATCGGTAACTCAAACTGGGCCTTCGTTTTGCTACTAAGATAAGATTACCTTAGTAAGGAAGAAAAGGAGGGTGTGAATGTTATGAAATTTATTGGCAATATGGTAGAGTGTTTTTTGCTGTTTGAGCTATTAGTAAACCTTGCAGTTATAATTCTGTTTGTCTTTTTTGTAGTTACAATTCATATCATGTTCAATAGAATGGGATTTTGATTAAGAAAAAATATTGAAATAAAATAATTGTTTCCTAGTGTTCTTAAGTGTGTTTTTCCTTAATGAAAGAGGGTTTGGGTCCCACTAACTATCCCTCTAATTCCTCATTACATTGATCGTTACTTTAAACATAGCTCACTTAAAGCTCAGTGGGTTGTGGGGTGGTTGCAGTCCAATTGGTTTTCTGTCTCAGGTTGACACATTGACTAAGTTCTTGGTGCCAGGGATCTAGAAAACTAAATTCTGGACTGTGTAGTCGAAGACGAACTAGAAAATGAATCAATTCAAGACATAACATTAACTTTACAGGTTAGAAGTGGCCTATTTAAATCAAATAAATGTATCCCTTGTTTTAAAATGTCATTTTGATTCATCCTTAAGGTCAGCTTCTGAACACGTGAAAAATATGCATGTGATTTACATTAGTAAAATAACTTAAATGTTATTTCCACATCTCCACATGGGATACTATCTAGTTTATTTTTATAGTGTTCAAACAGTCAGGGGGCCTCTTCAGTGCACCAATAAAAAGGAAACATGATTATAAACCTCTTAGGTCCCTGTATAGGGTCTATATCTTAACATAAGCAGTGTAAATCGGAGTTGGCGCTACACAGAATGAATACATTGGTTGCCTATGTATTATTCTTGACTTGGGGTTAGTTCTTTTATTTCAGGGTCTTTTCCATGGGCCAAGGGGCACACTTGTCATCTCCCCTCTCCATGGAACTGCTCATATGACCTTGAACCCACTAATAATTTGGTGACCCTGGCTCCTGTGGGCATAGGGCACTCCTCTGCGCTCATCTGAGCGGTGAAGGTCATGTTTCTGCCCACGTGGGAGGGTCCCAGAGGTGCTCCTCATGATTACTTAGACAGGAGAGAGAGAGAGAGAGAGAGAGAGACAGACAGACAGACTCCATCTTTCATACCTGGGCTGACAAAGGCTCCTCCCTGCTTCCCTGAGCCAAGGCAGAGGGAGGCTCTCTGCTCGATGGATGGGGCACAAGAACGTCTCTCTACTCACCTGTGCAGGGCCAGAGGTGGGCATCTGCTGCTCACCTGGGCAGGAACAGAATAAAGACCTACCTCACCTGAGAGGACCTGAGAGGACCAGAGATGGGCTCCTCCATGAATAAATGGGCTGCAGCAGATGGAGGCTCCAGCTGTTCACCTGGACAAGGACAGTAGGAGGATCTGAACGCAATGAATGGAGGCAAACGAGCCTCCTCTCTGCTGACCTGGGAAGAGGTAAGAGGAGGCTCCTCTTACCCACCTGGCCTGGGGCAGAAATAAGCGTCTTGTCATACCTGTACGTAGACATAGAGGTAGAGCTGACTTGCTGGCTCCCGCTGCTCACCTGGGCAGAGAGAGGCATCTCGTCTCACCTGTGCATAAACACGAAGGTAGGGATGGATGGCTCCTGCTGTTCACCTGAGCAGAGAGAGGCTTCTTATCTCTCCTGTGCATAAACACAAAGGTACGGATATATGGCTTCCGCTGCTCACCTGGGCAGAGAGAGGCTTCTCGTCTCACCTGTGCATAAACACGAAGGTAGGGATGGATGGCTCCGGATGCTCAACTAGGCAGAGAGAGGCTTCTCGTCTCACCTGTACATAAACACGAAGGTAGGAATGGAAGGCTCCTGCTGTTCACCTGGGCAGAGAGAGGCTTCTCGCCTCACCTGTGCATAAACACGAAGGTAGGGATGGATGGCTCCCGCTGCTCACCTGGGCAGAAAGAGGCTTCTTGCCTCACCTGCGCATAAACACGATGGTAGGGATGGATGGCTCCCGCTGCTCACCTGGGCAGAAAGAGGCTTCTTGTCTCACCTGTGCGTAAACACGATGGTAGGGATGGATGGCTCCCGCTGCTCACCTGGGCAGAAAGAGGCTTCTTGTCGCACCTGTGCATAAACACGAAGGTAGGGATGGATGGCTCTGGATGCTCACCTGGGCAGAAAGAGGCTTCTTGTCTCACCTGTGCATAAACACGAAGGTAGGGATGGATGGCTCCCGCTGCTCACCTGGGCAGAGAGAGGCTTCTAGTCTCATCTGTGCATAAACACGAAGGTAGGAATGGATGGCTCCGGATGCTCACCTGGGCTGAGACAGGCTTCTTGTCTCACCTGCGCATAAACACGATGGTAGGGATGGATGGCTCCCGCTGCTCACCTGGGCAGAAAGAGGCTTCTCGTCTCACCTGTGCGTAAACACGAAGGTAGATGGATGGCTCCCGCTGCTCACCTGAGCAGAGAGAGGCTTCTCGTCTCACCTGTGTGTAAACACGATGGTAGGGATGGATGGCTCCGGACGCTCGCCTGGGCACAGAGAGGGTTCTCGTCTTACCTGTGCATAAACACGAAGGTAGGGATGGATGGCTCTTTCCCCTCACCTGGGCAGAGAAAGGCTTCTTGTCTCACCTGTGCATAAACACGAAGGTAGGGATAGATGGCTCCTGCTGTTCACCCGAGTAGAGAGAAGCTTCTCGTCTCACCTGTGCATAAACACGAAGGTACGGATGGATGGCTCCGGATGCTCAACTAGGCAGAGAGAGGCTTCTTGTCTCACCTGTGCATAAACATGAAGGTAGGGATGGATGGCTCTCGCTGCTCACCTGGGCAAAGAGAGGGTTCTTGTCTCAACTGCGCATAAACACGAAGGTACAGATGGATGGCTCCTGCTGTTCACCTGAGCAGAGAGAGGCTTCTCGTCTCACCTGTGCGTAAACACGATGGTAGGGATGGATGGCTCCGGATGCGCGCCTGGGCAGAGAAAGGCTTCTTGTCTCACCTGTGCATAAACACGAAGGTAGGGATAGATGGCTCCTGATGCTCGCCTGGGCAGAGAGAGGCTTCTCGTCTCACCTGTGCATAAACAAGAAGGTAGGGATGGATGGCTCCTGCTGTTCACCTGAGCAGAGAGAGGCTTCTCGTCTCACCTGTGCATAAACACGAAGGTAGGGATGGATGGCTCTGGATGCTCACCTGAGCAGAGAGAGGCTTCTTATCTAACCTGTGCATAAACACGAAGGTAGGGATATATGACTTCCGCTGCTCACCTGGGCAGAGAGAGGAGAGGCTTCTCGTCTCACCTGTGCATAAACACGAAGGTAGGGATGGATGGCTCCGGATGCTCAACTAGGCAGAGAGAGGCTTCTTGTCTCACCTGTGCATAAACACGAAGGTAGGAATGAAAGGCTCCTGCTGTTCACCTGAGCAGAGAGAGGCTTCTCGTCTCATCTGTGCATAAACATGAAGGTCGGGATGGATGGCTCCGGCTGTTCACCTGAGCAGAGAGAGGCTTCTCGTCTCACCTGTGCATAAACACGAAGGTAGGGATGGATGGCTCCTGCTGTTCACCTGAGCAGAGAGAGGCTTCTCGTCTCACCTGTGCATAAACACGAAGGTAGGGATGGATGGCTCCCGATGCTCAACTAGGCAGAGAGAGGCTTCTTGTCTCACCTGTGCATAAACACGAAGGTAGGAATGGAAGGCTCCTGCTGTTCACCTGAGCAGAGAGAGGCTTCTCGTCTCACCTGTGCATAAACACGAAGGTAGGAATGGAAGGCTCCTGCTGTTCACCTGGGCAGAGAGAGGCTTCTTGTCTCACCTGTGCGTAAACACGATGGTAGGGATGGATGGCTCCGGCTGCTCGCATGGGCACAGAGAGGGTTCTGGTCTCACCTGTGCATAAACACGAAGGTAGTGATAGATGGCTCTTTCCGCTCACCTGGGCAGAGAGAGGCTTCTTATCTAACCTGTGCATAAACACGAAGGTAGGGATATATGGCTTCCGCTACTCACCTGGGCAGAGAGAGGCTTCTCGTCTCACCTGTGCATAAACACGAAGGTAGGGATGGATGGCTCCGGATGCTCACCTGGGCAGAGACAGGCTTCTCGTCTCAACTGCGCATAAACACGAAGGTACAGATGGATGGCTCCTGCTGTTCACCTGGGAAGAGAGAGGCTTCTCGTCTCAGCTGAGCATAAACACGAAGGTAGGAATGGAAGGCTCCTGCTGTTCACCTGAGCAGAGAGAGGCTTCTCGTCTCACCTGTGCATAAACACGAAGGTAGGGATGGATGGCTCCTGCTGTTCACCAGAGCAGAGAGAAGCTTCTCGTCTCACCTGTGCATAAACACGAAGGTACGGATGGATGGCTCCTGCTGTTCACCTGAGCAGAGAGAGGCTTCTCGTCTCACCTGTGCATAAACACGAAGGTAGGGATGGATGGCTCCGAATGCTCAACTAGGCAGAGAGAGGCTTCTTGTCTCACCTGTGCATAAACATGAAGGTAGGGATGGATGGCTCTCGCTGCTCACCTGGGCAAAGAGAGGGTTCTTGTCTCACCTGTGCGTAAACACGATGGTAGGGATGGATGGCTCCGGATGCTCACCTGGGCAGAGAGAGGCTTCTTATCTAACCTGTGCATAAACACGAAGGTAGGGATATATGGCTTCCGCTGCTCACCTGGGCAGAGAGAGGCTTCTCGTCTCACCTGTGCATAAACACGAAGGTAGGGATGGATGGCTCCGGATGCTCACCTGGGCAGAGACAGGCTTCTCGTCTCAACTGCGCATAAACACGAAGGTACAGATGGATGGCTCCTGCTGTTCACCTGGGCAGAGAGAGGCTTCTCGTCTCACCTGTGCATAAACACGAAGGTAGGAATGGAAGGCTCCTGCTGTTCACCTGAGCAGAGAGAGAGGCTTCTCGTCTCACCTGTGCATAAACACGAAGGTAGGGATGGATGGCTCCTGCTGTTCACCCGAGCAGAGAGAAGTTTCTCGTCTCACCTGTGCATAAACACGAAGGTACGGATGGATGGCTCCTGCTGTTCACCTGAGCAGAGAGAGGCTTCTCGTCTCACCTGTGCATAAACACGAAGGTAGGGATGGATGGCTCCGGAAGCTCAACTAGGCAGAGAGAGGCTTCTTGTCTCACCTGTGCATAAACATGAAGGTAGGGATGGATGGCTCTCGCTGCTCACCTGGGCAAAGAGAGGGTTCTTGTCTCACCTGTGCTTAAACACGATGGTAGGGATGGATGGCTCCGGATGCTCACCTGGGCAGAGAGAGGCTTCTTATCTAACCTGTGCATAAACACGAAGGTAGGGATATATGGCTTCCGCTGCTCACCTGGGCAGAGAGAGGCTTCTCGTCTCACCTGTGCATAAACACGAAGGTAGGGATGGATGGCTCCGGATGCTCACCTGGGCAGAGACAGGCTTCTCGTCTCAACTGCGCATAAACACGAAGGTACAGATGGATGGCTCCTGCTGTTCACCTGGGCAGAGAGAGGCTTCTCGTCTCACCTGTGCATAAACACGAAGGTAGGGATGGATGGCTCTCGCTGCCCACCTGGGCAAAGAGAGGGTTCTTGTCTCACCTGTGCGTAAACACGATGGTAGGGATGGATGGCTCCGGATGCTCACCTGGGCAGAGAGAGGCTTCTTATCTAACCTGTGCATAAACACGAAGGTAGGGATATATGGCTTCCGCTGCTCAACTGGGAAGAGAGAGGCTTCTCGTCTCACCTGTGCGTAAACACGATGGAAGGGATGGATGGCTCCCGCTGCTCACCTGGGCAAAGAGCGGCTTCTTGTCTCACCTGAGCATAAACACGAAGGTAGGAATGGAAGGCTCCTGCTGTTCACCTGAGCAGAGAGAGGCTTCTCGTCTCACCTGTGCATAAACACGAAGGTAGGGATGGATGGCTCCTGCTGTTCACCCGAGCAGAGAGAAGCTTCTCGTCTCACCTGTGCATAAACACGAAGGTAGGGATGGATGGCTCTCGCTGCTCACCTGGGCAAAGAGCGGCTTCTTGTCTCACCTGTGCGTAAACACGATGGTAGGGCTGGATGGCTCCAGATGCTCGCCTGGGCAGAGAAAGGCTTCTTGTCTCACCTGTGCATAAACACGAAGGTAGGGATAGATGGCTCCTGTTGCTCGCCTGGGCAGAGAGAGGCTTCTCGTCTCACCTGTGCATAAACACGAAGGTAGGGATGGATGGCTCCGGATGCTCAACTAGGCAGAGAGAGGCTTCTTGTCTCACCTGTGCATAAACACGAAGGTAGGAATGAAAGGCTCCTGCTGTTCACCTGAGCAGAGAGAGGCTTCTCGTCTCATCTGTGCATAAACATGAAGGTAGGGATGGATGGCTCCTGCTGTTCACCTGAGCAGAGAGAGGCTTCTCGTCTCACCTGTGCATAAACACGAAGGTAGGGATGGATGGCTCCGGATGCTCAACTAGGCAGAGAGAGGCTTCTCGTCTCACATGTGCATAAACACGAAGGTAGGGATGGATGGCTCTTGCTGTTCACCTGAGCAGAGAGAGGCTTCTCGTCTCACCTGTGCATAAACACGAAGGTAGGGATGGATGGCTCCTGCTGTTGACCTGAGCAGAGAGAGGCTTCTTGTCTCACCTGTGCATAAACACGAAGGTAGGGATGGATGGCTCCGGATGCTCAACTAGGCAGAGAGAGGCTACTTGTCTCACCTGTGCATAAACACGAAGGTAGGAATGGAAGGCTCCTGCTGTTCACCTGAGCAGAGACAGGCTTCTCGTCTCACCTGTACATAAACACTAAGGTAGGGATGGATGGCTCCGGATGCTCACCTGAGCAGAGAGAGGCTTCTTATCTAACCTGTGCATAAACACGAAGGTAAGGATGGATGGCTCCCGCTGCTCACCTGGGCATAAACACGAAGGTAGGGATAGATGGCTCTTTCCACTCACCTGGGCAGAGAAAGGCTTCTTGTCTCACCTGTGCATAAACACAAAGGTAGGGATAGATGGCTCCTGATGCTCGCCTGGACAGAGAGAGGCTTCTCGTCTCACCTGTGCATAAACACGAAGGTAGGGATGGATGGCTCTGGATGCTCACCTGAGCAGAGAGAGGCTTCTTATCTATCCTGTGCATAAACACAAAGGTAGGGATATATGGCTTCTGCTGCTCACCTGGGCAGAGAGAGGCTTCTCGTCTCACCTGTTGTAAGCGGTACAATGGCCCGGCGAGTGGAAGGGAACACGGGACACACACAGTAGTAGCTTTTCAGGGTCTTTCTTTTATTGTATGGCCGTCTCTTATGGGCACGTCCTTTTATCAGTCCCATAGACCTGGTGAAATGTTCAGAAAAGTAAACGGGCTGAGTCCAGCAAGTGAAAAAACACAACAACAACAAAAAGGGTAGAAGATAGTCTTCTCCTTCTTGGCCGTTTTCAGGGGCTTGTATCCGGTATCCGTGGGTCTTGCTGCCTCTTACATCCAGGTGCACCACAAGAAAGGGAAAGGAAAAATACCGGGATTAGCTCAAGGCCTTCTGTTAGGGATCCAAGTGCCACCACCACCACGCGTTGTGTAGGGGAAGGGAACGGGAAAACACCGGGTTACAGGGGATCCGTGACCGGGAAGTGCGTCCAAACCACACGTGTCTTAATACCCCGGAAAACCCCACCACCCCCACCAAAACGATCCCTTTAACGCTACTTGCCTTGGGCCACGACCCGGGATCAGGGCCGTGGCATTGGGACCCGGGCGTCCTCTCCCTTCTCTGGGCCGCCGGGCTTGTCCACAGTGTATGCTGTAACCGATGTCTCCGAACTCCCGTCTCCCGCTCCGCTGGGCTCCTCTCCCGAGTCCTCACGCTCTCCACTCTTCGGCGTTTCCTCCGCTTCTCCACCGCTGGGCTCCTCTCCCGCTCCTTCTCGCGCTCCGCTCTTCGGCTTCACCTCCGTTGCTCCTCCGTCTTTCCCGCCAAGCCCCTCTGTGTATGAAACTCCGCCCTTATGTGTGTCCGCTTGTGACGACGTCCGGACGTCGTCTCTCCCCAGCGCCACTAGACCGCTGGGTTCTTCCTGTCTTTCTTCAGGGTCCCGGCCCGAGTTGTTCCTCTTCCGGTCCGGCGTTTCCCCGACATCCTCACACATGTGCATAAACACGAAGGTAGGAATGGAACGCTCCTGCTGTTCACCTGAGCAGAGAGAGGCTTCTCGTCTCACTTGTGCATAAACACGAAGGTAGGGATGATGGCTCCTGCTGTTCACCTGAGCAGAGAGAGGCTTCTCGTCTCACCTGTGCATAAACACGAAGGTAGGCATGGATGGCTCCTGCTGTTCACCTGAGCAGAGAGAGGCTTCTCGTCTCACCTGTGCATAAACACGAAGGTTGGGATGGATGGCTCCGGATGCTCAACTAGGCAAAGAGAGGCTTCTTGTCTCACCTGTGCATAAACACGAAGGTAGGAATGGAAGGCTCCTGCTGTTCACCTGAGCAGAGAGAGGCTTCTCGTCTCACATGTGCATAAACACGAAGGTATGGATGGATGGCTCCGGATGCTCAACTAGGCAGAGAGAGGCTTCTTGTCTCACCTGTAACACGAAGGTAGGAATGGAAGGCCCCTGCTGTTCACCTGAGCAGAGAGAGGCTTCTCGTCTCACCTGTGGGTAAACACGATGGAAGGGATGGATGGCTCCCGATGCTCAACTAGGCAGAGAGAAGCTTCTTGTCTCACCTGTGCATAAACACGAAAGTAGGGATGGATGGCTCCCGCTGCTCACCTGGACAGAGAGAGGCTTCTTGTCTCACCTGTGCGTAAACACGATGGTAGGGATGGATGGCTCCGGATGCTCGCCTGGGCACAAAGAGGGTTTTGGTCTCACCTGTGCATAAACACGAAGGTAAGGATAGATGGCTCTTTCCGTTCACCTGGGCAGAGAAAGGCTTCTTGTCTCACCTGTGCATAAACACGAAGGTAGGGATAGATGGCTCCTGATGCTCGCCTGGGCAGAGAGAGGCTTCTCGTCTCACCTGTGCAGAAACACGAAGGTAGGGATGGATGGCTCTGGATGCTCACCTGAGCAGAGAGAGGCTTCTTATCTATCCTGTGCATAAACACAAAGGTAGGGATATATGGCTTCTGCTGCTCACCTGGGCAGAGAGAGGCTTCTCGTCTCACCTGTGCATAAACACAAAGGTAGGAATGGAAGGCTCCTGCTGTTCACCTGAGCAGAGAGAGACTTCTCGTCTCACCTGTGCATAAACACGAAGGTAGGGATAGATGGCTCCTGATGCTTTCCTGGGCAGAGAGAGGCTTCTCGTCTCACCTGTGCATGAACACGAAGGTACGGATGGATGGCTCCGGATGCTCACCTGAGCAGAGAGAGGCTTCTTATCTCTCCTGTGCATAAACACGAAGGTAGGGATATATGGCTTCCGCTGCTCACCTGGGCAGAGAGAGGCTTCTCGTCTCACCTGTGCATAAACACGAAGGTAGGGATGGATGGCTCCGGATGCTCAACTAGGCAGAGAGAGGCTTCTTGTCTCACCTGTGCATAAACACGAAGGTAGGGATGGATGGCTCCTGCTGTTCACCTGGGCAGAGAGAGGCTTCTTGTCTCACCTGTGCATAAACACGAAGGTAGGGATAGATGGCTCCCGCTGCTCAACTAGGCAGAAAGAGGCTTCTTGTCTCACCTGTGCATAAACACGAAGGTAGAAATGGATGGCTCCTGCTGCTCACCTGAGCAGAGAGAGGCTTCTTGTCTCACCTGTGCATAAACACGAAGGTAGGGATGGATGGCTCCTGATGCTTGCCTGGGCAGAGACAGGCTTCTTGTCTCACCTGTGCATAAACACGAAGGTAGGGATGGATGGCTCCGGATGCTCGCCTGGGCACAGAGAGGCTTCTCGTCTCACCTGTGCATAAACACAAAGGTAGGGATGGATGGCTCCTGCTGCTCACCTTCGCAGGGGGGAGAGAGGCTCCTGTTTGTGTTCAGGAAAGGGAGAAAGGAAGAGACTATGTGAATAAAAGGAATGCCATCAGCTATAAAAACCTTTGCTATTGTACTTTCTATGGTGTACAAACATAAGAAACTATTTCACCAGCATCCGATGTACCCAAGAGGCACATTTCCTCTTTTGACAAAACATTTCTAGTAGTGTCAACAAAACTGAAAACAAACTGCCTCTACTTAGAAGTACACAAAGCAAATACAACTCCTGTTGAATTCCATTGTTTTGCAGCATTAGAAGTTGTAATTCTCCTCGATTTTTATTTCACGACCCAGCATCCCCCCCCACCTCAACCCGAAAATTGTCCCAGCACCACCGACCTGAGGAGGGAAAGAGACAGGTTTCTCATGTAGGCAGAGAGGATCCTGCTGCTCACCTAGGCAGATGTAGAGCGAGGCTCATGTTTCTCACCCAGGCAGGGACATAGAGATGCTCCTGTTTCTCACCTAGGCAGGGACATAGCGATGCTCCTGTTTCTCACCTAGGCAGGGACACAGAGATGCTCCTGTTTCTCACCTAGGCAGGGACACAGAGAGGCTTCTACTAGCAGGGACAGAGGGAGACTCCTGCTGCTCACCTAGGCAGGGACATAGAGATGCTCCTGTTTCTCACCTAGGCAGGGACATAGAGATGCTCCTGTTTCTCACCTAGGCAGGGACATAGAGATGCTCCTGTTTCTCACCTAGGCAGGGACAGAGGGAGACTCCTGCTGCTCACCTAGGCAGGGACATAGAGATGCTCCTGTTTCTCACCCAGGCAGGGACAAAGCGAAGTTCCTGTTTCTCCTATTAGCAGGATCAGAGGGAGGCTCCAGTTTCACATCTAGGCAGGGATAGATAGAGGATCCTGCTGCTCACCTAGGGAGGGACATAGAGATGCTCCTTTTCTCACCTAGGCAGGGACACAGAAAGGCTTCTACTAGCAGAGACAGAGGGAGGCTTCTGTTTCTCACCCATGCAGGGACAGAGGGACGCTCCTACTGCTCATTTAGGCAGGGACATAGAGATGCTCCTGTTTCTCACCCAGGCAGAGACAGAGGGAGGCTCCTGTTTCACATCCAGGCCGGGATAGATAGAGCCTCCTACTGCTCATCTAGGCAGGGACAGAGAGGCTCCTATTTCTCACCTAGGCAGTGACAGAGGGAGGCTCCTTTTTCTCACCCATGCAGGGACAGAGGGAGACTCCTGCTGCTCACATAGGCAGGGACAGAGAGAGGCTCCTATGTCTCACCTAGGCAGGGACAGAGGGAGGCTCCTGCTGCTCACCTAGGCAGGGACAGAGAGAGGCTCCTATTTCTCACCTAGGCAGGGACAGAGGGAGGCTCCTGTTTCTCACCCATGCAGGGACAGAGGGAGGCTCCTGCTGCTCACCTGGGCAGGGACAGACGGAGGCTCCTGCTGCTCACCTAGGCAGGGACAGAGGGAGGCTCCTGCTGCTCACCTAGGCAGGGACAGAGAGAGGCTCCTATTTCTCACCTAGGCAGGGACAGAGGGAGGCTCCTGTTTCTCACCCATGCAGGGACAGAGGGAGACTCCTGCTGCTCACATAGGCAGGGACAGAGAGAGGCTCCTATTTCTCACCTAGGCAGGGACAGAGGGAGGCTCCTGCTGCTCACCTGGGCAGGGACAGACGGAAGCTCCTGCTGCTCACCTAGGCAGGGACAGAGGGAGGCTCCTGCTGCTCACCTAGGCAGGGACAGAGAGAGGCTCCTATTTCTCACCTAGGCAGGGACAGAGGGAGGCTCCTATTTCTCACCTAGGCAAGGACAGAGGGAGGCTCCTTTTTCTCACCCATGCAGGGACAGAGGGAGATTCCTGCTGCTCACATAGGCAGGGACAGAGGGAGCTCCTATTTCTCACCTGGGCAGGGACAGAGGGAGGCTCCTATTTCTCACCTGGGCAAGGACAGAGGGATTCTCCTGCTGCTCACCTAGGCAGGAACAGAGGGAGCTCCTATTTCTCACCTGGGCAGGGACAGAGGGAGGCTCCTGCTGCTCACCTAGGTAGGGACAGAGGGAGGCTCCTATTTCTCACATAGGCAGGGACAGAAGGAGGCTCCTGCTGCTCACCTAGGTAGGGATAGATAGAGCCTCCTGCTGCTCATCTAGGCAGGGACAGAGGGAGGCTCCTATTTCTCACCTAGGCAGGGACAGAGGGAGGCTCCTATTTCTCACCTAGGCAAGGACAGAGGGAGGCTCCTTTTTCTCACCCATGCAGGGACAGAGGGAGATTCCTGCTGCTCACATAGGCAGGGACAGAGGGAGCTCCTATTTCTCACCTGGGCAGGGACAGAGGGAGGCTCCTATTTCTCACCTGGGCAAGGACAGAGGGAGGCTCCTGCTGCTCACCTAGGCAGGAACAGAGGGAGCTCCTATTTCTCACCTGGGCAGGGACAGAGGGAGGCTCCTGCTGCTCACCTAGGTAGGGACAGAGGGAGGCTCCTATTTCTCACATAGGCAGGGACAGAAGGAGGCTCCTGCTGCTCACCTAGGTAGGGATAGATAGAGCCTCCTGCTGCTCATCTAGGCAGGGACAGAGGGAGGCTCCGGTTTCTCACCTAGGCGAAAAAGAGGACAAGGGGGACCCTACTCACTAGGAACCAGGGTAAGTCATATGTATCCGAAAACAACGGTTCTAGCGGGAATACAATAAATCTATACTGGTAATTAAAAATGCACAATCGCGATCAATTAGGGTTAAGGATGTCAGAAAAAGAGAGCCTCGCAGACTTGGTGTTCATAATAATTCTTTTTTTATCCAAATTTTTATAATTCAAAAACAATAAATACACCGACCGAGAAGAACCACAATAGTGATTATATGTCCCAAGCAAATGAAACCATCTAATACATTGTGAACAGACATGTGATATATACAGAACTTGGTTTCCACAATTATTGAAAAAGATAGCGACCACAACATGAATTGATAATAATTATAGCCTCTGTGTACAATAGTCAGAGCTATTTAAAATGGTTCGCTATCAATCGAGTCGACGACGTTTCGACCCTCTTGCAATGTGGGGTCTCCTCAGGACCAAGGGGTAAGGGACAATCTGATGGTAGTATTACAGCCGCGTGAGAGGCACATAAAGTGTGAGACACCCGTGAAATGAGAAAGAAGAAATTAATACTCACACGGGGACTCGGTCGAGCACCCCGTGTGAGAGACGAAGGGCTGTGAACTGGTATTAATCAATTGTGGCTCAGTCACAATAGTGGGCAGGATCAACACCACACAATGTAGTGGTACCTGAGCAGGATCCTCCGCTGGATAGATAAAGTCGCGGGACCGGTAGTGCCACGGCAGGAGAATAAGGCTTTTGAAATATGCCACATAGGATGAGAACTGCTCTGGTCGTCTGCCTGGTAACAATGACAATTGTGTGGTGTTAACCCTAAATGATCGCGATTGTGCATTTTTAATTACCAGTATAGATTTATTGTATTCCCGCTAGAACCGTTGTTTTCGGATCCTGTTTCTCACCTAGGCAGGGACAGAGGGAGGCTCCTGCTGCTCACCTGGGCAGGGACAGACGGAGGCTCCTGCTGCTCACCTAGGCAGGGACAGAGGGAGGCTCCTGCTGCTCACCTAGGCAGGGACAGAGAGAGGCTCCTGTTTCTCACCCAGGCAGTGACAGAGGGAGGCTCCTGTTTCTCACCCATGCAGGGACAGAGGGAGATTCCTGCTGCTCACATAGGCAGGGACAGAGGGAGCTCCTATTTCTCACCTGGGCAGGGACAGAGGGAGGCTCCTATTTCTCACCTGGGCAAGGACAGAGGGAGGCTCCTGCTGCTCACCTAGGCAGGAACAGAGGGAGCTCCTATTTCTCACCTGGGCAGGGACAGAGGGAGGCTCCTATTTCTCACCTAGGCAGGAACAGAGGGAGCTCCTATTTCTCACCTGGGCAGGGACAGAGGGAGGCTCCTATTTCTCACCTAGGCAGGGACAGAGGGAGACTCCTGCTGCTCATCTAGGCAGGGACAGAGGGAGGCTCCTGTTTCTCACCCAGGCAGGGACAGAGCGAGGTTCCTGTTTCTCCTATTAGCAGGATCAGAGGGAGGCTCCTCTTTTTCATCTAGGCAGGGTCAGAGGGAGGCTCCTGCTGCTCACCTAGGGAGGTGTGAGGGACATTACACAAAGGGAGGCGGGTCCATACTCTCCTCACCCGGGGCCCGGCATTGGAGAGAGGACTGATTGAGGCCAATCTTACAAAACAATCACAGGAGGAGGAGAGGTGGGAGAGGCATGGGCGCTGGGAGTAGGCATGGGTGCTGGGAGAGGCATGGGCGCTGGGAGAGGCATCGGCGCTGGGAGAGGCATGGGCGCTGGGAGTAGGCATGGGCGCTGGGAGTAGGCATGGGTGCTGGGAGAGGCATGGGCGCTGGGAGAGGCATGGGCGCTGGGAGAGGCATGGGCGCTGGGAGTAGGCATGGGCGCTGGGAGTAGGCATGGGCGCTGGGAGAGGCATGGGCGCTGGGAGTAGGCATGGGCGCTGGGAGAGGCATGGGCACTGGGAGAGGCATGGGCGCTGGGAGTAGGCATGGGCGCTGGGAGTAGGCATGGGCGCTGGGAGAGGCATGGGCGCTGGGAGTAGGCATGGGCGCTGGGAGAGGCATGGGCGCTGGGAGAGGCATGGGCGCTGGGAGTAGGCATGGGCGCTGGGAGAGGCATGGGCGCTGGGAGTAGGCATGGGTGCTGGGAGAGGCATGGGCGCTGGGAGAGGCATGGGCGCTGGGAGAGGCATGGGCGCTGGGAGAGGCATGGGCGCTGGGAGTAGGCATGGGCGCTGGGAGAGGCATGGGCGCTGGGAGTAGGCATGGGCGCTGGGAGAGGCATGGGCGCTGGGAGAGGCATGGGCGCTGGGAGTAGGCATGGGCACTGGGAGTAGGCATGGGCGCTGGGAGTAGGCATGGGCGCTGGGAGAGGCATGGGCGCTGGGAGAGGCATGGGCGCTGGGAGTAGGCATGGGCGCTGGGAGAGGCATGGGCGCTGGGAGAGGCATGGGCGCTGGGAGTAGGCATGGGCGCTGGGAGAGGCATGGGTGCTGGGAGTAGGCATGGGCGCTGGGAGTAGGCATGGGTGCTGGGAGAGGCATGGGCGCTGGGAGAGGCATGGGCGCTGGGAGAGGCATGGGCGCTGGGAGAGGCATGGGCGCTGGGAGTAGGCATGGGCGCTGGGAGAGGCATGGGCGCTGGGAGAGGCATGGGCGCTGGGAGTAGGCATGCAGAATGAGCTGCAGCACCCCCAAAATAACCATGCTGGAGTTCAGAACTTAAATCAGCAGTAAAGAAGCCTTTACATTTGGTTTTTATCTTGTCACATTTATTGTTGTCCAGAGACAGAGGTCAAATGTCAGGCTATGTCTGACAAATTGCTGCTTATTCTTTTAACATGGAGATTGGGGTTTTCTTTATCTGACTGAAAAGTGGAAGGATTTTGTAAATTAACTATGTGGCAATCTTGCTGGGGAGCAAGGAGTGTGAAAGGAAAGTCTGTAGGATGTTAATTTTATTCTAACACAACAACATTTAAAAGCAGCCAATCAGGGGGAATTGAAAAAAGGTCAAATCTGGTACCAAGGTGTTAATAAGGGATGTTAGTGTTGCACACAATCCCTGAGCGGCACAACACAAATACAAATAATGGATCCCACCACTGAACATCAATGTAAGAGATTGTGTTATTGGATGAGGGGGGTGAAAACCCTTCTCATCCAACAGACTCAATCCTTGTCAGGGTGAACCACAAAGGCCACTACATTAGCTTGCGGTTAGCCCTCCGGTAGCTTCACACAAAAGCAATCAGGCTTAACTTAGAAGTATTTATGCAGCACACAAACAGTAACAAAAGTGAAAACACAACACATGAAATTTACAATCCAATTTAGAACACTAGGATACATTTTAATTGAAAAATGAGACCAAAATGACAAAAATCCAAACAGTAAAACCGGAGATATGAACTTTTAAAAGTTTAAGTAAAAATAGCACAAAGAAGCAGAAAGTGCCAACTGTGGGTATTTGGCTACACCAGACTAGGGCAAAGTAATAGTTTCAGGCCAACCTTGATGGAGTGTGGGCCGAATACAGGGAGCAGGTTAGTCCCACTGAAAAAGTTACCTTCTGAAAGTCCGGCGCGCAGAGTTCAAACCTTCAGAGTTTCACCGGAGGAGCTCAACTGATGCCAGCCAAGGGACAGGGCCTGGGGAGGCACCTCTTGGGGATCAGGAGCTCACTCCAGCAGAGGCCCACAAGGCTCAGGCAGGTTCAGTTGCAGGTCCAGGAAGGGACAGTTGCAGCAGGCCAGCTGGGCAGTTGTAGGGTGGCCTCTAGAGCTTGTGTCTCTGTAGCTCAGAACAGGAGGTCAGCCAACTGACCCTTGGAGTCACTCAGGTAGCATGGGATAAAGGGAGCTGATCCATCTTCATTCTCAGAGACCAGGGCAGGCATCAAGCAGCAGAGCAGTCCCCTGGGGAAACAAAGAAAGCTTCAAGTAGCAGGTCAGTCTTCTGGGGAACAAGGCAAGCTTCAAGCAGCAGGGCAGTCCTCTAATAGCAGCAGGGCAGTCCTCTGGGGAACAAGGCAAGCTACAAGCAGCAGGGCAGTCCTCTATCAGCAGCAGGGCAGTCCTCTGGGAAACAAGGCAAGCTTCAAGCAGCAGGGCAGTCCTCTGGGAAACAAGGCAAGCTTCAAGCAGCAGGGCAGTCCTCTGGGAAACAAGGCAAGCTTCAAGCAGCAGGGCAGTCCTCTATCAGCAACAGGGCAGTCCTTTAGTAGCAGCAGGGCAGTCCTCTAGTAGCAGCAGGGCAGTCCTCTAGTAGCAGCAGGGCAGTCCTCTGGGAAACAAGGCAAGCTTCAAGCAGCAGGGCAGTCTTCTGGCGTACAAGGCAAGCTTCAAGCAGCTGGGCAGTCCTCTAGTAGCAGCAGGGCAGTCCTCTAGTAGCAGCAGGGCAGTCCTCTGAAAAACAAGGCAGGCCTCAAGTAGCAGGTCAGTCTTCTGGGGAACAAGGCAAGCTTCAAGCAGCAGGGCAGTCCTCTAATAGCAGCAGGGCAGTCCTCTGGGAAACAAGGCAAGCTTCAAGCAGCAGGGCAGTCCTCTGTGGAACAAGGCAGGCCTCTGAAAAACAAGGCAGGCCTAATGTAGCAGTGCAGTCCTCTGGGGAACAAGGCAGGCCTCATGTAGCAGTGCAGTCCTCTGGGGAACAAGGCAGACTGCACCCAGCAGGGCAGTCCTCGGGGGAACAAGGCAGGCTTCAAGCAGCAGGTCAGTCTTCTGGCGAACAAGGCAAGCTTCAAGCAGCAGGGCAGTCCTCTAGTAGCAGCAGGGCAGTCCTCTGAAAAACAAGGCAGGCCTCAAGTAGCAGGGCAGTCCTCTAGGGAATAAGGCAGCCCTTCTTCTGTAATATCCACAGGTCCAGGAGTGTACAGGTGAGTGGCTAAGGATGTCCAATATTTATAGCTGATGCTATCCTTTGAAGGGGGAGAAACATCTGTTCCACACCCACATCTGGTCTAGAAAGTTCCTTCCTTCCTTCCCCTTTCTTCCCTTGCTCAGGCTCCAAGAGTTCTAGGCTGACAACAGTATGGTGTCAAGTTCCTTTGTGTGTGTGCTGGAGGCAGCCCTTTAAAATGTAAGTCAGACAGGATGACCCTCTCTCAGCTACACCTAGGTCCTATTATTCACTGTCTGGGCCCAATATGCATTCCTGATGGGGGAGCAATTAAAAGGTCCAGACAGCTCCTAGAAGGCCTTAAAAAGTTTAGGGGAGGAAAATACCAATTTTCTAAAAGTGGCATTTTCAAAATTGTAATCTAAAATCCGACTTTACCATTAAATAGGATTTTAAGTTGCAATTATTTTGAGTCCAAACATAACCTTTGCACCTGCTCCCAATCAAAAGTATGCATGTATTAAAAGGAAGGTTTAGATCTGGCAAATGGTTTATTTTTGCAAAGTTAATTTGCCAGTTTAAAACTGCACTACAGGCTGAAGTGGCAGACCTGACATGTTTTAAAAGGCTACTTTTAGTGGGTGGCAGGTGAGTGCTGCTGCTGACTAGTAGCATTTAATTTATAGACCCTGGGCACCCGTGGTACCATAAATGAGGGACTTACAAGTAAATTAAAATTACCAATCAGGTGTAAGCCAATTGTACAATGTTTTAGGGGAGAGCACAATCAATTTAGCACTGGTTAGCAGTGGCAAAGTGTACAGAGTCCTAAAAGCCGACAAATACGGGTTCAGAAAACAGGAGGGATAAAGGCAAAACATTTGGGGGTGACCCTGCAGAGAGGGCCAAGTCCGACATTTGCTGAAACCCAATTTCCACATATTATTGTATGTGCACTATATAATTTTATCAGTAAACCTGCATGTCTGTGCAAATTTAATGGCCATGTCAATGGAAAATGTGCTGTCTGCAAATGACAGTAGCTACCACTCGATTCTTTAGTAATATATCAGTGACAGTGTGTTCCAAAATTCAAAGCCAGTTACATCATTACTACACCCATACCCCTCTCCTGCTGGCTTGACTTGGCTCATTTTCACCATCACTCCGACTTCAGTGATTTAACATTGAGTGCAGCACCCCCACTCTGAAAAGTGTTCCAACACCACTGGGGAGAAACTCCCTCACATGGACAGGGGCTTTTTTGGGAGGCACCTCTTATCACTGTCCAGAAACAAGAAGGTAGGGCTGGGGACCATCCTCCAGACCATCTGGACCCTGAAATCAGTGGAGGGGCGGGGATGAGGGGGCATGTTTTTCATACCTGTACTGAACCTTAAGGTATTGGTGGACAGGCTCTTCCTGCTTCCCTGGGCGCTAGGATCTGAGGGGGGTGAGGGAAGTCCCTCCTCATACATAGACAAACATGGAGGTAGATCTGGGGATGTTTATTTCTGGATAAGACTACAGAGAGGGTGGGGGCTCCTACTGCGTACACCTGTGCAAGAACACACAAGGAATACTGCGCGCACCTGCACAAGAACACACAAGGAATACTGCGCGCACCTGTGCAAGAACACACAAGGAATATTGCGCGCACCTGTGCAAGAACACACAAGGAATACTTTGCTCACCTGTGCAAGAACACACAAGGAATACTGCGCGTACCTGCACAAGAACACACAAGGAATACTACTCGCACATGCCCAAGAACACACAAGGAATACTGCGCTCACCTGTGCAAAAACACACAAGGAATACTGCGCGCACCTGCACAAGAACACACAAGGATAACTACTCGCACCTGCACAAGAACACACAAGGAGCACTGTGAGTACCTGTACTCAGCCAGAGGGAACACTGCTCACACCTGTACACAAACAGACAAGGAGCATTGCAAGCACCTGCACAAGAACATACATGGAGCACTGTGAGCACCTGCACAAGAACACACAAGTGTAGTGTAGTTCCTATTTCCCTAATAGGCTCTGCGCATTGGAATAATATACCCTATAGGTTTGACATAGGACTGAGGTCGGTATGTCCCTATCGAGTATATTAAACTTAATTACTTGTGCCAGCTAGCTCAGAGGCCACTAGAAACTCCTTGAGAACAAGAAGGGAGTAGTTTCTGGCAACCGAAAAACATGACAACTTTGTTTCCCTTTAGAATCGGAACACGTCTCAGAATCGTGGAAACAATAGATAACAGTTTCACTCAGTCAATCGTGCATGCTTAGTTTCTACAGAGTTACACAGAAAGGAAAGACGGGCGTTTCAATAAAAGGGTTTATTGAACAGTCTTGTTTCTCGTGTAAGAGATATGTGCTGTTATGATCACAAGACAGTATGCAAGATAAATAATGTACAACGTAAGCAGTAGAAATAAATAATACTGCGATAGCATTATCTTTTAGCATATATTCACGTACATAAATAACATGAGCTAAAAATGCGAGTACTCATACGATGCGTCTCTAAGCTAGTTCTACCCCAATGTACCTAACCTAGTCTAGGTGTAGGGAAAGGTAAGAAGTAGGCGAAGTATTCTCTAGTATGATATACTAAGAGTCTTGTGTGCCAAGAGTCTAGTATGCCAAGAGTCTAGTATGCCAAGAGTCCCTCTAGGTTCTAGTCAGCTCCATACCTTGAGAATGAGAGAGGTGGGAATATCTTTCCGGATCTGGAACTCTAACACCCCGCGAAGGGAGTCAGATCACTGGAAGCTGGATTCGTCTGCGTGCAGGAATGACAGCGTCTTCTCAGTGCGTCAGGCCGGGATACGGGCTCCTCTGAAGTTGAGGTCTCCTCTAACTTGCTTGGGCAAGGGAAGGTATATTTATACCTGGTAGGTGTCTTGGATTGTTAGCATTGACGTAAAGTCGGACAGAGGAAGACGTCAGGAATGAACCCTTAAGGTATAACGGTTCATACATAATAGATGAGTTCTTGGAGAAATCAATAGTCCTGTGCTAGGGAACTCCCGAAGCTTAAGGGTCTGGTTTCTAAGAACTCGTTGTGACGTTACGGTGGACGGATGTCGGTGACCATGCCTGTATTTGGAGTGCACGGTTAATGCCTAAATAAGGAATGGGATTCTATGCCTATATAAGGGCAATGCGAATTGTGCCTATATAAGGACATGATTCAGGAAAACCTATATACGGACATCTAAAGCGGAATACAACACCCACTCCACTTTCGAATGAACGATAATACTAAATGCTAAACATTTAAATGCTAAACATAAAATTGAGTACCACATGTTGCTAAAAACATTTCTAAAAGCATTTTAAAAGAAGCTCAAAACTGTTGAAATGCAATAGGTACTGTACATTTAAAGCATCGTTTTCATTCTAAGCATATAATGGAAGTAAATGTGATGTTGGCGAAGAGGCTTGCCATAGCGTAGTAGGAGGAATAGAAACAGAATTCCTGCAACAAATGCTAGAATTAACAGCACACCAACAAACACCGAATGTGCGAAGTTTGGGATGATTCCGAGGACAGCCTGCAAAGGTGCTAATAGTCCTGAACAGATGGTCTTAAATACATGTACAATTCCGCTTGTATCTGACATGTTAAAGATACATCCTATCATTTCTGCGAAATGTATAGGGCAGTTTGTACGAATTAAAGCTTGTATCTCAGCCGAAGTCCTTGCAACTTGTAGATCATAGGTTTCTTTGGCCGAGGTCAAAGGCACTGTTTCTTGTATAAGCATGGCTTTCATTCTGCTTAAAGTATCAAATCGTATAAAAGAGACATTCAACGAAGGCCATAAAGGCGACTTCCTGACTGTGTCTATTGGGGCAAACAATACTTGCATACAGCAAGTGACCCTGGAGTCTACCGTTACTATATATGGGATGCCTGGCAGCATGCCACAGCAACTCTGATCATTCAACATGAGGTAACTCCCATTAGAAAGTTGGCCAAACGTTGGATTAATCACAGCAGCTGGTGTACCTAACTGGTGGCAGGACAAATTTGCCACAGAAGCATTACAAGCCCCGTGCAAAGATATGTCCTGACAAATTAGTGAACCGCTTAGTGCATTTTCACAGTGTGTACCGCTTAGAAACACTTCACGATCCCCACTCCAACATCTATATGTGTATGTTAAATCCCAGGATGTCTTAATGTATTCTTTACCCAACCTTTCATATTTGCCTGCTTGCATTCGTTCGAGGCAATACTGAAACTGAAAAGTAGTGACAGGCAGAGTGATTTTGCCATGAATAAGCCATTCTGTAGCTGGTTTTTCTGCTACCATAAATGGTAATTTTTCCAGTTTTTCAATGCTCAGCACTGTATACTTTGCTTCCCTTTGTGCCAGTTCGATCTGTTTATCAGTTAGGTTGTGTTCTGCAAACAGAGGCGACGTGTTGATAAAACGCCAAGGCACATAGCCCGCTCGCAAAGATTGCAGCGTCCAGCTTAATAACATAATAGAACGTAACTGAGATTGGCCTTGTTGTAACATGGCTAAATCTTGTTCCAGTATGTCAATAGCAGAGGATACAATGTTGTCCAATGAAAAAATTCTGGATGACAAAGTTGTTAACCCATTGTTGACCACAGAGAGAGTTTTCTCCAAATTAATACGATCAAGTTCACGTATTCTTTCTGCGGCCTCTACCTGTGACACCTTCCATGCTTCATTATAAGCAGCATATATGAAACATTTTTGACGCGGTTTTCTTGGTCCTAGCACGAATTCCCTACGGTCTGCGTCTTCTTTAAGTAAAGATAAGTGTTGTTTCACATCCATAAGTGTAGATTTCTGTAGCCAATCGAGGCATAATTTTCCTACCCCCGGATGTTGTCTTTGGACGTATCTTGGGTCTGGCCTATGAATAGTAAAGCCCTGTGTTTTATTCAGGAATCTTTCTTGACAGGTGTTTGTGTCTGTGGGCCAGATCAACCATTTTCTCCAATCAGGATTTGTTCTGTTGAGTTGTAATATTTGGTCAACTGTAACCGCTGCCTGTGTATTGTTATTACTGGCAGGTGTCAGTACAGAAGGTGTTTTCATGTCTTTGATCTTGGCTAAACCAAGGCAAGACATTTGTTGTACAGTGTCATTCAAAAACATTATTTGCTGAGGGACGATACAGGCTCTAAATAAAGCTTCTATCCCCTGCACTTGCCAATTTTTAGAACCCCAGACAGATTTTGTGTCTATTGTGTCTTTCCACAAGTCGAATCCATGTCTAGACAGTTGGGTAATAAAGGCTGCAGAATAAATTTGTTTTGTATTAGTTAACATAATTTTCTGTCCTGTTTTGTTTACATTTTTATAGTAAAATGATTCCGGATCAGATGCATTGTACCCTGAAAAATAGGGAAACTTTTTAGCAAATGTTTTTGAACTACCTTTTGGTGGTGTAGGACAATGCTCCTATTGGTTAAACATAAACACATTTCTAGGTGTTGCAGATTTATGCAAGAAATGATGACCATAGTGGTTATAGCAATACAGCTGTTCATAATCTGATGAACCCTCTAAATATTAATTATTAGAAAATGCAGCAGATTTTTCTAGGTCAAACATCATGTTATTTACAGTTTCAAAGTCCCAATCATCAGAATAGGTACTGGATGAAACAAAATCCCTTAGTGAGATCTTAAATAAATGTGAAATGTTCAAATGTTCCGTCGGGCCAAAAATATCGAAATCTGTTTTGTCCCACACTATACCATCCTGTATAGGAACGGCTGTGATGTTCACTGCAGACAAGTCTCTTGTTTCACGATGGGATGATTTGTGTGGTTTTAAAAGTAAGTTCACATTTTTACTTTCAATGTCCAAACGGATGTATCTGCCATTTATAAGCATGCTGATAGTCATAACCAAAGCTAGCCAAAGCAGAAAGAAAAATATTCCAGAAATAACCCAAAGTTCAATCCATGGTGAAACCAGATAAGTCTCTTTCAGGAAATGAAAAAGGTCTTGTACTTGTTTTTTGAAAGTTTTTGATGCTGGCGTCGTTTCAGGTTCGCTGGGATCCTCAGAAAATGTATCAAAGTTAATGAAATAGCCAGAAGCAGTTCTGTCAATTGTTGGAATTGCATCAGGATTTGTAGAAATCGCTGGTACCAGTCGATCACTTGTTACATTGGTGTAGACAGGTGTATTTGGACGAACTGTTACTTGTGTTTCAAGAGGGATGAGTTCCATAGCATTGTTGCTTAGTCCTTCATCTGTTACTGCTGAATTCTCGATGGTTATCAGTCCTTCAGTCTGAACTTCTTGGATAGTAGCGAGAGGAGTGCGTCTGCTACTAGGTCGGAGTCCACGAGGCCTACTATTTAGTATTGGCCACATACTGTGGTTTGATGAGGTCGATTGACACAAATCTTTTCTCCTTTTTTCCAGCAAGGGGCGGCAGAAGTACTGTTCGTGTTCCGTGGACGGCTAGGACAGGTACTGGTTGTCTGTAAGAAGGTCCAAATTCCTTCTTGTCCGCAATCTTCTCTCTGACTAGATCCCCAACTTTTGGAATCCAGACAGGCCTTGCTGGGACTGCCGGTTTTTCCCCAGTGGTGGTTGGCTTCAAGAACACGTTGCTTTGTTTCGATCTTAGTTCATTTAGATCCTGTAAAACAGCCAAACGATCTTTGATATCAAAGGGTTTATTTTCCACCACTGTGCCTTTACATTCCAGATCGGGCACCCACATTCTTGTCCAAAATAGGACCTCATATGGAGTGACCCCCCCTAGAGAACTTCTTGGCAAATTATTTAATGAGCGTTGGACCCCATAAAGATGTTTGACCCACCCATCACCCGAACCTAATACTCTAGCTGTTATAGACTGCTTTATGTCCCGGTTTTTCCTTTCCACAACAGAATTTCCCTCAGGATGGAATGGAGAGGAGTACCGCAATGCAACGCCCAGACTGGCCATTGCTTCTTTGTAAGCTCGAGAGCTAAACGCAGGGCCCTGGTCAGAATGTAGCATGCCTATTGCGTATGTGCCGATAAAGACTCGCAAATCTTTTATAACAGTTCGAGCGTCAGCCGAGTGCTGAGGCCATATCCATAGGAACCTTGACTTAGTATTTGTGGGATTGCATTTGTCCAAAAGGACACCTGCGCATAGATAGCCTAACGCTGTCTAACAATGGTGTCTGTACTGGGCAGCTACATTCGTAGCATGGTGACTGGTGGCTTTCTCGCTGTAATTTACAGTCTATGCAGTTATTGATGAATATGTGTATTTCTGTATTCATCCCAGGCCACCAGTACATCTCTTTTAATGTCAATATTGTTTTTGAGATCCCTTGATGTGACAGACCCTCCCCCAGATGTATTTCATAAATCAAAGCTGCTCTACGTTCCTTGTTTGGAATTACCCTATCCCCCACTCCAGGGATTCGAGCAAAAGGAACGTTGTTCGCATCAATTACATAAGAGTACTTGAGTGGAAACTTTTTAGGTAACGCTGCACCACTGCCTTTGCTTGTAGCATTGACAGCCAACATTATCTCACTGTCTATTCTCGTTTTTGAACGAGTGATCGCAGCTACGGAAGCCGTCTGAACAGCCCCCTTTGCGGCTTCGTCAGCCAATGAATTCCCTGCAACGTGAACGCCATCACGTTGATGACTCAGTGTATGGATCACGTGAGCCTTTGGTAGTTCGTTTTTCAACTGAACTACTTGTTCCCAAAGCGTTTTATGCTTTATTGTGCCACCTTTTGCATCTTTGAACCCATTTTCAAGCCAATTTTGTATATATTCATTATACGACTGCACACAGTAGAAAGAATCGCACACTATGAGTGTGGGGAATTCGCGATCTGTACTTTCAAGTGCCAGTTTGAATGCTTGTAGTTCAGCTCGCTGAGCTGTGCAATCTCCTAGAGACTGCGTTTTTGTGACCATAGGTCTGAAGTTGCCATCGCGCATGCGACCTTTAACGATTGCGCACGCTGCACTGTAAGCTTGCTTACTCCCTGTTGCGGGTTGTGCGGATCCGTCAGTGTAAAATATTAATTCATACTGATCGAGAGGCAGAATTTCAGTGGGCAGAGGACATTCTTGTTCATATTGCAGGAACGCTTGTGTTTTTAAATCAGGATCAAAAACATATTCAACATCTGTTGCAGCAAGAGAATTAACCCATTGTATCCATCTAGGATGTAAAGCTTTTGCATTTGGAATGCTCGCTTTTGTGACCGCCTCTAAAGCCGGTACTGGGGTTACGACAATAATGCGTTTCCCTTGGGCTAGACCTCTTTCTTTTGCTACTGCAGTTTGAACTGCTGTCAGTATTTTTTCTGTTGAAGTGAAGCGCATTTCTGCTTGTGTATACAAATGTGATTTGTATGCTATTGGTACTTTTTCACCCTCATTAAATGTTAAGTAGGTGAATCCGCATTGACCCGAAATTATTCGGATCACTAAATTGGGTTGACTTACGCGTGTTTGTAAGTGATTTGTTGCTAACATGTTAGCTTGGAGTGAACGCAAGATTTTTGTGTGTTCTTGTGTCCAATTTTTGATTGAAAAATCAGGTTTGATTAATTTGTAGAGAGGTTTAACCCTTTCTGCGTAATTTAGAATGTATGTTCTTCCAAAATTTAGGAAACCCAGGATGGATTGTAAATTTTACAGCGTTTTTGGAGGTTGGAGCAGCGCACACTTTTCTAAAAAGTTAGCTGCCAAGCTCTTGCCTTCACTTGAAAGCTCATATCCTAGGAAAAGGACATTGAGATGGGCAATTCTGGATTTTTTAAAATTGAATTTATAGCCCTCAGAGGCGAAGCCCAATATAATGGTACTCACCCTGTTCAAGTGCCTATCTAGGTCATCGTCTGTCAGATAGATGTCATCGACATATGACAATGCCTCATTATCATAAATTTGTAGTAACTCCGTTACCCTCGCTGAGAATAACCCCGGGCTGTTCTTGAACCCTTGTGGGAGTCTACAAAATTGACCTGGGTCCCTATTATTGAGAAAGCTGTTAAGTACCTGCTTTCAGGTGCTATGTTTTGACAAAAGAAACCATTTGAAATGTCCAATGTGGTTTTATATTTTTTACGCACAATGTTATTCATTAATGCTGTACTATGTGCATTTTGCACTGCAAATGTTTTAGAACAAGTGTTTATGTGTCTGTAATCCAAAACTAGACGATATGTATTGTCTGGTTTGGAGACAGGAAACAAAGGATTGTTCATTGAGGAGGTGCATGTTTCAATCACTCCTTGGTATTCAAGTTGATCTAAGATCTCCCTGACCTGTTTTTTAGCTTCTTGCTTTATTGGGTACTGCCTTTGTGCAGTAGGTTCATTTTTTAGATGTATTTTGTGGTGAGGTAAGTCCTCATCCCATCCTACATGATTTTTATATAATGCTGGGGCCTGGGCAACTGCCCATTTCCTGGCATAAGTATATTTTAAATGAATTGGAATATGGTTGGAGAAGGCAGGCATAATAATGTCCTCGCCATGTGGGCACTCCCTGACAAATTGTGGTGGCCAGTCTCTTTCTGCTAGAAGTATATCATAACCCCTTGAAAGTTTCTCCCAAAAGAGCGCTTTCACTTTTCTTGGTATGTCTCCCTCCATTCGGAGTGTTATTCCATATAACTTTTGTGGAGAACTAGTCCTGGTGTCTACAGTTTCTACTGTGATGTACTCGTTCAAGTCCACTATCTCCAGACGTTCCTTCAGGTTCTGGCGAGCTATTGTGACTTCTGCAGCACTGTCCAGCATTGTCTGAGCCCATTCTCCGTTCTTGAGTTGTGTTCTCAGTATCCTCGGCATGTCTGATCTTCAGACCTGCTACCTTCTTTTTCGAGAATTGAGGTTTTGATTTATTTTTCTGAACGTATTTGTCGTCTTTGGACTTCACGCGTTCTTCTTTATGTTCTGACCGTCCTCTTCTTTCCGATGTCTGTGACGATATCTGAAAGGTACGAGAGGAACATGTATCAGTATCTTGATACCTGTCAGGTTTTCTTAAATTATCCCTATTCCTGAGGTTATACCTCCTTTCAGAGGGCTCCTTTTGAGGAGACCTACCGCGAGATTGAGAACGTTTCTCGTTTGAATTTTGTTTATTAGTTTCCCACTTCTTTTTAGAAGATGTAGGAGTTTGTTTAATAGAGTCCTTTTCAGGATTCTCAGATAGTTTTGGCTTCAATGGTCTTCCACCCAAACTATCTCTGCCTAATTCTGCATAAGATTGTTCTATTATTCTGGGTAGTTCATGTTGATGTTCTGTTACATCAAATTCCCTTAAGCGTTGGCGGATCGCCACTGATGCTGCCTCCCCTTTAATATTAGATAATATTATTGTTGAGACCTGGTCGAAATTTTTCAGTAATTTCATACCTAAATTTAGAGCAGGCTCTGCCCCGTATTCGTTTTGAATTTGTTTCAGGACCTCAGGTATTACCGCAATTGACGGAATGCCATGTGTTTTAGTATAGATGGCAGCAAAGACTGCGCCCCAAGTGGTGCAATCTTCCAGTTGTGGTGTGATCCCCATTGGTAAACGGATTGTTAATATTCTGTGTTTCTCATAAGGGCTAGTATTAGGAAATACTGCTTCTATTTGAGTAATTTTTGAGCTATCCAGAATGGAATTTGCTCACGTTTTGTGGGCATTTTACCCATGACTGCTTGTAAAGTTTGTGGAGTAATTTTTAGTGTATTCCCCTGTTGAGGGGTTTGATTTGGAATTGTCAATGGTGGTTGGACTGTGAGAGTCCGCATGACATATTGGACTAATTGTCTGTAAATTTTTATTAACTCTGTAAGTTGAGTAAGTAATTCCTCGTCTGACATCTCTTCAATGTCAGGATGAGGTGTGTAGCCGGCTAGAATCGTCCATGTTGCTCCTGGTCTACCTAGTGGACCGAGCCTGGTAATGTTTTTGTGATGTTTTAGGGCGCCTTTAAACCATGTTAACTATGTTAGTGGAATTTCAATATCCTCGAAAGGAATATATTCCTCTGGTGGTTCATCTTCTTTGTAGAAGTGAAACACTTTTGTTACTGGATTTGATTCTGGGAATACTATCCATGAATAGAATACCTCTGTCTGAAAGGATTTGTGTGCCTCTATCACGAAAACTGCTCTACCTCCTCTCGGTGGTAGGCCGTGTTTTATAAGTTTTAGAGTGATGGCTCTTCTTAAGTTTGGATGGATGTCTATAATACCCTCCTCGGTTTCATTTAAACCTGTAATGTTAAAAGCTGTTACGACTGGTTGAGCCGCAGCTACACCGCTCTCGGTGTCAGACATTGTTTTTTGAAAAATGTAGAACAAGTTTCAAGGAAACAAAAGATAAGGTGCACAATATTTTGGAACACTGTATCCTTCAACGTTGAACAAACCAAAATAGCTAATATATAGGGTTTTTGTCCTATTTAGCTTTGGCGGATATTTAACCCTACCCACTCCAGACGTCTTATGGAGTATGTGAGTAGGGGTCTCTGAGAGAAAAGCACGACTGAGTTACTCAGTATCTAGCGTTAAATTACTGCCTAACCAAACGTTTGGGCGCCATGTAGTGTAGTTCCTATTTCCCTAATAGGCTCTGTGCATTGGAATAATATACCCTATAGGCTTGACATAGGACTGAGGTCGGTATGTCCCTATCGAGTATATTAAACTTAATTACTTGTGCCAGCTAGCTCAGAGGCCACTAGAAACTCCTTGAGAACAAGAAGGGAGTAGTTTCTGGCAACCGAAAAACATGACAACTTTGTTTCCCTTTAGAATCGGAAGACGTCTCAGAATCGTGGAAACAATAGATAACAGTTTCACTCAGTCAATCGTGCATGCTTAGTTTCTACAGAGTTACACAGAAAGGAAAGATGGGCGTTTCAATAAAAAGGGTTTATTGAACAGTCTTGTTTCTCGTGTAAGAGATATGTGCTGTTATGATCACAAGACAGTATGCAAGATAAATAATGTACAGCGTAAGCAGTAGAAATAAATAATACTGCGCTAGCATTATCTTTTAGCATATATTCACGTACATAAATAACATGAGCTAAAAATGCGAGTACTCATACGATGCGTCTCTAAGCTAGTTCTACCCCAATGTACCTAACCTAGTCTAGGTGTAGGGAAAGGTAAGAAGTAGGCGAAGTATTCTCTAGTATGATATACTAAGAGTCTTGTATGCCAAGAGTCTAGTATGCCAAGAGTCTAGTATGCCAAGAGTCTAGTATGCCAAGAGTCCCTCTAGGTTCTAGTCAGCTCCATACCTTGAGAATGAGAGAGGTGGGAATCTCTTCCCAGATTCCACTCTAACACCCCGGGAAGGGAGTCAGATCACTGGAAGCTGGATTCGTCTGCGTGCAGGAATGACAGCGTCTTCTCAGTGCGTCAGGCCGGGATATGGGCTCCTCTGAAGTCGAGGTCTCTTCTAACTTGCTTGGGCAAGGGAAGGTATATTTATACCTGGTAGGTACTTTGGAATGTTAGCATTGACGTAAAGTCGGACAGAGGAAGACGTCAGGAATGAACCCTTAAGGTATAACGGTTTATACATAATAGATGAGTTCTTGGAGAAATCAATAGTCCTGTGCTAGGGGAACTCCCGAAGCTTAAGGGTCTGGTTTCTAAGAACTCGTTGTGACGTTAGGGTGGACGGATGTCAGTGACCATGCCTGTATTTGGAGTGCATGGTTAATGCCTAAATAAGGACTGGGATTCTATGCCTATATAAGGGCAAGGCGAATTGTGCCTATATAAGGACATGATTCAGGAAAACCTATATACGGACATCTAAAGCGGAATACAACACAAGGAGCACTGTGAACACCTGCACAAGAACACACAAGAAGTACGGTGCGCACCTGCACAAGAACAGACAAGGAGAACTGCGCTCACCTGTGCAAGAACACACAAGGAATACTACTCGCACCTGCACAAGAACACACAAGGAATACTGCGCACACCTGCACAAGAACACACAAGGAATACTACTTGCACCTGCACAAGAACACACAAGGAGCACTGTGAGTACCTGTACTCAGCCAGAGGGAACACTGCTCGCACCCATGTTAGAACAGTCAAGGAGCATTGCGATCACCTGCATAAGAACACACAAGGAGCACTGTGAGCAGCTGTACAAGAACGCACAAGGAGTACGGTGCGCACCTGCACAAGAACAGACAAGGAGAACTGCTCGCACCTGCACAAGAACACACAAGGAATACTGATTGCACCTGCACAAGAACAGACATGGAGCACTGTGAGCTCCTGCACAAGAACACACAAGGAATACTGCTCGCACCTGCACAAGAACACACAAGGAGCACGGCGAGTACCTGTACTCAGCCAGAGGGAACACTGCTCGCACCCATGTTAGAACAGTCAAGGAGCATTGCGATCACCTGCACAAGAACACACAAGGAGCACTGTGAGCAGCTGTACAAGAACGCACAAGGAGCACTGTGAGTACACAGAGGGTGGGGGCTCCTACTGCTTACAGGGGCAGATTGAATCAGGGGCAGATCTCAAAGAAGCTCCTCAATGGGGACCTGCACTCAGAGGTAAGGAGTACTGCGCTCACCTGTGCAAGAACACACAAGGAATACTGCACACACCTGTGCAAGAACACACAAGGAATACTGCTCACACCTGTGCAAGAACACACAAGGAGCACTGTGAGTACCTGTACTCAGCCAGAGGGAGCACTGCTCACACCTGCACACAAACAGACAAGGAGCATTGCAAGCACCTGCACAAGAACACACAAGGAGCACGGCGAGTACCTGTACTCAGCCAGAGGGAACACTGCTCGCACCCATGTTAGAACAGTCAAGGAGCATTGCCATCACCTGCACAAGAACAGACAAGGAGTACTGCGCTCACCTGCACAAGAACACACAAGGAGTACTGCGCTCACCTGTGCAAGAACACACAAGGAGTACTGCGCTCACCTGCACAAGAACACACAAGGAGCACGGCGAGTACCTGTACTCAGCCAGTGGGAACACTGCTCGCACCCATGTTAGAACAGTCAAGGAGCATTGCGATCACCTGCATAAGAACACACAAGGAGCACTGTGAGCAGCTGTACAAGAACGCACAAGGAGTATGGTGCGCACCTGCACAAGAACAGACAAGGAGAACTGCTCGCACCTGCACAAGAACACACAAGGAATACTGATTGCACCTGCACAAGAACACACAAGGAGCACTGTGAGTACCTGTACTCAGCCAGAGGGAACACTGCTCACACCTGCACACGAACAGACAAGGAGCATTGCAAGCACCTGCACAAGAACATACAAGGAGCACTGTGAGCACCTGCACAAGAACACACAAGGAGCACTGTGAACACCTGCACAAGAACACACAAGGAGCACGGCGAGTACCTGTACTCAGCCAGAGGGAGCACTGCTCACACCTGCACACGAACAGACAAGGAGCATTGCAAGCACCTGCACAAGAACACACAAGGAGCACTGTGAGCACCTGCACAAGAACACACAAGGAATACTGCTCGCACCTGCACAAGAACACACAAGGAGCACGGCGAGTACCTGTACTCAGCCAGAGGGAGCACTGCTCACACCTGCACACGAACAGACAAGGAGCATTGCAAGCACCTGCACAAGAACACACAAGGAGCACTGTGAGCAGCTGTACAAGAACGCACAAGGAGCACTGTGAGTACACAGAGGGTGGGGGCTCCTACTGCTTACAGGGGCAGATTGAATCAGGGGCAGATCTCAAAGAAGCTCCTCAATGGGGACCTGCACTCAGAGGTAAGGAGTACTGCGCTCACCTGTGCACTGTGAGCAGCTGTACAAGAACACACAAGGAGCACTGTGAGCACCTGCACAAGAACACACAAGGAGCACTGTGAGCAGCTGTACAAGAACACACAAGGAGCACTGTGAGCAGCTGTACAAGAACACACAAGGAGCACTGTGAACACCTGCACAAGAACACACAAGGAGCACTGTGAGCAGCTGTACAAGAACACACAAGGAGCACTGTGAACACCTGCACAAGAACACACAAGGAGCACTGTGAGCAGCTGTACAAGAACACACAAGGAGCACTGTGAACACCTGCACAAGAACACACAAGGAATAATGCACACACCTGCGCAAGAACACACAAGGAATACTGCACACACCTGCACAAGAACACACAAGGAGCCCTGCGCTCACCTGTACAAGAACACACAAGGAATACTGCACACACCTGCGCAAGAACACACAAGGAGCACTGCGCTCACCTTTACAAGAACACACAAGGAATACTGCACACACCTGCGCAAGAACACACAAGGAATACTGCACACACCTGCACAAGAACACACAAGGAATACTGCTCGCACCTGCAGAAGAAAACACAAGGAGCACTGTGAGTACCTGTACTCAGCCAGAGGGAACACTGCTCACACCTGCACAAGAACAGACAAGGAGCATTGCAAGCACCTGCACAAGAACACACAAGGAGCACTGTGAGCACCTGCACAAGAACACACAAGGAGCACTGCGAGCACCTGCACAAGAACACACAAGGAGCACTGTGAACACCTGCACAAGAACACACAAGGAATACTGCTCGCACCTGCACAAGAACACACAAGGAGCACGGCGAGTACCTGCACAAGAACACACAAGGAATACTGCGCGCACATGCACAAGAACACACAAGGAATACTACTCGCACCTGCACAAGAACACACAAGGAGCACTGTGAGCACCTGCACAAGAACACACAAGGAGAACTGCGAGCACCTGCACAAGAACGCACAAGGAATACTACTCGCACCTGCACAAGAAAACACAAGGAGCACTGTGAGTACCTGTACTCAGCCAGAGGGAACACTGCTCACACCTGCACACGAACAGACAAGGAGCATTGCAAGCACCTGCACAAGAACACACAAGGAGCACTGTGAGAACCTGCACAAGAACACACAAGGAGCACTGCGAGCACCTGCACAAGAACACGCAAGGAGCACTGTGAACACCTGCACAAGAACACACAAGGAATACTGCACGCACCTGGACAAGAACAGACAAGAAGCAGTGCACGGACGGGCACAAGAACACACAAGGACTACTGTGCGCACCTGCACAAGAACAGAGAAGGAGCACTGCTCGCACCTGTGCATGAACACACAAGTTGCACTGTGAGCACCTGCACAAGAACACACAAGGAATACTGTGTGCACAAGAACAGACAAGGAGCACTGCACGCACCTGCACAAGAACACACAAGGACTACTGTGCGCACCTGCACAAGAACAGACAAGGAGCACTGCTCGCACCTGTGCATGAACACACAAGGAGCACTGTGAGCCCCTGCACCAGAACACACAAGGCGTACTGTACGCACCTGCACAAGAACAGACAGTGAGCACTGCACGCACCCGCACAAGAACACACAAGGATTACTGTATGCGCCTGCACAAGAACAGAGAAAGAGCACTGCTCGCACCTGTGCATGAACACACAAGTTGCACTGTGAGCACCTGCACAAGATCACACAAGGAGTACTGCGCTCACCTGCGCATGAACACACAAGGAGCACTGTGAGCAACTGCAGAAGAACACACAAGGTGCACTGCATGCACCTGCACAAAAACAGACAAGGAGCACTGCACGCATCAGGACAAGAACAGACAAGAAGCAGTGCACGCACCGTCACAAGAACACACAAGGACTACTGTGCGCACCTGCACAAGAACAGAGAAGGAGCACTGCTCGCACCTGTGCATGAACACACAAGTTGCACTGTTAGCACCTGCACAAGAACACACAAGAAATACTGTGCGCACAAGAACAGACAAGGAGCACTGCATGCACCTGCACAAGAACACACAAGGACTACTGTGCGCACCTGCACAAGAACAGACAGTGAGCACTGCACGCACCCGCAGAAGAACACAGAAGGAATACTGTGCACACATACACAAGAAAAGACAAGGAGCACTTCACACACCTGATGAAGAACACAAATGGAATACTACGCACACCTGCACAAGAACAGACAAGGAGCACTGCTCGCACCTGCACAAGAACACACAAGGACTACTGTGCGCACCTGCACAAGAACAGACAAGGAGCACTGCTCGCACCTGTGCTTGAACACACAAGGAGCTCTGTGAGCACCTACACAAGAACACACAAGGTGTGCTGTATGCACCTGCACAAGAAAAGACAGTGAGCACTGCACGCACCCGCACAAGAACACAGGAGGAATACTGTGCACACATACACAAGAACAGACAAGGAGCACTGCACGCACCTGCACAAGCACACACAAGGAATACTGTGCAAACTGCACAAGAACAGATGACGGCCGATCATTTGGCCGAGTGAGATCTCGTAAGCCTACCCCCCCGGCACCTTCCGAAAGAGGAGCGCGGCTGAGCATGGAAAACGGGGAAAAATAGAAAAACATAGCGGGAAATGCTGTGGGATCTACTCACGTTACAGTGCTTTGCGGCATGCGGCTCCCGACTCACACATCTATATTCCCGTCTGATCTGGCGCCCGGCTCGAGGAACCTTGCAGCGATCGGCTGAGGGTCAGGATCGGATTACAGCCCAGGAAAGGATGCCGCCAAAGAACATCAGGAGCGGAAAGACGCGCGGTACAGGAAACAATACCGCTCCGATCAAGCCCCCGGAAACCGCCCAGGAAAAACAACGACGTGGAGCGGCTGGGGACAGTTGCAGTCCGTCAAGCGCTGTCGGCATCGGGAAAAGAGTTACTCCCGCAATCTTCTTGGCGGGCAGGAACTTGGACCAAGAAAGAGACTCCATAGAGAAGGTTGCTCCTTCGGCAGGTCCAGAAGAGGTGAGCCAGGGGACTACAGGGGCTCCGGGACCGAGTATGGAGAATGTGGAGCAAGGGGGGCAGGATGACTTTCTGGGCAACCCCTCGCCAAATACTTCAGGGATTGATGGGCTAAGGGGGCAAGAATCGCAGGCTATGGTACAAGATATAATGAGTGGGAATATGTCAGAGGCGGTGTCTATAGCCTCGGCACGCAAAAGGCAAGAATTAGTGGCTTTAATTGTACCAGGAGACAAGATGCCAATAACAGATGGTAATATTGGTTTAAACCCGCCAGAGACGGATATCGGTGATATTGGTGATCCCTTCTTCTCACTCTCGGATCATTCCAATTCATCAGGGGAGGAATCACTACAGGTATCTGATGACCCTCCCGGCTCTACAAGCAGGCGATGGAGTGAAACCAGCAGTATCTGCCAGGAAGAGGAGACCCCGGAAAGGCATAATAGGGTATCTGGCTCCGGGACAGTACGTAAAAAAGTATTACCTTCAATATCATCCATACCACAAGTACCTGGAAGGCCTGCTGACTCTGTTCGATCTCCGGGGGAAGAGCAGGTTAATACTGCCAATTCTGGGAGCGTATCAGGAGGGGTGGGCTTGAGACAAGACCAGAACACTTCATTAGAACGCCCAGGTGATATTTTGCTGGCAGTTATATACGAGACAATGATGTCACATAGAGAAGAAAGCCGGGCAGAAAGTCAAAAAACCCAAGGCGCATGTCGAAAACTACAAAATTAAATCCGGCGGGTGGCCAAATCCTGTTCAGAGATCGCCGAAAGGATCTCTGAAGCCGAAAATAGAATTTCCATTCTTGAAGACGAGATGACTGTGCAGAAAGCAGCTACGGATGCACTGATGACGCAGAAGAGTGATATCTCCTGGAAGCTCGAGGACATGGAAAATCGCCTCCACCGCAATAATTTAAGAATTCTGGGGGGGGGCGTGGTCTGCCAGGCTCGAAGATGGCCGCTGCCTGAGCGAGCTCCGGCACCAGCCCGCATAATCCTCTCATTATTCGCGCCACCGAGACACCACAGGTGGAAATTGACGCTGCAAACGACGTCTCAAAGCCTGCGGCTTCTCCTGCTGTGATTTGGGCCGGTGCCGGGTCCGCTGTGCAGAGCGCAGCCTTCGCTCGTGACTGGGCCTGTGACTGCCGATCTGCGGCCTGAAGTAAATATCGACTGCGCAGGCCAGCGCTGCTGTGGACGGAGCTCCTCCCGCTGCGAGTGCGGAGGTTGGGGCGGCGGCCGCGAGGACCGGAGTGCGCGCGCTCCGAGGACGGAGGCTGCGGACGGCGGCGAGGTCTCCTGCGAGATCCGACTATGGTGAGCGAGTCGAGGAGCGGAGGCCTAGGGCGTGACGGCGCTCCGGGCTCCGGCGGAGCAGAACGAGGACTGCGCGGGTGTGCCTGGCTGCCTTGATCCCCTCCGGTAAGATCGTTGCCAATGCGTGGCTGTGAGGCAGCGCTGTGGGCCGCGTAGGAGGACCCGGTGGGCGCTGCGGGTGTGCACTACCATCAGGGGGCCCCAGGGACCATCACGACCAGCTGGGGGTGCCTGAGTACACTGGAAAAGCCGCATGCAGACTGTGTTTCGCCTGGGACTGCACAGAGCCCGCGATAGTTTTTGTGGACTCAGCCCCGCATCTTCATAGTAAAGGCACAGCCAACCTCGACCTTGGGGCCCACACAGAGGATCTCCCCCTCACGTGATTAGAGCCACCGGAGGAAGAGGCTGCATCGCGCCTCAGCACTGGGAGCCATTATTCGACACAGTGTCACTACAGCACCCCTGATATTAGCAGCAGACATGGGTCGCACAGATAAAACACAGCCTAAAATTTCATTTGAACACCGCAAATCCACGAGACTCCGGGAGGATGAGCAGGACCAGAATAATGCTGCTGGGTCGGATGAAGCCACCGCACCAGAAGGAGATATCCGGCAGATTCTTGGGGCAATGCAGCGTAGCTTAACCTCCATAGATGCTAAAATAGACTCCTTGGCATACAGACTCGACAGGATGTCCGAAAGAGTAGACAAGCATGCCGAGAGAATTGATCAAGTGGAGCGTCGGATCTCAGATACTGAGGATGCACAGACCGAAATGGGGGCCACTCAGCGTCAAATGGAGAAATTGGTCACCACCCTGAAGGATAAAGCTGAAGATTTGGAGGCGCGTTCGCGCAGGAACAATGTACGCCTGTTGGGCCTGGCAGAATCGACAGCTATGGGTCCCATGGAGCAGTTTATAGAGACATTGTTAGTACAGTTGTTGGGGCGAGCTACCTTTTCCGATGTATTCATTGTGGAGCGTGCGCACCGCTCGCTTAGCCCGCATCCACCACCGGGAGCCCCTCCACGACCGATACTCATTCGCCTGTTGAATTACAGGGACAGGGATGCTGCTTTAAGACGCGCAAGAGAGCTGAAAACACTCCCATATGAAGGTGCAGAACTATCCCTTTTTCCTGATTTCACCCCCTCGGTCCAAGAGGCTCGGAAGAAGTTCGGTCCGGTCAAACGTAAGCTTAGAGAACTGCAAGTGGATTATGCGATGCTTTATCCTGCTCGCCTAAAGGTCTCCATCGATGGTAAAACAAGACTGTATAAAGACCCCAGTGTTCTACAAAAAGACCTTAAGAAATATGGTATGGAAAAGGCGAAAGGGGGTCCTACCCTGTCTGTGGCAGTGGAGGATGACAGTACACTTGAAGATAATACTGGGGTCACTGCGGCTGCCTCTTCATCTTCCTCGCCGTCCTGATTGTACCTGGCATTGGCCGCTGGTTGTTGTGGGGGCTTTGTGGAGGTGTCTCGCAATTTGACACAAGGTGTAACAAAATGTCTTTGATTTTGATTTGCAGGTAGATTGTTCAATTGTAAATATGTCTCGGAGTTTGGAGTATACAGCGGGCGGGGCTGACCTGCTTTACCGCTTGTTGGGGACCGGCGACCATCGCCACCGAGTGTATTTCACTAGGGTATAAAGTTGGGGATTGCTGCCCAGTTGGCAGGTACGAAGCATAATTGAAACTGGGGTGGGAAAGTTCTGGGTAAGCTGTATCTACTTATTTTGATAAGCTGTGTGGGGGGGATGGTGGGGTGGGAGTTGGGGAGGTTAAAAAGATGCAACCGTTTTATTGGTATCGTCGCTACTCGTTAATTGCATTCAGATGCGCAGTCACTGTATGTCCGGGACCGGATGGCCACAGATTCCCAGGCGCTAGTACTCATCCCGTAATGGTACGCTTCCTTTCATGGAACGTCCGAGGCATAAATGATCAACGCAAAATACGTAAGGTAGTTGCGTATATGCATAGGCACCAGGTTGATGTAGCGGTACTACAGGAGACCCACCTTCCCCCTAATACAAGTTTACTAACACAACGGAGAATGAAGGGGCAATGTATAGCCGCAGGGTTCACATCTCATGCTAGGGGAGTACTCGTGTGGACACGCAAGAATTCTAGTATACAAATACAGGCTGTCGATATTGATCCCAACGGTAGATACGTAATAACGAAATGCCGCAGGGAACACTACAAGTGGTTGCTAGTGGGGGTATATGGTCCCAACCACGATGATCCGCAGTTCTATCACACACTGCATGCTAAGATCTCAAACTACGCTCATCTGCCCATATTGTGGGGAGGGGACTTTAATTGTATACAAGATTTGGAATTGGACCGGTCAAGGGGGGCCTCTAGGCCACTTTCACGTGCTGCCTGCGCTATAGCATCCATGGTGCGGGCCGAGGTATTGTGTGATGTTTGGCGCCAGCGGAACCCCTTGGGGAGGGAATACACGCATTACTCGGCAGCGCATGACACTCATACCCGTATAGATTATTGGTTTGCCTCGCTGACATTGCTCACCTCAGTTAAAGCCTGCACACATATGTCCAGGACATTATCGGACCATGCCCCACTTTGCCTTACATTGGAGCTGCCAGGCCAGAGTTCTCAATACCGATCGGGGCGATTCCCACAATATTCTTTATTGGATTCGGTCTTTAGTGCAGAGCTGGGTACTGCCATTGACGAATATTTTTTAACAAATTTAGGAAGTGTAGACTCCATGGGGGCGGTGTGGGAGGCTTTTAAATTGTATATAAGGGGGATAGTTATCTCTAAACATAATGGGGTTTTGAGGTCCATTCGGGCACGGTTGGCCTCCACGGAAGAAACGTTGAGAAGGTTGGAAGGTGTCCACTTAGAGACAGGTGATCCGCAAGTGTTAGCTCAGATCCGTGCACAAATACATGAGTTTCAAACTCTAGCGGAGGACAAGGTAAAACATCTGGGTAAATACGCTGTGGCCAGAACATATGCGGAAAAGGATAGACCAAGCGCCACCCTGGCTGCTCAGGTGCGGCCTCCTAGGGGGGACAATCACATTTCGCAGATATATGATATGGAACAGACTCTGGTGCATGACACACCGGCCATTTTAGATGCCTTCGCAGATTACTAGACAGGGCTATATATCTCACGGCCCAACAGTTCCTCTGAATCGGATGAGGAATACTTGGAGTATCTTAACATGTCCTGGCTGACTAATAGTGACAGAGAACGGTTGATAGGACCACTCAGACCAACGGAAATTTCAGCCGCATTGAAAAGCATGCCTAGCGAGAAGACCCCAGGGTCTGATGGCCTAACAGTGGCGTTTTATAAAGCCTTCCTTGACAAACTGCTTCCTCATTTGGTCAATTTGTTTGAGGAAATGGTCAAGACAGGCACTATGCCACCGACTATGAGGGAGGCGACTATAGTTACATTACTCAAACCTGGGAAGTCTCCGGAACACTGCTCATCATACAGGCCTCTTTCATTGTTAAACACTGATACGAAGCTGTTTGCAAAGGTGTTGGCCAATAGATTGGCCCCCTTGCTGCCCAAATTGGTGGGCCCGGAACAAACGGGTTTCATCCCGGGCCGCTCTCTTACAAATAATCTCCGTACACTGTTCGGAACCATAGCGTGTATACAGCCTAGGATCAAGGCAGCGGCACTATTCATTGACATCGAGAAAGCATTTGACTCGGTAGAGTGGCGCTTTCTGTATGCCGTGCTCAGGAAGGTGGGCGTGGGGGACGTTTTCGTGCAGCTAATCCAGGTGTTGTACAAAGATCCGATAGCGAAGGTGAAACTCAATGGTGCAGTTTCTCGGGCAATAACAATCACCAGAGGGACGCGGCAGGGTTGTCCCCTCTCCCCTCTGTTATACGCGCTAGTGGCCGAACCCTTACTATGCGCAATGCGAGAATACCACGCATATAGAGGCATACGTTCCCCAACTTACAATACTGTGATTGCGGCCTATGCCGATGACACTCTACTCTATATCCGTAACCCAGAGAAAAATTTGCCACCCATGCTACAAGAAGTAGAGAGATTCAGCCAACACTCAGGACTCCATATCAATTGGCAGAAATCACTTATATTCCCACTTACCTCAGACACAGAACAAGTCAATACCACGTACCCATTACAATGGACCACGGACCCAGTAAGATATTTGGGTATCAAAATACACACTGATGCTGATCTAGTCTTAGCAGAAAATTATGGCCATGCCCTCCAGAAATTATCCGAATCAATAAACAAGTGGATTAAACTGCCGCTCTCGCTGATGGGCAGAGTGGCGCTGGTGAAAATGGTGGTTCTCCTGCGTTTTCTGTTCCTGTTCGCCAATATACCCATAGGTCTACCACGATCATTTTTTAACACACTCCGCAGTTCACTGAGTCGCTTGGTCTGGGCGGGGAGGCAACCACGGGTCAGATGGGAAGTAGTCACACGTCCCTACGCTGGGGGAGGGCTAAATGCACCTGACATGGAGAAGTATTACAGGGCGGCACAAGCCTTGCATGCACACATATGGTTCCACGGCCCCCCGAATATGCCGCAATTTCTACTTGAGCGAAATGTTGTGTCCCCTTCCTCGCTACCAGGTTGGGTGACAGGGGCAGCACGCACTACATGTGGTAGGATCGATCCAGTGAATTGCACAGGCGCGCAGTTTTCTAAGATTGCGAAACAACTACATCTCCCTCTCATATACTCCCCAAAGCTTCCCATACCCTGGTGTAGTTGGCTCCCACATAAGGGGGACAAGGCTCTAATGGGTGTACTGGCGAAATTGAATATACAGTATTTGGGTGACCTGTTTCATGAAGGAGGGGTTAAAACCTGGGACCAGGTGTCAAGTCACGTGTCCAATGTTACAACCTTGGATATGTTCCAATACTATAGATTCCGCGGCGCTCTGCGAGGGTTGTTGACGGAAGGAATGGTAGAACCGGCAGAGATGCCCGCATTAACGTACCTATTACAAACCCCTACCACACAGCATGGTATAACCAGACTGTATACATCATTTCACACGGCCTGTGAGTTCCCCAAGTTAAAATTTCAAGCTGATTGGGACGCTGAGCTCAATATCACAGTCACAGACGAACAGTGGGCATGGTGTTTTGCCTCGGTGAGGTCTGTTTCTCTTAACGGTAGACACCGGCTAATACAATTTAAATACATACACAGAACATATTACACACCAGTCAGGCTGCATAGATACGGGCTCCGTGACGATGACGCCTGTCCTAGATGTTCCGCTAGTCGTGCTACTTTCCTACATCTAGCATGGACTTGTCCCGGTATAAGAACTTACTGGCGCAGGGTGTATCAAGCCCTTTCGGAAATGTTGTCGACTGAGCTACCTGAGGAGCCTCTGGTAGAGCTGCTGGGGTACGCGCGGGGATCCCAAAGGGAGTACGAAAACTCGCAGAAATTAGCTTATTATTAGCAAAGAGAAGAGTTGCAATGCGATGGATGAGGGGCCCACTGCCTACGCTCGACGAATGGGAGAAGGATTTGGCATATTGCTCTACACAGTCCGATACTTATAACACACTCATGCCCGCGCGCAGCGCCCCTAGGGACATATGGGGCCCATATAGACAATATTTGTTGAATAAAGCTGTGACCACTACCCCACCTGTTGAGTTAGATAGAACTGGTGTGGGCTGAATTGCTGAGACTCACATGGTTAGTTATTAAACATTCCAATGTTGTACCAATTGGTTGGCCTACTGACCTGCTGGGAGCCCGCCTGTTTGCGACTTAACAGGGGTCGGCAGACTCTATTATTATGGGGATTCCGGTATTCCTTATATCGTTAATGTAATATCCCTTCACTGGTGTTCAAATAATAATGTTTGGTCTCTTTCAATGATGGCTCGGGGGAACAAGCCAACAAGGGAAATGGATATTATCATGCGCTGGAAATATACTGTATGTATTTACCAAGAGTGACTACATTGGAAAGCTGAATGTAACTGGGTTTTTTTCGGTTGTAAAAATTAAAAATAAAGTTATAAAAAAAAAATTAAAATTTTTTTTTTAAGAATTCTGGGTGTGCCTGAAGGGGTTGAAGGCTCAGACCCCCGGAAGTTTGTTGAGAAACTTTTTACAGAAGCCTTTCCGGAACTGACGGAAAAGCTGACTTAGGAGAGCAACTCAAGTACGGGACGGTAGCGCCTGGTCAAGGGCTCCTCTCTGCATTGCGCGCTGTATGTTGAAAACTACGCTTGCCTATTTTGCACTATTTTCACTTGATGCACTAAGAGAGCGCCTGGTAAAGGGCTCTGATGTTTTAGTCTGTTTTAGTCTGTTTTAGAAATTCACTTTGATTTTAAAAACTGCAGCTTTGCACATTGGCTGACTTACCTGCGCACTGATTAAACGCTCACTCGGTATCCTCCCCGGTCCAGCACGGATTGTTCTGATTGTCTGGAGGGAGGCGCCTGAGACCGGAAGTGAGAATTGACTGCTTCCTCCCAATCCCGACGGGAGGTTAGCAGTCTAGAGCAATATCTATTTAAACCTATGCCTAGTCAGACGCGCAGCGGACGCGCGCAGCGGGCGCGCCTAAGGCAAGCCCGTCTGCGCCCGTCCGCGCATGGACGTCGCCAGGAGCAGGAATTCGTGCCGGTTTTGTTCATTCTCAGGTTAATAAGGTGAGGGGCTCTTTTACTTATACAAGTAATGAGTTGGTTGCGATCAAGAACGCCTATATGAACAAAGATACTCTGTCTAGTGCCTGTCCTGCTCCTACTGAAGTGTTGGGACCTTTTTCTTGCATCAACTGTAAATACCAAAGCACTCCAATCTACCCCAAGAGAACTAATACTAAGTCAAAGCAGAACATAAACTCGGTTCCCTATCCTACAGAAAATAGACTCTCTGCCAGTACAGATATCAACAATGACTGGAACTGTTTCCTGGCCAATGTAAGGTCACTGCCTAAACATGCTGCTAATATATGGGACCTGCTGTCTTCCAACAATCCCCACATAGGGTTTTTAACAGAAACTTGGACCAAACCCCACTCCAATCCTGACATAGCAGTAGCACTCCCCGATGACTACCACATATTAAAACTTGATAGACCACATAGGACAGGGGGGGGAATTGCCATAGTATATAAAAACTCGACTAATATTGCCGTCCTAGACCAAGTAAGTAACGATCAGCTGGAAATTCTAGTTTTTAGCATGAATCTGCACCACAATCTTAACTGGAAAGGAGCTATAGTCTATCGCCCACCAGGACCACTAACCAATACCACCTCACAGATCATTGAACTCATTGCCCCTCATGTCATTTCCTCCAGAAATGTCCTTCTTCTTGGAGACTTTAATATACATAGTGAAATTCAAGATAATCCGGAGGCTTCATCTTTTCTGACTGAACTGGCTGCACTCAATCTTACGGTAATAAACAAAGATGCTACCCACCAGGCAGGACATACGTTGGACATCATCTTAACTAACTCTCCTGACATATCCTATGTTGCTACGACTCCTCTGACCTGGTCGGACCATTCTATGGTCGAATTTCGTATTAATAACCACAAGGCTCACCCCGCTCCCAAATGCCATCCTAAATAAAACTACAGAAAGTGGAATTTAATTACACCAGCACTTTTTGAAGGCGCATTTTGTACACCTCATCACGCGGAATCGGATAAGGTGGAGAAACGCCTAGCCTCTTTTAACGCCAGTCTACTTGCCACGTTAGATAGCTTAGCACCTCGGAAAAAATGCCCCACTAGCATAAAACGACGTCAGGCCCCGTGGTACTCGACCTCCCTGCGACTAGAAAAAGGTTCATGCAAAAAACTCGAACGCCATTGGCGCTGCTCTCAAAATCCTCCAGACAAAGAAAAATTCAAGGCGGCTCTAAATCATTACCACCGCAACCTAAAAAATGCGAGGAAGACCCATATCGCAGTCTCTCTCGAACAAGCTGGGAGCTCTCAGAAATGTCTTTATCAGATCCTAAAAACCTTTACCAATCCTTTGGCCTGCAACACGGCGTCAACACCTACCCAAACGCTGTGCGATGACATTGCTAGTCATTTCACGCAGAAAATAGACAGGATCTATAATAAAATCACTGCTACTATGAATTCCCAACCTAAATTAGGAATTGAACCCCAATACATCCCACCGGTAACCAGCTCATTAGGGAATTTCCCACCACTCACAATAGAAGGTACTGAAGCCCTCTTAGAAGGCGCAAAATCAGGTTCTCCTTTGGATCTGATACCTGCTAAGTTAACTTCCACCCTGGCTAAACAGCTCGCTGATCCTATTTGTAATATTCTTAACAGTTCCCTGAAGGAAGGTGCCCTCCCTCCTGAGTGGAAAGCTGCACAGATACTTCCGATTGAAAAGAATCTTAAACTCTCACCGGAAGACGTAACAAACTACCGATCCATCTCACTCCTTCCCCTGCACACTAACATTTTAGAAAAACACATCAATACTCACCTTTCCAACTTCATTGAATCCACTAATAGCCTAGATTCCTCACAATCAGGGTTTCGCCCCAGATACAGCACCGAGTCAACCCTGGTGGCAGTAACGGACAATATCAGGACGCTATTGGACAAAGGTCAGGCGGTACTTCTGGTGCTGCTTGACCTATCCGCCGCATTCAACACCATATCCCACCAAATTTTACTCAGAAGACCTGGTGACATAGGCATCACAGGAAAAGCTCTGAAATGGTTAACTAACTTCCTATCTGACAGAACTCAGACCATTAACCTAGGTCCTTACCACGCTAAGAAAACCAAGGTTACCAAGGGAGTACCACAGGGCTCATGCTTGAGCCCTACTTTGTTCAACGTCTATGTTGCTCCCTTGGCGAGACTGTTGAGAAATCTGGGTTTCATCCCCATATCCTACGCTGATGACACCCAATTACTCCTCTCGCTTGACAAATCCAACCCTAATATCCAAACCACCTTTGGTGAAGGCATGAAATCCATAGCGGAATGGATGAAAATGAATTATCTCCAACTGAACGCTACCAAGTCGGAGATAATGCTATTTGGTGAGGCCTCTGTGAAATGGTCGCCTTGTGGGTGGCCTGAGGAACTGGGTCCCATCCCGTGCCCTAAACAAGTGGTGAAAAACCTGGGAGTCCGATTGGACCAAAAACTCACCCTGAGAGACCATGTCTCCTCTACTATTGGAGCCTGCTTCCATAACCTGAGCATGCTCAGAAGAGTTTTCCCTTTTCTACCACAGTGTTCTAGAAAAACCTTGATTCAGGCTCTGATTTTAAGCCGCTTAGATTACTGCAATGCGCTGCTGATCTCTGCCAACGAAAGAGACATTAATAGATTGCAGGTTGTCCAAAACACCGCGGCTCGTCTGGTGACCAATGCCCCCCAAGAACAGCCTCCCTTCCTCTGCTACAGAAACTTCATTGGCTACCCATTCGGAAAAGGATTCATTTCAAAATATGCTGTATGGCTTACAAAGCCGTATACAGATTAGGCCCTAGTTATCTCAATGACAAATTTGTTAATTATGTGCCTTCCAGACCTCTCCGCTCAGAAGACAAAGCCCTGATTACAGTCCCGCGCTTTAATAAGGCTCGACAAGGTGGTAAGGCCTTCTACCATCTTGCCCCACGCCTCTGGAACGAACTCCCCATTCACCTACGACAATGTACCGATTACCTGGCCTTCAGGAAATTATTGAAAACTTCACTCTTCTAATCAAGTCTCCTCAAGTTCGCTTATGTGGCCTCAGCGCTGAGATACCCTTATGGGGTGATTCGTGCGCTCTATAAGTGAAATAATAATAATAATAATATGGGATACGGAGATACAACGCGCCCACCGGTTCCCCTTTCGGCTAAAGAATCAGGCGGGATCAAATCAATCCACTACAAGACCTAGAGCTATATTGATATGTCTATCAAATTTCCTATTTAGACAGGCTCTATATGACTTGGCTAGGCCAGATAGACAGAGAAGGGGTCAGGATTTGAGTTTTTCGTTCGCCCCGATTACTGTCATGCTACTGTGGAAAAAAGGTGGCAGCTCAGGCAGCTAATTAATCCTTTTCAGGGCAAAGGCGCACAAGCATTTCTTGTAAATCCAGCTAAACTAAAAATAATACATAAGGACAAGACGAGATTTTTTACATCTGAGTTAAAGGCAAAAGAGTATCTACAAGAAATTAAACCCTAGGGGAAGGATAGTATAAATGGCTGGTAATTTTGCTAATGCTTGTAGAAAATTAATGAGTTTTTTTTTTAGATAGGGTATTAGCTTCACAGATCTAGGCTAAGCCGCGCTTTAGATTTACGCTCTTAGTCTACTCCCCCATGGTTAATTGTTTTCTTTCTACCTTCTTCTTTAAAATACGACACGGTTTGGGGGCTTGGTGAACTGGGGGGATAGGCGCCATTACGAGGCTCTCCATCACTGTAGACCGTTGGGTCTATCAGCCTCCATGCGTGGGAGGACAGGGGGGGCTTCCGCTGGTAGAGGAGGCAATCGAGGGGAGGAGGGGTGGGTTTTGGGGAGGGGGGCGGCTACCACGGGGGGTGGGGTAGGAAGGGTGAAAATTGTAAATAAGCCAATAGCTATTGCAGCACTAATAAAACGAAAGGAGATGATGCTATGGGAGAGAGGGAGCATTTGCTGCAGTGTTGAACCAGGTTAAAAATGACAGTTCTATCTGTATGTACTTTTAATGTGCGGGGACTTAATGAAAGGGTTAAACGGCAAAGAGTGGCACGAGAAATTAGAAATATGTCCCCTGATGTAGTCTGTCTCCAAGAGACACATGTTCCATGGAGTAAACACAATATACTAAAGGAGTTGGGGTGTGAGCTTTTGGTCTGTTCTCCGCAAGGTACTACCACCAGAGGTGTGGCTATTCTCGCTAAGAATAATATATTAACAGTAATTAAAAGTCTAGCAGATAAGTATGGCCGTTGGGCTATGATCGAGTGTGTAGCTGCTAACGAGAAATTTACAATATGCTCCGTATATGGATCTAATAATGATGAATCTCAGATTATTGAATACCTGAATACAGAACTGGCTACTTGGGCGTCGCCCTTGATACTGTCGGGGGATTTTAATATCCAATTGGGAGAAGTGACCCAGGGGTTGGGGGGAGATAAATGTTATGGCAGGAAACCTAAGGTCTATAAGGCTATACAACAGCTTATTTATGAACATGGATTAGTTGATGTATGGCCTAGGTTGAAACATCCAGATCCAGGATCCACACACACTATTCTTGTCCACATCAAAAGTTAGCCAGATTAAATTACTTTTTTGTCACTAAAACTTATTTAGTAGATGCACATATACAGATTTTTCCCCGAATTACCTCGGATCATAACCCTGTTCTTTTAAAACTTACAATGCATGGTCTGGTACGTTCTCGAGGGACATTTTCCTTTGTTAGGAAGCTATTACTAAATGAAGAATTTATTTGTCATATACGACAATGGGTAATTCAATTCATGGCCATAAATCGGAATTCCACTAAATGTGACATAGTTTGGGATGCTATGAAAGCAGGGCTTAGGGGAGAGATATTGAGCTTCGGGCTACATGTCCAAAAACAACTTAGGCAGAGTTTACTGGGATTATATGATAATCTGCAACATGCTGAATATGCCCTGATAGAGGCGGTCCAGGGGAAACTAGATACCTCACAGGCACAGACGGAGGTTGCTCGCTGTAAAGCCAGGATAAATGAGGAGTGGGCTAAAGACATAGCAAAGAAATACCATCTTTTCAGGAGAGAGTGCTATGAGTTTGGAGAGGCAACTGGTAGATGTTTGGCCAAGAAAATCAGATGTAAGGAGGTTAAAAACACTATTACGGCAATTGAAGACTCGACAGGTAAAATAGTAGAAACACCAGAGGAGATCATGGAGTTTTTTCGGGCTTTCTATGAGGGGCTATACTCAGAGAATATTAATACGAATGGAAGACCTCTATAAGGATCCTTATAGGAAAATGCTAAATGAAGAGGATCAGAGAGCTCTAGAGGAACCGATTACAATGGAAGAGCTTGTTGAAGCTGTGGGATCATTAGTAACGGGGAAGGCTGCTGGTCCCGATAGGCTCCCGCTGGAATTATACAAAGTCTTATTAGCAGAGATACAATCAGATATGCTGACTGTATTCCAGGAAGCACAGAAGGGGGACACCCCGGCATCATGGGATGTAGCCAGTATCATCATCTTTCTATAAAAAGACAAACCACCCACACTACCAGGGTCGTTTAGACCAATTTCACTCATAAATTGCGATGGGAAAATCTACGCAAAAATACTGGCCACACGACTCACTCGAGTGATTACGCCCTTAGTTTCGGTCCACCAGCATGGATTTATACCAGGGAGAGGCACGGTCAATCACATAGGCAGAGTTACTGCATTGCTAGACTCTGCCAATGTACGGAAAGTGCCATGTGGAGTGATTCTATTGGATGCAGAGAAAGCGTTTGACCGTGTCTCCTGGGAATTTTTATGGGCAACAATGCGGTGGCAAGGCTTTAGACCTGGTTTTATCCAGGCAGTTAGAACCATGTATAGATCCCCAATTGCTCGGGTCTGTGCACTGGGGCTTGAATCGAACCCCGTACCTATATCAAGGGGTACCCGACAGGGCTGTCCCTGTTCCCCTCTGTTATTTGCTTTATATATAAACCCGTTCCTGAACCTGCTGGAATACAGCTTAAACATACATCCGTCGAGTCCCGGGCTGGAACGGGTTGATATATTAGCATATGCAGATGATATAGCGATAGTCACGTCGGATCCAGCTATGACTCTGGTAGAGACAGAACAATTAGCATCAATATATGGGAGGAGTACAGGCTATAAGTTAAACCTGGCCAAGACACAGGTTATATGTACAGATCAAGCACTTTTTAATGATCCTAGAGTTACGAAGGAGGCAACGTACCTGGGGGTGCGTCTAAATGCATGCCTAGATACGATGGTTCTGTCCAACTGGGACCCCATGCTACGTAAGATTAAAAAGGAATTAGACAGAATGGAAGGCCTACACTTATCAATGCTGGGAAGATGTAACGTCCTAAAAATGAATATTTTGCCAAGGGTCCTATATTTTTTTAGGGCAATTCCATTAGAAATTGCAGGGAAACAGATCCAGAAATTACAATCTATATGTAGCAGTTTTCTGTGGGCCGAGGGCAAACCTCGCCGAGCTATGAAATTTATGACCCTTCCACGATCACGAGGGGGCTGGGCAGTCCCCAATTTCCAGTTCTATTACTGGGCATGTCTGCTACAACGTATGGGAATCTTATTAGTTGGGGAAGGCGAGGATAGTACAGATGAAATCCCGCATATTTTTCAGATATTATTGGGCTTCAAAGCAGAGAGGAGTTTTTTTAAGATTCTTGAGCCCAGCTATTATAAAAAGACCCGCTTCAAGGTGGTCCAGGCTGCCCAAAAGGCTTGGCTTCAGATTCGGAGATATCTGCAGATTGGTAGGGTCAATTTTTATACTCCCACTGATGCTCCAACACTACTTCCCTCTATTTTTCCTGATGTTATTATGGACAGATGGAGACGTAAGGGCATTCAGACTCTAGGAGACCTAGTAGACAGTAGTGGTGTCAGGGCATACTCTTCGTTAATGTCTAAGTATGATCTTCCTAAAGCTGATTTTTTTAAATACCTGCAGATTCGTGATTATTTGCTAAAAAGAGGGGATATTCCACGCCTGGCACAGGAAAATAACTTGCTAGAAGTAGTGAGGGGTCGGGGAAGGATTGGTAACTTATATCAAACACTTACCGCAATACAAAATGATGATCTAGAGGCACAAAATGCTAAATGGAACACCAGGCTATCCCTTGGAGGAAATATCTTACAAGAGTCTATCGCATTAGCTGATAAACTTTTAATCTCCTCCAGCCTTAAAACCCAACAATATAAGACCATGTTCAATTTATATTTTACTCCAGCGAAAATTGCACGTTGTGGTGGATTAAATGAAGCTAAATGTACTCGGTGTGGGATGGATCAGGCAGATATAGTCCATATGTTTTCAACATGTCCAGAATTGAAACAATTAATTAATATGATGCAGACCTTTTTGACGGAAGTTACAGGGGCACAGATTGTGATAACCCCTACAGTTATGTTGTTGGGAGTTTTAGAAGATGGCATGCCAGCACAGGAAATGTAAGCATTTAGGTATTTAATTTATATCGCTGTTGCAGTGGCTAGATTATGTATAGCTTCATTGTGGTGGCAGAAAGAACGCCCTACCTTTGAAATGTGGAGAGGAAGGTTATATGCTATATGCAAACTGGAAACTAGTCTATATGCTATTAAAGGGCTACAGAAACGGAGACTGGGCATCAAGATTTGGGGGCTCTTATAGAGCATCTAACACCAATGATAGATTAAAGATGATCTCCGGGACGCTGGTTTGTGATACTACTAACATATCTACTCCCCCGGTGAAACAAGCTATATGTACTTATTTTCAATAGAGATTGGAGGAAGCATCCGACCTTTAGGTTTTAATTACTTTGATATTGATATTTATATGTTTGGATTGATCAAACTCGCCTATGTTTTACTTTCTCGCATTTTTTGTTTATGTATTTGTTTTTTGCAAATGGCTATTGGCTAAATAAAAAATAAAAAAAATAAAAAAGGAGCACTGTGAGCACCTGCACAAGATCACACAAGAAGTACTGCGCTCACCTGCGCATGAACACACAAGGAGCACTGTGAGCAACTGCACAAAAACAGACAAGGAGCACTGCACGCACCTGAACAAGAACAGACAAGAAGCAGTGCACGCACCGGCACAAGAACACACAAGGACTACTGTGCGCACCTGCACAAGAACAGAGAAGGAGCACTGCTCGCACCTGTGCATGAACACACAAGTTGCACTGTGAGCACCTGCACAAGAACACACAAGGAATACTGTGCACACAAGAACAGACAAGGAGCACTGCATGCACCTGCACAAGAACACACAAGGACTACTGTGCGCACCTGCACAAGTACAGACAAGGAGCACTGCTCGCACCTGTGCATGAACACACAAGGAGCACTGTGAGCCCCTGCACCAGAACACACAAGGCGTACTGTACGCACCTGCACAAGAACAGACAGTGAGCACTGCACGCACCCGCACAAGAATACACAAGGCCTACTGTACGCACCTGCACAAGAACAGAGAAGGAGCACTGCTCGCACCTGTGCATGAACACACAAGTTGCACTGTGAGCACCTGCACAAGATCACACAAGGAGTACTGCGCTCACCTGCGCATGAACACACAAGGAGCACTGTGAGCAACTGCAGAAGAACACACAAGGTGCACTGTATGCACCTGCACAAAAACAGACAAGGAGCACTGCACGCACCTGGACAAGAACAGACAAGAAGCAGTGCACGCACCGTCACAAGAACACACAAGGACTACTGTGCGCACCTGCACAAGAACAGAGAAGGAGCACTGCTCGCACCTGTGCATGAACACACAAGTTGCACTGTTAGCACCTGCACAAGAACACACAAGAAATACTGTGCGCACAAGAACAGACAAGGAGCACTGCATGCACCTGCACAAGAACACACAAGGACTACTGTGCGCACCTGCACAAGAACAGACAGTGAGCACTGCACGCACCCGCAGAAGAACACAGAAGGAATACTGTGCACACATACACAAGAACAGACAAGGAGCACTTCACACACCTGATGAAGAACACACGTGGAATACTGCGTACACCTGCACAAGAACAGCCAAGGAGCACTGCTCGCACCTGCACAAGAACACACAAGGACTACTGTGTGCACCTGCACAAGAACAGACAAGGAGCACTGCTCGCACCTGTGCGTGAACACACAAAGAGCACTGTGAGCACCTACACAAGAACACACAAGGTGTGCTGTACGCACCTGCACAAGAAAAGACAGTGAGCACTGCACGCACCCGCACAAGAACACAGAAGGAATACTGTGCACACATACACAAGAACAGACAAGGAGCACTGCACGCACCTGCACAAGAACACACAAGGAATACTGTGCAAACTGCACAAGAACAGACAAGGAGCACTGCACGCATCTGCACAAGAACACACATGGAATACTGTGCACACTGCACAAGAACAGACAAGGAGCACTGCATGCACCTGCACAAGAACACACAAAGAATACTGTGCACACTGCACAAGAACAGACAAGGAGCTCTGCACGCATCTGCACAAGAACACACATGGAATTCTGCAAGCACCTGCACAAGAACACACATGGAATACTGTGTGCACCTGCACAAGAACAGACAAGGAGCACTGCACGCATCTGCACAAGAACACACATGGAATACTGCAAGCACCTGCACAAGAACACACAAGACTACTGTGCGCACCTGCACAAGAACAGACAAGGAGCACTGCTCGCAAATGTATTCAGCTGCAGGGAGTTCTGTCCACACCTGGGCAAGAACACTCAGGGAGCATTGCACGCGCCTGCGCAAGAACACAGAGGGAGCACTGCGTGTACTTGTACACTAATGACAGGGGAAGTGCTACTCTGCTCAAGGGCACCCAGTCACAGAGGAAAAGTAGGTGGAGGTTAGTGCTTAATTTGAGACAGTGGTTTCCATTGCTCAGCACCAGCACTTAATTGTCAACACCACACTTATGACAGTCTGCCACATGGTGGCGCTGCTCATCTAATGTGGAGATGAGAAGAACAACGGTTGCTTATGAATACAATATACATTTAAAATGACTAATACCTGCCTCCCCAGCCATTTATTTATATATATATTTATTTAGAAGGTTTTATATAGCGCGAACAAGACCCTGGCGGGTATCAGAGCGCTTTACAGGGCAGATGTAAGACACAGATACATGCATAGAAAAATATACGAGATTCAAATACATAGTGATAATTAATACAAACTGGTAATTATATTTTAGTGATAGGTAAATAGTTCAAGTATATTTAGCCATGAGAATCGATTTCACTTCTTTTTTGAAGGAGGCAGTAGACGGGTTCTGTCTTGTTTCTGTGGGCAAAGCATTCCAGATCCTGGGAGCCATTCCTGAGAAGGTCCGGTTGTAAGTTTTCTTCTTGGCAAATCATTGTGGTTTCAGAAGAAGATTCCTGGAGCTCCTGGAGGCTCTATTACCAGAAGAGAGTACCAGTTTCTGAGCTAGATAGCTCGGAGTGTTGTGATGTAAGGCCTTGTGCGTCATACATGCGATTTTCAGATGAATTCTAGCTTCGAACGGTAGCCAATTGAGGGCTCTAAGGTCTGGGGAGATGTGACAGTTTCTTTTGGAGCCTGTGATGAGTCTAGCAGCTGAGTTGATTGATGCTCTTAGAGGGGCCGTCGTCGATCTGGGAAGGCCGCATAGTGCGACACTCCCATATTCCACTCTTGGGATTACTAGAGCTTGAACTGCCTGTTTGAAGTCATTTGCTGGTAGGAAGGGTTTCAGTGGAGATTTGCTCCTTTTGTGGAGGCGCATATGTTTCTGCATATTTAGGTTTCTGTCCAGCGTTACTCCCAGTGATTTCGCTGAGTCGACAATGAGAGGTTGACTTTTGAGTGCTGTTAGGTGATTCAGCCAGTCGAGGATGATGGTTGATTGGTTGGGGGGGAGGGCGATTAAGAGGAATTCAGTTTTGAGGGTGTTTAGTTTCAAATGGTTTTCGGCCAACCAGGTTTGAGTTTTTTGTAGCGTTGAGTTAAGAGATTTGATGTCCTCAAGCGAGTGGATCTTGATGTAGAGTTGGGTGTCGTCTGCGTACATGTGAAAGTGGACATTGGAGAGGCTGAGAAGTTCGGTGAGTGGTTTCATGAAGAGGTTGAAAAGTGTGGGTGAAAGGGATGATCCCTGCGGTACTCCTAAAGTGACTGGGACAGGTTCGGATAAGGATTGATTGACCTTGAATCTTTGTGATCTATTTTGGAGGAAAGAGGTGAACCAAGTAAGCACCGATCCAGATAATCCCATTCTGTGTTTCAGGAGCTCTAGCAGGTTGTCGTGTTTGACGGTGTCAAATGCTGATGAAAGGTCAATTAGGATTATTAAACAGGCTTCGTTTTGGTCAAGGATTTTTAGTGCATCGTCTATTATGTGGGTCATGGCTGAGTCCGTACTGTGACCTGCCCGGAAGCCTGATTGGTATTGGTTGAGCAGGTTGAATTGTTCAATGTGGTTGCTAAGCTGCGTGTGAACACATTTTTCCAGGAGTTTGGCCAGAGTGGGGATGTTGGATATCGGGCGATAGTTATTTAAGTCCGATGGGTCGGACGTTTGTTTCTTTAAGATAGGGCATACCTGTCCTGTTTTAAGGATGTCTGGGGTGGTTACTTGAAGGATGGAGGAATTTATAATCTTGGTCCATAGCGGCAGTAACAGTGGAATGAAGTCTTTTAAGTAGTTTGCGGGAAGAGGGTCTGTGAAGTGGCTGGAGGGATTCAAAGTCATTAGCATTTTTAGTATAGTTTCTTCGCTGTAAGTTTTGAAGGAGGACCATGATGCGTTGTTTTTAAGGTCGAACTTTGCGGGGCATATGAGTGGGGCTCCTGTCGGGGGCAGTGCAGTGTTCCTTTGAGTGTTAGTTAGGGATATACGGTCGTTGAATAGGTTGGTCTTTATGGTTTCTGTCTTCATAGTGAAAAAGGAGGCAAATTCCTCACAGTTGGGTAGCGTGTCGGGGGTAGCCTGGAGGTGGGTGGGTACACCCTTGGTTTGGGCTTTGATTAGTTCGAACAGCTTTTTGGTACGGTTCTTGGATTTGTCTAGTTGATTACTGAAGAATTCGGCTTTAGATCGTCTGATCTTTATAAAGTAGGAGTTTCTTGTGGTTCTTAGTAGCTTGAGGTGGTCAGAGGATGGTGCAGATCTCCATCGTCGTTCAATTATTCTTAGGGATCGCCTGTCTTCATTTAGCCTACCATCATACCAGGGTTTTGAGTCTTTTATGGAGACTCTTTTCAATTGTAAGGGAGCTATTTTGTCTAGTACCATGTTCATGGAGTGGAAGTAATGGTTAGTCAGACCTTGTACATCGGCTAGGCCTTCCAGGGGAAGCAGGATGTTAGGATTAGAGGTTGAGAGTAGGTCAGAACCGACATTTTTTAGATTCCTCTTCCAAATTTTCGTTCTCGTGGGTTGTGCAGAGAGTAGTTTAACTGATTCTTTGACGTGGAAAGTAATGATGTGGTGGGCAGACCAGTCACAAGGGAGGATTGATTCAAGCTGAGTGGAGTCAACTTTGGAAATTACTAGGTCGAGGGTTGAGCCTTTATCGTGTGTCGGGCTATTACAGATTTGGTTAAGGTTAAGGTCTGAGAGGAAAGCTTTGAGGCTATTGACCCCTGGGTCGTTCTGGTCATCCCAATGTAGGTTGAAGTCACCGAGGAATATTTGAATATTCTGTTGTCTGTGGGGACCTGGAATAATCTGAACTGTCTCACTTACAGGAGAGAGGTGGTTAGTAGTTGTTGTGGCAGCGATGATAAGGGCGATGGGTGGTGCAAGCTGCAGTGGCCTCCTGGTTAGGGCCCTGGCACTTATTATTTTACAAACTAAGCACTGATCACCCTGCTCCAAGGAAGGCATCGTCACCAACAAGATTACTGAGGGAGTGCGCTAGGAAACTCCTCCGCGCTTAGGGTCGCTACTGAGGAAAGATCAGGCCGGGACAGAGGCCCCCATCCTCCCTCCCTCCCGCACCACTACTCTCTGGTGTTCACATTTCCATCCCAGACTCCAATGGGCCGGAGCTGGTCCCCAAAAGCGCATTCAGCCAAATTGCACCCGAGTAATGGACGGAAAAGAGGTGATTGAACCCCCCCTCTGAGGGCAGGTCCACGGTGCAGTGATGCTGTCTTTGGGATATGAGGTGGGTTCTGGCTGTGTTTGTGTGAAGCACTGCAGTGTGGTTGTAAAAGTGTATCATGAGGGCCGCACTGGATTGTGGGTGGCAGGGAAAGGAGTTTTTAGGTCGAGCATGAGCCAGCGCGCATGCGCTGCTCAGCGAGACTGCTGTAGTGGTGTATGGAAAAGAAGCCCCGCCCACTCCTCACCCATATTTGTCATTGGCTTGTGTCAGTGTCCTTTGTAAATGCTGGCGTCTGATTCGTAAAGAGGCTTGTTGGTCCCTCCTTAGTACCGCCTTGTCTTCATCTGTAACCTCCCATGGCGACTGGCCCCTTTACTTCAGTTGTTACACTGTAGAGTTCTTAAGTGTGTGGGCTGGGCACTATTTCCTTTATTGAGTTTCTCTTCCTGCAGGCATGACGTGCTTTACTTACGTTCAGCGCGCCCTGCCCGCATTGTCTTTCGAAGCAGCCCGGGACAATGGCGGCCACTTCTTTGAAATGCAATTGGTCTCGCGTTTAAATGCGAGACCTATTGCATTGCAAATATTTTTTAGAGGTTCTAATGGGATTCATTTCTGAAAGATGTAAGTAACCGTAAGAGGTCGAAGTTCCCTATCCTAAGTAGGAAAAGAGTTAGGAAGAAGCTCTCGTGTGAACCTCCAGTACATGGTACAACATGTGACCTCCTTTACCATATGGCCTTTTCCAGAAGATGTTCTTCTCAGCCACCTTTATATTTTTATTGTACCATACCAGGACATTTTGAAAGTGTAGCAGAATGAATAGAATTTAAATCTCTACACATATTCTGTAAAATTGGAGAGACAAAGAAGGAGATTTCGATGAAATAAATAACATTTCTCCAGAAGAAAAAAGGCTGCATCAGGGCTTTCTCTATTCCAACTGACACTGGGGCATCCGTATTAGTGCTCTCGTCATGATCCAGTCAAAACTAACTCTGTTGACGAGAACAGGCCAAATGCTGGACAGAGACCTTCGGTTTAAAGAATGGTACTGAAGCATTTTTCAAGCTCCACAAACATGTAGATAATAATACATCACTACTCTTGAAAATCTGGTTGGACATCACTAATGAATAAAGGATAATGTGGGCTATCATCATTGTGAGAAATTAGGTTGTTAATTGAGGGGGTTGTGAGCACTGGTCAAGCAACAGCCACAATCCCTTGCAGGGTGAACAACAAAAGTCACTAAATTAGCCTGTGCTTAACCCTGGATAGCTTGGCACAAAAAGCAGTCAGGCTTAACTAAGAGGCAACGTGTAAAGTATTTATGCAGCTCACAAACAGTAATAAAGTAAAAACACAAAACAAGAAAAATCCCAAACCAAATAAATCATTTGACACCAAAACGACAACAATCCAATCAGTAGAACCGGAGTTATGAATTTTAAAAGTTTTTAGCAGAATACAGTGCCTAAAAGTTCAAAGCGCCAACCCCACACATCTAGCCACCGAGACCGGGTCAAAGTCGAATGTTAAGGCCGACCACAATGGAGAGAGGTTTGGGTACAAGAAGTGGATTATGCCCCATCAGCGCTTGCCTACGGACTTGGAACAATTCTTGACGAAAAATCTCTGAGAAGGTGAAGTTCTGTGGAGCAAGGCTGTAGGAGTGTCTGAGGAGGGAGCGTCATCATCGGATGGCCTTGGGATGAAGCTGAAGCTTTTTACCTTCAGACTTAGTCGCCGAAATGAAATTCGAAAAATATTCCATCAAGATGAAAAACAGGGATGGTGCCGAAGACAGTTCCACGAGGTCGGATATCCCTTTGGCGAAGGACCGCTGAAACGGATTTGCTGCTGCAGAGAAGATTGTGGTGGGAGAAGTCGCAAAGTCAATCCGGCCAGCGATACACCTCAGATCGATAGACGAGCAGGTTGGTCTCTGTCTCCTCCTGGTTCTCCAGAGCACCTTTTGGTCAAATTTTGTTTTAGTCCTCAGTTTTGGGAATTGGCCATCTGAGCATCTTTATCACCACAACCAAGGGTCCAGGACTGGTGGGACACCACTTGGGGGTTCAGGATTCACTCAGACTGGGTCCAGGTGTGGTTTCAAGATGGTGGGAGCCTTTTATGTCCTTGTGGCTCTGAACAGGAGGCCAGCAAACAAGCCTGTGGAGTCACATCAGGTAGTACTGGGTGCAGGTGAAGATGCAGGGCTGGCCTATAAGGGTTCAAGGCAGGCACCAGGCAACAAAGCAGTCCTCCCAGGTACAGCAAAGCAATCTTGCAGAGTGCACAGCAGGTCATAACAGCAGGCAGCACTCTGAGAGTCCTTCCACAGGTCCAGTAGTGAACTGAAGAGTGGGTATGAAGGTCCAATTCATGTAACCTGGTCCCCTTATTCTGGAAGGTAGGAGAAGCTTCTGGAATGGTTCTTTAAAGTGCATGGGATTTTATGACTCCCCTGTCCTGGCTCAAAGCTGGCTGAAGTGACAATGCAGGGTCGTTAGGACATTTGTGTGGAGACAGGAAATAGCCTATTCAGGTGCAAGTGGGGCTGTGCTCAGTTCCGGACTCCCCCCCATTCTGCCAGTTGATGGCCCATTCAGGCACACCTAATACCTCTATTGTGGGACTGTCTGGGAGGAATTCACAAAGTCTACCTGACACCTACTCACAGTCATGTAACCCAAGACAGGCTGCAGGCACAAAGGGCTAAGGGTAGGAAAATGACAACTTTCTAAACGTTTGGAGCAATGGGGAAGCAGGGGGAGAGGGGTGCGCCCTTATTAAAAGCCACCTTATTAAAAGCCACTCTACCTCTCGCGCAAGGCGGTATCAGGGCACCAGACATGACTCTATATGCGCGCAGGCCCAATTTCTCCACTACTGGCTCTATCCTACCCCGGTTCTGCCCCATACAGCTGTTGAACTAGATCAGGCAGCCCCCTGTCGACTGCATTATATTTACCATACAGAGCCCCCAGGTCTGAAGTCAAAAAGAAAATTGTGTGCGCTGGGCCTGGGAAGGATTGCGGAAGAGAGCGGGAATTACCCTTTTTTATGCCCCCTCTCTCCCACTGGCCCACAATCCCATGATACCACTGCTCTCGGACAAAGGCGCTATTGCTCGCATTTCAGATCTCTATCCTGAGGACCAATTCATCTCATCATTTGATGCTGCGTCCTCTCTACCCCTTACCTTCCTTGACACCCTTCTGTATTATCAATTGCGTGCCACATGTCGCGCCTTACATGTTACTTTCCCTTCCCCGTCACCACCCCTCCCAGCTCTCGAGCACCTCCTCACCGTCTCCCCGCAAACGTATTACTCACCTCTACAATCATATGCAGTGCTCCTCTCCAATCACATCCTTTAGGGCGCGGGTGGCTTGGGAGGAGGACATTTTTCCAGCTATATCGGGCAGTCAGTGGTCCTTTTGCTGTGGTCAACTAGAGCTGCTGTCCCCTAACTCCGACTCATCCACTTTAAATGTTTACACCGACTATATTTTCCCCAGCTGCAGCTTTTTTAAATGAAGCTGGCACCTGACCCGTGCTGTATGTGGTGCAGTTTTCCCTCTGCCTCTTTTATCAACCTTGCCTGGCAATGCCCAGGGGTCACATCCTTCTGGACTGAGGTGTTTGCCACCATCCACACAATCACCGGCCACTTACCACTCTTCACCCTTCTAGTGGGCATCTTAGGTTACGCCAAAGGCACACCTAGCCCTTGTCGTAGCCTCACTGCCATGTTACTCCTGCTAGCCAAGTGCAGGGTTGCCATACACTGGGACAGGAAGTCTGTCCCCTCCTCCAAAGCTTTTTTTTTTTTGCATATTTATATAGCGCGAACTCGACCCGAAGGTATTGGAGCGCTTTACACGAGCACCGTATTTACATTACACATTCAGGCACAGGGAGATTAAGTGATTTGCCCAGAATCACAGGATGTGGACGCGACCCCGAGGCTCGAACCCTGGTTTCCAGCACCAAAGTCTGCAGTCTAGCCGACGGACCACATCCCCTCCCCAAGCTTGGTTGAACGATGTGACATACTGCCAGGAACAATTGTCTACCTTTTGGGAACTTATGCCGTTGCGCTTCCACCCCAGAGATGTATGGAAGTCTTTTGCCACTTTTCTCTGTTCTAGAGACTCCAGTTCCCTGGTTGGGTCCATGGACAAAGATGGGGTGCAATCAGTTGGTGATGTATAAATGTCGATAGCCCTGTTGTATCACTGGCTGTCTCGTAATGCACCACCTCTTGACCACCCATATTTTGCCTTTGGAGTCTGTCTATGCTTTTCACTTGCTTCTTTTATATTATGTCTATGCTAACCCTATGTTGGGCCTTCATCCTCTTTGCACCGACATGAAGGAAGTGTGCTGCAAGAAGCACTCTTTCTGGACATTATGGGTGGCCTATTGTACCGACTGGTTCAATCAGAGTTATGTAGCCATGGTGTGTTTCCTGATTGCCCTCCCCCTTAGTCCCTCCTCTCCTTTTCCCCCACCAATGATCCCCCCTTCTCCTTAGCTGTCGTTGTATTGTTTATATTGCAAATGTCAATAAAAACAAGTTTTAAGGGGGCTTATCATTACAATTCCATTGGTACCAAACATGAGATAGCCACCAGCTCCCATTTGGAAATTATAGCTTATTAAATGTAATAAGGAATCTCCAATGTTATTCTATGGGATGAGTAGGCCTCAAAGTAGTGAAAAACGAATTTGTGAGTTTTTCACTACCAGGACATGTAAAACTTAAAAGTACACGTCCAACCTTTTAATTACACAGCACCCTGCCCTATGAGTGACCTAGGGCCTACCTTAGGAGTGGCTTATATAAAATAAAAGGGGAGTTTAATGCTTGGCAAAGGAGTTTAAATGCCAAGTCGTCATGGCAGTGCAACACTGCATTTAGGCTGCAATGACAGGCCTGGGACATGTTTTAGGGTGCTACTTAAGTGCTGCAGGCCCACTTGGTAGCAATTAATTTACTGGTTCTGGGTATATCGTATAAGTAAGGAAACAGGCTTTTTGCAGGTTCCCCCACTTTTTGCCCCCATTTTGACTACTAGCTGCTGTTTTTTCAACTCTGAGAGTACACTGAGGCCTGCTAACCAGACCTCAGTGCCGGTGCTCTTACCCATTGCAAAGAATATGTCGAATTGGCTATTCCCAATTGGCAAATACTGACTTACTTATAAGTCCCTGATATGTGGTACCCAGGGTACCAAGGGCAGGTAAGGCAGAGTGTCCACCTGGGCTGCAGCATCGAATGTGACACCCTGTGTGTGACAAAATACAAACTGGCTCCCAGTGTGCCACTGCAGATTGGAAGGGCAGTTGTCACACTGCCAGTTCAACTTTGCAATTACCATTAAAGCCGCCACTTCCCTTAAGGATATATGTGAGACTCCCCTAAGGAAGGCCTAAAGAGCCCTAAGGCAGGGAGCTGTATATTACTAAGTAGGACATGTAGTTTATATGTGCTTTACACTTGGGGGCTTATTTACAAGCCCCTTGCGCCGCCAGTACGTCACTTTTCCCATATTAAAAGTGACCCACTGGCAGCGCAAGGGGCTTGTAAATAAGCCCACTTGTCTAAGCCTTGCTGCTCGAAGGCACAGCTACCCAGGGTTGAGCTTAAGGTTTTACAAACGAGCCTGACTGGACCCATTAAAGGTTTTGCGAGTGTATTCCACGATAAGGCTACCTAGCCATATCATATAATACACCTAGATCCTCACAGTACACCATTCTACAAGGGACTTATAAGTAACTTAAATATGTCAATTTCATGGACGCCAATCAAACAATGTTAAGGGGAGTGAGCCCACGCACTTCAGCACTGGTTAGCAGTGGTAAAGTGCACAGAGTCCTAAGGCCAACAAAAACGAAATCCAGCAAGAATTGGGGGTAAGTAGGCAAAACATCTGGGGGGAAGACCACCCTAAGGCTGACAGGTCGAACAATCATTTTAATAAATTCCAGATGACCCTTTCAGGATAAATGTTAAAAGAAACAATTTTTAATCAGAGTCAGTTTTCTGCTTTATATTTTCTAACTTACATTTATCATTTAACTTATAGCCTGACATCTTAGAATATAAGTGGAATTCTGAGACAAAGTGGGAAATGTTCTATTTGGGTCACTAACATATAAAAGAAAGTCTTCTGCGTAAGCCTCATATTTAATTTCCTCCTTCCCAGACTGAAAACCTTTGATATTTTAATATATTGCGTACCATAGAAGCGGGTAACAATAAACATCCCTTATTCAGCACCAAGATGGCCCAAGGGTGAACATGCACTTTACAAAATACATGTGTTAATATTAGAATTCTGATTTAATTTAGCCAATAAGAGTACTACGGGTAAATTAAACAAAAGGAGTGAAAGAAAACACCCCTGACTAGTCCCTCTTCTGAGGACACAAACAGGGGATTGAAGACCACTAACAAAAACAGCAGCTTTTGGAGTGTCATATAATAGGGAGTCAAAGCTAGCAAAATTAGGGCAAAACCATGACATTTTAGAGCATTAAACATAAATCACAATTTAAATGATTGAAAGCTTTTTCAGCATCTAAAGTAATAGCTGCAAAAAAGGGGATTTAAGAAGTGGGGATTTACTGGCTACACTTAATAGGGATCAGTCATCATCATAAAAGCGTTCCTCCATAACAAGACCACAGCGCTCATTGTTGCTCCAACTGGGCAGAAGAATTCGAGCCACAAGTCAAGGACTTTTGCAGAAATGTTACGGTCCGAGTTCATTCGGAAACATGTTGATAATTCTGAAGTAAATGTTTGTCTTTACCGGGTCTTACAATTAAACACATTTTGAAACCTTCTAAAAAGGTACTTTTAGCACAACCAGCTTTAGGAAAGGGGTTGTATAACTCCAGAAAGTTAGGAGATAGCAAGCTAGACAAATAAGAAACCAATCTGTAGAAAAAACACCAAGTTGGGAGATGTCCCTTTCATACACGAGGCGATGGTACTGATGAGCTCTTCAAAAGTCAAATCATTTCCTGAAGAGTTTGAATCTAATGTCTCATAAGGGGATCTACAGGCAGAATAAAAACATGAGCCACATCACAAGAATCAGTGGTGACATCTGGAGTATCAAGGCTGCTTTTCCCCTTCTCCCAACACCAAGGTTTATTTTTATTTTATCCTCTGCCTCTCCTCTGTTGTCCCATTCAGTCCTTTTATTTTAGGTCATGCTTCTTTAAAAGGGGGCTGACTTAGAGGTTATCTAGGACTTTAATTAGCCCCCTATGTAAATATTCCTCTTTGCCGCCACCGCCCCTCCCCCTCTCCCCCTTGTCACTTTGTCCCAGCATGCCCCTCCTGCTCCCTTGACTTCGTGTTGCCTTTGCCAATGCTTGATGAATTGCTTCACAAGGATTGGCAAAGGCTTCACGGCTCTGATATCCAGGTCGTGCATTCCAGGGTTGTGGAGACCTATCGAGGGATATCAGTAAACACCTTGGCACTGATTATCACTGCCTTCCCCCGGTACACGCGGCTGGTACCTCACTCTGCTCGGCACCGGTGAGACCCGGCCCACTTAAAGCCCTGACCTTGGCACTGATTATCACTGCCTTCCCCCGGTACACGCGGCTGGTACCTCACTCTGCTCGGCACCGGTGAGACCCGGCCCACTTAAAGCCCTGACCTTGGCACTGATTATCACTGCCTTCCCCCGGGACACGCGGCTGGTACTTCGCTCTGCTCAGCACCGGTGAGACCCGGCCCACTTAAAGCCCTGACCGTGGCACTGATTATCACTGCCTTTCCCCGGGACACGCGGCTGGTACCTCACTCTGCTCGGCGCAGGTCAGTGCTTGCCCTCCTTCCCTTGCTGATCAGTGCACAGCCTCACGTCTGCCAGAGCACAGGAGCTGGACAGCCATGTGTGCTCATTTTGGCAATGATGGGGTAGAGCTGTGCTGAAAGGAGGAGCGCTCCTCCTTTCAGCCCAACTCTCACCACTGCCAAGTAGTGGGGAGGCAGAGGGGTGGGATTGGGAGCCCCTGTAGCCTGAATCACCACATTGGATTATCTAGTGTATACATTATTTCCGTGATGGCGACTTCAAGTGAAAACGGGCATAACGATGCTCTCCGGTGGCGTAGCTAGGCACTCTGCCGCCCGTGGCGGTCCCTGCCTTTTGCCGCCGCCGAGCACCTAAGCGCGGGGGGGGGGGGTGCTGGCGATAAATTTACCCGCCGCCCCCAAATCTCGTGCCGCCCCCTCCGCCCCCCCCTTGCTACGCCCGGTTAAATGCACTGTTAATGTGCGCCTCACCCCTATAACGACGACTGCTCAGCCTCCAGGGTATGGAAAAGCTGCTCAGACTGAGGATCTAAGCAGTTCAGGAGTGGTGCTCACGTGGATTGGAGACATCCTTTCCTCACGTGCACTAAATGAAAAATGTTTTGCGCAAGAACACTACAAATGTGCGTAATAATTCCCATATCATAGCAAAGACTGATGGGAAACCATGTGTTCCTCTGAACCTGAGAATAGCATCGACATGTGGACAACGGTTGTTCTGGAATTATTAAGAAAAATAAATGGCAGAGATCAGAGGGTCTGAATCAATCCCCTCCAAGTAATGATTTCCAAGTGCCAATGAGCACAAAGCCCAACAAATAACCAATCAATGAAGATTTTATCAAATTTTTAAAGGACTCAAAAGGTGCTCCAAAGACAAAATGTGGAGACGCTCTGCGTGTGAGTTGCGAACAGGAGACACACAATGAACAATGACAACTCAGACGTGTTAACAGTTTGAGGGTTACCACAGGCACAACTCATATTGGTATTAATCATTAAAAGGAAGCAATTTATATATATCGAGCAGTCCAAAAAATCAAATTTATCGATGTTTCGAACCCCAAAAAATGAATTAGAATGGGTCTTCATCAGGACAAGATTTAGGGTGCACCCTGTATATTCTGGAAGTAATTCCGCAAAAACGAAGGCATGTAAGACAAAGTGGGTTCAAATTACACATCGGAGTGCAGGAGCAAGTGATACACACGACTCACTGACCACCCTAAAGGGCAGGCTGTGTCGAGGAATCCCCTATACACTGTCCTTGCAGCCACAAATGCTCACTGTGTTTGAACTTTAGTGTCTGTGAAAACATTCCAAACAGAAAAGCACACCTTTAAACCATACGACTACATGTATGGGTGGATGGTGCCAGTTTGATTTAAGGTGTGATAAGTGTATTTAATAAACCCCGCATACTAACAGTACTTGAATGATACAAATGGAATAACTAAACACTGAGCACCAACCTTGGTGTTATGGAAGGGAGTAGTATGTAACCCTCAGTCTTTGAAGTGCATAATATTCAATCCTGGACTGAGATCCTTGCTTGCACTAGGGCCCATCACGCTCTTTCTAAACCACTGCAGAGAATGTGCTATTCGAGAATGTTTCCTTTAAAAAAAATTGTTACTTTCAATAAATGTAACTCAAATCAGAGATATAATTGCATGTACTTAATTGAAACCCTGAGAAATGCAGAAAAATATGTGTTCTTGTATTTTAAAGTCCTTTTATCATATTTCTTCATGGCGTTTGTCACCTGTTTGACATCTTTTATGGGTCGATTTGTGCTTTGGGTCTTCAAGCCAATCCAGACCCCTGGATACACTTTCCCCATGCTGTTTGCCCCCCCCCCACACACCAGAAATGTAGTGGCTCCAGAAAAGCGCGATAACACTTGGAAGAGCAGTCAGAGTTGGCAGCCTGAGCAAAACTGACCCATCATCAAGCGGGGACCAGTTCCTACCCTTAGCTGGCCACTGCGCCAAGAGTAGAGTTTCCGAGATTGACGACTGGACGTGTAATTTGGTAGTTATTTTCTCAACCAATATTTGTCAGTCAGTCGTTGAAGCATATTGTATTTTAAGGAGAACAAGGAAGAAATTTAGGGCTGATGCGAGTGCCTTTTAATGGAACAGTCTCCCCTACACCATGCCCGTCATGTTCCCTCATCCGTTCTCTTCCTCTCCCACTGGTCTCCTCCATTGCCATCACCCCGTCTTTCTTCGTCACCCCCGCCCATCATTTTCCCTCATTTCTTTTCTTCCATTCTCCTTCACTCTCTTCACACTGCTTCTCTGTTCCCTCCCCGACCACTCATTAATTCATTAAATTAATTAATTCCTGATGTGTAAAGCGCAATTTATCACCCCTAAGGGTATCCAGGCGCTGGCGGCCGTCGGGGAGATTGAGTGAGCTATTGCCCAGAGTCACATGATGCTGAGCTGAGCTGAGCTGCCGCCGGCGATCGAACTGTGACTCCCGCGCTCTGGAGTAAGCCGCTCTGGCCGCTGCACCACACCTCTGCCTTATCACTCATCACCGGATCATCACCCTCCTTTCTCAACAGCCTCATCCTCGACCTCCACCCTTCCCTAATCCGTATCCTCCACTCACCTCCCATCATTGAGTTTGCACACGATCACTCCGTCCCAAATGTAATGCCTGGGACAAGGATGACCTGGACTAAGGGTAGTGAATATTACTGGTAAGTAACCTGTGCATACCCCATTTCCCTCATCTCAATCAATCAAAGGGGTTTGTGTAGCGCTGCTTGTCATCAGTGAGGGGATCCAGGCGCTGGGGTTTCTGCTGCTGGGTGGAGTCAGTTGAACAGCCAGGTTTTCCAATCCTTTCTGAATTCCTGCAGGGAGGGGGAGACCGCTCCAGGTGTTAGTCATTACATTACAACGAGCAGCTCAATATTATTTTCATTGAGGGCAGGACATACATTTTTTTCCCAGTGCTTGTTGCACCACTCTTGTCTAAGAAATGAAAGGCTGAGTAGCAAGATTTGAGTTTCTAAAGCAACCGCTTGTAGGAGCATCTCAGCAGCAGATTGTATGAGCAGCTCAGCGGCACGTGCATTAGCCCACTATATTATCAATTTAGGACCAAGAGGTTTTATCTATTCATGTGATATAAAGAGAGAATTTGTAGAGAGAGTAAATGCTGTCACTGGTGTCCCAAGATACAGAGTCTGTTCTTTGGGAACCTTCTACTTGTCTTAGCAGGCTCCACCTTCTGTGAGCACCTCAGGGGGTCGGCAGTGGGCAGGGCAGAGCCAACACATGCTGCTAGTGCTACCAGAGGAGAGTGCCCGTCCTGTTCTTCCGGTGATGGGTACTTGCACTGCTCCTGCCCATGCGGCAGCTGGGTTGTGTTAGGGAAACTTGTCAAAAGTCTCCTACTTCAGAAAGTTCAAGACGTGTGGCATTGGCTGGGTTTTTTTCCCCAATAGAGCCACCAGTTAAGAAGAGCGTCACAGCACACCAACCACTACCAACTCGGATTGGAAAATAAAACGAAAAAAAGCCTTGGCGTCATTTTGTAGGCACGCCTACTAAATGACGTGGGCAGCCGTGTCACAGGCTTTCTTTATTCTTCTTTACACATGCTGCACAGCATCGGGGATGTTGCAGCGCGTCGCTGTACACCATTAGCTAAGCCAATAGGTCCCAAAGTCATGACCTTTGGCTTTGCCAATGCTTGTTTTGAAATCTCTTTAAACTAGTGCATTGAATAGTTTACATTTATTAACTCTGCTCCTTTGCTGTGTATTTTTGTAAATACCAGCCGCATTCTATGCCATGGTTAGCACTTCAGAGGCTATTACTAGTCCCCAAGTTTAACAGGTCAAAATGGGCAGAAAATATTACAGAATAGTCAATGCCTTCAAGTGGAACAAACTCCCTCCCTTTGACAAGACAGCAGAACCTCCTCAAATTATAAAAAAAATCCTTAAAGACTTGGGGGCAGATTTACAAGCCCCTTGCGCCACTTTTGCGTCATTTTTAACATGGGAAAAGTGACGCAAAAGTGGCGCAAGGGCCTTGTAAATCTGCCCCTTGGTATTTAGCTGCAAGCACTGCTCTGTTGGTAATCTTTACCAGCCCATGTGTTTCAAGGCATTGAGCGACAGCGCCTAGAGACATTGTTTCTGGGAGTCAGTGCGCTCTCTTTGTCACCCTCTAGATAGAGAGGACACAGCCAAATTTTCAATTTACAGGTCAGCGGGCAGAGGCCGGCTTTCAAGGCGTCATCAGCCCATGTCTTAAACTCCTGATAGTTTAAGAAGCCTCCATGTCCTTTCGTCCTGTGCCCTCCAGACAGTGAGGGATGGTGACCAAAACACCAACCACCACCTGAGGCGGAGCCACCCAAAGGGAAAATGCCCAACATAATACATGTCAACAACAAAATGTCAATAAATACTGATTTATACAATTCTAAAATGAATGTATATCACTTCACCCGCTCACGTATCGAATCAACTGACCATTCTCTTAACTTCTGTTCTAATCTCCACACTAAGGGATCCAATGTAAGCAGTTATTCAGCGGCGGCTTCTCTGTAATGGCGTAGGAGCTTCGCCCCACTGCTGAGAGCCAGCAGGTGAACAATAAAATTATAATCAAACAATTTTATTATCATTTTATTTTTCACTGATTGAGCAGAGTCTGGGCCGAGTCCGGGGCGGGTGCGGGTCCATCCTCTACAGCAGCATAGGGGACGAGTGGTGCAAGTGTGCATGTCGGGTTGGTTGGCTGTCTTGGGAGGGCCAAACACACATGCGCACTTAGATTTCTTCAACTCGAGCTGTGCTGCACAGCCGGGTGGAGAAGAGGCACAGTCTCCCTGTCCCTCAGTGAGTGTCAAACCAGCCCGTTCAGACCAATCCTGGTGCTTCTCTCATGCTGGGTAATAGCATTACCAGTATGAGAGCAGTGTCTGGATTCAGTGGGGATTCTGGGAGTCTGTGCAGTGTGGTCCATGGACTGCCGGGAGCAGAGGAGCACCGTGGCAGTAACCGGCAGCGGCAGGTAAGTACTTTATTATTTTTTTTATTATTTTCCCCCCACGCTGCCTCACCACTTTTTCTTGGCAGCAGCCGCCACTGCAGTTATTTCCATTTTCTCCTGCTCAGAATTCATTCCGGGATCTTGTTTAAGGACTGTGAAAGAACAGAGGCATTTTAAAAAGGAAGTTCTCATTGAGAAGGCGTTGCCTGGCCCTGCTTGGCTTCCTTACTTGTCTGCTCTGACCCTCCAGCCAGGCCCTTCCCTTTTGGACTTTGCATCGCTGCTGCCCGTCCTGAGGTCCAGTCTGTCTGTCTGCTCTTTCACTCACTTTCTCTCACACTTTTGGCCTCACTTTTGCCACTTTTTCCTTTCATTGACCACTTCTGCTGCTTTTTTTTGCTCTTTCTTGCCCCACTTTGGCCATTTTTTCTTTTCTTTGCCAATTATGACTTTTTTTTCAACATCTGCCTGTTTATTCCCGGCTTGTTGCCCCCTGCACCACGCTCTCACCTGCTCCTTCCTGTCACTGACAGTTGCACCTCTCCCGCCGCACATCCTGGGGCCACCCAGCCCTGCCCACGATCCCCAGGATCTTCTCCCTCCCACAGCACCTTCTTAAAGCAGCCACTCGCACGTCGCAGATGCACCAAAGGCAAGCCCACCAGCAACCACCTCACGCACGCCCAGTGCCAGGACCCCATGTCCACCTCCATCCCAGCATAGCCCAAGGCAGTACCTCGCCATAGCCCTCCATGCTCTGAACTCTGGGCACCTCTCCTCGCAGTGCTGTCTCACTGCTCCAGCCCCCGCTCCCCCCTCAGATCCCTCCACTCAACATTGGCACCCCGCGCCCAGCAACAGACATGCACCGCATCCACCCCTCACCGGCCTGTGTCCTACTGAACACCCACTCGATTACCAAACACTCGAAATCTGTGACCTCCTTCGTGACCGCTCTCTGGACCTACTCTTTCTCACAGAGACATGGCTCAATCCAACCTCAGCCATGACGTCGCAACAGCCATTCCACCCAGGTTACAAGATCACAAGACAGGGCGAGCAAACCTGAAGGAGAAATTGCAATCATCTACAAGGAATACATCCATTGCTCCCTCACTGAGTGTGACTCCTGTGACAAACTGGAACAACTGGCATTCAAACTTAGCATCTCCAACACCACCCGGGGAGGAGGCCTGCTTTACCAGCCTCCTGGACCAAGAGCTGATTTTGGAAACTCCATCACAGATATTATCGTCCTCATTGTACTCAACTCAAGCTCCTTAATCTTAATTAGTGACCTCAATTCCACCTGATGGACCTCATTGACCCAAACACCACCAACCTCCTGGACAACCTGAACACACTCAGACTTTCCCAATCAGTGAAAGGCCCCACTCACACCAGCAGCCATCCGCTGACCCTATTTTCACAAACTCCACTGGCATCACAGTGGACAGGCTCACCATACTCACCCAGACCTACCATTCCCTCATCCACTTCAACATATGCCTCAACCACCAACAAAGAACCGCCCCGTCTAAAACCACCTGCCGTAACTGAAACACAAACTCTGAAGAGACCTGGTCCACAGAACAGCGAAACCACAGCCCGTTGCACCAAGATAACCTCATCCATTCAATCAACAATTTCAACTAATAGATCATCTCCTGTGCAGATGCCCTGGCTCATCTCAAATAGTAACCACCACAAGGCTTCACCTCAAGCGTGCTGGTACACCGACAACCTGTGACTCCCCAAGCGCCGCTGCAAACAGCTCGAGCACCGCTGGAGACTCACCCATAATAACACTGAAAGCAAACCTACAAATCAGTCCTCCAACAATACCACCACCAACTAGGTCACCAAGTTCTTAGCACGGACTGAGTGGACAGAGAACAGCCCCAACAACTCTAAGGAAATCTTCTCTATAGTTAATTAATTTTACCTCAGCTGCTGCAGGCTCCACTCAGGAGCTCTGCTCCCAGCTCTGCAACAAGATAAGCACCATCTACAAAAACTTTGCACCCCAACCAAACACCTCCACTCTGGCAGACCTTCTTCAAGACAGTGACAGCACTGCAGGAACCAGCCTGACCATCTGGCCATTCATCATCTATCCAGAAACCGCCGCTTCCAAGTGCTCCATCCACTCAGTAGCCCCATCAGACCCTGCCCACACTCTAGTCCATCCGCACCAAGCTCCCCCAATCCTCAAAGATAGCTACCTTCCTGGACTCCGGGAAACAGGCCACCCCACTACTGAAGAAACCTCCAGCAGACCAACTACTCCAGCTAACTACAGACCGATCTCCTTGCTACCCAACAAAGTGAAAGTGCTGGAGAAACACATCAACAAGAGACTAGCAGAGTTCCTCAATGACAACCAACTCCTCGACCCATCCCATCAGGCTTCCGACCGAATCAGAGTACCAAAACCACCCTCATCACCGCCATTGACGACATCTGGACCATCATTGACCCAGGCAACACCGCGGCCCTCATCCTCCTTGACCTCTCTGCGGCTTCCAATACAGTTTCCCATCCAATCCTCATCCAACACCTCCATGAGTCAGGAATTTGAAAAACAACACTTCGGTGGAACAGCTCCTTTCTCACAGAACTAGTGCAGAAAGTCCGCCTAGCCCCGTACACCTCCAAACCCACTGAGCTGATCTTCGGAGTATCCAAGGACTCATCGCTCAGCCGTGCACTCTTTATCAGCTATATGGTGCCGCTTGCCAACATCGTCTGAACCTATGGACTCAACATCATCTCCTACCCAACACACAACTCTTCCTCTCCCAGGACCCCACCAGCGCACAAGCGAAGTGTATGTTAGAACTCACCCTCTGGATGAGATCCAACTGACTGAAGATCAATTTGGATAAATGGAGGTGGTACTCTACGGTAAGGACCCAACACTCTGGTCTTTGGCTTGGTGGCCATCTGGACTGGGACCCACTCCCACCCCGTCCAGCCAAGCCAGGAGGCTAAGGATCGTGGTCGACAACCAACTATCGATGTCCAGCCAAGTCAACTTGATTAACTCTTTCTGTTTCAACACCCTCAAGGTCCTCAGGAAAATCTTCAGGCGGCTTCCTCTCAACACCCGCGAACAATCACTCACACACTTATCACCAACAAGCTGGAATACATCGGACTCTCTGCCCAGTTCACCAAGCAGGTCTTGACTATTCAGAATGCAGCAGCTAGACTCACACTCAACCTGCTACAAGTCCTACAAACTATCCACAAGTGCTCAGACTACTCATACACAGATGCAAAGCACTGCACAACCTAGGTGCGGCGTACCTAAACAGCCGCATCAGCTTCCGCACACCAACCAGACAGACAACTCTGGTCAGCTAACTCCACTGCTCGAATCTGCCACCACATTGGAACGGCTAGAGACTGACACCGTACTATCTATGGCTCCTGATGCAGGGAATAAACTTTCCTTCACATTAGGACTGGTAGCTCAGTCCCAGAATTCTGGAAGAAACTGAATATGTGGCTCTTGGAATAGGCCTCAGTCGGAGCAGCACCCCTCCCCCTTCTACTCAGTGCCAGGATACCCTCCTGGGTGAGATGTGCGCTTTACAAGTACACATATAACATAAGGATGATGGCTGCGGACGCAATCCTTGAAGACTTCCTGGCTCCTAGCCTGGATAAGAAACCCTTTAAAAAACATAATACAAGAAAAATGCTCCTGTGGGTCCTGTTTCTTTAAACTTGTGGTAAAGTCATCTGTGTTTGCAGTTCCCAAGGTCACCCTGCCCGAATGCCCAACATGTACAACCATGCCAGGATCATTCGCATGAAATGTGCGGTTTTCGGAGTCACTGGTCCATCCTTGGCAGGCTTTAGACAGCCCTGGCTTCAGAAGAGCCAGAGTCCCACGTCGCAGCCTTACAGATCTCAGGGACACAGTTCCCAGTTTCTGCTCCTCCTCTGATACGGTGAACCTGTTTGTAAACTGTTTACTCCAGTTCAGGCTGTCACAATATCAAGTGCAAAGCTGCATACTGCTTATAAGTATTCATGTCTCTGTAAGTATCTTTAAAACATCCATATTTCCTGCAATACAGGATACTAACAGCCTCATTTGTAGTTGAAGAAAATCTGTTTTTTGGGGGGTTAGCTGGAGCAGAAAGAGCACTTGGGCATTGCACATTTTCCTCATATTTAAACCCTGAGGTCCGCGCTGGGGGCTAAAGAGTGGTGAACACATCCTTGAAAATGAACATTTTTACCTTGACAGTGCACTGAAAGACACGTGCGCATGCGCACTGCTTCCTGCTTTTAGCACGGGGGGCTGAACCGGTCGGGCATACTGGACGCATTCGGGTGCGGCCACCTGAAGCGCTAGAAAAAAGCATCTTTACAGAAAGATGGGGGGCCATAAATACTGCGCTTTTTCACTATTCGCCCAAGCGGAAGTGCTACTAATGTGCAGTGTCACGGTGAAAGGTGCCACTCCACTACCTTTGTTCACCATGTGCCGGATCTATAACACAGCTCGGGGCTCTGCCATAAATACATCATCATTCATAATTACAGCAAGGGCAGGCAACCTATCAGAGACATTTCATCCCCTCTGGTACCCAAAGAGTAGCTCAATATTAAAAATAGACAGTGCGTGACGGCTGGTCACCGGTTCGATTCCTGGTGATGGCCAACCTGTGATCACTATTTCGGCACAAGCGGAGGCACTTAATTGTCAACACCGGCGCTTGTGAGAGTCTGCCACAAGGTGGCGCTGCCTGGCTAATTTAGAGATCACCACAACAACAGTTAACCCCTTCGCTGCTAGGCCTTTTCCCCCTCTGTGCTAAGCCTTTTTTAGGTCTCGCCTGAGCCAGCGCGCATGCGCTGCTCTGGCGAGACTTTTAGTAAGCGGGTTTTGGAAGTGCAAACAGTGGCTTTTGCTGCGGACTAGCCTGCGTTCACGCGAGCGTGCACGCGCGATCAGGCGCCATATGGCTTCCCTCGCCATCTGGACGCTCGCGTGAACGCAAGCTGGTCGCCAGCAAAAGCCACTGTTTGCACTTCGAAAACCCTCTTCCTCGTGATTACTTTCACGGCCGCGCGGCCGTGTAAGTTTCATGGCCGCGCGGCCAATGCTTGTTTTTTATTATTGTGTAAATGTGCCTTTGTATAATGTGTAGCCGTATACTAGTTAGTAAGCATATGTTTGTTAAAACGAAGCATGCTTATTTGTGCGGCCCGATAGGAACGCAACGGAGCTAGGGAGACGTATGTTAGGCTTTTTTATTATCGTACTTTTGTTATTAGCAGACTCCTAATAGCCCCTCGGGACTGGTGCCTCTCCTCGCTTCAGCCCCCCAGCCTCGGAGCGCCCTTGCTCTGCTGTGAAAGGCTGCACTAAGCTATGTTGTGTTATGTGATACAGTGCTACGGGGTATAATTCAACACTATGGTGCTTTATAAAAATAGTGTGACATTTGTCATACACAAACAAGCTCTGTAACTGCACTGTCCGTTGAAAACAGGCAAAATGTGGCCACAGCCTCGGTGCGCTATTGTTGGCCGTTTACTGAATTCCATCTTGTTTACCCGGAAGGGCCTTTCTTTTGAAGTTCCTGCATTGTCTCAGTTACTTGTGCCTTCCTGCCTGTGTAGCCTCTCCCTGCAGGAGGGCAGCCCAGCCCCCAGGCTTCTCATCTGCGGAGTAATCTCGCTCTGCTGCTTGTGACTTTTCTATTTTATTTTTGGCAACATGGCGATTGGGTCCCGTGATTTATCCCATGGCAATACAATGCAGCCCCTCGAGCCAGCCAGCATGGCCCCTCTCAGCGTTGATTTAATTTTCTCAGTATTTGCCTTGCATGGCCATTTGGCGGCTAGTTAGGGAAAAATCAATAGGCAAAATATGGAAGTTCATTCAAATCTGTAAAAGCTGCAATAGAAATAGACAAAATACATCCAAATATTGGGTTCCAATGTATAAATAAATCATCAACAAAAAGTTGTCCCTCGTGAAGTGCGATAGTATATTTAGTTTACTTTTTTCCTTCTCATTTTAGGACGTGTTCCTCCATGTGTAACATTAAATACAGTACTACAATTACCAGAATGCAAAACGAACTTCACTGAGGCACTCTTCTTCGGACCCATGAGATGTTTTGAATGCGTGAGAACAGTCTCTGTTTGTTCTATTTGTGCATTGCAAATGCTTGTTTGCCTCTGCTCGCGCTATGTCCTACAGCAACCCCCCTTTCCCCCCCGCTGCTCCTTTTCAGGCTTGTTTTTTAGGTCTCGGCCTGCACCAGCGCTTGCGCTGGTCTGGCCGAGAGTTTTAGTAAGTGGGTTTTGGAAGTGCAAACACTGGCTTTCGGCTGGCGACCAGCTTGAGTTCACGATGGCGTGCACGCGCAGCTGCCATCTGTTGTTTCCTATCTCTTCCTCATTTCCTCGTCATGGCTCATTAACTCTCTGGACTCTGATGTTTCAATCGCAGCAGCAGCTCACATTACCAACTGAGGGCCCTGGACTACAGTCACATGAAAAACAACAGCGATTAGCATTGAAATGCAAGCTTTTTTTTGTCTAGTTAGAAATATTGCTTCGGTGGGTTGATTTCACCTTATATCGCTATTTGTTTTATATTGGGAGTCACAGCCTAATTACCAGTATTTTTGTCTCTCACTGTTTTTTTTAAAAATATTTATTCGCGCAAAGCACAAAGTTATATTTAAGGTTACTTTTTCCGCGTCACTTCTTCACTCTATTTAAACTCCACACCCCCCACTCTTATTGTCTCTCTCCTTCTCTCTCTCTCCCTCTCTAATTCTCTCTCTACTTAATTAACTCTCCCCTCTCTATCTTTTTTAGCCTTTCATTCTCTCTCACCCCTTTATCTGTTTCTCTTTCAAACTCCTTCATTCACTCTCTCTCTCCCCTTCTTTCTCTCTCTCTATCCCGCTCCACTCTTTATTCTATGTACACCCTTTCTCTCTCTCTCTTTCTCTCTCACCACCCTCTCTAATTGGGCATTATATCTTCACTCTATCTCTCACTCGGCAACACCACAGCATCACTCAGCGCAACCACTCAGCACCACCACAGCATCTATCAGCATCACCACAGCACCACTCAGCACCACCACACCACCACTCAACACCACCACAGCATCACTCAGCATCACCACAGCATCACTCAGCACCACCGCAGCATCACTCAGCACCACTACAGCATCACTCAGCACCACCACAGCATCACTCAGCACCACCACAGCACCACTCAGCACCACCACAGCACCACTCAGCACCACCACAGCACCACAACAGCACCACTCAGCACCACCACAGCACCACTCAGCACCACCACAGCATCACTCAGCATCACCACAGCATCACTCAGCACCACCACACCACCACTCAGCACCACCACAGCATCACTCAGCACAGCACCACCACAGCATCACTCAGCACCACCACAGCACCACTCAGCACCACCACAGCATCACTCAGCATCACCACAGCCCCACTCAGCACCACCACAGCACAACCACAGCACCACCACAGCATCACTCGGCACCACCACAGCATCACTAAGCACCACAACAGCATCACTAAGCACCACCACAACACCACTCAGCATCACCACAGCATTACTCAGCAGTACCACAGCATCACTCTGCACCACCACAGCATCACTCTGCACCACCACAGCATCACTCTGCACAACCACAGCATCACTCTGCACCACCACAGCATCACTCTGCACCACCACAGCATCACTCTGCACCACCACAGCATCACTCTGCACAACCACAGCATCACTCAGCACAACCACAGCATCACTCAGCAACACCACAGCATCACTCAGCAACACCACAGCATCACTCAGCACCACCACAGCATCACTCAGCACCACCACAGCATCACCACAGCACCACTCAGCACCACCACAGCATCACTCAGCATCACCACAGCATCACTCAGCACCACCACAGCACCACTCAGCACCACCACAGCACCACTCAGCACCACCACAGCACCACTCAGCACCACCACAGCATCACTCAGGACCACCACAGCATCACTAAGTACCACAACAGCATCACTAAGCACCACCACAGCATCACTCAGCACCACCACAGCATCACTCAGCACCACCACAGCATCACTCAGCACTACCACAGCATCACTCAGCATCACCACAGCATCACTCAGCACCACCACACCACCACTCAGCACCACCACAGCATCACTCAGCACCAGCACAGCACCACCACAGCATCACTCAGCACCACCACAGCACCACTCAGCACCACCACAGCATCACCACAGCCCCACTCAGCACCACCACACCACCACTCAGCACCACAACAGCATCACTAAGCACCACAACACCACTCAGCACCACCACAGCATCACTCAGCACCACCACAGCATCACAGCACCACCACAGCATCACAGCAGCATCACAGCACCACCACAGCACCACTCAGCACCACCACAGCATCACTCAGCATCACCACAGCACCACCACACCACCACTCAGCATCACCACAGCACCACCCCAGCATCACTCAGCACCACCACAGCATCACTCAGCACCACCACAGCATCACTCAGCACCACCACAGCACCACCTCAGCATCACTAAGCACCACCTCAACACCACTAAGCACCACCACAGCATCACTAAGCACCACCTCAACATCACTCAACACCACCTCAGCATCACTAAGCACCACCTCAACATTAGAATAGGCAGGAAGAAGTTGCCAACATTGCAACGACAAAATAAACGACAAGACCTTTCTTATGTTTATTCTTTTTTAATTGGGTCATTCAGTTGTACATAATGTCGTCTTAGTTATATATAAAGTAACAAAAATGCTTATAAGTCTTTTTTATTATAACTTTTCAACATGCTGCACAGCAGCCACAATGCTCTTAAAAACATTGGCAAAACCAATAGCTCTGCCTAAACACTTATAAGGCCCCAAAGGCGAGACCTATTGGCTAATAGGTCTCGCCTTTGGGACCGTATATGTGTTTAACCAGGTGTCAGTTATGCAGCACAATTGTTGCATGGCTAAACACTTCTAAGGTCCCAAAGGCGAGACCTATTGGCTATGCCAATGCTTGTTTGGCTATTTGGGGTAGTTCGCGCTTAGGCCCCTGTAACGTTTTGACCACATAAGGTATCCACGCCAAATTTGCGTCCTTTTTTTCCAACATCATGGGGATTCTAAAGGTACCCAGGGTTTGTGGATTCCCCTGGAGGGGACCCAGAAATTAGCCAAAATACAGCTACATTTTGTTTTTTGGGGGAAAAATGGGGAAAAAGGGCTCCAGATGAAAGCATCTGGTTTTTTCCCTGCAAATGGTATAAAAAAAAAAGGGGTTGTGGTGCTGAATTCACCATCTTCCCAGCTTTCAGGGACAAGCAGACTTTTGTCAGAAAACCCAAAAATTTTACACAAAATTTTTGGCATTTTTCTGGGTCATAGCCTATTTTTGCTATTTTTTGTGCTTTCAACCTCCTTCCAGTTAATGGTAGAAATGGGTATGAAAGCAATAATGGATCCTGGAGAGCTATACAGTTTAGAAAAGTAGACACAATTCTGAATTCAGCAAGGGGTCATTTGTGTAGATCCTTCAAGGTTTCTTCATAGAAACTAACAGTTAAATATAGGAAAAATGGAAAATTAGTTGAAAAAAACAGCCATTTGTGTCAACGTTTTCACCTGTAACTTCTTCTAATTATGACAGCTGTATGAAAGCAATATACCATTACATCCGCTGGACCTTTCTGGTTGTGGTGATATATAGGACTTGTAGGTTCACCAAGAACCCGACGAACCCAGAGCCAATAACTGAGCAGCATCTTGCAATGGTTTTTTATTATCTACCGGGTATATAGCAATTATTTTGGGAAAATGTATACATGGAAAAATTGGTATGAAAGACACCTATGTATTTCTGAAATGGGAACAAAATATAGAGTTTAGAAATAGTAGATATTTGCACATTTCCGAAATTGGGAGTACCCATACTAGCATGAGAATTATAGGTCATTTTTCAAAATGACTTCTTTTTTACACATTGTCTTTAATTTGGAAGGCAGAAATGCATCGAAAGTCAATAGGTAATAACAGTTGCTCTACAATTCTGTGTTACCCTAAGTCTCCCGAGAAAAATGGTACCTCACTTGTGTGGGTAGGCCTAGTGCCCGCGACAGGAAACGGCCCAAAACGCAACTTGGACACACCACATTTTAACAGTGAAAAATTACCCTTTTTTTGCAAAGTGCCTAGCTGTAGTTTTTGAACCCTAGCTCTGCCGGCACCTAAGGAAACCTAGCAAACCTATACATTTTTGAAAAATAGACACCCAGGGGAATCCAGGATGGGGTGACTTGACTGGCTCTCACCAGGTTCTGTTACCCAGAATCCCTTGCAAACCAAAACAATTGTAAAAAAAAACAAATGTTCCTCACATTTCTGTGGTGGAAAGTTCTGGAATCTGCGTGGATCCACAAAATTCCACCCACCCCGCGTTCCCCAAAGTCTTCCTAGAAAAATGGTACCTCACTTGTGTGGGTAGGCCTAGTGCAGGCGACAGGAAACAGCCCAAAACGCAAGGTGGACACACCACATTCTCAGAGTGAAAAATGAACCTTTTTTTGCAAAGTGCCTAGCTGTAGTTTTTTAACCCTAGCTCTGCCGGCACCTAGGGAAACCTAGCATACCTATACATTTTTGAAACCTAGACACCCAGGGGAATCCAGGATGGGGTGACTTGACTTGCTCTCACCAGGTTCTGTTACCCAGAATCCCTTGCAAACCTAAAAAATTGTCAAAAAAACCACATTTTCCTCACATTTCTGTGGTGGAAAGTTCTGGAATCTGCGTGGATCCACAAAATTCCACCCACCTCGCGTTCCCCAAAGTCTAAAGAGAAAAATGGTACCTCACTTGTGCGGGTAGTCCTAGTCCCCGCGACAGGAAACGGCAAAACACGCATGGTGGACGCACCACATTTTCAGAGTGAAAAATGACCCTTTTTTTGCAAAGTGCCTAGCTGTAGTTTTTTAACCCTAGCTCTGCCGGCACCTAGGGAAACCTAGCAAACCTATAAATTTTTGAAAACTAGACACCCAGGGAATCCATGATGGGGTGACTTGACTGGCTCTCACCAGGTTCTGTTACCCAGAATCCCTTGCAAACCTAACAAATTGTCAAAAAAACACTTTTTCCTCACATTTCTGTGGTGGTAAGTTCTGGAATCTGCGTGGATCCACAAAATTCCACCCACACCGTGTTCCCCAAAGTCTTCGGAGAAAAATGGTACCTCACTTGTGTGGGTAGGCCTAGTGCCCGCGACAGGAAACGGCCCAAAACGCAAGGTGAACACACCACATTTTCAGAGTGAAAAATGACCCTTTTTTTGCAAAGTGCCTAGCTGTAGTTTTTGAACCCTAGCTCTGCCGGCACCTAGGAAAACCTAGCAAACCCATACATTTTTGAAAACTAGACACCCAGGGGAATCCAGGATGGGGTGACTTGACTGGCTCTCACCAGGATCTGTTACCCAGAATCCCTTGCAAACCTGAAAAATTGTCCAAAAAAACACATTTTCCTCACATTTCTGTGGTGGAAAGTTCTGGAATCTGCGTGGATCCACAAAATTCCACGCATCCTGCGTTCCCCAAAGTCTTCCGAGAAAAATGGTACCTCACTTCTGTGGGTAGGCCTAGTGCCCGCGACAAGAAACGGCCCAAAATGCAAGGTGGACACACCACATTTTCACAGCGAAAAATGACCCTTTTTTTGTAAAGTGCCTAGCTGTAGTTTGTGAACCCTAGCTCTGCCCGCACCTAGGGAAACCTAGCAAACCTATACATTTTTGAAAACTAGACACGCAGGGGAATCCAGGATGGGGTGACTTGACTGGCTCTCACCAGGTTCTGTTACCCAGAATCCCTTGCAAACCTAAACAATTGTAAAAAAAAAACACATTTTCCTCACATTTCTGTGGTGGAAAGTTCTGGAATCTGCGTGGATCCACAAAATTCCACACACCCCGTGTTCCCCAAAGTCTTCCGAGAAAAATGGTACCTCACTTGTGTGGGTAGGCCTAGTGCCCGCGACAGGAAACGGCCCAAAACGCAAGGTGGACACACCACATTTTCAGAGTGAAAAATGACCCTTTTTTTGCAAAGTGCCTAGCTGTAGTTTTTGAACTCTAGCTCTGCCGTCACCTAGGGAAACCTAGCAAACCTATACATTTTTGAAAACTAGACACTCAGGGGAATCTAGGATGGGGTGACTTGACTGGCTCTCACCAGGTTCTGTTACCCAGAATCCCTTGCAAACCTAACAAATTGTCAAAAGAACACTTTTTCCTCACATTTCTGTGGTGGAAAGTTCTGGAATCTGCGTGGATCCACAAAATTCCACCCACCCCGCGTTCCCCAAAGTCTTCCGAGAAAAATGGTACCTCACTTGTGTGGGTAGGCCTAGTGTCCGCGACAGGAAACGGCCCAAAACGCAAGGTGGACACACCACATTTTCAGAGTGAAAAATGACCCTTTTTTGCAAAGTGCCTAGCTGTAGTTTTGGAACCCTAGCTCTGCCGGCACCTAGGGAAACCTAGCAAACCTATACATTTTTGAAAACTAGACACCCAGGGGAATCCAGGATGGGGTGACTTGACTGGCTCTCACCAGGTTATGTTACCCAGAATGCCTTGCAAACCTGAAAAATTGTCAAAAAAACCACATTTTCCTCACCTTTCTGTGGTGGAAAGTTCTGGAATCTGCGTGGATCCACAAAATTCCACCCACACCGTGTTCCCCAAAGTCTTCGGAGAAAAATGGTACCTCACTTGTGTGGGTAGGCCTAGTGCCCGCGACAGGAAACGGCCCAAAACGCAAGGTGAACACACCACATTTTCAGAGTGAAAAATGACCCTTTTTTTGCAAAGTGCCTAGCTGTAGTTTGTGAACCCTAGCTCTGCCGGCACCTAGGGAAACCTAGCAAACCTATACATTTTTGAAAACTAGACACCCAGGGGATGCTAGGGAGGTATGGCTTGCGTGGATCCCCCAACGTTTTCTTACCCAGAATCCGCTGCAAACCTCAAATTTAGCTGAAAAAAATCACTTTTTCCGCACATTTTTGTGTGGAAAAGTTGTGGCATCACCGGGCTGACCCAAATTTCCTACCACCCAGCGTTCCCCCGGGTCTCCCGATAAAAATGGTGCATCACTCATGTGGGAGGCCCAAGTACCCACGACAGGCAAGGGCCCAAAACGTATTGAGGCGACATCAAAATTGCCTATCACAAAACGACCTGGTTTTGCAAGGGGGGTCACCTGGGTTTTTGGCCCCGTGCTCGGCGGCCATCTAGGGAAACCTACCAAACCCACACATTTCTGAAAACTAGACACCCGGGGGATTCCAGGGAGGTATAGCTTGCGTTTATCCCCCAACGTTCTCTTACCCAGAATCCCCTGCAAACCTCAAATTTAACTGAAAAACTCACTTTTCCCACACATTTTTTGTGGGAAAGTTGTGGCATCACCGGGCTGACACAAATTTCCTACCACCCAGCATTCCCCCAGGTCTCCCGGTAAAAATGGTGCCTCACTCGTGTGGGAGGCCCAAGTACCCGCGACAGGCAAGGGCCCAAAATGTATTGAGGCAACATCAAAATTGCCTATCACAAAACGACCTGGTTTTGCAAGGGAGGTCACCTGGGTTTTTGGCCCCGTGCTCGGCGGCCACCTAGGGGAAACCTACCAAACCCACACATTTCTGAAAACTAGACACCCGGGGGATTCCAGCGAGGTATGGCTTGCGTGGATACCCCAACGTTTTCTTACCCAGAATCCCCTGCAAACCTCAAATTTAGCTGAAAAAAATCACTTTTTCCACACATTTTTGTGTGGGAAAGTTGTGGCATCACCGGGCTGACACAAATTTCCTACCACCCAGTGTCCCCCCAGGTCTCCCAATAAAAATGGTGCCTCACTCGTATGGGAGGCCCAAGTACCCGCGACAGGCAAGGGCCCAAAACGTATTGAGGCGACATCAAAATTGCCTATCAAAAAACGTTTTGGGCCCTTGCCTGTCGCGGGTACTTGGGCCTCCCACACGGGTGAGGCACCATTTTTATCGGGAGACCTGGGGGAACGCTAGGTGGTAGGAAATTTGTGTCAACCCAGTGATGCCACAACTTTACCACACAAAAATGTGTGAAAAAAGTGATTTTTTTACCTACATTTGAGGTTTGCAGGGGATTCTCGGTAAGAAAACGTTGGGGGATCCACGCAAGCCATACCTCCCTGTAATCCCCCGGGTGTCTAGTTTTCAGAAATGTGTGGGTTTGGTAGGTTTCCCTAGGTGGCCGCCGAGCACGGGGCCAAAAACCCACGTGACCCCCCTTGCAAAACCAGGCCGTTTTGTGATAGGCAATTTTGATGTTGCCTCAATACGTTTTGGGCCCTTGCCTGTCGCGGGTACTTGGTCCTCCCACACGAGTGAGGCACCATTTTTATCGGGAGACCTGGGGAAACGCTGGGTGGTAGGAAATTTGTGTCAGCCCGGTGATGCCACAACTTTCCCACCCAAAAATGTGTGGAATAAGTGATTTTTTCAGCTAAATTTGAGGTTTGCAGGGAATTCTGGGTAAGAAAACGTTGGGGGATCCACGCAAGCCATACCTCCCTAGAATTCCCCGGGTGTCTAGTTTTCAGAAATGTGTGGGTTTGGTAGGTTTCCCTAGGTGGCCGCCGAGCACGGGGCCAAAACCCAGGTGACCCCCTTGCAAAACCAGGTCATTTTGTGATAGGCAATTTTGATGTCGCCTCAATACGTTTTGGGCCCTTGCCTGTCGCGGGTACTTGGGCCTCCCACATAAGTGAGGCACCATTTTTATCGGGAGACCTGGGGGAACGCTGGGTGGTAGGAAATTTGTGTCAGCCCGGTGATGCCACAACTTTCCCACACAAAAATGTGTGGAAAAAGTGACTTTTTCAGCTAAATTTGAGGTTTGCAGGGGATTCTGGGTAAGAAAACGTTGTGGGATCCACGCAAGCCATACCTCCCTGGAATACCCCAGGTGTCTAGTTTTCAGAAATGTGTGGGTTTGGTAGGTTTCCCTAGGTGGCCGCCGAGCACGGGTCCAAAAACCCAGGTGACCCCCCTTGCAAAACCAGGTCGTTTTGTGATAGGCAATTTTGATGTCGCCTCAATACGTTTTGGGCCCTTGCCTGTCGCGGGTACTTGGGCCTCCCACATGAGTGAGGCACCATTTTTATTGGGAGACCTGGGGGAACGCTGGGTGGTAGGAAATTTGTGTCAGCCCGGTGATGCCACAACTTTTCCACACAAAAATGTGTGGAAAAAGTGATTTTTTCAGCTAAATTTGAGGTTTGCAGGGGATTCTGGGTAAGAAAACGATGGGGGATCCACGCCAACCATACCTCCCTGAAATTCCCCGGGTGTCTAGTTTTCAGAAATGTGTGGATTTGGTAGGTTTCCCTAGATGGCCGCCGAGCACGGGGTCAAAAACCCAGGTGACGCCCCTTGCAAAACCAGGTCGTTTTGTGATAGGCAATTTTGATGTCGCCTCAATACGTTTTGGGCCTGTGACTGTCGCGGGTACTTGGGCCTCCCACATGAGTGATGCACCATTGTTATCGGGAGTCCTGGGGGAACGCTGGGTGGTAGGAAATTTGTGTCAGCCCGGTGATGCCACAACTTTCCACACAAAAATGTGTGGAAAAAGTGATTTTTCCAGCTAAATTTGAGGTTTGCAGGGGATTCTGGGTAAGAAAACGTTGGGGGATCCACGCAAGCCATACCTCCCTGGAATCCCCCGTGTGTCTAGTTTTCAGAAATGTGTGAGTTTGGTCGGTTTCCCTAGATGGCCGCCGAGCACGGGGTCAAAAACCCAGGTGACCCCCCTTGCAAAACCAGGTCGTTTTGTGATAGGCAATTTTGATGTCGCCTCAATACGTTTTGGGCCCTTGCCTGTTTTGGGTACTTGGGCCTCCCACACGAGTGAGGCACCATTTTTATCGGGAGACCCGGGGGAACGCTGGATGGTAGGAAATTTGTGTTAGCCCAGTGATGCCACAACTTTCACTCACAAAAAACTGTGGAAAAAGTGATTTTTTCAGCTAAATTTGAGGTTTACAGGGGATTCTGGGTAAGAACATGTTGGGGGATCCACGCAAGCCATACCTCCCTGGAATCCCCCAGGTGTCTAGTTTTCAGAAATGTGTGGGTTTGGTAGGTTTCCCTAGGTGGCCGCCGAGCACGGGGCCAAAAACCCAGGTGACCCCCCTTGCAAAACCAGGTCTTTTTGTGATAGGCAATTTTGATGTCGCCTCAATATGTTTTGGGCCCTTGCCTGTCGCGGGTACTTGGGCCTCCCACATGAGTGAGGCACCATATTTATCGGGAGACCTGGGGGAACGCTGGGTGGTAGGAAATTTGTGTCAGCCCGGTGATACCACAACTTTCCCACACAAAAATGTGTGGAAAAAGTGATTTTTTCAGCTAAATTTGAGGTTTGCAGGGGATTCTGGGTAAGAAAAAGTTGGGGGATCCACGCAAGCCATACCTCCCTGGAATCCTCCGGGTACTAGTTTTCAGAAATGTGTGGGTTTGGTAGATTTCCCTAGGTGGCGGCCGAGCACGGGGCCAAAAACCCAGGTGACCCCCCTTGCAAAACCAGGTCGTTTTGTGAGAGGCAATTTTGATGTCCCCTCAATACGTTTTGGGCCCTTGCCTGTCGCGGGTACTTGACCCACCCACACAAGTGAGGTACCATTTTTCTCGGAAGACTTTGGGAAATGCGGGCTGGGTGGAATTTTGTGGATCCACCCAGATTCCAGAACTTTCCACCACAGAAATGTGAGGAAAATTTGTTTTTTTGGACACATTTTGAGGTTTGCAAGGGATTCTGGGTAACAGAAGCTGGTGAGAGCCAGACAAGTCACCCCATCCTGGATTCCCCTTGGTGTCTGGTTTTCAAAAATGTATAGGTTTGCTAGGTTTCTCTAGGTGCCGGCAGAGCTAGGGTTCAAAATCTGCAGCTAGGCACTCTGCAAAAAAAGGGTCCGTTTTCACTGTGAAAATGTGGTGTGTCCATGTTGCGTTTTGGGCCGTTTCCTGTCACGGGCACTAGGCCTACCCACACAAGTGAGGTACCATTTTTCTCGGAAGACTTTGGGGAACGCGTGCTGGGTGGAATTTTGTGGATCCACGCAGATTCCAGAACTTTCCACCACATAAATGTGGGGAAAATGTGTTTTTTTTTTACAAAGTTTGAGGTTTGCAAGGGATTCTGGGTAACAGAACCTGGTGAGAGCCAGACAAGTCACCCCATCCTGGATTCCCCTTGGTGTCTAGTTTTCAAAAATGTACAGGTTTGATAGATTTCCCTATGTGCCAGCTGCGCTAGGGCCCAAAATCCACAGGTAGGCACATTGCTAAAAAAAAGTCTGTGCCTAGTGGGCTTTCTGCCACCCTGAAGAGGGATCGGGGGGGGGTTGCCCCGATATGTCCCCAAGGGGGGCAGAAAGACTGTGGCTATTTTTTGGGGGGTGGGGGCATTGGTATGCCCATTCTGGGCAGCCCCCACCCCCACGCATAAAAAAAGCCAGCGTAATCGCTGGCACCTAGTGGGCTTTCTGCCGCCCCCCGGGGGCAGATCAGGGGCCCCTACCCCCATCTGCCCCCCCGGGGCGGCAGAAAGACTGGAATTTCTCGGGGGGATGGGGGTATTGTCATGCCCATTTTGGGCAGCCCTCACCCCTACATGAATACAAAAAAGAAATCCCTGGTTTCTAGTGGGCTTTCTGCCCCCCGGGGGACAGATTAGGGGCTACTGCCCCCATATGCCCCACAGGGGGGGCAGAAAGACTGGAATTTTTTGCGGGCGGAGGTGGGGGCATTGGCACGTCCGTTTTGGGCAGCCCCCACCCCTGATTCAAATTGGCAAAAAAAATCTGTGGCTTCTAGTGGGCTTTTTGCCCCCCGGGGGGGGCAGATTGGGGGCTATTGCCCCCATCTGCCTCCCGGGGGGGACAGAAAGGCTGTAATTGTGGCGGGGGTGGGGGCATTAGCATGCCCGTTTTGGGCAGCCCCCACCCTAATTAGAATTGCCCAAATAAAAATCCCTGGCGTCCTGGGGGGCTTTCTGCCCCCCTGGCGGGGGGGGGCAGAAAGGCTGTAATTGTGGTGGGGGGGCATTGGCTTGCCCGTTTTGGGCAGCCCCCACCTAATTAAAATTACCCCAAAAAAAATCCCTGGTGTCTAGTGGGCTTTCTACCCCCCCGGGGAGGCAGAAAGGCTGTAGTTGTGGCGGGGGGTGGGGGCATTGGCGTGCCCGTTTTGGGCAACCCCCAACCTCATTGAAATTGCATGCCAAAAAAATCCCTGGCGTCCAGTGGGCTTTCTGCCCGGGGGGGGCAGAAAGACTGAATATGGCCCAAACATTCCCTGGTGTCTAGTGGTGGATCCCTGCTTGGGGATCGCCCTCCTGGGGCGATCCCCAAGCAGGGATCCACTGGGGAGGGGTACCATTGGAAAGGGGAGATTCTCCCCTTTCCAATGATACCTCTCCCGTCTTTCTACGTGCTCAGGGGGCTGAGATAGCAGCCCCCACCTAATTAAAATTACCCCAAAAAAAATCCCTGGTGTCTAGTGGGCTTTCTACCCCCCCGGGGAGGCAGAAAGGCTGTAGTTGTGGCGGGGGGTGGGGGCATTGGCGTGCCCGTTTTGGGCAACCCCCAACCTCATTGAAATTGCATGCCAAAAAAATCCCTGGCGTCCAGTGGGCTTTCTGCCCGGGGGGGGCAGAAAGACTGAATATGGCCCAAACATTCCCTGGTGTCTAGTGGTGGATCCCTGCTTGGGGATCGCCCTCCTGGGGCGATCCCCAAACAGGGATCCACTGGGGAGGGGTACCATTGGAAAGGGAGATTCTCCCCTTTCCAATGATACCTCTCCCGTCTTTCTACGTGCTCAGGGGGCTGAGATAGCCCCCTGAGCACGTAGAAAGTGAAACTGAAATGAGCCTAAATGATATGACGTCAGCGCGACGTGCGCGCTGATCGTCATTTCACTGAAACTGGGGGGGGGGCCTCGGGAGCTGGGGAAGCTCTTCCCCAGCTCCCGAGGTCACAGGGGAGAAATAGAAATCTCTCTGGTGCCTGCACCAGAGGGATTTCCGGGGCCATGTGCCATGACGGCCGGGAGCCATCGTGCGCACACGAGCACCGTTGCACACGACGGCTCCCGGCCGTCATGAGCACCGAAGGGGTTAAATATAAATTGAATATACATTAAAAATGACCACTATCTGCCGCCCAAGCCATTCTTATAGCTTTGGGGGCCTGGAATGGTCTGTATTGTCACACTTATAGGAGTGTGATGGTTAGTAGTTGTGTTGTTACGATCATTGTCAGCATGGCAGGGGCAATGTGTGGTGCAAGCTGCAGTAGCCTCCTGACGAGAGCCCTGGCACTTATTTTTGTTACTAATTAGCCACTGTCCTGGAACTATATATTGGTGGGATGTGGAAAGTGTGGAAAAATACAGCTGAATAAAAAGGATGTTTCTACAGATATTTTCCACAACTTACACGTAGGAAGTCTGCGTTTTCAAGCTATTTTTACGCTCTTTACTTTCCAATGCTGTCATGGTTTGAAATATGAGGAAAAAGTGCGAAGCCCAACCACTGTTTTTCCTCATGTTTACCCCATAAAAACCGGATTTCCTTCAACTACAAACAAGACTTTAAGAATTGTATTATTTTTCCACAGCAGAACTGTTCAGAAAAAAAGGATTGCAGATTTGTGGTCCGTTTGTCGAGGTAATCACATTAAAGTGTTGGTTGTATCTGAACTTTCATAAACTTTAGAACCATTCTTCATAAACTTTAGAATAGTTCTGTAAGATCCTGGAACTTAGCTCAAATTTCAGTTTTTTAAATAAAATCTCGTTCATTAAACACGCCCATAGGAGATATTATTTTCAGTGTCTTTTCAACAGGGCCATTTGGAATTGAACTTTGACACTGGCCACCGAATCGCTGAGCATATGGGAGCTGAGGGGAGACCAGAGCATCTCTGACCATTGAGGGAAGCCGAGGGGAGAGCCGTGCTTCACGGGGCACCGCCGGGGAGCAAACTACATTTCCCATCTCCCCCTGTCAGCACTTCTGGTCACCTGTTTCCACCTTCTAGGACCTCCCAGGACCTTTAAAAACGAGCCGCGCTGCCGCGGCGTGGGACGCGCGTGGGGACGTGCCCGGGCCAAGGGCAGGCCCGTCCATGCCCGTCGGAGCCCGGAGGAGGCTGGGCTGGGCCACCTCCCTAACTTCTGACCGTTACGCCGTCTGTAAGCAATATGGGTAAGAAAAAGTTAACCTCTACTTCTAACTCCGACTAACCATATCCACCATTGATTCATTTTTTACCAAAGCGACCAGCGCTATCTCCAGGGAGATTGCCTTGACGGAGCGCAGACTTTCCCTGGGGGATGGAGCCCTTGGTTCTAACGATGAGCTCAAAGATCTTCTTATCACTGAACCTGTATCTGCTGAGCCCAATATATGTACTACTACCCACAGTGACTTATCAACAAATGTCACCGCTTCTGTCACTGATACTCTTCCCCTGCTTAGTAGTTCCATTCTAGCTAAGCCCCCTTCCCCACTGACAGTGAACGGCAAGAGGAAGAAAGGTCCCATGAAAGAGCCACCCTCCACTAAAGCAAAGAAATCCAGGAAATCATCACCTCACCAACCCAGAGCTGAGCCAGGCCCTGAACAATCGCGGACACCGGTCCCCCTAGAAGACTGTTGCGCAAGACTTACTCTTCTAATTACTCCGATATTATCCCGCCTGGACATTATTGAACTGAAATTGGAGGAGTTACTAAGTACAAGTAGAGCCTCAACACGGCAACCCCCTTCCACTAATCAACCATCACACATTACACACACTACGAGTAATTCTGTCACTACCTGCACCCCTCATCCTCAATCAGAATGTATCTCAGCACCGGACGACCATGGGAGTTCCCCGCATCCTGGGTTACACTTAAGTGGGGGCACCCACTAATGCGGGGAAACATCAATAATACCCCCACTCTAATGTCTCTTACACCCTGCTCCCTGTAGCAGAGAACAGACCAGTCATTTCTAACCCCCTGAGGGATTAGGAGATACCACTCAGAGTCACGTCAACCATTCTCAGTCAGTACTCTCACCAGATAACAAAATCTTGATCTCCCGCCAGCTGCCTGCCCACTTGTATTAGTTTTGCTAAATGTCCCGGTACTTACTGCCCTACAAAGAGAATCCACTACCCAGCTCATGGCCAAAGCACGCTACTGGTTAACCAGACATACGAAGCCAGGGCCCCTGATACAACATCATCTGTTAATGGCGAGGAGAACTCCCTGGGTGGGCCCCTCCTTAAAATCGTATGAGGGTGATTGCGTTGTTTTAAATTTTGACAGCCGCCAATTGGTAAAAGATTTACTGTTACAGCCTGTAGCTAATTCAAATCTAGCAACTAAGATTCGTCCAGTATCCCTGGGCTTCTTTTATCAACCAGAAACACTTTATCAGGGTGGGGCCAAAACAATAGCACCAGACCGTCATGCACATGTGAATAGGACCCCGATGAATAATTTTTACGCAATACGCTACTACCAACAGATTTGCCCCACTGTCAGGTCTGGATTCTTGTGACTGACATACGGCTGTTAGCCAGAGGACTGCCCGAATACAGCATGAAGGGGTGGAGGTAACGGGGAGGAAACCGGCGCATGCCAGATCTTGCTGGGGGTAATTGAACACCTGAGCTCTCCTGACCCTCATGACTCACAACTGTTAGTCCCTGTCCAACAGATTAGGTCAGCTCTCACTAGGGTTGCATGGAACCTAACCTGGAATATAGCTGGTTATAGAGCAAACATAACAATGAAGAATGGCTTTCTGCTTTGTCCTTCTCTTCCAAGAAACCCGGGAGACCGACCAAATCCTCAACGAAGGCTATAGGTCTTTTCAAACCTTGGCCTTACCATCGATAGGGGGTAGGCCTGGGGGGGGGGTTATTAACGCTGATCTCTAACGTAGTCACATTTAAAGTTCTGACCTTCATAAACGCATCCCCAAACTTTCATATTCTAGTCATCAAAGGGCCTGACACGTGGGATCTATTATTGGTAAATTATTATAATAATAACTTCACCGACCCAGCGGTGGTACCACAGTCTCTGGATAACCTGTTGGACGACCTAGTGGAGTCCCATTCTAAACCCGTATATATAATCTGGATGGGAGATTTCAACTTAAAACCATGTTCTCGAAACTCCATGGAGTTATGTGGAATCCTGGACCACAGGAATGCCTGTACCCCGCATTTTCATCATGATACCCAAGGCAATGCCCTCAATACCATACTAATGAAATGGCAACTTGTGGTTCATAACGTTAGAGATCCACATACGGGGTCATTTTCTCCCACTTTTCAAAGAGGTGAATACTTATCTACTTTAGATTAGATTATCTCCTCTGAGTCCCTCAGCCCAAACCTTTTAAAATGAAATATCAACTTTACTGAATTTAGCGATCATGCCACACTTTCCAGTATGCTATTATGGAAGGTGGCGAAACCCGATAATGGCCCTAAAATACCTAAACCAATACTAGGTACACCCTGAAATGGGATAAAGTTGATGTAGACACCCTATTTACGAGTTTCGTTTTGGCTAACCAGGAGGGTATAAAAACCTGCCTGGACCCATCCTTAAATCAGACCAGTATAGCGGAGGCTTTTAAAACACTATTAATGTATCTCAGATCACAGCTAATACAACCACTGTCTGTAAAAGATCATACCCCATACTGGTGGTACTTCTTCAAATCTGCACTTGGCGCTTAAATCCCTACCTAGGAATTCTGAGCAGGTCTGTACACTGATGAAATCTTATAAGCTAGCCAGCGCACATAGATTAAGCCAGCTGAAATCAGAGGCATCTGACAACCTAAAGAATGCCTCGTCCCTTCGTGATAGCACAGCTTTTTGGAAAGTTATTAACACTCCATTTCTGAAAGATGATAGCGGCCTAACTATAGAGTCTCATATTGACGAAGATTCCTGGATAAACACTTTCAGGATATCTTCCAGGAAGTAGGGGAACCCATAGGCGCGAAAGTTAGCTTTGATTCTGTTTCCCCTACACAGCTGTCATTTGATCTCGGCGAAATTCAACTAGCCTTGACTCCATCTCCATCTGGAAAAGCTCCAGGGCCTGACGGGGTACCCATGGATGTCTTTTTAGCCGACATCTCCTTTTGGTCCCCCCTTTTAGTCGTGGTTTTTAATGCCTTAGCCAATACTGGTCCCCCTCCCTCGTGGAAAAAAATCAGTAATTATTCCAATATATAAGAAAGGGGATGCTTCCATCCATGCCAATTATCGTCCCATCTCTCTGCTTGACAGCTCGGCCAAATTAATGGGTCGATTGCTGTTAAACAAACTAGAAATATGGGCTGAGGAAAGGGACATTCTCACGGAAGTTCAATACAGGTTTAGACAGGGCAGGGGAACCTTAGACCAATGTCTCAATTTGACCCTTACAATTGGGAAATACACCAGAGCGAAAAATGCCCAAATCCATCTGGCCTTCATGGATTTCTCCAAGGCCTTCGACTGCGTGGTCCTTAGTAAATTATGGATCATGCTGAAGGAGATGGGAGTGGACAATGCTATCAGTAATTTCATCACAGAGCTATATTTGGACGCAACCGCTATGGTACGCTACGGGGGAAACGGTGAATGTACTAAACCTTTTAAAATTGAAAGGGGAGTCAGGCAAGGTTGCGTCATGGCACCCCTTCTGTTCGCCCTCTACACTAATAAATTAAACAAGGTTTTGACTGAGATTGCGAAAGGCACTCCGTTAGTAACATCGACTGCCCTCCCCCTTCTCCTCTATGCAGACGATGCTGTTTTATTGGCCAGGACATCCATGGCACTACAAAATCTTATTACCCAATACTCAGATTTTATGCACAACTTGGACCTGCACGTAAATAAAGCCAAATCCTCATCATGGCAATAGGTAGTGATAAAACGAAGAGAATGAGACACACACTAGACGGGGAAACATTAGAAGAGGTACCCCATTTTAACTATTTAGGGGTGGTTTTTGATAATAAACAATCATGGAGGGAGATGTTGCAAAGCCGAACCAACCTAATGACCCAAAGTATTGCTGCCGTTTTTAGATTTTCCCAAACATTAGGCCATAAGCCGATACCTGAAATGCTTACAATTTACCTGGCAAAAATGCTCCCAATGGCACTTACGGGGCAGCAGTTTGGAGTATCAGTGATGTAACCTCTCTCCTAGTGCAAAAAGACAAATACCTAAAAAGACTTTTGTCGATCCCACATTCGTGTAACAACGTTATAGCCCACAAAGAAGTCAACATGCCCTTTATTACAGACGCCATAAGATTAGCGTCACTCTCTCTCTGGCTATCTATATGGAAAAGGGGAACTGTGGGCCTAAATCTATAAAGACATTTTAAATTTGGATTATCCCTACAGAATCCCCTGGTTATTATATGTCAGAGAAACTCTTACCTCTTTGGGTCTTGCCTTTCTGTATGTTACTCCGACTCTCTGCGAACAGTTCCCTAAGTCGAGATTAAAGGCCATTTTTATAAATAAAGTCACTTATGATAGGTGGAATAGTCACAAAGGGAAACAAACCGTGAAGTTTTATGAATCAATACCACAGATATCAAATCACCTACATTCATACTTACGGTTTGTGGAGAATAATCAGCATCGCTTCATTCTGACTAGATTCAGATTACATTTTATTCCGATAATGCTGGGCTACCCCAATAGTCTATTTTCCCTAAACAAATTACCGCCTTGTCCTTGTGACAACAAGACAGCCCAATCGACTTCACTCCTCCTCCTTTTTTGTTCATTATACACCACTGAGAGGAGGGCTTTCATTGTTCCACTCTTGAGGACATTTTCAACGAGGTCTGTAGCATCTGCTCTCTTCTTATTTTACTCACTAGAAACCCCATTGGTCTGCTTTGCGCTAGCCTCCTTCCTACTGGGCGCTATGAGATCCCGTAAAGTTTTATGCGCTACATCTTTTGCACTTTGAGATCAATTTTAACTGTTTTATTCTGTCTTTTTTCTAGTCCATGTATGTATTTGTGGATTTATCTCTTATGCACAGTGTTAAACCGCGGGCTTGGAACTGCTTTTAAATTTTGTATCTATTGTTCGCCTAATTTGAATGCATCTTTTTTGCTATTTTTATGTGTGTACTTTTATGCATTTTTATGAAGTGCGAAATAAAGCTGGTTGATGATGATGAACTTTGACACAAATTTTCCTTTGGATGAAAATTCCACTTTATTTGACCCCAAAAAAAGAAACGAACATAAAAGAAATAAATATTGTGCACCAAACAACGTGTCTGGCTTGCGTGCCTGTAATACACAAAGTGAACACTTGGTGGCAGCAGAATGCCATGGATATGAAGATGTGAAGTTGAAAATTACTGGGCCATTTCCCTGCTGACATGCCAAGTAAATTGCAGTTCATCTTTCCGTGATGGCTGGGACTGGAAGAACAGGCCATACAATATAGAAAACAGAGATCAAATATAAAATTAAACAAAAACAGCATCTAACAATACTGACAAAATTAAAATAGCCCCCCCCATTTAAATCCACCCATGTTTTAAAAATACAGCCGGCTAACAAAGTGCTCAAATCTATAAATTCAGCCTTGCAATAAGGGCTCGTTTTCCACTGCAAGTGCATAATGACTTCCTGACTATATGTCTGCAGTTGTTTAAAAATACAGCCGACTATTAAAATGCTCGAGTCAGTAAATTCAGCCGCATAATAAAGTGCTAGTTTTACATTGTAAGTGCATAACACATCCTGACAGAAGTGCCGTCTGCCCGGCTTACTAACCACAAGTAAAAACACATATTAAGTGCTACGTCTGGCAAGGACATAGGGAATTCGGTACTGGTAAGGTGGTAAGGTGGTAAGGTAAGGTGCAATAGTGAAGACAAGTTGTAGAAGCTTTGGACGGATTCTCATTAAGAATATCCCTCCGCGTGGAATCAGTGCATCAAAATGTAAACATAAGAATAATGACAACTGGCCGAAGGAACTCGAACAATGCAGTAACTCTATCATATGCCGAAGAGCACACTATTGTCGGTGGCGAGCGGTCTAGTGACCCTCCATGCTACTCATATAGAAGAAGAAACCGGTCTGAAGATTTGTTCGGATTCTGTGCTCACGCATAGAACCAAAGCGTCCTTACAACGTCTGATGTGAGTGATGAAAAGGGGGGGATAACATCTTACAGCCTTCAGAGTAAAAGAGCAAAGCAGCATAGAATGCATGACAGATTCTTTCCCCCCCACACTCACAACTGCAGGTGGGCGGGCCACTGCTGCTGGTTTCCAGGTGCTAGTGAAAGGTTTCACTGGTAGCATGCCTCGTGTAAATCACATATAAAGAGCCCTTTCCGGTTCTGGCTACAGCGCATCCCAGTACGGTTCAAATGTGGGAAAAGGTTTGAAGGCCTAAAGATGGAGAACCGCTTTCCCTCTCAGGTGACTGGGATTATAATCACGCACTTCTCTTTACCTGCTGCCACTAGCTATAGGCCGGCTCTCAGGATTGCTGCAGAGTTCTGGGCAGTCTGTGGTGCTCAGTGTAACAGCCGAATGATTGTACCGAGGTAGTTTGGCTGACTTTGCATGCGACCAAAGTTCCGGCATGATATCCAACTAGTTCCTCAGCTCAGGTTTTGTCCAAATTGTTACCCAATTCAGGAGCGGTCGTAGTGCTGTACGCTTCTCGACAGACTTGAGGCCCAACTCAAGCCTCAATGCATCCATTGGGGTCCCTGGGCCGAGATCAAGCTTCTCTGCTCTTGCCAGGGTCTTGGCCCTTTTATAGCCCCACACCTCTGCCCCAGGGGACCCTGCTGCCCTGCCTTGTGCTCGGATATGCCTCTAGGGCAGGGCCTATCAATCTTCTGCCCTAACTTTTAGCAAAGCTAAGCTCTCCACTGGCATACTGACTCAGAGTGGCCTCGCTGTCCAGTTGATGGGCAACCCAGAACAGCTTTGCATCAAATCTTGCCCCAAGGAGTGGTAGCGGCCACACGCTCTAATGCAATTCCATACATTTTGAAGGTGTTCCTCAGTTTGGTGCTGCTCTTTACATTCATATATACACGTTGATCCAGAGCTTCTTGATGTTACAATAATCCTCAAACGTCTTAGGGAGTTTGTGCATTGAGGTCTCAGTGCGTGACAGAAGCACCGCATCATCAGCGAAGAGCGGGATTGACATTTTTAGAACCCCACAAACTGGTGCATCAAGACTTAGGGCCTTCAAACAGCTATCAACATCATTGATAAAGATGTTTATTTAGAGGGTTTTATATAGCGCTGGCAGGACCCGTGAGTATCAGAGCGCTTTACAACATGTATACAGGTAATAAGAACAGACAGACAGAACAAAATGAACAACCGTTTGGAAGGCAGGTAAAAGAGTCAAGAGTTACTAGATAGTAACTACGGTGTATTGTTCCGAAGGTTAAAGGTGCCGAGCGAGGAGGAGATCCTTTAGTTTTTTTTTTTGAAGGTCTCGAAGGAGGGGTTAGTTCTGAGATCTGCTGGTAGGGAGTTCCAGATTTTGGGGGCATTGCCCGAAAAGGAGCAAGCCAGGGCTTTTTGTTTATGCCTCTTTGGGGGAATGAGGAGTAGGTTGTTGGTGCTCCCCAGGTTTCTTGCCTGGCCTGCCTTGGTGAGCTCGGCTGCCAGGTAGACTGGTTTACCAGTGTGAAGGACTTTGTGGGTGAGACAGAAGTTTTGAAACGGCAGCGAGCTTCAATAGGGAGCCATTTGAGATCTTTCAAGGAGGGGGAGATATGATCGTGCTTTTTAGCTCCAGTGACCATCCTTGCTGCTGCGTTTAGAGTTGTTCTCATGGGGGCTAGGTGGGATTTTGCTGTGCCTGTGAGGGTAGCGTTCCCATAGTCTAGCCTGGATAGAACCAGGGCTTGCGTTGCGGTCTTGAGATCATTAGGCGGGAGGAAGGGTTTGATTATGTTAAGTAGTTTTAATTTGTAGTGGGCACTCCTTGCGGTCGCCTTAATGTGTGAGCTCATGTTCAAGTTAGGGCCCAGTAAGATTCCCAGCGACTAGGCAGAGCCGGCCAGGGTTCGGTCGAAGTTTAGGGAGTCCATAAGCTTTATTCATTCTTGGACCTGGTGGGTTTGTCCGTCGTTTGAGAGGAGAAGGATTTCCGTCTTGTCTTGGTTGAGTTTTAAGTGGTTGTGTGATAGCCAGTTTGGGATTTTTTTTAGAGTATCGTTAAGACGGCGAATGTCTTCTGAGGAGGAAACTTCCAGGTAGAGCTGGATGTCGTCTGCATAGAGGTGGTAGGTGATGTTGGCTTGTTTGATTATGGTAGTGAGGGGCTCCATGTAGATATTGAAGAGAGTAGGTGAGAGGACTGAGCCCTGTGGGACACCTCTGGTTATGGTGGAGGTATCGGAGGTTGCATTGTTTATTTTGATTTGTTGAAAACGGTTGTGAAAGAAAGATGTGAACCATTTCAGCACCATGCCGTCTGCTCCGATCCGTTGTTTAAGGGTGTTGAGAAGAAGTTTATGGTCCACCGTGTCGAATGCCGCAGATAGGTCTAGGAGGATGAGCAGGCAGCAGTAACCGGCATCCATACATTTGTGAATGTCATCTGCTATATTTAGTAAGGCTGTTTCTGTGCTGGTGCCCTTTCTAAAACCTGATTGGTGAGAATCCAAGAGATTGTTGGTGTCAATCTGCTGGTTGAGTTGGAGTAGGACACATTTCTCGAGGATTTTGGCCAGGAAGGGCCGGTTTGAGATGCCCTCATTTGTCTCAGGATGGGGGATCCCTACTCCAGAGTCAAGGGAGAGAAGGGTGGGATTTTTTGTATCTGTGGAGTGGAGGGAGATTACGGTAGGCGCTTGTGTGTGGCATTCAAGAGAAGACTCGATCATCGTGATTTTCTCATCAAAGAATTTAGCGAATTTATCACAGCATTCTTTGGAGCCCTGAGGGGCTTTAGCGAATGGTTTAGAAGTCTGTTTTTTTATGATGTTGAAAAGGTTTTTCGGACGATTTATTGCATTGTCAAGGGCGCTGCGGAAGAAGGCTGCTTTTTCTTTGATGATGTGATTTTTATATGTTCTGCGTTCTGCTCTGAGTTAGTGGAGGTGGAGGTGAGTTGAGGAAGGGTTTACTCGCCAGAGTCTTTCTGCAGCTCTGAGTTGTCTTCTTTCTGTGTTGAGGTCCTTGTTAAACCAGGATCTCGAAGGGGTGTCTCTAATCCTTTTTAGTTTCAGAGGGGCTACTTGGTCTAGGACGACTGACATCGTAGAGTTAAAGTGGGTTGTGAGTTCGATCGTTGAGAGGTTGCCTGTTTTTGGGGGAAGGCTAGAGATCATTATTTCTTCCAGATCAGCTAGGGGAACCTGGCTTAAGTTTCTGGACCACTGGAGGGTTTTCTTAGTATGGATGGGGTATGGCTCTTCCAGGTTTAAGTGGAACAGGATGATGTGGTGTTCCGACCAGTCGACTGGGAGGATGTTGTTGATGGTTATTGCCTTCTCCTGGGCTATAACAGGGTCAAGGGTTGAGCCTCTGTTGTGGGTTTGTTCTTTGTAGTGTTGGACAAGGTTGTGCTCAAGTAAGAGTTCTTTTAAGGATTGGATTTGAGTGTTTTCCTCATCATTCCAGTGGAGGTTGAAGTCGCCTCGGATTATGTTGTTGGCGTCTGAGAGTGAGCAGTGTGTTACCAGGTCTGATAAGTGTTCGTGGAAGGGGCGGGTGTTGCCCGGGGGGTGGTAGAGGAGGTGGCAATTCGTTGTTTTATTATTTTTCATCCGTATAGTAGTGCTGAGATATTCAAAAGTGCTTCCACCATCGTGATGGTATTCTTGTGGATAATGGCTAAGACACCGCCTTGTTGGTCCATTCTGTCTTTCTTGATGATTGAGAACCCAGGAGGAACTAGTAGGTCGAGGATCGGGTAGGATGATTCATTAAGCCAAGTCTCTGTGATGAATGCAATATCGATGTTATAGTTAAGGATGGCTTCCGCCAGTTCAGTAGCATGCTTGGAGGCAGATCTACAGTTTATAAGTAGACAGTTGGTATTACTAGAGTTGCTGTTGTGTTTCTGAGAGGTGGGTGCCCTGGGGATATCCGAAAGGTGTGCTGGCAGTCTGGCCGTTTTCCTGGGTGGCATAGGGTTTCTCCTGATACCAGTGATCACCTGGATCTTGGAGGTGGGTTCTCTTTTTCTGGTTGGCGTCAAGTGATATGTTTTGGCCAGCTCTATCGCTTCGCTGTGTGACATCCTAGGATTAGATCGAATCGGTCTGTGAGCTTGGTTGTTTAAAGGAGTAGTGATCCAGCTATTTGGATGAGTTTTTGAAGGTTGACGTGGAGGTCTGTTGTTGCCAGAGGGGGAGAGGAGTGAGCAGTGGGCATAGTCGGGGGAGGTTTTGAGGGTCATTAGGATTTTATTGATACCAAGTATCACTTTATCGAGCTGATTTTCCATAAGACTTAGTCTTTTCTTTAGGTCTGGTGCGGGAATTTGGTTAGGGGAGGAGGGAACGGAGGTGTGTGGCTGCGAATTGTTGGGTGTGACGTGTTCAAGGTACGCGGGGAGCAGGTCAGAGAGTTGATGAGCAGGGGGCGTGCGGGTACTTTCTCTGTTAGGGGCTGTTTCAGAGGGTGCTTTGAGTGGGCATGGCATGTTAAACAAGGCTGGGGCAAAGAGGCAACCCTGCCTGACCCCGATGTTGATGCCAAAGCTGTTACCTACTTCACCTCTTGGGCCATATCTAACTGAGGACCTATTGTTAATATAGAGGAGTTTGATCGTCAATACCAGTTTTTCAAGGCAGCCCAATGATATCGTTGTCTGCAATAGCGACTCCTAGTCGACAGTGTCAAAGGCCATTTTGAGGTCGATAAATGTCATGTAGAGCCTTGACTTTTTGATGCAGGTGTATTTCCTGTCCGATGTTGGAAAGCCGCAGAGCTTGGTCTATTGTGCCTTGGCTTTTTCTAAAGCCTGGTTGTGAGACAATGATGATCACATTATCACTCATTCAAGTATTCAAGCGAGTATGTAGAAGTGTTGCATAGATCTTCCGGTTGAATCAAGTAGGGAGATTGGTTGATAATTGGAGGGATCATCCTGCGGTCCTTTCTTGTGGAGTGGTACACAAGTGGCTGCTTTCCATGAGGCCAGAACCATCTCCTGGAGACAAATTGCATTATAGGCAGATATTAATATGGGTACCCAAGCTGTGAGATCAGATCAATATATATCAGATGGTATGCCATCAGGGCCGGGGCCTTGTTTTGCTTCTGGACAAGAATCGCTGCTCCAACTTCACCTTCGGCAAATTCATTATGCATCGCAGCATCCTCTATTGACATGTCCCGGGGGGCTTAATATCACCACCAGACACGATTCCTTGTCTGCCAGGCCTGGGATCACCAGTACACTTGTAAAAATGGGTGTTTCGTGTCTGGCAGTGCTGCACAATGATAATCAGTAATTGAATTGGTAGGAAGACTGGTTTCCAGATCTCTGATCCTCCCTTCCAAGCCCCATCACACTCACTCCCAGAAGCGCCTGGTCTTCTTGCTTCTCGGTGCTTCCGTAAGTGCCCCCTAAGCTTTACACGGGCGTGACTGATTATGAGCTTTACGAGACGCTGTACTGCAGCCAGGGAGGGTTTTAGTCGAGATTCACCATCCGAAGGGCTGTGCTCTGCTTGTAGGGTGACGGATAAGAATTGTTTTCACTTACTGCACTCCATGTCATACCAGTCAATCTGTGTAACATTGGTACTGCTTTTGCATCGCCCCCTGCCCGCCCCCGCCCTAGTGTGGACATCCATGTAGCACACAGCATCCTCCTAAGTTGTCAGATGGGTTCCGGCACATGCTGTACCTGCACCCCTCACGGAATGTGCGCGCATGGTTCCAATATTCTGGGAGCTACGGTCTTTGGCTACATGCCAATCAGCCGGTGTTGCAAAGTCATCCTGTGCCCTGGGCACCCCCCAACTTTTTGCTGATTGATACTGGTGGTAACTGACTCTGACTGACCCTGGGCTCTGCCTAACCAGGCCCAGGGCCAATGCAATGCTGAAAGAGACACATTAGAATACAGTTAAAACACCTACATACACTAGGGTACACAATGGTATGGTGGGGTACCCCTGTGATTGGCATGACCTACCCCATAAGCCCATAGTATATAATAGGGCAGGGGGATTGAAACTACCTAGAAGTCCCTAGTACCCTAGGGCATGGCAGTTTAGAGGCCAGCAGCTCTTTTTGCACTTGCATGTGTGCACTGCTGAAGCCTGAGGTCAGTTTAAAAGCAGCCCTGGGTGCCAGGACTGCTTTTAAAAAGTAAATTGTGCCCAAACTCGACTTTTAGGTTTGGGGCACTAAAAAATGGATAGCCTACAATGGTTTGGCATATTAGGGACCCCCAGGGTCTCCCCTAGGTATCCCAGGGGTGGGGGGTCAGATATTTATAAGGTACACCCTTATAAAATGAGTTTTGATATGCCTGGGTTAATTGAAATTTCATGTTTCACTCCCACATTGTGGTAAAGTGCTGCCCAAAATCGACTTTGATGCTAGGAGCACTGTGAAGTGAGGATCTGCAATATTTTTACAGATTCAGAACCCCTAAAGTCTCCCCTAGTTGTCCTATGGGGTGGGGGTCCTGTAGATATAAGCAAAGTACTTATAAAATATGTTTTTGTAAGTCCTGGTGCTGGAAAAATGGCCCTAGTCATTTTTCCCATTGCAACTCCCCTGTTACATAGGTTAACATGGTAGGAAGTTATTAATTAATAACTCTTGATAGGAGAGGGCTAGAGGTGCCATTCAAAGATTTCCCCGAATGGTATTAATAAATCCAACAATATGATATTGTTGAATTTCTCCTAAAGTGTACCTACAAGAAGTTATAAGACTTTCTTGTTTGTAAGTCCAGATTCAGCCTTCCAGTGGTCTGCCCTGATTGGTCAGAGTTAAGTGGATTAGCCAGCCTGCCTGGAGAGGTGATAAAGAGCCCCTGGGGTTATGCAGCTGGGCTGGGAGGGCAGTGTGCTGGTCCACAGGAATGCCAGGCCAGGGAGAGGGGTTGTAAACCATGGGCTTCAAAGAGAAAAGCAGAACCCAGTGACATTTACAACTCTGAACTTTCTACCTCAGGCAGATGGGGGGATTAAGGAAGGTATGAGCAGATGCAGGGGGAGAGTCTAAGTAAATTAGCCATCCTAGGGGTGTGTTTAGCCAGCTCTTGCCTCCTTGCTGGAAAATCTGCCATTATGGATTTGGAAGATTTGATGCACTCTGGGACAAAATAATGCCACACTCTACAGGAAGTGGTCATATTTTTGAGGAGTTACCCTGCTCCCATTGGTCAGGAGTGACCTCCTGTCTGACCCAGAGAACATGGAATAAGTATCTGAGAGGGGCAGAGCCCTCCAGATCTGCTGCTTGAAACTTACTGAAGCAAGACATTGCCAAGCTGAGAAGTTTTGCTGTACAAAGATTTCTAAGGCGCCTGACCTCTGAAAACTGCACCATCTGAACCTACAGCCCTGTGGATTATTTTGCTGAAAAAGAACTAAAGAGTGGACTCCCTGAAAGCTACAGGTTAAAAGAGCTCATCTGGAACATCACCAACTAAATCTGCACCTTGGAGAACTACCAGTGGATTTGTAAGGGTGACGTCCCAGTGGATTGTGGGAACTGAAGTCCTCAACTTTCAAGGACCATCTTGGAGCTTCCAGACCCTTGGAGTGAGTTTGAGACACTTTGGGACCCTTTGAGGAACTTCAGGAAGAAGTTCAAGAAGTTTGGAGAACTTTGGAGGAACTTTGAAAAAAGCTCCATAGAGGGACCGACTCAACCTGGTCAGCCAAGCCACCTGCCTTCAACAGCGAGCCGGCCAAGCCATCCAGGTTCGTCCCGCTAAAAGCTCTGTCGGTCCGACTTCCAGAGTTTGACCGGGAGTAGAAGAAATCTGAGGCCGTTGAACCCTCACCGGATCCGGCTACATGAAGAGCATCGAGAGACCCCGCGAGAAAAAGCTCCAGAAAAGCTTCTAAGTCCGCTCGTAGAAAAGGTGACCGGGAGCAACCGCGAGAGCCAAGCCGCCTGCCTTCCATCGCGTGTCGGCCTGGGCTCCTGGGTTGCCCCGCTGAAGCGCTAAAGAAAAGTTTCTAAGTCCGCTCCAGGGAAGTTGACCGGGACCTCGTCACAAGTCAATCCGGCGAACCCTCACCGGATCCGGAGTGGCTGGGAGCTTTGAGGACCCTCGGGAAGAAAAGCTCCAGAAAAGTTTCTAAGTGTGAAGGTAGAAACTGAGACTGGAACCTGCCGCAAGCTGTAGCCGCCCAGGGCTCAAACGCGGTCGGCCTGAAACTTTGACTTTGCCCCGTTCTATCGCGAGCAGGTGTCCCAATATGGTGCTATAATCTTCTAAGTGCTATATTTGATTAAATCTTTCAAAATTCATATCTCCGGTTCCCTACATTGCATTTTTGTCGTTTTGGTGTCATTTTAAAGATAAAAATATTTCCTATTTTTATAAATTGGTGTTGGATTTTTATTACGTGTTGTGTCTTAAATATTTACTGAATTGGTGTTTTTAAATGCTTTACATACCTGTCTTTGAAGTTAAGCCTGTCTGCTCGCAGCCACGTTACCAAGGGTTGAGCATGGGAATACTTTTCTAAAACCTATGCTGAGTCCTACCATGTGTTAGTGGCCTTATTGCCAGTGGCAGACCTACATTTGCCCCTACCAATAATCCACTTTCCAACATTTGGTGCTCAGCGGTGTGGATGAGGACTTGTGTTTAAAAAGTACACCTTTCAGTAAATGAATTAAGATTATAAAAATCCTCTAAATTGCCTTAGAACAAAACTTTTGAGTTTGATTTTTGGAATTTGGACTAAACTGTTTTTAATCCATTGTTTTGATTTTTCCAAATTGTTCTAAGTCTGTTGTGCCTAGTTGTTGTGACCCAAAACTAGATAACCATGGAGCTGGACCTGGCAAAACTGTCCCAGTTCAAGCTTGCTGAGCTTAGGGAACAGTGTAGGCTTAGGGGGCTGCCTGCTGCCAAGAAGATGAGGAAGGCAGGGTTACTTGAGTCCCTACAGGCCTGGGCCGGGGCAGCTGAGGAGAACCCAGGGGGGTGGGAGGATGTTCCCCCCAACCTCACCCAAGAGGGGGGTGAGGATGAGACCTCTTCCATTGTGACTAGTGATAGCCAGGTGAATCAAGGTGGTGGTGGGAGTGGGGAAGGGTCCCTTACTCAGGAACCACTACCATCCCTTGCAGAGAGACAGCTTCAGGCTCAATTAGCTTTGATAGCTTTAGAGCAGGCGAAATTGTAATTGGCTAGGAAGAGATGGGAGAAGGAGTTGAGAAGAAATGGTGGCAGTAAAAATGATGAAGATTTTGAGATGTCCAGGGGTGGTGCATTTGAACCTAAACTTCCCAAGGGTATAGTGCCCAAGTACACAGAGGGGGATGACATTGACAAGTGGCTAGCAGCTTTTGAGAGGGCCCTTAGAATGAGTAGGGTCCACTCTAGGTATTGGGGTGCACTCCTGTGGGAGTTGATTCCAGTAGCTGGGAGGGATAGGCTCCTGACCCTGAAGGGAGAGGATGCAGAATCATACCAGCAGATGAGGGCATGCTTAGTCAACAGGTTTGGTCTGACTCCAGAGCAGTACAGGGTGAAGTTTAGAGGCACCCAGAAATTGAGTTCAAAGTCTTGGGTAGACTTTGTGGACATTTCAGTGAAGGCACTGGAAAGCTGGATTGTTGGTAACAAAGTTGACACATATGAGGGATTGTATAATTTGTTTTTGAAAGAACATATTTTGACTCATTGTGCAGAAGAGAAGTTACGCCAGTATCTAGTGGACTCTAAGCTGCCAGACCCCAGAGAGCTGGGGGAAGCAGCTGATGAGTGGGTGAGAACCCGGGTTTCCATACAGCCCCAGGGGGGTGACCAGAAGAAAGGAGGACAGGTCCCTCCCCAGGGGAAAGCCCAAGGGAAAGAAGGTCAAAACCAAAAGGAGTCCTCCAAAGACCCACAAAAACCTGCACAAGGAGGGGGGCCCCGAGCCAACCCAAATCCAAAGGGAGGTGGAATCAGGGAAAGAATGGTAGGTTCTTTGATCCCTCAAAAGTGGGTAAGTGCTTTGACTATAACCAGCCAGGGCACAAGCAGGGAGATGCTGTCTGCGCCAAGAAGCTCCCCCCTAAGGGGCCATCCACAGGGATTGCCAGTGTCAGTGTAGGGGTGGAGAGTGGTGCCCCAGTGAGGAGTAGTCAGGTGGTGGAAGCAACCTTAGTGTCCCTGGGTGGGGTGAATATTGCAACCCTTGCTGCCTTACCTCCAAACATGGACAAGTACAGGCAGAGGCCTAAAGTGAATGGGACTGAGGTTGAGGCTATCAGAGACACTGGGGCTAGTGTAACGATGGTCCTGGATGAGCTGGTGCCTCCAGGAAGGTTGTTACCTGGTGAGTTTCACCAGGTGACTTATGCAGACAGCACTACCAAACTCCATCCTATGGCTGTGGTGGATTTGGAATGGGGAGGTGTGACAGGCCCTATGAAGGTAGCTGAGTCAAAGGTGCTCCCAGTCCAGTGTTTACTGGGCAATGATCTTGAAGCCTCTGTGTGGTCAGAGGTGGAGAGAGGACTCCATATGAAAATATTGGAGCTCCCTGAGTGGGTATGTGCTGTGACTAGGTCACCCACGCACACAAGGCCCTCCACGGCACCGGACCAGCATACCTGAACAGCCGACTCAAATTCCACGCACCCCAAAGGACCCTACGATCAGCCCAGCTCTCCTACGCCGTGGTCCCCCGCACCAGAAAGACCAGATCGGGAGGCCGCTCCTTCTCCTTCCTCGCGGCCAAAGCATGGAACGCCCTTCCGCTCCACCTCAGACAGACAACATCGCTCCCCATCTTCACAAGAAACCTCAAAACCTGGCTCTTCGACAGACCCCCTCCTTGATGGAATGGAACCTGCACCCACCCCTAGCGCCTTGAGACCCTTATGGGTGAGTAGTCGCGCTTTAACAAACCCCTGATTGATTGATTGACAGATTAGCCAGAAGGGAGGGGCTGGACACTTGGACCCTGGAACAAAGGGCCAAGCATCCAAGGACAAGGGTACTCGGCCTGGTGAGCCAGCCCAGGGAACTCCAGAGGTGCAGGAAGAATCTAACCCTGATGGGGAAGATCTGGCCTCTGAGGGAGGGACTCCATCCCTTCCAGAGCTGTCAGATTTGGCAGAACTGACAGGAGAAGGTGGACCCTCCATAGAGGAGTTCAGTAAGGGACAGTGAGACTGTCCTACCCTTGAGAGCTTGAGGCGGATTGCTTCTAAGCAAGAGGAGGGGGATGACAGTGGGTTTCACAAACTCTACTGGGAAGATGAACTGCTTTATACTGAGGCCAGAAACCTCAAGGAGGGGGCCACCAGGAGGTTGGTGGTGCCCCAGAGGTACAGAGAGTTCATCCTGACTTTGGGTCATGACATCCCCTTGGCAGGACATTTGGGACAGACAAAGACATGTAACCGGTTGGTGAACCATTTCTACTGGCCCCATATGTCTGAAAAGGTAAAGGAGTTTTGCAGCTCCTGTGTCACCTGTCAGGCCAGTGGCAAGGCAGGGGGCAAGACAAAGGCTCCCCTAATACCACTGCCAGTGGTGGGGGTTCCTTTTGAAAGGGTGGGGATGGACATTGTTGGTCCCCTGGACCCACCTACTGCATCAGGGAATAGGTATATCTTAATGGTAGTTGACCATGCCACTAGGTACCCTGAAGCCATACCTCTTAGAACCATTGATGCTCCTGCGGTGGCTAGAGCACTGCTTGGTGTGTTCACCAGAGTGGGTTTTCCAAAAGAGGTGGTGTCAGATAGGGGCACGAACTTCCTGTCCAGCTATCTGACTGCTATGTGGGATGAGTGGGGTGTCAACTACAAGTTCACCACCCCTATCACCCACAAGCAAATGGTCTTGTTGAGAGATTCAACAAAACCCTGAAGGGCATGATAAATGGGCTGTCAGAGAAACTCAGGAGGAGATGGGATGTTCTCCTCCCATGCTTACTGTTTGCCTACAGGGAGGTGCCACAGAAAGGGGTTGGCCTCAGTCCCTTTGAGTTGTTGTTTGGACACCCTGTGAGGGGGCCATTGAGCCTGCTGAGAGAGTCTTTAGAGAAGCCTCTTAAAGAAGCAAAGGACAATGTGCTGGACTATGTGCTAGGCCTGAGATCTAGAATGGCAGAGTACATGTACAAGGCAAACAGGAAACTGGAGGCCAGCCAGGAGCTCATGAAGCACTGGTATGATCAGAAGGCTACTATGCCCGAGTATACTCCAGGACAATTGGTGTGGGTGTTGGAGCCTGTGGCTCCCAGGGCCCTCCATGACAAGTGGAGTGGGCAGTATCCAATCTTAGAAAAGAAGGGTGAGGTTACCTATTTGGTTGACCTTGGCACCCCCAGGAACCCTCATAGGGTCCTGCATGTGAATAGATTGAAACCCCACCATGACAGGGCAGATATGACCATGTTACTGGTCACTGATGAGGGTGTGGAGGAGGAAACTGAGCCTGTGCCCGACCTCCTCTCCACTAAAGTGCAAGATGGGTCAGTGGAGGGGGTGATACTCTCTCCCAAGTTGACAGACCCGCAGCACAGAGACTGTAAGCAAGTGCTGGAGCAGTTTGCTGGCCTGTTCTCTTTGACCCCAGGCATCACTGAGTGGTGTGTGCACCACATTGACACTGGTGACAGCCTACCTCTCAAAAATAAACTGTACAGGTTGTCTGACCATGTCAGAGCCAGCATTAAAGCTGAGGTTGCTAAGATGCTGGAACTGGGGGTAATTGAACCGTCTGAGAGTCCATGGGCCAGTCCAGTGGTGCTGGTACCTAAACCTAATCCTCAGGGGGGACCCAAGGAGTTAAGGTTCTGTGTGGACTACAGAGGATTGAATGCAGTCACAAAGACTGACGCTCACCCTATACCTAGAGCTGATGAGCTCATTGATAGGTTAGGGGCTGCTGAGTACTTTTGATTTGACTTCAGGTTACTGGCAGATTGCCCTCACTGATGGAGCAAAGGAGAGGTCAGCATTCTCCACATCAGAGGGACATTATCAGTTCAAGCTAATGCCCTTTGGCTTAAAGAATGCACCTGCCACCTTCCAAAGGTTGGTGAACAGGGTCTTGTCTGGGTTGGAACAGTTCAGTGCAGCTTACCTGGATGATATAGCTGTATACAGTTCTACCTGGGGGGGATCACTTAAGCCACCTAAGGGAAGTGCTTCAGGCCATGCAGCAGGCAGGCCTGACTATTAAGGCAAGCAAGTGCCAAATAGGGCAGACTTCTGTGGTGTACCTGGGCCACCTGGTAGGTGGGGGCCATGTACAGCCTCTCCAAGCTAAAATCCAAACTATTTTGGATTGGACAGCTCCTGTTACCCAGACTCAGGTCAGGGCATTCCTTGGACTGACAGGGTACTATAGAAGGTTTGTTCAAAATTATGGGACCATTGTGGGGCCCCTAACAGAACTCACTTCTAAAAAGAGACCCAAGAAGGTGGCTTGGACCCCAGAGTGTCAGAAGGCCTTTGACACTCTGAAAGCTGCTATGTGTTCAGCACCAGTGCTACTGGCCCCTGACTACACAAAAGAATTTGAGGTTCAGACAGATGCTTCAGAGCAAGGGATTGGGGCAGTGTTGTCACAGCTAAATGAAGAGGGCCTTGATCAGCCAGTTGCCTTTATTAGCAGGAGGGTTCTTCCCAGAGAGCAGAGGTGGAGTGCCATTGAGAGAGAGGCTTTTGCTGTGGTTTGGTCCCTGAAAAGGTTGAGACCATATTTGTTTGGGACTCACTTTCGTGTTCAAACTGACCACAGGCCTCTCAGATGGCTCATGCAGATGAGAGGGGAGAATCCCAAGCTGTTAAGGTGGTCCATTTCCCTACAGGGAATGGATTTTACAGTGGAACACAGACCTGGGGTTGCCCATGCAAATGCGGATGGACTTTCCAGGTTTTTCCACTTAGCTGATGAGGACTACCAGGGTGTAGGTTAGTAACCCATCACCTTTCGTTTGCGGGGGGGGCTATGTTGCAAAGTCATCCTGTGCCCTGGGCACCCCCAACTTTTTGCTGATTGATACTGGTGGTAACTGACTCTGACTGACCCTGGGCTCTGCCTAACCAGGCCCAGGGCCAGTGCAATGCTGAAAGAGACACATTAGAATACAGTTAAAACACCGACATACACTAGGGTACACAATGGTATGGTGGGGTACCCCTGTGATTGGCATGACCTACCCCATAAGCCCCTAGTATATAATAGGGCAGGGGGATTGAAACTACCTAGAAGTCCCTAGTACCCTAGGGCATGGCAGTTTAGAGGTCAGCAGCTCTTTTTGCACTTGCATGTGTGCACTGCTGAAGCCTGAGGTCAGTTTAAAAGCAGCCCTGGGTGCCAGGACTGCTTTTAAAAGTAAATTGTGCCCAAACTCGACTTTTGGGTTTGGGGCACTTAAAAATGGATAACCTACAATGGTTTGGCATATTAGGGACCCCCAGGGTCTCCTCTAGGTATCCCAGGGGTGGGGGGTCAGATATTTATAAGGTAGACCCTTATAAAATGAGTTTTTATATGCCTGGGTTAAGTGAAATTTCACATTTCACTCCCACATTGTGGTAAAGTGCTGCCCAAATTCGACTTTGATGCTAGGTGCACTGTGAAGTGAGGATCTGCAATATTTTTACAGATTCAGAACCCCTAAAGTCTCCCCTAGTTGTCCTATGGGGTGGGGGTCCTGTAGATATAAGCAAAGTACTTATAAAATATGTTTTTGTAAGTCCTGGTGCTGGAAAAATTGCCCAACTCATTCTTCCCATTGCAAATCCCCTGTTACATAGGTTAACATGGTAGGAAGTTATTAATTAATAACTCTTGATAGGAGAGGGCTAGAGGTGCCATTCAAAGATTTCCCCGAATGGTATTAATAAATCCAACAATATGATATTGTTGAATTTCTCCTAAAGTGTACCTACAAGAAGTTATGACTTTGTTTGTAAGTCCAGATTCAGCCTTCCAGTGGTCTGCCCTGATTGGTCAGAGTTAAGTGCATTAGCCAGCCTGCCTGGAGAGGTGATAAAGAGCCCCTGGGGTTATGCAGCTGGGCTGGGAGGGCAGTGTGCTGGTCCACAGGAATGCCAGGCCAGGGAGAGGGGTTGTAAACCATGGGCTTCAAAGAGAAAAGCAGTACCCAGTGACATTTACAACTCTGAACTTTCTACCTCAGGCAGATGGGGGGATTAAGGAAGGTATGAGCAGATGCAGGGGGGAGAGTCTAAGTAAATTAGCCATCCTAGGGGTGTGTTTAGCCAGCTCTTGCCTCCTTGCTGGAAAATCTGCCATTATGGATTTGGAAGATTTGATGCACTCTGGGACAAAATAATGCCACACTCTACAGGAAGTGGTCATATCTTTGAGGAGTTACCCTACTCCCATTGGTCAGGAGTGACCTCCTGTCTGACCCAGAGAACATGGAATAAGTATCTGAGAGGGGCAGAGCCCGCCAGATCTGCTGCTTGAAACTTACTGAAGCAAGACATTGCCAAGCTGAGACGTTTTGCTGTGTAAAGATTTCTAAGGCCTGACCTCTGAAAACTGCACCATCTGAACCTACAGCCCTGTGGATTATTTTGCTGAAAAAGAACTAAAGAGTGGACTCCCTGAAAGCTACAGGTTAAAAGAGCTCATCTGGAACATCACCAACTAAATCTGCACCTTGGAGAACTACCAGTGGATTTGTAAGGGTGACGTCCCAGTGGATTGTGGGAACTGAAGTCCTCAACTTTCAAGGACCATCTTGGAGCTTCCAGACCCTTGGAGTGAGTTTGAGACACTTTGGGACCCTTTGAGGAACTTCAGGAAGAAGTTCAAAAAGTTTGGAGAACTTTGGAGAAACTTTGAAAAAAAGCTCCATAGAGAGACCCACTCAACCTGGTCAGCCAAGCCGCCTGCCTTCAACAGCGAGCCGGCCAAGCCATCCAGGTTCGTCCCACTAAAAGCTCCGTCGGTCCGACTTCCAGAGTTTGACCGGGAGTAGAAGAAATATGAGGCCGGCGAACCCTCACCGGATCCGGCTACATGAAGAGCATCGAGAGACCCCGCGAGAAAAAGCTCCAGAAAAGCTTCTAAGTCCGCTCGTAGAAAAGGTGACCGGGAGCAACCGCGAGAGCCAAGCCGCCTGCCTTCCATCGCGTGTCGGCCTGGGCTCCTGGGTTGCCCCGCTGAAGCGCTAAAGAAAAGGTTTCTAAGTCCGCTCCAGGGAAGTTGACCGGGACCTCGTCACAAGTCAATCCGGCGAACCCTCACCGGATCCGGAGTGGCTGGGAGCTTTGAGGACCCTCGGGAAGAAAAGCTCCAGAAAAGTTTCTAAGTGTGAAGGTAGAAACTGAGACTGGAACCTGCCGCAAGCTGTAGCCGCCCAGGGCTCCATCGCGGTCGGCCTGAAACTTTGACTTTGCCCCGTTCTATCGCGAGCAGGTATCCCAATATGGTGCTATAATCTTCTAAGTGCTATATTTGATTAAATCTTTGAAAATTCATATCTCCGGTTCCCTACATTGCATTTTTGTCGTTTTGGTGTCATTTTAAAGATAAAAATATTTCCTATTTTTATAAATTGGTGTTGGATTTTTATTACGTGTTGTGTCTTAAATATTTACTGAATTGGTGTTTTTAAATGCTTTACATACCTGTCTTTGAAGTTAAGCCTGTCTGCTCGCAGCCAAGCTACCAAGGGTTGAGCATGGGAATAATTTTCTAAAACCTATGCTGAGTCCTACCATGTGTTAGTGGCCTTATTGCCAGTGGCAGACCTACATTTGCCCCTACCAATAATCCACTTTCCAACATTTGGTGCTCAGCGGTGTGGATGAGGACTTGTGTTTAAAAAGTACACCTTTCAGTGAATGAATTAAGATTATAAAAATCCTCTAAATTGCCTTAGAACAAAACGTTTGAGTTTGATTTTTGGAATTTGGACTAAACTGTTTTTAATCCATTGTTTTGATTTTTCCAAATTGTTCTAAGTCTGTTGTGCCTAGTTGTTGTGACCCAAAACTAGGGAACCATGGAGCTGGACCTGGCTAAATTGTCCCAGTTCAAGCTTGCTGAGCTTAGGGAACAGTGTAGGCTTAGGGGGCTGCCTGCTGCCAAGAAGATGAGGAAGGCAGGGTTACTTGAGGCCCTACAGGCCTGGGCCGGGGCAGCTGAGGAGAACCCAGGGGGGTGGGAGGATGTTCCCCCCAACCTCACCCAAGAGGGGGGTTAGGATGAGACCTCTTCCATTGTGACTAGTGATAGCCAGGTGAATCAAGGTGGTGGTGGGAGTGGGGAAGGATCCCTTACTCAGGAACCACTACCGTCCCTTGCAGAGAGACAGCTTCAGGCTCAATTAGCTTTGATAGCTTTAGAGCAGGAGAAATTGGACTTGGCTAGGAAGAGATGGGAGAAGGAGGAGTTGAGAAGAAATGGTGGCAGTGAAAATTATGAAGATTTTGAGATGTCCAGGGGTGGTGCATTTGAACCTAAACTTCCCAAGGGTATAGTGCCCAAGTACACAGAGGGGGATGACATTGACTAGTGGCTAGCAGCTTTTGAGAGGGCCCTTAGAATGAGTAGGGTCCACTCTAAGTATTGGGGTGCACTCCTGTGGGAGTTGATTCCAGTAGCTGGGAGGGATAGGCTCCTGACCCTGAAGGGAGAGGATGCAGAGTCATACCAGCAGATGAAAGCCTGCTTAGTCAAGAGGTTTGGTCTGACTCCAGAGCAGTACAGGGTGAAGTTTAGAGGCACCCAGAAATTGAGTTCAAAGTCTTGGGTAGACTTTGTGGACATTTCAGTGAAGGCACTGGAAGGCTTGATTGTTGGTAACAAAGTTGACACATATGAGGGATTGTATAATTTGTTTTTGAAAGAACATATTTTGACTCATTGTGCAGAAGAGAAGTTACGCCAGTATCTAGTGGACTCTAAGCTGACAGACCCCAGAGAGCTGGGGGAAGCAGCTGATGAGTGGGTGAGAACCCGGGTTTCCATAGAGCACCAGGGGGGTGACCAGAAGAAAGGAGGACAGGTCCCTCCCCAGGGGAAAGCCCAAGGGAAAGAAGGTCAAAACCAAAAGGAGTCCTCCAAAGACCCACAAAAACCTGCAAAAGGAGGGGGGGCCCCGAGCGAACCCAAATCCAAAGGGAGGTGGAATCAGGGAAAGAATGGTAGGTTCTTTGATCCCTCAAAAGTGGGTAAGTGCTTTGACTGTAACCAGCCAGGGCACAAGCAGGGAGATGCTGTCTGCGCCAAGAAGCTCCCCCTAAGGGGCCATCCACAGGGATTGCCAGTGTCAGTGTAGGGGTGGAGAGTGGTGCCCCAGTGAGGAGTAGTCAGGTGGTGGAAGCAACCTTAGTGTCCCTGGGTGGGGTGAATATTGCAACCCTTGCTGCCTTACCTCCAAACATGGACAAGTACAGGCAGAGGCCTAAAGTGAATGGGACTGAGGTTGAGGCTATCAGAGACACTGGGGCTAGTGTAACTATGGTCCTGGATGAGCTGGTGCCTCCAGAGAGGGTGGTACCTGGTGAGTTTCACCAGGTGACGTATGCAGACAGCACTACCAAACTCCATCCTATGACTGTGGTGGATTTGGAATGGGGAGGTGTGACAGGCCCTATGAAGGTAGCTGTGTCAAAGGTGCTCCCAGTCCAGTGTTTACTGGGCAATGATCTTGAAGCCTCTGTGTGGTCAGAGGTGGAGAGAGGACTCCATATGAAAATATTGGAGCTCCCTGAGTGGGTATGTGCTGTGACTAGGTCACAGACTAGCCAGAAGGGAGGGGCTGGCCACTTGGACCCTGGAACAAAGGGCCAAGCATCCAAGGACAAGGGCACTGGGCCTGGTGAGCCAGCCCAGGGAACTCCAGAGATGCAGGAAGAATCTAACCCTGATGGGGAGGATCTGGCCTCTGAGGGAGGGACTCCATCCCTGCCAGAGCTGTCAGATTTGGCAGAACTGAAAGGAGCAGGTGGACCCTCCAGGGAGGAGTTCAGTAAGGGACAGCGAGACTGTCCCACCCTTGAGAGCTTGAGGCGCATTGCTTCTAAGCAAGAGGAGGGGGATGACAGTGGGTTTCACAAACTCTACTGGGAAGATGGACTGCTTTATACTGAGGCCAGAAACCTCAAGGAGGGGGCCACCAGGAGGTTGGTGGTGCCCCAGAGGTACAGAGAGTTCATCCTGACTTTGGGTCATGATATCCCCTTGGCAGGACATTTGGGACAGACAAAGACATGGAACCGGTTGGTGAACCATTTCTACTGGCCCCATATGTCTGAAAAGGTAAAGGAGTTTTGCAGCTCCTGTGTCACCTGTCAGGCCAGTGGCAAGGCAGGGGGCAAGACAAAGGCTCCCCTAATACCACTGCCAGTGGTGGGGTTCCTTTTGAAAGGGTGGGGATGGACATTGTTGGTCCCCTGGACCCACCTACTGCATCAGGGAATAGGTATATCTTAGTGGTAGTTGACCATGCCACTAGGTACCCTGAAGCCATACCTCTTAGAACCATTGATGCTCCTGCGGTGGCTAGAGCACTGCTTGGTGTGTTCACCAGAGTGGGTTTTCCAAAGAGGTGGTGTCAGATAGGGGCACGAACTTCCTGTCCAGCTATCTGACTGCTATGTGGGATGAGTGTGGTGTCAACTACAAGTTCACCACCCCCTATCACCCACAAGCAAATGGTCTTGTTGAGAGATTCAACAAAACCCTGAAGGGCATGATAAATGGGTTGTCAGAGAAACTCAGGAGGAGATGGGATGTTCTCCTCCCATGCTTACTGTTTGCCTACAGGGAGGTGCCACAGAAAAGGGTTGGTTTCAGTCCCTTTGAGTTGGTGTTTGGACACCCTGTGAGGGGGCCATTGAGCCTGCTGAGAGAGTCTTTAGAGAAGCCTCTTAAGGAAGCAAAGGACAATGTGCTTGACTATGTGCTAGGCCTGAGATCTAGAAAGGCAGAGTACATGTACAATGCAAACAGGAAACTGGAGGTCAGCCAGGAGCTCATGAAGCACTGGTATGATCAGAAGGCTACTATGCCTGAGTGTACTCCAGGACAATTGGTGTGGGTGTTGGAGCCTGTGGCTCCCAAGGCCCTCCATGACAAGTGGAGTGGGCCCTATCCAATCTTAGAAAAGAAGGGTGAGGTTACCTATTTGGTTGACCTTGGCACCCCCAGGAACCCTCATAGGGTCCTGCATGTGAATAGATTGAAGCCCCACCATGACAGGGCAGATATGACCATGTTACTGGTCACTGATGAGGGTGTGGAGGAGGAAACTGAGCCTGTGCCCGACCTCCTCTCCACTAATGTGCAAGATGGGTCAGTGGAGGGGGTGATACTCTCTCCCAAGTTGACAGACCCGCAGCACAGAGACTGTAAGCAAGTGCTGGAGCAGTTTGCTGGCCTGTTCTCTTTGACCCCAGGCATCACTGAGTGGTGTGTGCACCACATTGACACTGGTGACAGCCTACCTGTCAAGAATAAGCTGTACAGGACATCTGACCATGTCAGAGCCAGCATTAAAGCTGAGGTTGCTAAGATGCTGGAATTGGGGGTAATTGAACCGTCTGAGAGTCCATGGGCCAGTCCCGTGGTGCTGGTACCTAAACCTAATCCTCAGGGGGGACCCAAGGAGTTAAGGTTCCGTGTGGACTACATAGGATTGAATGCAGTCACAAAGACTGACGCTCACCCTATACTTAGAGCTGATGAGCTCATTGATAGGTTAGGGGCTGCTAAGTACCTGAGTACTTTTGATTTGACTTCAGGTTACTGGCAGTTTGCCCTCACTGATGGAGCAAAGGAGAGGTCAGCATTCTCCACACCGGAGGGCCATTATCAGTTCAAAGTAATGCCCTTTGGCTTAAAGAATGCACCTGCCACCTTCCAAATGTTGGTGAACAGGGTCTTGTCTGGGTTGGAACAGTTCAGTGCAGCTTACCTGGATGATATAGCTGTATACAGTTCTACCTGGGGGGATCACTTAAGCCACCTAAGGGAAGTGCTTCAGGCCATGCAGCAGGCAGGCCTGACTATTAAGGCAAGCAAGTGCCAAATAGGGCAGAGTTCTGTGGTGTACCTGGGAGGTGGGGGCCATGTACAGCCTCTCCAAGCTAAAATCCAAACTATTTTGGATTGGAAAGCTCCTGTTACCCAGACTCAGGTCAGGGCATTCCTTGGACTGACAGGGTACTATAGAAGGTTTGTTCAAAATTATGGGACCATTGTGGGGCCCCTAACAGAACTCACTTCTAAAAAGAGACCCAAGAAGGTGGCTTGGACCCCAGAGTGTCAGAAGGCCTTTGACACTCTGAAAGCTGCTATGTGTTCAGCACCAGTGCTACTGGCCCCTGACTACACAAAAGAATTTGTGGTTCAGACAGATGCTTCAGAGCAAGGGATTGGGCAGTGTTGTCACAGCTAAATGAAGAGGGCCTGGATCAGCCAGTTGCCTTTATTAGCAGGAGGCTTCTTCCCAGAGAGCAGAGGTGGAGTGCCATTGAGAGAGAGGCTTTTGCTGTGGTTTGGTCCCTGAAAAAGTTGAGACCATATTTGTTTGGGACTCACTTTCGTGTTCAAACTGACCACAGGCCTCTCAGATGGCTCATGCAGATGAGAGGGGAGAATCCCAAGCTGTTAAGGTGGTCCATTTCCCTACAGGGAATGGACTTTACAGTGGAACACAGACCTGTGGTTGCCCATGCAAATGCGGATGGACTTTCCAGGTTTTTCCAGTTAGCTGATGAGGACTACCAGGGTGTAGGTTAGTAACCCATCACCTTTCGTTTGGGGGGGGGGGGGCTATGTTGCAAATTCATCCTGTGCCCTGGGCACCCCCAACTTTTTGCTGATTGATACTGGTGGTAACTGACTCTGACTGACCCTGGGCTCTGCCTAACCAGGCCCAGGGCCCGTGCAATGCTGAAAGAGACACATTAGAATACAGTTAAAACACCTACATACACTAGGGTACACAATGGTATGGTGGGGTACCCCTGTGATTGGCATGACCTACCCCATAAGCCCCTAGTATATAATAGGGCGGGGGGATTGAAACTACCTAGAAGTCCCTAGTACCCTAGGGCATGGCAGTTTAGAGGCCAGCAGCTCTTTTTGCACTTGCATGTGTGCACTGCTGAAGCCTGAGGTCAGTTTAAAAGCAGCCCTGGGTTCCATGACTGCTTTTAAAAAGTAAATTGTGCCCAAACTCGACTTTTGGGTTTGGGGCACTTAAAAATGGATAACCTACAATGGTTTGGCATATTAGGGACCCCCAGGGTCTCCCCTAGGTATCCCAGGGGTGGGGGGTCAGATATTTATAAGGTACACCCTTATAAAATGAGTTTTTATATGCCTGGGTTAAGTGAAATTTCACATTTCACTCCCACATTATGGTAAAGTGCTGCCCAAATTCGACTTTGATGCTAGGAGCACTGTGGAGGGAGGATCTGCAATATTTCTACAGATTCAGAACCCCTAAAGTCTCCCCTAGTTGTCCCATGGGGTGGGGGTCCTGTAGATATAAGCAAAGTACTTATAAAATATGTTTTTGTAAGTCCTGGTGCTGGAAAAATTGCCCAAGTCATTTTTCCCATTGCAAATCCCCTGTTACATATATTAACATGGTAGGAAGTTATTAATTGATAACTCTTGATAGGAGAGGGCTAGAGGTGCCATTCAACGATTTCCCGAATGGTATTAATAAATCCAACAATATGATATTGTTGAATTTCTCCTAAAGTGTACATACAAGAAGTTATAAGACTTTCTTGTTTGTAAGTCCAGATTCAGCCTTCCAGTGGTCTGCCCTGATTGGTCAGAGTTAAGTGGATTAGCCAGCCTGCCTGGAGAGGTGATAAAGAGCCCCTGGGGTTATGCAGCTGGGCTGGGAGGGCAGTGTGCTGGTCCACAGGAATGCCAGGCCAGGGAGAGGGGTTGTAAACCATGGGCTTCAAAGAGAAAAGCAGAACCCAGTGACATTTACAACTCTGAACTTTCTACCTCAGGCAGATGGGGGGATTAAGGAAGGTATGAGCAGATGCAGGGGGGAGAGTCTAAGTAAATTAGCCATCCTAGGGGTGTGTTTAGCCAGCTCTTGCCTCCTTGCTGGAAAATCTGCCATTATGGATTTGGAAGATATGATGCACTCTGGGACAAAATAATGCCACACTCTACAGGAAGTGGTCATATCTTTGAGGAGTTACCCTGCTCCCATTGGTCAGGAGTGACCTCCTGTCTGACCCAGAGAACATGGAATAAGTATCTGAGAGGGGCAGAGCCCGCCAGATCTGCTGCTTGAAACTTACTGAAGCAAGACATTGCCAAGCTGAGAAGTTTTGCTGTGCAAAGATTTCTAAGGCCTGACCTCTATAAACTGCACCATCTGAACCTACCGCCCTGTGGATTATTTTGCTGAAAAAGAACTAAAGAGTGGACTCCCTGAAAGCTACAGGTTAAAAGAGCTCATCTGGAACATCACCAACTAAATCTGCACCTTGGAGAACTACCAGTGGATTTGTAAGGGTGACGTCCCAGTGGATTGTGGGAACTAAAGTCCTCAACTTTCAAGGACCATCTTGGAGCTTCCAGACCCTTGGAGTGAGTTTGAGACACTTTGGGACCCTTTGGGGAACTTCAGGAAGAAGTTCAAGAAGTTTGGAGAACTTTGAAAAAAAGCTCCATAGAGGGACCGACTCAACCTGGTCAGCCAAGCCGCCTGCCTTCAACCGCGAGCCGGCCAAGCCATCCAGGTTCGTCCCGCTAAAAGCTCCGTCGGTCCGACTTCCAGAGTTTGACCGGGAGTAGAAGAAATCTGAGGCCGGCGAACCCTCACCGGATCGGGCTACATGAAGAGCATCGAGAGACCCCGCGAGAAAAAGCTCCAGAAAAGCTTCTAAGTCCGCTCGTAGAAAAGGTGACCGGGAGCAACTGCGGGAGCTCCAGAAAAGTTTCTAAGTGTGAAGGTAGAAACTGAGACCGGGACCTGCCGCAAGATGTAGCCGCCCAGGTCTCCATCGCGGTCGGCCTGAAACTTTGACTTTGCCCCGGTCTATCGCGAGCAGGTATCCCAATATGGTGCTATAATCTTCTAAGTGCTATATTTTATTAAATATTTGAAAATTCATATCTCTGGTTCCCTACATTGGATTTTTGTCGTTTTGATGTCATTTTAAAGATAAAAATATTTCCTATTTTTATAAATTGGTGTTGGATTTTTATTCCCATGCTCAACCCTTGTTAAAGTGGCTGTCTTAATTATTTACTGAATTGGTGTTTTTAAATGCTTTACATACCTGTCTTTGAAGTTACAAAAACAACAGTTGATGGACAGAATGCAGAACAATGTCATACATTCACCCCAGTACAGAGATCTGGGCCTAAATCCATCGTTTTTTTGCTCACCATGCCATTCCAGTTTGGACCCAGCCATATCCAAATCAGTCTTGACCCTGTGCCTCATGGGAACAGTCCAGCCCGAACTGCCAAGCCAGGTCCTCCCTGGACTGGAAACAAGCATCCTAGGACCGGTTTCGGGGTTTCACCCCTCTTCAGCCAGGATAGCTTGATTCCAGTGGCATGGAGAGCACGGGACCCACGTCTGGGCATACCCGTCCCACTCGGGGTGACAAATGCAAAAACAACAGTTGATGGACAGAATGCAGAACAATGTCATACATTCACCCCAGTACAGAGATCTGGGCCTAAATCCATCGTTTTTTTGCTCACCATGCCATTCCAGTTTGGACCCAGCCATATGCAAATCAGTCTTGACTGTGTGCCTCATGGGAACAGTCCAGCCCGAACTGCCAAGGCAGGTCCTCCCTGGACTGGAAACAAGCATCCTAGGACCGGTATCGGGGTTTCACCCCTCTTCAGCCAGGATAGCTTGATTCCAGTGGCATGGAGAGCACGGGACCCACGTCTGGGCATACCCGTCCCACTCGGGGTGACAAATGCAAAAACAACAGTTGATGGACAGAATGCAGAACAATGTCATACATTCACCCCAGTACAGAGATCTGGGCCTAAATCCATCGTTTTTTTGCTCACCATGTCATTCCAGTTTGGACCCAGCCATATGCAAATCAGTCTTGACCCTGTGCCTCATGGGAACAGTCCAGCCCGAACTGCCAAGCCAGGTCCTCCTGGACTGGAAACAAGCATCCTAGGACCGGTTTCGGGGTTTCACCCTCTTCAGCCAGGATAGCTTGATTCCAGTGGCATGGAGAAGCACGGGACCCACGTCTGGGCATACCCGTCCCACTCGGGGTGACAAATGCAAAAACAACAGTTGATGGACAGAATGCAGAACAATGTCATACATTCACCCCAGTACAGAGATCTGGGCCTAAATCCATCGTTTTTTGCTCACCATGCCATTCCAGTTTGGACCCAGCCATATGCAAATCAGTCTTGACCCTGTGCCTCATGGGAACAGTCCAGCCCGAACTGCCAAGCCAGGTCCTCCCTGGACTGGAAACAAGCATCCTAGGACCGGTGTCGGGGTTTCACCCCTCTTCAGCCAGGATAGCTTGATTCCAGTGGCATGGAGAGCACGGGACCCACGTCTGGGCATACCCGTCCCACTCGGGGTGACAAGTGCAAAAACAACAGTTGATGGACAGAATGCAGAACAATGTCATACATTCACCCCAGTACAGAGATCTGGGCCTAAATCCATCGATGGATTTAACCCAGATCTTTTGACTGGGGGAGAATGTTTGCATTGTCAGCATTCCGTCCATCATTTGTTTGCTGTCTTTGAAGTTAAGCCTGTCTGCTCGCAGCCACTTTAACAAGGGTTGAGCATGGGAATAATTTTCTAAGACCTATGCTGAGTCCTACCATGTGTTAGTGGCCTTATTGCCAGTGGCAGACCTACATTTGCCCCTACCAATAATCCACTTTCCAACAGCCGGTCACCGCACCCTTCCCCAACTCGTCACAGAGTTGGGAAAGGGTGGGGTGAAAGTGCAAACAGCAGAGACTGAAACCTTGAGTCTGTGACTGCACAGGTTTGAAGTTTCAGTTTCATCACACTCCTTTCTGAAAACAGAAAGGATCAGGGGCCGTATTACAAAAAGTGCCCTGGGGGTGCAATGGGGGTTTGCGCCCACTTTGCGCACCCCCGGGGCACTTTGGTATTAAAGAAGGGGCCACAGATACTTGTGCGGCCCCTTCTGTAATACTATTAGCGCTGGCGCACTTAAAGCGCCAGCGCTATCTGCAGAGGGTGTTCCCTCATTTGCATGGGGGCATATCCCATGCAAATGAGGGCATCCCTTTGCCTCTGTGCCCGCGCCCTATTACAGACGCGGGGGCAGAGGTAAAGAAGCCCTCAGGAGGCTCACTGACAGTGCGCCATCATAAAGGTGGCGCACTGTCAGTGCGCCCCCTGATTGCAGCGCTCTGGCGGGAGAAAGGGGGTCCCATGGACACTCCAGACATCCCCTTGCAGGAGGGTGCAGTCACTGACTCCACCCACCTGCAAGGGGATCTCTAATCCCCTTCAAAAGAGTAGGCAAAACACACGGCAATAAAGAAGTCGCTCAGTTTTTCACCAGAATGCCCCCAGGGCAGCGCAACTTCTCAGCTGACCTGAGGGCAGCGCATTCATCGTAATAGGGCACATTTTCATTGTTTACCCTGGGCGCACCTTTTAAAAGGTGCTTCCGGCTTAAACAATAAAAATGCACTTATTGTGTAATGTGGCCTCAGGAGCCCAAACGGGACCTCTGCAGGCAGTAAGGTGAGAATTTTTTTTTTAAATGTTGAGTGCAAATGCTTGAGAGTGTGTGTGTGTGTGTGTGAGAGAGTGTGTACGTGTAAACATGTGCATGTGTGTATGTGTGAGCATGTGAGTGTGTGTATGTGTGAGCATGTCTGGGTGTGTGTGTGTGTGTGAGAAAGTGAGAGTGTCAGTGAAGGAGTAAGTGTGAATGAGTGAGACTAAGCGAGTCAGAGTAAGATTGAGTGAAACAGAGAGCGATTGAGTCATAATGAGTGTGACTTAGTGAGTAAGAGTGACATTGAGTGGATCAGAATGAGTGAGATTGAGTGAATCAGTGGAAATGAGTGAGTCAGCGTGAGGCTGAGAGAATGACTATCACTGACTGACTGAGTCAGAGTGAGAAAGAGTGAAAATGAGTGATACTAGAGATATTGAATGAATCAGAATGGGTAGGAGTAAGTGAATCAGGGAGGAAGAGTGACTCAGTAGGAGATTGAGTGGGAATGAGTGAGTCAGAGTGAGGCTTCTGGAAAAGATAGTGAGTGAGAATGAGTGAGAATGAGTAAGACTAAGTAAAAGTGAGTGCAAGTTAGAATAAGTGAATGAGACTAAGTGAGCATGAGTGAGAGAGTAAGACTGACTGCATGCGACTGTGAGCGAACCCCCCTAACCCACTAAGTAGAAGTCAGGCCCACTCGCTGGAATTCAAGCCAAGGGTTCGACCGCACCACTTTTAAAGGTCGCCAGCCGCCACTGGGCTAGGTTAACCTGCTGGGGCATACCACCGGTACTTTTGAGAGCTATCATTAAACTGGACTCGCAAAAGTGTGTACAAATTAGGCTTATCACAGACAGTTTTTGCTACGAAGATACTCACTAACAAAGGCCTGAGGCAAGGCTGTATTTTAGCCCCTATATTATTCCATTTACTCTGTAAAGCCAATACAATCCTCCATAAATTTGGCGGGTAAACACTAAACATATTACGATATGCTGACAATACAGTGATCTTGGATAGGACCACTAATGAGTTTAAAAAAACTCTGAATGATTTAAAAGGAGGTTCCACTAATAATTTAATTATTAATAAAGAAAAAACAAAAGTGTTTGGCCAGAAAGTTAGTAAACAAAGGACATTGGCATCAGGATGGCATCAAAATCGAATGTATTTATGGTTACATATATAAGGGCTTATGGATGGAGGAAGGGGAAGCCCTCAATCTCATCACGTGGCAATGACGTCAACAGCGCTGACCCCTAATGCTCACTTCATCAGATGTAAGATATCAGGCCCTTCCTTGACCTCCAGTCGACAGGTCATCTCAAGTAAGTTGTGGCCAGTCCTGACTCATGACTTGGGGCTTTTCCTGGGAGACTTTTAGGATGGTTGGGCTTAGCACCATGACTCCTCTTTAATGATCCACATTTTGTAAAGCGCGAACTACTCACCCTTAAGGGTCTCAAGGCGCTAGGGGCCATCGTGGAAATTAAGTGAGCTATTGCCCAGATTCACATGGTGCTGAGCTGCCGCCGGGGATCGAACCGTGAGCCCTGTGCTCCGAAGTCAGCTGCCCTGGCCGCTGCACCACACCTAATCAACCAGATAACACAGTTGAAGCCCAATTGCGCTGAAACATTAATTTTTTAAGCAATCCTTTATTCTTGAAGCCCTTTTTGTTTCATTGGTGCAAAGCTCAGAGTGGCCTTCGTAGGAACAGTGAAGGGTCTACTGCGGCAAGTAATCAACTTATCTCTGGGGACATATTTTGTGATATCTGTAGAGAATTTTCACTTTAGCGACACATGAAATAAATCCATACCGCCTCCACAACTTAAGAGCTAGTGATTAAAGAGGCAAAACATTTATTGTTTTAGGCAAAAGTTATATTGCTTTTTGAAGATAGCGCTGAATTAGAAACGTAAACGTCTATTTGGATGGTTCTCAAAATTTACAACAAATAATCAAGGAAAAAATATTTTGAATTAAGGCTTACTTGGAGCAAAACCGTAATTAGAATAAGGGTTTGCCTGTTTCCAATCCAAGGTTTCCACGATGGCCTAGTAAATGGTAAAACAGATACAGAATGCCCCCTTGGTGCATTGGGTGCGGAGACTCTTGTACAGATATTGTGAATTTGTTGTGATCTGATAGTCCAGAGGAGACATCTTTAAATACTTGAACTTTTATTCCGGTAAAAAGGAAATTTAGAGACGCTGTGGTAGCTTGCCTAGGCGGCGATCACTTATTAACGTGACGTGTTCAAAATGTATGGACATAGTTCTTAGTAGGTTTGCACAAAATGGTGCATGATTTTTTTTTTGTCTGGCTATGTCCTTTTGTATTAGCGATAGACTTTTGCATTTCTTAAGTTTGAAGTTGCTCTATGTATTTTCAATGATTTCAATTAATCGCAAAAAATGCATTAATTCTTTCATTTTTCTTTTGTTTCTGACCTGTGCAAATGCACCGGGACACTCTGCGGAGAAGCCGTGCGCAATAAAACTCACACTCGTCATCATCACCATCATCAGTGCACTGGCATCATTACTCTTGTCAAGCCCATCGAGGCATGTGGAGAGAAGCTGAGATAGCATCAATGAAAGCTACAGATACAGAACATATGTTCGAATAACTTGGTATGTCATTATACACCAGACATATAGTTACCGAAGGTAAGTAACCTTTTCTTCTAAAGCACTGATCCTTAACCTTTTGGCTTCTGTAGAACCCCACGCAATCGGTAGTGGAATCCAGGAACACCCATTGAATCATTGTTGGAATTCGGGGACCCCATTGAATCATTGTTGGAATTCGGGGACCCCCATTGAATCATTGTTGGAATTCGGGGACCCCCATTGAATCATTATTGGACTCTGGGGACCCTGGTCTAAGCAATTTTGATGTTTTGAGCAACACAAAAATTCTGGAAACAGGCATTCATTAACCCCATCGCTGCTAGGCCTTTTCCCCCCACTGTGCTAAGCCTTTTTTTGGCTATTTGGGGTAGTTCACGCTTAGGCCCCTGTAACTTTTTGACCACATAAGGTATCCACGCCAAATTTGCGTCCTTTTTTTTCCAACATCATGGGGATTCTAAAGGTACCCAGGGTTTGTGGATTCCCCTGGAGGGGACCCAGAAATTAGCCAAAATACAGGTACATTTTGTTTTTTGGGGGAAAAATTTGAAAAAGGGCTACAGATGAAAGCGTCTGGTTTTCCCTGCAAATGGTATCAAAAAAGGGTTGTGGGGCTGAAATCACCATCTTCCCAGCTTTCAGGGACAAGCAGACTTTTGTCAGAAAACCAAACTTTTACACAGTTTTGGCATTTTTCTGGGACATAGCCTATTTTTGCTATTTTTTGTGCTTTCAACCTCTTTCCAGTTAATGGTAGAAATGGGTATGAAAGCAATAATGGATCCTGGAAAGCTATACATTTTAGAAAAGTAGTCAACATTTTTAATTCAGCAAGGGGTCATTTGTGTAGATCATGGGTACTCACAAACTTTCTCTCGGGGGCCAAATTTACAGTGTGGTTTGTGGCCGAGGGCCGCACCGGTGGGGGCGGGGTCAGTGGGGGAGGGGGCGGGGCTAGGGCAAAAAAAAATAACTGACCATTAGGTTGAACACAGGCCCCTGCAGCGGACGCCTTCGTCCACTGAGCCACCAGACCCGGCATACACACCTCTCTATCTATCTATCTCTCTCTCTCTCGCTCTGTCTCCTTCCCTCTCTCTATCTCTTCCTCCCTCTCTATCTCTCCGCCTCCCCCTCTCTCTCTCTCCGCCTCCCTCTCTCTCTCTCTCTCTCTCTCCCTCCCTCTCTCTCACTCACTCTGTTTGTCTCCCTCTCTCTCTTTCTGTCTCCCTCTCTCTGTTTCTGTCTCCCTCTCTCTGTTTCTGTCTCCCTCCCTCTCTCTGTCTCCCTCCCTCTCTCTGTCTCCCTCCCTCTCTCTGTCTCCCTCCCTCTCTATCTCCCTCCCTCTCTCTGTCCCTCCCTCTCTGTCTCCCTCTCTCTGTCTCCCTCCCTCTCTCTGCCTCCCTCCCTCTCTCTGCCTCCCTCCCTCTCTCTGCCTCCCTCCCTCTCTCTGCCTCCCTCCCTCTCTCTGCCTCCCTCCCTCTCTCTGCCTCCCTCTCTCTGTCTCCCTCCCTCTCTCTGTCTCCCTCCCTCTCTCTCTGTCTCCCTCCCTCTCTCTCTCTCTGTCTCCCTCCCTCTCTCTGTCTCCCTCCCTCTCTCTGTCTCACTCCCTCTCTCTGTCTCCCTCCCTCTCTGTCTCCCTCTCTCTCTGTCTCCCTCCCTCTCTCTCTGTCTCCCTCCCTCTCTCTCTGTCTCCCTCCCTCTCTCTCTCTGTCTCCCTCCATCTCTCTGTCTCCCTCCATCTCTCTGTCTCCCTCCCTCTCTGTCTCCCTCCCTCTCTGTCTCCCTCCCTCTCTCTGTCTCCCTCTCTCTGTCTCCCTCTCTCCGTCTCCCTCTCTCCGTCTCCCTCTCTCCGTCTCCGTCTCTCCGTCTCCGTCTCTCCCTCTCCGTCTCTCCCTCTCCGTCTCTCCCTCTCCGTCTCTCCCTCTCTGTCTCTGTCTCTCCCTCTGTCTCTCCCTCTGTCTCTCCCTCTGTCTCTCCCTCTGTCTCTCCCTCTCTGTCTCTCTGTCTCTCCCTCTCTGTCTGTCTCCCCCTCTCTGTCTCCCTCCCTCCCCCTGTCTCCCTCTCTCTGTCTCCCTCCCTCTGTCTCCCTCCCTCTGTCTCCCCCCTCTCTGTCTCCCCCTCTGTCTCCCCCTCTGTCTCCCCCTCTGTCTGTCTCCTTCCCTCTGTTTCCCTCTGTCTGTCTCCCTCTCCCTCCCTCTGTCTCCCTCTGTCTCCCTCTTCCTCCCTCTGTCTCCCTCTCCCTCCCTCCCTCTGTCTCCCTCTCCCTCCCTCTGTCTCCCTCTCCCTCCCTCTGTCTGTCTCCCTCTCCCTCCCTCTGTCTGTCTCCCTCTCCCTCCCTCTGTCTCCCTCTCCCTCCCTCTGTCTGTCTCCCTCTCCCTCCCTCTGTCTGTCTCCCTCTGTCTGTCTCCCTGTCTGTCTCCCTCTGTCTGTCTCTGTCTCCCTCTGTCTCTCTGTCTCCCTCTCCCTCTGTCTCCCTCTCCCTCTGTCTGTCTCCCTCTGTCTCCCTCTGTCTGTCTCCCTCTGTCTGTCTCCCTCTGTCTGTCTCCCTCTGTCTGTCTCCCTCTGTCTGTCTCCCTCCCTCTGTCTCCCTCCCTCTCTCTCTGTCTCCCTCTGTCTCCCTCTCTCTCTGTCTCCCTCTCTCTCTGTCTCCCTCTCTCTCTGTCTCCCTCTCCCTCCCTCTGTCTGTCTCCCTGTCTCCCTCTGTCTCTCTGTCTCCCTCTGTCTCTCTGTCTCCCTCTGTCTCTCTGTCTCTCTGTCTCCCTCTCCCTCTGTCTGTCTCCCTCCCTGTCTCCCTTCCTCTGTTTGTCTCCCTCTCCCTCCCTCTGCCTGTCTCCCTCTCCCTCCCTCTGTCTGTCTCCCTGTCTGTCTCTGTCTGTCTCTGTCTCCCTCTCCCTCTGTCTGTCTCTGTCTCCCTCTCCCTCTGTCTGTCTCTGTCTCCCTCTCCCTCTGTCTGTCTCCCTCTCCCTCCATCTGTCTGTCTCCCTCTCCCTCTGTCTGTCTCTGTCTCCCTCTCCCTCTTTCTGTCTCCCTCTCCCTCTGTCTGTCTCCCTCTCCCTCTGTCTGTCTCCCTCTCCCTGTCTCCCTCGGTCTCCCTCTCTGTCTCCCTCTCGGTCTCCCCCCTCTGTCTCCCCCTCTCTGTCTGTCTCCTTCCCTCTCCCTCCCTCTGTCTGTCTCTCCCTCCCTCTGTCTGTCTGTCTCTCCCTCCCTCTGTCTGTCTGTCTCTCCCTCCCTCTGTCTGTCTCCCTCTCCCTCCCTCTGTCTGTCTCCCTCTCCCTCCCTCTGTCTGTCTCCCTCTCCCCCCCTCTGTCTCCCTCTCCCTCCCTCTGTCTCCCTCTCCCTCCCTCTGTCTCCCTCCCTCTGTCTCCCTCTCCCTCCCTCTGTCTGTCTCCCTCTGTCTCCCTCTGTCTCCCTCTCCCTCCCTCTGTCTGTCTCCCTCTCCCTCCCTCTGTCTGTCTCCCTCTCCCTCCCTCTGTCTGTCTCCCTCCCCCTCCCTCTGTCTGTCTCTCCCTCCCTCTGTCTGTCTGTCTCTCCCTCCCTCTCTCTGTCTCCCTCTCCCTCCCTCTGTCTGTCTCCCTCTCCCTCCCTCTGTCTGTCTCCCTCTCCCTCCCTCCCTCTGTCTGTCTCCCTCTCCCTCCCTCTGTCTGTCTCCCTCTCCCTCCCTCTGTCTGTCTCCCTCTCCCTCCCTCTGTCTGTCTCCCTCTCCCCCCTCTGTCTCCCTCTCCCTCCCTCTGTCTCCCTCTCCCTCCCTCTGTCTCCCTCTCCCTCCCTCTGTCTCCCTCTCCCTCCCTCTGTCTGTCTCCCTCTGTCTCCCTCTCCCTCCCTCTGTCTGTCTCCCTCTCCCTCCCTCTGTCTGTCTCCCTCTCCCTCCCTCTGTCTGTCTCCCTCTCCCTCCCTCTCCCTCCCTCTGTCTCCCTCTCCCTCCCTCTGTCTGTCTGTCTCTCCCTCCCTCTCTCTGTCTCCCTCTCCCTCCCTCTGTCTGTCTCCCTCTCCCTCCCTCTGTCTGTCTCCCTCTCCCTCCCTCCCTCTGTCTGTCTCCCTCTCCCTCCCTCTGTCTCCCTCTCCCTCCCTCTGTCTGTCTCCCTCTCCCTCCCTCTGTCTGTCTCCCTCTCCCTCCCTCTGTCTGTCTCCCTCTCCCTCCCTCTGTCTGTCTCTCTCTCCCTCCCTCTGTCTGTCTGCCTCTCCCTCCGTCTGTCTCCCTCTCCCTCCCTCTGTCTGTCTCCCTCTCCCTCCCTCTGTCTGTCTCCCTCTCCCTCCCTCTGTCTGTCTCCCTCTCCCTCCCTCTGTCTGTCTCCCTCTCCCTCCCTCTGTCTCCCTCTCCCTCCCTCTGTCTGTCTGTCTCTCCCTCCCTCTCTCTGTCTCCCTCTCCCTCCCTCTGTCTGTCTCCCTCTCCCTCCCTCTGTCTGTCTCCCTCTCCCTCCCTCCCTCTGTCTGTCTCCCTCTCCCTCCCTCTGTCTCCCTCTCCCTCCCTCTGTCTGTCTCCCTCTCCCTCCCTCTGTCTGTCTCCCTCTCCCTCCCTCTGTCTGTCTCTCCCTCCCTCTGTCTCTCTCTCCCTCCCTCTGTCTGTCTGCCTCTCCCTCCGTCTGTCTCCCTCTCCCTCCCTCTGTCTGTCTCCCTCTCCCTCCCTCTGTCTGTCTCCCTCTACCTCCCTCTGTCTGTCTCCCTCCCTCTGTCTGTCTCCCTCTGTCTGTCTCCCTCTGTCTGTCTCCCTCTCCCTCCCTCTGTCTGTCTCCCTCTCCCTCCCTCGGTCTGTCTCCCTCTCCCTCCCTCTGTCTGTCTCCCTCTCCCTCTGTCTGTCTGTCTCCCTCCCTCTGTCTGTCTCCCTCCCTCTCCCTCCCTCTGTCTGTCTCCCTCTCCCTCCCTCTGTCTGTCTCCCTCTCCCTCCCTCTGTCTGTCTCCCTCTCCCTCTCCCTCTGTCTGTCTCCCTCTGTCTGTCTGTCTCCCTCTGTCTGTCTCCCTCCCTCTGTCTGTCTCCCTCCCTCTCTCCCTCCCTCTCTGTCTCCCTCCCTCTTTTCCTCCCTCTCTGTCTCCCTCTGTCTCCCTTCCTCTGTCTCCCTCTCGGTCTCCCTCTCTGTCTCCCTCTGTCTGTCTCCCTCTGCCTCCCTCTGTCTCCCTCTGCCTCCCTCTGTCTCCCTCTTTCTCTGTCTCCCTCTGCCTGCCTCCCTCTGTCTGCCTGCCTCCCTCTGTCTCCCTCCCTCCCTCTGTCTGTCTCCCTCTCCCTCCCTCTGTCTGTCTCCCTCTACCTCCCTCTGTCTGTCTCCCTCCCTCTGTCTGTCTCCCTCTGTCTGTCTCCCTCTGTCTGTCTCCCTCTCCCTCCCTCTGTCTGTCTCCCTCTATCTCCCTCGGTCTGTCTCCCTCTCCCTCCCTCTGTCTGTCTCCCTCTCCCTCTGTCTGTCTGTCTCCCTCCCTCTGTCTGTCTCCCTCTCCCTCCCTCTGTCTGTCTCCCTCTCCCTCCCTCTGTCTGTCTCCCTCTCCCTCCCTCTGTCTGTCTCCCTCTCCCTCTCCCTCTGTCTGTCTCCCTCTGTCTGTCTGTCTCCCTCTGTCTGTCTCCCTCCCTCTGTCTGTCTCCCTCCCTCTCTCCCTCCCTCTCTGTCTCCCTCCCTCTTTTCCTCCCTCTCTGTCTCCCTCTGTCTCCCTTCCTCTGTCTCCCTCTCTGTCTCCCTCTCTGTCTCCCTCTCTCTGTCTCCCTCTGTCTGTCTCCCTCTGCCTCCCTCTGTCTCCCTCTGCCTCCCTCTTTCTCTGTCTCCCTCTGCCTGCCTCCCTCTGTCTGCCTGCCTCCCTCTGTCTCCCTCCCTCTGTCTGTCTCCCTCCCTCCGTCTGTCTCCCTCCCTCCGTCTGTCTCCCTCCCTCTGTCTGTCTCCCTCTCTGTCTCCCTCTCTGTCTCCCTCTCTGTCTCCCTCTCTGTCTCCCTCTCTGCCTCCCTCTCTCTGTCTCCCTCCCTCTGTCTGTCTCCCTCCCTCTGTCTGTCTCCCTCCCTCTCTCTGTCTCCCTCTCTGTCTCCCTCTCCGTCTCCCTCTCTGTCTCCCTCTCCCTCTCTCTCTCTCTCTGTCTCCCTCTGCCTCCCTCTGTCTCCCTCCCTCTGTCTCCCTCCCTCCCTCTCCCTCCCTCTGTCTGTCTCCCTCCCTCTGTCTGTCTCCCTCTCTCTGTCTGTCTCCCTCTCTCTGTCTGTCTCCCTCTCTCTGTCTGTCTCCCTCTGTCTGTCTGTCTCCCTCCCTCGCTCTGTCATGTCACCCCGCGTGTGTGTCAGCCCGGGCTGAGACAGCTTCCCGGGCGCGCACACAGCCGCACCCGAGTACTTCACAGCCTCAGGTCTTTAAAAGACCATTCACTTGTTAATGAGGCTTTGTTGTATTTCACCTCTTCTTAGCGCCCCTGCATGCATGGAGATGCAGGGGCGCTAAAAAGAGGTGAAATACAACAAAGCCTCATTAACAAGTGAATGGTTTTTTAAAGAATCGCCCGGCCCCCATAGAGCGCTGCTGCAACCGGCGGTGTTTGCTGGCACTTAAAAAAAAAAAAAAGAAGAGAAACACAGGTAGGTATCTGCAAGGTCCGCGGGCCGCCAAGGAAGGCTTGCCGGGCCGCCGGCGGCCCGCGGGCCGTACTATGAGTACCCGTGGTGTAGATCCTTCAAGGTTTCTTTATAGAAACTAACCGTTGAATATAGGACAAATTGCAAATTAGTTGAAAAAAACAGCCATTTGTGTCAACGTTTTCACCTGTAACTTCTTCTAATTGTGACAGCTGTTTGAAAGCAATATACCGTTATATCCGCTGGACCTTTCTGGTTGTGGCGATATATAGGACTTGTAGGTTCACCAAGAACCCGACGAACCCAGAGCCAATAACTGAGCAGTGTCTTGCAATGGTTTTTTATTGTGTACCGGGTATATAGCAATTAATTTGGGAAAATATATACATGAAAAAATCGGTATGAAAGACACCTATGTATTTCTGAAATTGGAACAAAATATAGAGTTTAGAAACAGTAGATATTTGCACATTTCTGAAATTGTGAGCACCCATACTAGCATGAGAATTATAGGTCATTTTTCAAAATGACTTCTTTTTTACACATTGTCTTTCATTTGGAAGGCAGAAATGCATCGAAAGTCAATAGGTATTAACAGTTGCTCTACAATTCTGTGTTACCCTTAGTCTCCCGATAAAAATGGTACCTCACTTGTGTGGGTAGGCCTAGTGCCCGCGACAGGAAACGGCTCAAAACGCAACGTGGACACACTTTATTTTTACAGTGAAAACTGACCCTTATTTTGTAAAGTGCCTAGCTGTAGATTTTGAACCCTAGCTCTGCCGGCACCTAGGGAAACCTAGCAAACCTATACATTTTTGAAAACTAGACACCCAGGGGAATCCAGGATGGGGTGACTTGACTGGCTCTCACCAGGTTTTGTTACCCAGAATCCCTTGCAAACCTAAAAATTTGTTTAAAAAAACCACATTTTCCTCACATTTCTGTGGTGGAAAGTTCTGGAATCTGCGTGGATCCACAAAATTCCACCCACCGCGCGTTCCCAAAAGTCTTCCAAGAAAAATGATACCTCACTTGTGTGGGTAGCCCTAGGGCCCGCGACAGGAAACGGCCCAAAACGCAACGTGGACACACCACATTTTACAGTGAAAACTGAAACTATTTTGCAAAGTGCCTAGCTGTAGATTTTGAACCCTAACTCTGCCAGCACCTAGGGAAACCTAGCAAACCTATACATTTTTGAAAACTAGACACCCAGGGGAATCCAGGATGGGGTGACTTGACTGGCTCTTACCAGGTTCTGTTACCCAAAATCCCTTGCAAACCTCAAAATTTGTCAAAACAAACATTTTCCTCACATTTCTGTGGATGAAAGTTCTGGAATCTACGTGGATCCACAAAATTCCACCCACCGCGCGTTCCCAAAAGTCTTCCAAGAAAATTGATACCTCACTTGTGTGGGTAGCCCTAGGGCCCGCGACAGGAAACGGCCCAAAACGCAACGTGGACACACCACATTTTACAGTGAAAACTGAAACTATTTTGCAAAGTGCGTAGCTGTAGATTTTGAACCCTAGCTCTGCCGGCACCTAGGGAAACCTAGCAAACCTATACATTTTTGAAAACTAGACACCCAGGGGAATCCAGGATGGGGTGACTTGTCTGGCTCTCACCAGGTTCTGTTACCCAGAATCCCTTGCAAACCTCAAAATTTGTCCAAAAAAACACATTTTCCTCACATTTCTGTGGTGGAAAGTTCTGGAATCTGTGTGGATCCACAAAATTCCACTCAGCCCACATTCCCCAAAGTCTTCCAAGAAAATTGGTACCTCACTTGTGTGGGTGGGTCAAGTACCCGCGAGAGGCAAGAGCCCAAAACCTATTGAGGCGACTTCAAAATTACCTATCACAAAACAACTTGGTTTTGCAAGGGGGGTCCCATGAATTTTTGGCCCCGGGCTCGGCGGCCATCTAGGGAAACCTACCAAACCCACACATTTCTGAAAACTAGACACCCGGGGGAGTCCAGCAAGGTATGGCTTGCGTGGGTCCCCCAACATTTCCCTACCCAGAATCCCCTGCAAACCTCAAATTTAGCTGAAAAAATCACTTTTTCTCAAATTTCTGTGTGGGAAAGTTCTGGAATCTGCGTGGATCCACAAATTTCCTTCTACAGAGCATTCCCCCAGGTCTCCCGATAAAAATGGTACCTCACTCGCGTGGGTGGGTCAAGTACCCGCGACAGGCAAGGGCCCAAAACCTATTGAGGCGACATCAAAATTACCTATTACAAAACAACCTGGTTTTGCAAGGGGGGTCCCATGAGTTTTTGGCCCCGGGCTCGCGGCCACCTAGGGAAACCTACCAAACCCACACATTTCTAAAAACTTGACACCCGGGGAGTCCAGCAAGGTATGGATTGCGTGGGTCCCCCAACATTTCCCTACCCACACAAGTGAGGTACCATTTTTCTCGGAAGACTTTGGGGAATGCGGGGTGGGTGGAATTTTGTGGATCCACGCAGATCCCAGAACTTTCCATCACAGAAATGTGAGGGAAAAGTGTTTTTTTTAACTAAGTTTGAGGTTTGCAAGGGGTTCTGGGTAACAGAACCTGGTGAGAGGCACACAAGTCACCCCATCCTGGACTCCCCTTGGTGTCTAGTTTTAAAAAATTTACAGGTTTGCTAGGTTTCCCTATGTGCCGGCTGCGCTAGGGCCCAAAATCCACAGGTAGGCACATTGCTAAAATCAAGTCTGTGCCTAGTGCGCTTTCTGCCGCCCTGGGAGGAAATCGGGGGGGGGGGGAGGGTTGCCCCGATATGCCCCCAAGGGGGGCAGAAAGACTGTGGCTATTTTTTTGGCAGTGGGGGCATTGGCATGCCCATTCTGGGCAGCCCCCACCCACGCATAAAAAAAAGCCAGCGTAATCGCAGGCACCTAGTGGGCTTTCTGCCCCCCCCGGGGGCAGATCAGGGGCCACTGCCCCCATCCGCCCCCCGGGAGGGCAGAAAGACTGTGGCATTTTTGGGGGGAGATGTGGGCATTGGCATGCCCATTCTGGGCTGACCTCACCCCTGAATTAAAAAAAAAAAAAAATCTGAAGCCTAGTGGGCTTTCTGCCCCCCCGGGGGGGCAGATAAGGGGCTATTGCCCCAATATGCCCCCGGGGAGGGGCAGAAAGGCTGTGGTACTTGTTTTTGGGGTGGGGGCATTATCATGCCCATTCTGGGCAGCCCCCACCCCTACATTATTAAAAAAAAAATCCCTGGTGCCTAGGGGGCTTTCTGCCCCACCCCCGGGGGCAGATCAGGGGCTATTGCCCCCATCTGCCCCTGGGGGGAGCAGAAAGACTGTTGCATTTTTTTGGGGGGGTGGGGGCATTGGCCTGCCCATCTTGGGCAGCCCCCACCCCTACATCAATAAAAAAAATCCCTGGTTTCTAATGGGCTTTCTGCCCCCCGGGGGGGCAGAAAGACTGGAATTTCACTGGGGGTGGGGGCATTGTCATGCCCATTTGGGCAGCCCCCACCCCAACATCAATAAAAAAAATCCCTGGTTTCTAGTGGGCTTTCTGCCCCCCTGGGGGGCAGATTGGGGGCTACTGCCCCAGTCTGCCCCCTGGGGGGCAGAAAGACTGACATTTCTCTGAAGGTGGGGGGGTGGGGGCATTGTCATGCCCTTTTTGGGCAGACCCCACCCCAACATCAATAAAAAAAAATCCCTGGTTTCTAGAGGGCTTTCTGCCCCCCCGCGGGGCAGATTGGGGGCTGCTGCCCCCGTCTGCCCCCTGGGGGGGCAGAGAGACTGACACTTCTCTGTGGGGGCATTGGCATGCCCTTTTTGGGCAGCCCCCACCCCAACATCAATAAAAAAAAATCCCTGGTTTTTAGTGGGCTCTCTGCCCCCCATCTGCCCCCCAGGGGGGCAGAAAGACTGACATTTCTGTGGGGGGGTGGGGGCATTGCCATGCCCTTTTTGGGCAGCCCCACCCCAACGTCAATAAAAAAACAATCCCTGGTGTCTAGTGGGCTTTCTGCCCCCCCCCGGGGGGGCAGATTTGGGGCTACTGCCCCCATCTGCCCCCCAGGGGGGGTAGAAAGACTGTTGTGCCCAAAACACAATGGGGGGAGGAAAGGCCCTTGCCCAAGGGGCCGCTCCCCCCCTCCCTGGTGCTAGTGGGTGGATCCCTGCTTGGGGATCGCCCTCCCGGGGTGATCCCCAAGCAGGGATTCACTAGGGAAGGATAACATTGGAAAGGGGAGATTCTCCCCTTTCCAACGATACCTCTCCCAAGTGTTTCGGTGCTCGGGGGGCTGAGATAGCCCCACGAGCACTGAAACACTGAAACTAAGTTTCAGTTTCGTTTTCAATGTAATGACGACAGCGCGCCATGCGCGCGATCGTCATTACAATGAAAACCAGAGAAGGGCCTCCCGAGGCCCCAAAAAAAAAATGTCAATCCCTCTGCTGTTTACAGCAGAGGGATTTCGTGCCCCTGTCCTCATGACGGAATGGTTCCGTCATGAGCACAGGAGCACCGAAGGGGTTAAAACAATACACAAATCTTGAAGTATTATATTTAATTTGCAAACAAATAAAAACATCTACATTTTAAATTCAATGAGAAGGTTGGAGCTTTTCTAAAACCAATCGAGGGCTCTCATCGCTCATACTATATTCTGTTTGACGCACTTGCAATGCCCCCGCAAACCAATCTGAGGATACCAGCTAAATTTTAGATTCCAATTTAAAATTCCTTTACATTTACAGAACTTTTTCAATTTTGCTTCTTTATTTTGTACACCATATTAATCTGCTAACATAATTTAATTTTCTAAGCAGTCGCGAACCCCCTCAGTAAGTGTCATGGACGCCCAGGGGTTCCCCGGACCACAGTTTACTAACCTCTGTTCTAACGGATACAGCTTTCCATGCATTACTCCCATATGAACGAGTCCCAAAGTAATACTGTCTGGAGGCATGATTGACTAGGCGCCAAGGAGATCATGCAACACAGCTTGGGCATAGTACCCATCAACTGGTGCTTGCGCCGTGAGACAGTAGTGCTTGCCTAAAGTATGAATGGATAAACACTTGGCAGATGCCAGTTATCGGAACTCCTGGTGAGAGCGGGAGAAGCCACAATGGCCCTATTGGAATGAGCACAAATGTTCTCTGGAGGGAGTATATCGACTGGGGCGTAACATATATTTGATGACCCACCCCAAAATCGTCGCTTTGGTCACCCCCTTGTCTTTCTTAGCTCTGGCAAAACCCACGAAGAGCTGATCATATAGCCGATCGATATATTAGGATACCACATGCCTAAGTTCCTGTCTATGCACCGCTCATCCTCATTGGTGGGATGGGGAGGATGGAAGAGCGATGGACTAGTTTATATGAAAAGCAGATACCACTTTTGGAAGAAAATCCTCCGACCCTAGGGGTTGTAGTGAGTGCCATTAAGAAGACACTTTTCCAGGGAGAAGATGAACCCGGCAACAGTGCGCAGCTCCTACTAGAGGTACCGGTAGGTTCAGATCCCTCTGAGGAACAATAAGCAGAGTGGGAAGAGACACGTAAAGTAAACATCTTAGAAAATGCTCCACTAGTGGCAGCAGCGATGAAGCCTGGTCAGGACGGCACGTGAAGATGGAGGGAGGAGCCAAGTGGCCTTTGAAAGAAGCTACTGTGTGGCCCTGCTGGGAAAGAGACAGTGCAAAACAGGGACTATCAGAAGGGTGCGCCTGAGAAGGGTTCAAGCCTTCAGAGTCGCAGCACTGAACAATCTTATTCCATGCACAATGATTTTGTAGCAGGTTTTCTGGATGCCAAGATCATGACTGCCAATTCAGATGGCAATCAAGTAAATTCTAGCTGCCACCTGTCAATCTCTACGCACGCAGCCGTAGAGTTTCAGGAATGGGATGGAGAACCTGTCCATTCTGCTGACACAGCTGGTCTACCGTGTGCAGGTGAGGGAGAGGAGGCTGAATACAGAGTACCGATAGATTGATGTACCAGATTCTCCTCGCTCAGTATTGTGGCTGTGCTTGAACTTCCTGCACCGTCCACAGAAGCAGAATAGTTAGAAACACAGATATAGAAGGTCCTTTGACCAACTGAATTCAAAGACATCCCTGAGTGAAGAGGCAAGTGCATGACTCAAGAAAGGACACTTCCTGTTCTGGGCTCTGTGACGAGACCTATCTATAAACACCCCAATCTTGAAAAGATCATGTTAGTTGCTGCGGGGTACAGCCCCCACTAACTCCAACATGGGGGTAGCTCAGAGCATCCACACTCAGGTTGAGAGCCTGCATAGGGGGCAGCCACAGAGAAAATTCCTTGTTGGAGGCAAATCAGCTACCAACAGAGTTTACTGCTCCACACCACCCAACCTGCCATAGTGAAGAGTGGTGATTTTCTCGCACAGGATCTAAATCGAGGTTCAAAGGCCTTCGTGGCAAGGCGGACCAACCACAGCTCCAGCACATTTAAGTGCAGACACTATTTCAAAGCAGACCAAAGGCGCTGAGCTCTTATGTAGCCCATATGCACACCCCTGCCCAGCGAGGCGGCATCTCTTACCATGGTAGTCTGCACCTGCAGTGACCTGAATGAGCGACCCATCAGAAGGTTGGAGGGACCCATCAACCAGTGGAGCTCTGGACGGACTAAAAGCTGCACCTGAGCTTAGAGCTTCCTTACTGTCACTGTTTTTTGAGACACCACTGAAGGACTCTCAGATGCCAGCTGGAATGAGACACCAACAGAATGCACAAGGCCATCAGACTCAGTAGGCACAGAGCGTGCAGAACCAGGATCTGTGTCCTGTTTGAACCATTACCTGAATATCTACAATCCTATGAGGATGAGGAAAAGCCTTCATGCAGGTGGTGTGCAGCACTGCCACTCTGGAGGTGAACATCTACGCAGGAGTAAGACGAGCTGAGGTCGGCTAGTGCTGAGAACCTGGTGTGAACATTTGGTATCGTCTGTGGATTGGGTGGATTGGAGATGGAAATTGATGCCCTGGAGACCCATGGATGTGCGCCAGTCTGAGGACCAGCTGGACCCGGCTCAGGAACAACATCTTGAACTGGTTCTGCTGAGTGAAAAGATTCAGGAGTCGATGGCCAAGGCTGGGTCTCAGACGTACATCCTTTTTGGAGACCAAGATGTACAAGGAGTAATATCCCACACCCCTTTCTTCTATGAGCACCACCTACATGGTCCCATTGTTCAGGACCAGAACATCTGCCTGTAAAAAATCAAGATGTGAGCTGGAGAACACATCCTGCTGGGAGGAGGGCAGTCTGGAGGGAGGAACAGGATGGATAAGGCTTATCCCTGATGGATCAAGTTTATGACACAGTGATCTGTCATAATCGTCTCCCAATAGGTGGAAAAATAGAAGACTCCTCCACCCAACTAGAAGACTGTGGCTTAAAGGGGATCTGGGAGGAAGGGATTGTCAGAGAGTTTCTGAGTCAGAGGAGCCCGCAGAAGATGGCAGGGACTTCATGTGCTGCTATTGGTGGTAATGGAAAGGAGCGGTACATCTGTTGTACATTTGTTAGGGTGTTTGTATCGGTTATGAAGGTTGGTCCAGCCAGAAGGGAAGAGCCCTGGAACAGGCCAGAAATTTGCTGTAGTGCTGATGGAACTGCCTTGCTGGGGAGGCTCAGTCTGGTGAGCAATTCATACCTCCAGGGGCGTAGCTTCAGTGGGTGTTTGGGGTGTTACACCCCCCAAATAAACATATTTTCTGATAAGTAATTGGATACAGGTGTTTTAATCGGTATGATGAGGTGTGTGTTGGATTTCACAAGCAATTTTTACACGCACACCGACAAAAACATACACACAATTTCTCACTCTTTCTATTGTGGAAGTCCTTAAAAATGTTGGTTATTTTACAAAATATAGTGTTTTCCCGCACTTAGTGCTCTTACCAATCCACATTCTTCTCCTGTTCCACTGCCCCTTAGGCCCCTCTCATGCACCCTGAGGCCCCTCTCATGCACCCTGAGGCCCCTCTCATGCACCCTGAGGCCCCTCTCTTGCACCCTGAGGCCCCTCTCATGCACCCTGAGGCCCTTCTCATGCACCCTGCTTGTCCTATAATGTATTTTACCATTATATGCCAGCCTGATTGATGGAAAATCTGAAGCTCACCCCCCCCAATCTCACTGACCAAGCTACGCCCCTGCGTCCCTCAGCTGTTCCTGAAGCGGTCCGGTCAGCCTTCACACAGAAGTAGCATTCGCCATCACATGGCACATCCATAACAGTATTTTGGACACTACTGGAAAAGCCAGTGGAACACATCCAAGCTGGACACTGCTGGAAAAGCCAGTGGAACACATCCAAGCTGGACATTGCTGGAAAAGCTGGTGCAACACAACCAAGCTGGACACTGCTGGAAAAGCCAGTGGAACACATCCAAGCTGGACACTGCTGGAAAAGCCAGTGGAACACAACCAAGCTGGACACTGCTGGAAAAGCCGGTGGAACACATCCAAGCTGGACACTGCTGGAAAAGCCAGTGGAACACATCCAAGCTGGACACTGCTGGAAAAGCCAGTGGAACACATCCAAGCTGGACACTGCTGGAAAAGCCAGTGGAACACATCCAAGCTGGACACTGCTGGAAAAGCCAGTGGAACACATCCAAGCTGGACACTGCTGGAAAAGCAAGTGGAACACATCCAAGCTGGACACTGCTGGAAAAGCCAGTGGAACACATCCAAGCTGGACACTGCTGGAAAAGCCAGTGGAACACAACCAAGCTGGACACTGCTGGAAAAGCCAGTGGAACACAGCCAAGCTGGACACTGCTGGAAAAGCCGGTGAACACATCCAAGCTGGACACTGCTGGAAAAGCCAGTGGAACACATCCAAGCTGGACACTGCTGGAAAAGCCAGTGGAACACATCCAAGCTGGACACTGCTGGAAAAGCCAGTGGAACACAACTAAGCTGGACACTGCTGGAAAAGCCAGTGGAACACATCCAAGCTGGACACTGCTGGAAAAGCCAGTGGAACACATCCAAGCTGGACACTGCTGGAAAAGCCAGTGGAACACAACCAAGCTGGACACTGCTGGAAAAGCCGGTGCAACACATCCAAGCTGGACACTGGTGGAAAAGCCGGTGGAACACATCCAAGCTGGACACTGCTGGAAAAGCCGGTGGAACACATCCAAGCTGGACACTGCTGGAAAAGCCGGTGGAACACATCCAAGCTGGACACTGCTGGAAAAGCCAGTGGAACACAACTAAGCTGGACACTGCTGGAAAAGCCAGTGGAACACATCCAAGCTGGACACTGCTGGAAAAGCCAGTGGAACACATCCAAGCTGGACACTGCTGGAAAAGCCAGTGGAACACAACCAAGCTGGACACTGCTGGAAAAGCCAGTGGAACACATCCAAGCTGGACACTGGTGGAAAAGCCGGTGGAACACATCCAAGCTGGACACTGCTGGAAAAGCCAGTGGAACACATCCAAGCTGGACACTGCTGGAAAAGCCGGTGGAACACATCCAAGCTGGTCTGCCTAAGATACATGTGCCATGGACCGAGCCACATTGTTAGGAGAGTCCAGGCCGCTCTTCCAAGATCTCTCTGAAAGCATCTAAAGAATCTTTCACAAAGTCTGAGGAAGGCTGTTTAACGTGGACAAACTACTGCCGACACTCAGCTGAGCCAAGGTGGACCAGAAGACACAAGAAGTGCGTTGTTCAAAGGGCGAGGCTGCTGGAAGCAAATCCTTTCCATCTCAAGACTCCAGGTTTTTTTTTTAATCTTTCTGGAGGGGCCCTGAAAAAGTCATTCTTGTTCAATTTCAACAAATTGTTTCGAAACGCCAAACTCTCTAGCAAATGCTGTAACACTAAGAACCTCAGGTCCTACAGACCAGGTCAGTCTCTTCTGAATATTTGTATACTGAGCAAGAGAAAGGTTTTTCCCAAGTGGCATCACAGGCTCAAAAAGTGTTTTAATGAAGGGAAGGGAAGACTTCGCAACTGTAGAGGAGGGCTGGAAGATTTTAGTCAAAATGTCAGCTTAGCTTCTGCAGTGAGCAGTCGGTCCCAATGCGTCTGCTTTTCGAACCATACAAGTGATTGAAGAGATTTCTATTGAAGGAGGGCCAGAGGGGTTAAGAATATCCCCTTCTGGGTAAGTATTCAGACCACAATTCACAAAGATAGGGACAGGGAGCAGAGAAAAAGAGGTCCAGAACCCATGCTTCCAAGAACACATATGACAAAAACACTGAAGGGTAACTGTTCCTAAGGAGGAAATCCGGCCTATTGGGCTACATATTTCTTTGGAGGAGGGATAGGGGAGATGAAATGATGATTTTGAGATAGATAGGTCTCAGGATGGATATAACATTCATGAGGGAAAAATCCTCAATTTTGAAGAGTTGCCCTCACACACCTGTGAAGGTGTCATGCTATGATGAAGCATGACACCTTCACGGGTGTGTGAAGGCTACTGTTACCCTTCAGTGTTTTTCATAAGTATTCAGACCACCTGAAGTTTGTAAATCAAGAAATAATCAGCATCAATGTTGTAAGGGGGAGGAGCTTATCAGCATCCGAGCAGTTGTCTTCTGAACAACTACAGTCCTTAGTAGGCATGGCAAGAGCGTCAGAGTTGGACCCAAAGAGTTGTTCCATTTGGACAAAACTCTAGGCCCAGAAGAAGATTAGCCAAGGGCTTTGCCCCCAAAGCATGCCTTAATTTACCTTTGCCACTCAAATAGTGTAAGAAATTGGGTTACTGGTTGAATGGGTGTGGACAAGCAGCAGTCAAAATCCTTGTCAGGGTAAGGAACAAGCAAACCCAAACCTGTGCTCAACCCCCTGGTAGCCTGGCACATAGTAGCCACACTTAACTTAGAGGCAATGTGTAAAGTATTTGTGCAACACTTCAAACACTAAAATAGTGAAAACGCCTCACAAGTATCCCACACCAGGTTAGACAAATAGAGCAAAGATTAATAAATAAAACAAGACCAAAAAATAATTAGTAGAACCGGAGTTATGAATTTTTAAAGAATAAACTGGAAAATAATGCCTAGAAATGGAAAGCGCCAACTTGTGCTATCTGATTTGTTATGGTACGCAAGTCAGATACAGTCCCAGATGAGTCCTGCTGGATTTTTACCTTTTCAAGTTTTGTGCCAAGAGTCCCATTCGCCTTATAGCAGCACAGAAGTCCTTCTTCCTGGCAGAGTAACCACAGGTCCATAAGTGTACTGAAAAGTTGGTGTCTGAGGTCCAGTAATTATACCCGGCTGTGCCTTAGAAGAGGGGGGAGAAGCTTCTAGAGGTTACCCTTTGAAGTCACCAGGCATCCTGTTTTTCCTGCCCTGGTTCCAGACTAACTACAGAGGGTCTGCAGCCCTTTGTGTGGAGGCAGGACACTGCCTATTCAGGTGTAAGTGGGGCTGTGTCCAGCTGCTCCCTCCCATCCTGCCAGTAATGGCCCATTCAGGCACACCTAAGCTTCCTATTGTGTGTGGCTGTCTAGGAGGAATACACAAAGCTCAACTGTCAGCCACACCCAGTCGTGTGACAATTGCCAGGCTACAGGCACTAAATGGCTAAGGCAAGAAAATGGCAGCTTTTTAAAAGCTATCAGAAAAAGGGGGGAGGGAGAGGAAAAACTGGATTCACCCTCCTCAATAGTATATACTCAACAATAGAAAAACCCAGCAAGGGGAAGAGCTTAGAAAATGGCAAATTCTCCACCGTGATGGAAAAGTTAGAAAAACATAGTTTTTCTTAGAACACCCTCACCCACCAGGGTTGCCCCTTGGTTTTTCACCACCAAGACATGTAAAATGTAAAAGTACATGTTCTAATGCACAAGTTACTACTTGTGTAACGATATATCTGTAAGAGACATTAGTTACTGATAGATTCCTTACCTTAGAATATCCCCAGGCGTCAGACTGGATCCGGAAAGTTTTTCGTTAGCAGTACCTCTGCGCGTCAGTAGGTGGCGTTATGCGGCTCTGCGTCCGTCGCTGGCGTTGTAAGAGCAGAGATGACGTCACGGAGACTACTTAGGCGCCACCCATGCGCGCTGACGTCAGTTCTGTACACGACTTTCCGTGCCAGGAACGCAGAGCCATGCAAGAAGCTGACCATTGGTGCCATGAAATTAGGGCCCTGAAAGGGATGACCTAAACCCTAGAAATCAATTCGCAGAACGGGGAGGATGGGTGGGGTGGTAAGGAATCTATCACTAACTAATGTCTCTTACAGATATATCGTTACACAAGTAGTAACTTGTGCATCTGAAAGAGACACGTTAGTGATAGACTCCTTACCTTAGAATAGATACCCCAGCAATACCAACCCCGGTGGTGGGTCTGCGAATAGATTACACCAGAAAGTCACGGAGAACAGAACGGCCAAAGAAGCCGTCTCTCCGGACCCAACTGTCAAGGCAGTAATGCTTGGTAAACGTGTGCAGCGAGGCCCACGTAGCTGCCTGACAAATATCCTGCAAGGGGACGCCGCGTCCCAAGGCAGTAGTGGCTGCTGTCACCCTGGTAGAATGGGCACGCAGCCCCACAGGAGGCTCCTTCTTAGCCAACGAGTAACAGGCTTTGATGCAGAGAACGACCCACCGAGAGATGGTCCGTTTGTGCACAGCCCGACCTTTTCTCGGCGCCCGGGTAGCCAACAAAGAGCTGGTCCTCCACCCGGAATTGTCGAGTGCGCTCCAGGTAGAACGAGAGCGCACGTTTTGGGTCCAGACGGTGGAGCCTCTCTTCCTCTTTTGAAGGACGCGGAGGCGGAAAGAAGGTGGGCAAAGTGATGGTCTGCCCGATGTGGAAGGGCGTGACAACCTTTGGCAAGAAAGAAGGACGGGTCCTTAAAACCACCTTGTCCGGATGAACAGAAAGGAAAGGAGGTTTGGAAGAAAGAGCCTGGAGCTCACTCACTCTTCTGGCAGAGGTGATAGCTACCAGGAAAGCCGTCTTGAGAGTGAGAAGACGCAAAGGACAGGTATGAAGGGGCTCGAAGGGAGCGCACATCAGATATGTCAAGACAAGATTTAAATCCCATTGAGGTATAATGAACGGCACGGGAGGAAACGTGTGCGTAATGCCTTTCAGGAAACGGTTAACAACCGGAGATTTAAACAAGGAAGGCTGATCTGGAAGCCTGAGAAAGGCGGAGATGGCCGAAAGATAACCTTTGATAGTGCCCAGAGCAGAGCCCTGCTGGGCCAAAGAAAGAAGGAACAGTAGGACTTCGGAAAGAGGGGCAGAAAGGGGATCCACAGCCTTAGCTGTGCACCATGCCACAAACTTGTTCCACCTGCAGGCATATACCGATTTAGTGGAGGGACGCCTGGCTGCCAGAATGACATCACAGACTTCGGGAGGAAGATCGAAAGCTGTCAACTGTCGCCGCTCAATCTCCACGCATGGAGGTGGAGGCTGGACAGGTTCGGGTGGAGGACCGTCCCCTGCTGCTGCGACAGAAGATCCTCCCGAAGAGGCAGACGGATCGGGGGATCGAGCGCCATGTCGAGTAGCTCGGGATACCAGTATCTTCGTGCCCAATCCGGAGCCACAAGAATGACTTGGGCCCGGTCGCGCCGAATCTTCTTCAGCACTCTGGGCAGAAGCGGTATAGGCGGAAAGGCGTACAACAGACTGCAACTCCACTCACGACGAAGAGCGTCACCGAGCGAGTGCCGCCTTGGAAATTCCAACGTGCAGAACTGATGACATTGCGCGTTCTCTTCGGTGGCGAATAGATCTAACCAAGGCTCTCCCCACTGCAGAAAGAGTCCTTGCGCCACATCCGAGTTCAGACGCCATTCAAGATCCATCAAGCACCGGCGGCTGAGTTCGTCCGCCCTGGCGTTCAGAGAACCTGCCAGGTGTTGAACCACCAAGGTAATGCCTTGACGTTCCAGCCAAGTCCAGAGGCGCAGAGCCTCCTGACATAGGGTCCACGACCCCACCCCGCCCTGCTTGTTGCAATACCACATGGCGGTGGTGTTGTCCGTGAACACCTGCACTACACTTCCCCGGACAGAGGGAAGGAATGCCTTCAGTGCAAGTCGGATCGCCCGCAGCTCCAAAAGATTGATATGGAGCCGGGACTCCGCCGGAGACCAGAGGCCTCTGATCTCTGCCTCTCCCAAGTGGCCACCCCATCCCAGGAGGGACGCATCCGTCACCACTGTGTGCTCCGGTTGGGGAAGGGAGAGGGATCTGCCATTGACCCAATCGCGATTCGTGAGCCACCACTGCAATTGCCGTGCAGTGCCGTCCGAGATCTGGACATGATCGGACAGGTTGCCCTGATGCTGTGCCCACTGGAACTTCAGGTCCCACTGCAGAGCCCGCATATGCCATCTGGCATGTTGCACCAGCAGGATACAGGAGGCCATCAGGCCCAGGAGCCGGAGGGTCATCCTGACTGAAACCCGGGAGAGAGGCTGAAAGATCGGAATCATAGCCTGAATATCCCGGACTTGCTGCTCGGGAGGATAAACCCGAAACAGCGTCGAATCCAGAACCGCTCCAATGAAGGGGAGCTTCTGAGAGGGACTCGGGTGCGACTTAGGCACGTTGATGGAGAACCCCAGCAAATGCAGGAGGTCGGCCGTAGTCTGAAGGTGGGTGACGACTGCCTGGGGCGAGCCCGCCTTCAACAACCAGTCGTCGAGGTAGGGGAAGACTGACACCCCTGACCTGCGCAGATGAGCTGCGACCACTGTCATCACCTGCGTGAAAACCCGAGGGGCGCTTGTAAGGCCGAAGGGGAGCACGGCAAACTGAAAATGCTCCTGGCCTACCGTGAACCGCAGGTAACGCCGGTGGGCCGACAGGACGGGGATGTGAAAATAGGCGTCCTGCAAGTCCAACGCTACCATCCAGTCTCCAGGGTCGAGGGCAGCCAAGACCTGAGCCAGAGTCACCATCTTGAACTTCTCCTTCCGGAGGAAGCGATTGACGTTCCTGAGGTCCAAGATGGGGCGCAAGCCCCCCTTGTCCTTCTTGGGGACCAGAAAGTAGTGGGAATAACAACCACTCCCTACTTCTGGCCCCGGAACACACTCGATGGCCCCCTTGGCCAAGAGGGCCGTGACTTCCTGCAGGAGAAGTGCCAAGTGGTCACCCGACATGCGGTGGAACTGAGGTGGCATGGCTGGAGGGGGGGGACCGAAAGGGAAGGGCGTAACCCTTGCGGATGATCTGCAACACCCACTTGTCCGATGTGATAGCATGCCAGTGGGGGAGATGATGGCGGATCCTGCCACCCACTGGCGTGGGGTGCCCCCCAAAGCTCGGATTAGGAAGGTTTGGAGGCAGAAGCAGCGGGGGCGGAGATGGACTGACCCCCACGCTGATTCCCAGACCCGCCCCTGCGGAAACCGCGTCCAGGCTGGTTCTGCACAGGTTTGCTGAAGGAACGTGCCTGGGCGCCCTTTCCGTGTCCACGAAAGGAACGAAAACCAGGAGTGGCTGGGCTTTTTGTGGAAAGACCTAAGGACTTGGCCGTGGCCCGCGAGTCCTTAAAACGCTCCAGCGCACTGTCGGCCTTATCGCCAAACAGGCGAGTCCCATCAAAGGGCATGTCCATGAGCGAGCTTTGGACATCTGGCGAGAACCCGGTAGATCTCAACCAGGCGTGGCAACGGAGCGCCACAGTCATAGAAATCGCTCTACCTAGTGAGTCCGCGGTGTCCAAACCACACCGAATGGCGAACTTAGCCGCATCTTTACCCTCGGCAACAGCTTGGGACAGCACATCTTGGGTCTCTTCAGGACACTGAGGCAACACCTGTGCAACTGTATCCCACACCGCATGGGAATAGCGGCCCAATAGGCAAGCGGTGTTCACCGACCGCAGCCCCAAGCTGGCCGAAGAGAACAACCGCTTGCCAAACTGCTCCAGCTTCTTGGAATCCTTATCCGGCGGAGCCGTGGGGAAGGTACTCTGGGACGTCGAAGCTTGGATGACCAGGCTCTCAGGCGTAGGATGAGTGGTCAGAAAGGCAGGGTCACCAGGCACCGGGTGATGACGCCTGGCGACGTTCTTATCCACAGGGGCCCCTGTGGCTGGTCGCGACCAAGTGCCCAGCAAGACGTCAGTGAGTGCGTCATTAAATGGCAGCAGGGGCTCCGAAGAAGTGGACGCCGTCTGGAGCACCTCAGTGAGGAGGTTAGTTTTGAGGGCCACCGTAGGGAGATCAAGGTTGAGAACCTCAGATGCCCGACGGAGCACCATCGTGTAGGAGGCGCCCTCCTCCATGGTAGGCGGGGGAGAGGCAAACCCCGGGTCAGAGGAGACGTCGAGGTCGCCGGCATCCTCCAAATCATCCGCCCAGTCCTGCTCAGAGTCACACTGACGAGCAAGAGGGTCCTCGGACCCCTCCCAGTCGTCCTCCACCTCCGCCGCATGTGGCACAGACCGCGGCGGCAGGGCAGGAGCCGGAGAGGGAACAAACGGCATTGGGAACGGCGCCGGCCCGGCGCCGTGTCCCAATGCGGATCCCAGGTAGGAGCAAAATGGTCCTGGAACCTGTGCAAGGGCGGGACAAATGGCACCCACTGCGGCGCCGGAGGCGGAGCCGAGGGTGGCGCTGGGGCCGGAGCCGGCAGCAATGGAACTTGTGGCACCGTGGCCGGAGCCGACGGCGCAGAATCCTGTGGCGCTGAAGCTGGATTCGCCGGCGGTGCCGACGGCCCAACAGGATCCTGACACGGGACCGCGGGGCCCGAGGGCGCGCCGGCGGGAGCCCGAGGCCTAAAAGGCGGTCCATGGTAGCAAGAAACTCTTGCACCTGTGCGGGAGTCGCCGACGGATCCGGGTAAGGTGGGTAGGCCGCGGGACTCTCGAGCTCCGAAGGAGCCGCAGGGGCAAAGCCCCTGTCCCCTCGTCCGCATCCGGGGACCGACGGGGGACGTCGGAGAGCAAACACGCTTCTTCGACTTCTTTTGTGTCGTCTCTTACCCGAATCCGAGGGTGAAGACTTGGAGCCCGAGGAGCGATGACTGTGGCCCCGCGAGCGTTCCCTGGAACGGCCCCTGGACCAGGAATGGCGCTGGGACGAGTGCCGGACCTCCAGCAGCTTCCGGTGCCGCTCCCTCAAGGCCTTCGGGGACATGGCCCGACAGTCCAGACAGGACCGGGAGTCGTGGTCGGTCTCCAGGCAGTAGAGGCAGACATCGTGGGGGTCCGCCACCGACATATTGCGACGGCAGGCCCCACAAGACTTAAATCCAGGCATCCCTACGTGCATCAAGGAAACCAAAGCTTACAGGAGACAAAAGTCTCAAAAAGGGTAGTCAAAAAGTGACTAAGGTACGTGCTCTAACCGGATCTGCGCTTACTGGCGCGGAAAAAGAAAGAACTGACGTCAGCGCGCATGGGTGGCGCCTAAGTAGTCTCTGTGACGTCATCTCGGCGTTTACAACGCCAGCGACGGACGCGGAGCCGCACGACGCCACCTACTGACGCGCAGAGGTACTGCTAACGAAAAACTTTCTGGATCCAGTCTGACGCCTGGGGATATTCTAAGGTAAGGAGTCTATCACTAACGTGTCTCTTTCAGATATTTAAACACATTGCACCCTGCCCTGTGGGCTGTCCAGGGCCTACCCTAGGGGTCACATATATATTATAAAGGAAGGTTTGGGCCTGGCAAAATGTTTATTTTACTAGGTCAACATGGCAGTTTAAAACTGCACACACAGGCTCTGCAATGGCAGGCCTGAGACATGTTTAAAAGGCTAGTTAAGTGAGTGGCACAATGAGTGCTGCAGGACCACTAGTAGCATTTAATTTACAGGCCCTGTGTAGATGTAGTACCACTTCACTAGGGACTTATAAGTAAATTAAACATGCCAATTGGGGATAGGCCAATGTTACCATGTGTTAAGGAGAGAGCACAGGCACTTTAGCACTGGTTAGCAGTGGTAAAGTGTGCAGGGTCCTAATGCCAGCAAAAACAAGATAAGAAAAATGGAGGAGGAAGGCAAAAAGTTTGGGGGTGACCCTACAGAAAGAGCCAGGTTCAACAAATAGTGTCAGCTGACTTCAAAGGCTTCGGAAACAGCACCAAAAGTGGCTCCAAGGGTGATGTCTAAGTAGATGTCAAAGGAGGCGCCAAACAATCAGGGACGGCTCTTTGAGGTCGTTGGCTTTTTATGTGCTGAGATGTGGGTGCCTTGCTCACTTTGCCACTGGATTCAAGCTAGCCTGGCTGATGAGGGGTGTTACCCCGAAACCGGTCCCAGGATGCTTGTTTCCGGGTTCAGGAAAGACATGGCTTGGCAGTTCGGGCTGGACTGTTCCCATGAGGCACAGGGTCAAGACTGATTTGCATATAACTGTGTCTGAATTGAGGTGGCGAAGTGAGCTAAAGAACGATGATGGATTCAACCCAGATCGGTGACTGGGGGGTGAGTGTCTGAAAAGTTTCGGCACTCCATCCATCATCTCCTTGTGTTTGCCATGGAGGTACACAGGCAGGAGGCATCAGAGCCAGCGATTCGTCAAACCCACAAGAGCTTGATCACCCACAGCCTACTACAACAATCCTGAACAAATTCACAAGAGCTAGCTGGATGGCCTCTACCTGCGTGGGTTCAGCTGATAGAATCGAAAATTCTGGCTTTATCTTATTTAAGGTCTGAGATCTTCAACGACAAGGAGCAGTCCAGGGAGTGCAATTGTTCTCTTGAGCAAGCAGAAGATTTCCAATGGTGTTTTTGGTGTATTGAACATTGGGGAGATCCTTCCCAGTACGGAGACTTACCTGAAATGGGAAGGGAAATGTTTTGGCGTGTCCCTCTCAACTTCAGCCAGAAATAGCTTGGTATCCCGATCCATGCTGGCTTTTGTGTGCATTAAGGAATAGCATTCACAGGCAGAGGGGTTATGACTGAATCCAAGACACCACGTACAGATGCCAATGGCATCTTCTTGCCGTATCTGTGACAGGGCTGAAAACCTGAAATCTTAGGAAACATGTGACCTAGTCACTGTCAAGTAGCTGAAGAATTTCTTCAGTAAAACTCCAAGAGAGCTCAGATCATGTTGATGAGGCACAGAAGAACAGGACCAGAGTCACGAAGTATACTCCACTAGAGAGGGTGGGTCTTCTGGTCTACGTATAGCAAAACAAATAAGAATTAAACTGCCTACTTAAGAAACCCCTATACTTTCCACTTTTTAGGGAAGGCCAACAAAATTCCATACAGCCACTCACATCAAGTCCGTCTCGCAATATACGACATTCTTTTAAAGTGGCAGGCTTTTCCCAAGCTTCCATTCAAGTACATCTGTCAGCAAAACCCACATATTTACAAAACAAACTATTATACTTCAAAAAATGTATATTTTTCAAGCAATCACAAAAGTATTGAGAAACGTTATCCTACTAAAAGCAGCCTGGGTCCCTTTTGGGACCTTTAATGTCTTAACATGATTAATGGGTCTGCCATTTGAGTCACTACTTTCATGCTCACCCCAAACTTTAAAAAGGAAAGTTGCCTTTCTGGTTGCAGGAATTTCTTTACGCACAGTTGACAAACTACAAGCTATCTGTAGATAAACCGTTGATCCACTGTCACAAATACAAACTAGTGTTAGGTTTGCATACATACATACTCCTGCCATCTAGTGCAGGACTCATACATTTGCAACATGTTTTGCTTTGAAGAAGTCTTTCAAGTCACAAGGTTTGTGTGACTCCTCCCTTAGTAATGGAATGCACATGGGCAACCGCTCCACTGTTAGATTGTTTTTTTACACAGTGGGTGAGTGCACAGATGGAGCAGTAAGAAGAAACAATATGGTGGCCATGTGTGACCTTGTGTACAAGGAATTATGAGTTACAAGTGCGAAAAAATTGGAAGCAATCACAGTCTCCCAGGGAGGCAGGTGGGCGCATGTAAATCTACAGCACTACATGTTACGAACAGACGCTACAGGGTAAGCAGAGTATTAATTTTGTAGTATTTGTGGCTGTAGATACACATTCTCTGCACAGACTGTAAAGCAGTACTCCCATAAGCGGTGGCCAGCCAGTGGATGGTGCAGATGTTTGCAACAAAGTGTTTAAATAGTTTAACCAACCCTAGTACATTGGCTTGGAAGGATTTAAACACAATAGTGTTTAGTGAAGGTGTGCAAAGGTGACCATGTATCTGCCTCACGAATGAGGAAAGCTATGGTGGCTCCTTTTTTTCGGGTGGGATGCGGATTTCGTAAGGCAGGGTTCTCTTCGCTTTGAGCTAGCAGGTGTGGATACACTTGATAATCCACTTTCATATGCCTGCTTTAGATATAGAACTGCCCTTGTGAGGTTTAGCGAGAGCAACGAAGAGTTGCTGAGTCTTGTGAAAGGGTTTGGTCCTATCACTGTAGTACCCAATGGCACGTTTAACATCGTGTGTGTAAAGCCCTTTCAGCTACCGAGTCTAGTTGGGGGAAGGAGACAGGAAGCTCTATGGTCTGGTTAAGGTGAAATGGGATGCCACTTTGGGTAGATACCTGGGTTTCATCTGAAGGACCACCCTGTGATTTTTGGACTTGGAAGAAAGGCTGTTCAATTGAGAGAGTCGTAGCTTGCTAATGCGTCTAAAGGAAGTAATAGAGACCAGGAAGGTGACCTTCCATGAAAGTAATTGTAGGGAACTAAAGTGGATTGGTTCAAAGAGAGGGCCCATGTGTTTAGGAAGAACCACAATTAAGTTCCAGACCAGGGCAGGTGGAACTCTTGGTGGGACGACACTTGAGTCTTCCCATAAAAGCCTTGGTGACAGGATTCTGAACCGTGAGGAGTGTGATCTACTCTGCATGTGAGCAGCAATAGCAACGAAAGTGAAGGTGTCTAGAGGTGTAGGCATGGCCGGACTTTTGTAAATGAAGGAGATGAGATAGCAGACAATGTCCTGGCCTGCGGGCGTAAGGGGGTCTAGGTGCACTGAAATGCAACATGAACAAACCTTTTCTACTTAGCGGCATACAAGCAGGCGTAGTGGGTCTGCCTTTAGGATGTCCATGCATTCCTGTGGCAGATCAAAGTACCCAAACTCTAGGATTTCACGAGCCATATCACTAGCCTGAGCTCCTCAGGGTCCTGCTGCCTGACTTTGGCATGGCTCTGTGTGAGAAGGTATGGCCTGTTGGAGCTTCTAGCGAGGGGCAAGTGACATCTCGAGGAGTGTTGAGAACCAGGACTGTCTGGCCCTGGTGGGGTCCACCAGGATGAGGCTGAGGGATGTACGGGAGAAGTGGGAAAGGAGGAAAAGTGTAGGCAAAGATCCCCGACCAGTTCACCCATAGGGAATTACCCATGGACTGAGGGAGTGGAAACCTGGAGGTGACGATTTGTCATTTTGAGTTTTCTAGAGTAACAAAGAGCTCTACATCAAGAACACTCCAACGGTGAAAGTACAGGAGTAGGACTTGTGGATGGAGTTCCTACTCAGGATGACTTGTTGATGAGCCCAGCTGAGCATGTCCACAAAGTTGTTGTCCATTCCAAGGACGTACTCCACCAGGGAGTGTATTCAATGGTGAATCGCCCTATGCCAAATGCGCTGCACCAGAGTAGAAAGCTGCATGGAGAGCATGTCACTGTGCTTGCGCAGATTGTGAACAGCATTCTTATCAGGACTGCTTTGCCCTGAATGTCCTGGAAGAATGCTTTGAGAGCTAGCTCGATAGCTAGAAGCTAGAAGTGATTGATGTGGAGACCTCGTTCGGGAGGCGACCACGTAATATGGACTATGATGTCTTAGAGATGAGCCCCCCAACTGCTAAGTGAGGCGTCTGTAGTAATGGTGACTTGTGCAATGGGGGTCCATGTTGGCACCTGCCCAGCAACAAGTTGTTGATGTTCCACCACTGCAGAGAGCGATGGGTGATGGCCCGTATCAAATCTAGATCTTCTCAGTGACTGTCAGTCTGTGGCACTGTGTAGCCTGGCATGAGGAACTATGGCTGCACAAGAAGTCATCGTCCCCACGAGGCGCATCGCTGCTCTGACTGGGAGTTGACGATGTGACTGGGAAAGAGGCTGCAGACAGGATTTGGGGGCATTTATGGTGAACCCCAAGCTGTTCAGAAGGGAGATGGCGGCTTGGTGGTGGATTAGGCACAGCTGGCTGCCTGCCTGCTTTCTATCTGCCGATCGAGTGCCCCTCCGCCCTCTTCTGAGGTGGGTGGCTACTACGGCTAGGTATTTGGTGAACACACTAAGAGCTGTGGTGTCACTGAAAGGTAACACTTGGAATTGGTAATGCTGGCCACTTACCACGCAGTAGCTGAAGCAGCCATTAACTGGATGGATGGATATGCAGAAGTAAGCATCCTTCAGATCTACACCCAGATTTACCCAACTGTCACGTCACGTAGCAGAGCAACCAAAGTTGCTGCCTTGCGCGACAGAGAAATTGCAATATCTACAGAGATATCCTGCTCTCTCCCTACAACTGGCACACAATCAGGCCACCGAGCGCACGCACATACCTTTCTACCATAGTGCAAAGGCATCTGCGGTAGTATAGCATAGGCTTTGTACTGGATGGGTACTATTCCAGCACAGAATACTATGTTTAGACTAACTGTAAATCTTTTCCCACTTCAGATGTGTGTTGTACAGTGTAGCACACATGCAGAGTGGAAAAAGTTAGGGGAAATCAAAACATTTCTCCTTTTTCACACCTGCTTGAAACTGGTGTTAAATTTTGTTGCAAAACCCTGTCTATTGTTGTTAGTAGATAGGGTTTGTGCCAAACAAACCATGGGTGGTTACATGTAAATGCCTAGGTACCACCCATGAAATGCCCCACTGATGCACAGTAATTCAAAACAATGCTTTGCGTTACTTTCAGGCAACTTTCCAGTGCAAAACAAGTTTTTTGCTGGAAAGTAAGTCCAAAAACATTTTGCGCAGGTTACGGTCACTTTTGTGGTGCAAACCGAGTGCTAAAAGCTTGTAAATCTGGCCCCTAGTTCGGTCATAAAGCTGACCTGCAGCAGGATGACATCCTGCAGGGTAGTCATGCGGCAGTATTCTGGGATGATGTACTTGTTAAGGGGCCTGAGATCTAATATTGGTCTTAGGAAGCCGTCCTTTTTAAGAATAATGAAGTATAGGGACACCTTTGCCTTGGTGTTGCGGGGAAACTGGTTCTACGGCCCCTTTGAGCGTCCAAACCTCGTCTTGTAATAAGAGCAGGTATTCCTGACTGATGGTGTGTGTTCTAGGTAGAATGTTTGGTGGGGTTGAAGTGAGCTTGAGGCAGTAGCTGTGCTCGATGATATACAGAACTCACCGATATGAGGTGATTTCCTCCCAGAAATGAAGAAACCTTCCTTGAAGCTTCTCCCACCCCCAAGACCCCCACCCTCCAGGTGTTATGTGATCAGGACGAGGTGGAGCAGGTCAATGTTTGGAGTTAGAGGCTCCCTTACCAGAAGTTCCTCTGCCCCGTGGAGTTGTTGCTCCATGTATCCTCTGCCCCATTGCTGGTGATAGGTCTTCTGCTGCCGCTTATATGGCTAGATTTTGTCACAGGAGGGGGTTTTAGACCCCCACCCCGCCTTGCTATTTCCGAAAGGGATCTCTAGCCATCAGGATTTGAAGGGCGCCCATGATGCCAACATCATATTGAACTACAATCTAAAGAGGTGCTCTTTGTCGAAAGGCAAGTTGATGAGGTGATACTGAAATTCCGGCTTAAAGCTGGAAATACACAGACAGGAGTGGTGGTGTAGAATAATGGGGGTGTTTATCCCTCTGGTGGCTGTGTCAGCTGCGGCTAAAGCACACGCCATGGTAGCATTAGAAAGGAAAATGTTCATAGTGTGCAGTGCTGTAGATTCACATGCTTTCTATACTTCTGCCATCTAGTGATGGGCTTGGATGTTTGCAAGTTGTTTTTCTTCAAAGTCTTTTGAGTCACTCACAAGGTATATAGGGACCTCCCCTCTCCCCCCTTAATTGGTAATGTGTATGGGCCCTGTGGAGTATAGAGTACTACGGAGTGGCTAGCTAACACAATGTGATACATGTGTATTGCTTAAAGAAAATATGTAATTAGAAAAGAGATTTGAGATCAGAGTCACACGTACAGGGAGGAGGGTGGGTGCATGTGAATCTACGGCACTACATGCTAAAAACAGATGCAAACAGGGTGACATTTTCCTTTTGTAGTGTGTGTTGCTGTAGATAAGCAATACCCTTCCCTAAGCAATGGCTAAAGTATGGATGGTGCAGATTCCTGAAATAAAGTCCTTGACAGTGGGTGCCTGCTTTCTTCTCAGGTCCTAGTAAGATCTGGCCTGTTGAGGAGCTTCTAGTGTGGGTTGACCAACAGCTAGAATAGAGCAGAGTACCATGGGCTGTCTGGTCCAGGCGGGGGCTATGAGGATGGTGGTCTGGGACATTTGAAGCATCTTCTGCACCATGAAGGAAAGGGTCAGGAGAGGTAGAAAAGTGTAAGCAAAGATCCCTGACCAGTGCATCCAGTATATTGCCCACAGACTGTGGGTTTGAGAGTGAGATAGATGACCAGAAGCTTGAGGGAGTTGATGTGGTGGCCCTGCTGATGGGGGTCCATAAAACCCGCAATTTGATCAGTTTGAGATGAGCCTCCCCCCCCTCCCCCCCACAACCCGTCTTGGGAAGCTTCCGTGGTAATTGTGACTTGCAGAATCCAATTTTTTTTCACATTTCTTTATTGAAAGATTAAAACAAAACTGTGCATAGGGGAAGGAGAGACGGGGCACATAAGGTACCATATGTGAAACTGTATTACTGTTAAGAAAAACACAGCGCAAGATGAAACAGAGCGCTAGGTACATAGCATGTGGAGTTGAAAAGACCTGTCCCGCAACAGGTAGTTGCTGCTCCATCACTGCAAAATGCGAACAGGCTGGTTTTTACCAACACTAAATTCTCCAGTTGACGACCCACTTCTGACTATTGTGTTGCAAGGCACTGCTGTAACGGGTGCATATGTAGCCCGGGCGTGAGGCACAACAGAGATGCAGGAGGCCAGCATGCCAAGCAGGCGCATTAGGGTTCTGAGTGGGAGCTGACTGTAGCTAAAAACTGGTCCAAGCTGCTGGAAGAGTGCAACTCTTTGTGGACTTGGGTAGGCCTTGCCTGTAACCATGTTCAACACCACCTAGAGAACAGGCTGGATTTGAAGGGGTTGTAGATAGGATCTGGTTATGTTTATGGTGAATCCAAGGATGTGGAGCGGGTCGCTTTGGTGTGCTCTAGACATTGTTGCTGGCACTCTTGAACAGCCAGTCGTCGAGGTAACGGAAGACGTGGATACCCCACTCATCCCCTTAACTGGGCGGCAACCAATGCCAGCTACTTGGTGAAGACCCTTAAGGCAGTGGTTACACCGAAGGCAAGTACCTCGAACTGGTAATGATGGTCACTTACCATAAAGCGAAGGTAGAGTCAATGGGCAAGATGAATGGGGATGTGGAAGTAGGCATTCATGACGTCTAATGCCGCCATGTAGTCACCTCGTTGTAGGAGAGGGATTACGTCCTGCAGCATCACCATGTGTAAATGTTCGGAGAGGATGTATCTGTTGAAGGGTCTGAGGTCCAGGATGGAAGCCGTCCTTCTTTGCAATTAGGAAGTAATGGGAGTACACCCCCACTAATAGGGGGCACCAGATCAATGGTGCCCCTGGTGCCCTTTTGAAGGAGTGCTCCTATCTCTTTCCCAATTAGAGTGAGATGTTTGATGCTGAGAATGTGCCTGCAGCGTGGTATGTTGGATGGGAGTGTGAGAAGTTCTAGCCAGTAGCTGTGGCAGGAGACTCCTAATACCCACTTGACTTATGTTTTGTCCTGCCAGCAGGGGAGGAAATCTTGGAGCCTGCAGCCAACAGGTGTTAATGTGGCTGGGGAAGGCGAGGGGAGTCACTGTTTGGAGGTTGAGGCCCCCTAGACGGAATCTCCTTTACCCCTGGAGCACCCCCACATGATGACTGCTGGTGGTAGGCTTGGTAATGCCTCTGACAGTAGGGAGTAGGGTCTGGGGAGGTGGTCTTGGAGTTTGCCATGTAGTGTTGCCTCCGAAAAGAGCACCTAGGTGTAGTTGTTTGAAGGGCACCCATTGCCTTGGTGAGGTCAGTGACCCTTTTTTTAAAATTATTTTCCAGCATCTGGTCAACCTGTGGTGTGAAGAGGCCTTTGCCAGAGAAGGGCAGGTTAGGCAGATGCAGTTGGACTTCCAGTCTAAACCTGAAGCCAGGTGTGGCGCCACACCAGAACACGAGCACTGACTCCTCAGGCCATAGTGACAGCCAGGGCACAGAGGATGGTGGCATTAGAGATGCTCATGCTTGTTGTGGTGTGGGGAGAAGCAGACGTTACAGACACTGCAGAGGCAGGCCCAGGTGTGTGTAGGTTCCTTTGTGTTGTTATAAGCTGTCCTGTCCTTCCCTTCGCAAATGTCTGCACTAATTTTCTGTCAGGAGAGCCGTATGTGAAACTGGCCAGACATTTGGGTGTAAAGTTTGATTCTCAACGTTGAAAAATTTTCATCTTCTTGCGTATTTCAGCAATGAAATGTAGGATTCATGAACACCAATTTATTCCGACTGGATTACCCCAATTCTCTGGGCCTCCAGGACAAATTAAACGGAAGACTCCAGCTGAATCAAAATCTGGCTGCCAGGCTACTTCTTAATCTCCCCGGGCACAGCTCAATCTCAGCTAAGCTAATAGATCTACAGAGCTGCCCATAGCCAAAAAGCTGCAATTTAAAACCCTGATGCATGTTCACACCCCCTTTTATTGGTTTGCCCCGTCCAGCCTTCAGAACTTGTTTAAGCGTTATGTACCTTCAACATATCGAAGACCAGCAAATTCCTTTTCCAGCCTCCCTCCTAAATTTCATATGGTAAAGATGGGAGGAAGTTCAGCAGCAGTTCTAGGACCCAAACTATGGAACAAATTGCACCTTCAACTTCGGGCGACATCAGATTGCACCCGTTCTTTGAAGGACCTTAAAACTTGGCTTTTCTAGCAAACCTACACGTAGAGTTACCCCTTTCATATTTTAGGTATCTCTTGATTCTTTCTTTCATGAGGGTCCTAGGGACTGGAAGCTCTTCAGCAACTGTGTTTTATAAATATCAATTGCATTTCATGTGAATCCTCAAAGTCTTCAAGCTGCAAAACTACTACTATAGGTAAATAACTATTTCCTGTTGCAAAGTGAATCTTTCGGGATTCACATGCTGTCATGTGGTGTTATGTCCTTTAGCCTAGTCCCGTCATGTATACCCCTTTTTACATACATTGTCCCATCCACACAACAATAACGGTTCTGAAACAGGTGACCTTTTACCTAGTAGCTTGCTCCTGTCTTTTCGACACCAGGCTCTTAGTATTCTATCATAATCCCTGTACCTGACGTACATAAACATGCCTTTAGACAATGCATAATTATTCTGTATAAGGGTCACCACTTTTTTCATCCTTGGCCAACAGCCCGCTGTGCATGATCGCATTTGTTTGGAAAAACATTTATGATTGTTTTCAAAACATATTGATTCTAGAAGAAACCCTGGAGTGACCACTCTAGTATATAAGACCCTTATTTCCTCCTGCAAATTAAAGGAGATTTCCTTCCAAGCTGACACGATGTCCTGCATGCTGAATCTTCGACATGCAGCGGTCTGACATCCCTTGCGGGGTGTCATCCTCGGAGCAGAGACGGGGTCCTTCATTCTCTACCATCAGGTGAGGGGGTTGGTTCTTCCCTAGGGGATTCTTGGCTATATATCTAACAAATATACATGCTACACCTACATATTGTCGTGTACTAGCTATATAGGATCTGCGCATTTAGACAACATACACTGTAGGATTGGTGTCAGACTGATTCTAGACACCCCTACCGGGTATGTTAGCCTATATACAGCCAGCTCACAGTGCCACTAGAAACCCCTCTTACCAAGAAGAGAATAGTTCTTGGCAACTATCGAACATGATAACCCTGATTCCTCAGGATCGTGGAAACAGTAACTTACTTTTCGCTCAGTCACTCGTGCTCACTTCGTCTCAGAGAGATACACAGAATAAACGGTGGGGACGTTTTTCAATAAGCATTTATTGAACCAGCGTCATTCTAGTATAAAATAGGTGTGATGAAACAACAACTAGACAATAACAGACATAAATGATTATAAGCACTAACAGAGTAAAAGGATGGTAGATTTCTACCATCGTGCTAAAACAATGAATACAGGCAAGTATATAAAATACATGACAGTAGAATGCGTACTCCTACGATGCGACCCTAACTAGATGTACCCAAGTGTACCTAGTATGTATGTAGGTGTAAATCCAAGAATCCCTCTAGGATAAAGTCAACCCCATTACCTGAAGTGAGAGACTGTGGGACCCCGTCTTGGTCTCCAGATGGACACCCCACAAGGGATGTCAGACCACTGCGAGCTGGAGTGTCTGTGTGCAGGAACCGCCGCGTCTCGCGTCAGTGTGTCGGCATGGAAGTCCTTTTCTCCTCTGACTACCTCAGCAAGATATGGTGTTTATATATCCAAAGTGGTACCCTCAGGGGTTCTACCTTGCTGTGTCATGTCGGACTTAGGATGACGGAAGGAATGACCCTTGTACATAGTTATTATGCAGGAGATTGTAGTCCTGCTGAGTTTCCAAGAATCCTCATGCATAATGGATGAGGCTAGTTTTCAGGGAAAACCCCACGTCCTGTATGCAGTACCGTAACTAGGTAAAAGGTCAATCCCAAGAACCGTTATGTAATGTAATGGTAGGGAGAATATAGGTGAAAGGTTAGGTGACTACCTGAGCCTATATTGGGGTACCTATATGGAACATAACACCCACTCCTCATCAGACTGGACGACATACTAAAAATTCTGAGGTGCGGCTAAATGTTGTACGCAAACTATTAATTAGTCAATTAAAAATAGTACTTTTTTTTTTTTTTAACGTAACATTTCTAAAAAATGCTAAAAAAGAAAAATATTACATGCATTAGAAGTCTGTACTAAATATGTTTGTATATATAGTCCGAACATGAGTGACTGAAATCCATGCAGTTTAGAAAAAGTGTCCTGTTTAAAATTCCAAATGTGGTTGTTTTTCAAAAAGGCCGAATTTTCCCAGCACACGAGGAGCCAAATGTTTATGTGTCCTGGCTGGGAGACGCAACATCACTGTTGCCTGCAATCGCAGACGACGGTCCCTGCAACACCTCACAGATCAGGTCAATCGAGCACAGATGTTCTTCTGCATTATACACAGCTGATGCTGGGGAAGCCTGTGTGCCATCCAAGGCCTGAGTATTTGTTGAGGAGCCGGTATCCGTTACGACAGGAGCTGAAGCAACCTGTCGTGGCTCTAAGAATGCAGACAACAACATTGGAATACGCTGAGGACACTGCAGAACATGGGCCATTATCGGGTCCAGCAAAGCATCAACGTCTGGTGGCGCAACTGATGGAAGTGTTAGACAGAGGTCCAACACGCATACTTTTCCGCAGAACAGGCATCGGAGGACAGGCAGAATACAGTCGATCCAGACTGGTCTAAATGATAAGAACCAAGATTCACTTAGTTCGCGATGGAGAGGTGTGCCCAGATGGAGTACCATGCTATCACGGTATCTGCTCTCCAAGAGCGTCTTTTCCATCTCTTTGGTGACTGGGACGTCCATTGCGTAGCAGAAAAATTACAATCAGGATACCTGCTATTAGGAAAAGGATCTGCGGAAGCCCTCCAAAAATGCTTCCGAATACAGTGTCTGAACATTGCTTAACAGTCCAGAACCTATGGTCTTAAATAGGTATACTATACCCGTCGTATCAGACATGCTAAAGATACGTTGTACCATTTCTGTGAAATGGAAAGGGCAGTTTGTTCGTACTAGTGCCTGTACCTCAGCCGAGGACCTTGCAACCTGGAGATCATAAGTTTCTCGGGCGGAGGTTAAGGGCACGGTTTGCTGTAAAAGTATGGCTTTCACTCAGCTCAGAGTATCAAACCGTATAAAGGAAACATTCAACGAAGGCCATACCAGCACCTCCCTGACTGTATGGGCCGGTGGAAACAATGCTTGCATACAGCAAGTAACCCTGGAGCTTACAGTGACAAGATATGCGATGCCCGGGAGCATCCCACAACAACCTTGATCATTCAGCATCAAGTAACTCCCATCTGAAAGCAACTTGAACACCGGATTAATCACGGCAGCTGGGGATCCTTTCAAGTGACAGGATAAGTTAGCAACCGAACCATTACACGCCCGGTTCAGCATGATATCCTGGCATATGAGAGATCCACTTAAAGAGTTCTTGCAGTCGGTACCGTTAAGAAACACTTCCATGTACCCATTCCTACATCGAAATCTGTATGGTAATTCCCAAGATTCCTTAATGAATTCCCTACCCATCGCTTCATATCTGCCTGCCTGTTGTTGTTCAAGGCAGTATTGAAACTGGAAAGTTGTGACCGGTAGTGTTAGATGGCCATGGATTAACCATTCTGTGGATGGTGACTCTGCCACAGTAAAAGGTAGCTTGTCCATTTTTTCAATATGCAGCATTGTATATTTTGCTCCCCTTTGTGCCATTGTTATCTGCTTCTCATTTAGATTGTATGCAAAAAATAGAGATGTGCTGTTGATAAATCGCCGAGGCACATAACCAGCGCGCAATGACTGCAGCGTCCAGCTTAATAACATAATAGAACGTAGTTGAGATTGTCCGTGTTGTAGTATGGACAAGTCCTGTTCTAGTATATCTATAGCAGAAGATACAATGTTCCCAGTGAATAAATTCTGGATGTTAATCTAGTCATACCACTGTCAACTACCGCGAACGCCTTTTCTAGGTTAATTTTATCTATTTCACAAAGTCTCTCTGCAGCTTCTTGTTGAGAGATTTTTCAGATTTCATTATAGACAGCGTAATAGAAACGTTTCTGACATGGCTTTTGGGGACCTAATAAAAAATCCCTTAGATCCACCTCATCTGAGAGTAAGGATAAGTGCTGTTTCACCTGGGACAGTGTTGAGGTTTTTAGCCAATCGAGGCACAACTTCCCAACACTGTATGATGTCACTACCCCGGATGTTCTCTTTGTACATAGCATTGGTCTGGCCTATGGATACTAAACCCTTTGGTGGTACCCTTGAATCTTGACTGACATCTGTTGGTGTCTGTGGGCCAAACTAACCATCCCATCCAATTGGGGTCTGATGTATTGTACTGCATAATGTCATCTATTGTATCCCCTCCACGTGATGTAACATTGATGTGCGAAGGTGTTGGAATCCGAGGTGTGTTCAAATCCTTGTTCTTGGCTAATCCAAGACAGGAAGTCTGTTGCACAGTTTCATTCAGAAATATGATCGGCTGTGGAATGAGGCACGCTCTAAAAAGTGCTTCAGTCCCCTGAACTTGCCATTCCTTAGAACCCCAGACTAATTTTGTGTCTATAGTGTCCTTCCATAAGTCGAAACCCTGTTCAGACAGTTGTGAAATAAAGGATGCAGAATAAATCTGTTTGGTGTTAGTCGGCATATTTTTCTGTGCAGTTGTAGGTGCAACCTTATAGTAATATGAGGTCAGAAGTATTAAACCCTGAAAAATATGAAATTTCTGTGCAAACGTTTTCAAACTACCTTTTGGTGGTGTTGGGCAATGTTCCCATTAGTGGTATGTGAAAACATTTGGTGGGATACTAGATTTATGTAAAAAGTGATGACCATAATGATGATAACAGTACATATTATTGAAATCAGACGTGTCCTCAAACATTTAATTGCTTGAAAATGCAGCGGATTTTTATAAATCAGACAACATAATATTTACAGTTTCGAAGTCCCAATCATCAGAAAATGTACTGGAGGTAATGATATCATTAAGAGAAATTTTTAACAAATGTGGTATTTTCAAAAGTTCAGTGGGGCCAAATACATCATAATCAACCTTGTCCCAAACTATACCATCAGGAATTGGAACAGCTGTAATGTTCACAGACAGGTCTCTTTGTTCACGATAAGATGATGTATGAGGTTTCAAGACCAAATTCACATTTGATCCTGCAGAGCGTTCTGGGAGATATTTTCCATTTATGAGTAAGCAAACAATTGTCACTAGGCCAATCCAGAACAGAAAAAACAATATTCCAGTTATGATCCAGAGCTGGAGCCAAAGTAATACTAAGTAAGTCTTTTTCAGAAAAGTGTAGAATTCACGAATTTGTTGCTTACTGGAAACTGGACCTGGCATTGTCTCAGGTTCACTGGGATCAAGAGAGAAGGTATCAAAATCGATGAAGTAGTCAGATGCAGTTCGATCTATCTTTGGTAGCTCGGCAGGTTTTGTTGAACCGGCAGGCGTCTCTTGTCGAGGCATATTGATGTAGACATCGGTGTTAGGCCGAATTGATATTTGTTTTTCATTTGTGTTTTGAAGTTCTGTTTCAAGAGGAACGAGTTCAATTTCATTGTTGGAAATTCCATCATTTTGTATTGGCGACTCTTCAAATGTTACGAGTCTTTCCGTCTGAACTTCCTATATGGTAGCGAGAGGAGAGCATCGGCTACCCAGGAGCCCACGAGGTCTACTATTCAGTATCGGCCACAGTGTGGTTTGATCAGATCAATGGAGACGAATCTCTTTTCTTTTTTTCCCGACAAGAGGCGGAAGAAGTACTGTTCTTGTTCCTTTGACAGCCAGGCCAGGTACAGGCACAAATTCTTTCTTTTCCTTGATCTTTTCTCTGACCAGATCCCAGACTTTTGGGATCCAGACATTTCTTGCTGTGACTGATTTGACTTCCCCAGTGGTGGTGCGTTTTACTTGCACGTTGCTTAGTAGTGCCCTTGAGACCCTCACGGGTGAGTAGCGCGCTTACAATTCCCTGATTGATAGTGCCCGGGATTCATTCAGATCCTGTAAAACAGCCAAACGTTTATTGATATCAAATGGTTTTTCATCCGCCACTGTGCTTTCATAATCGAGATCAGGTACCCACATTCTTGTCCCAAATAGGGCCTTGAAGGAGTGACACCCCCTAGAGAACTTCTTGGCATCTTGTTGAGGGCTCATTGGACCCCGTATAAGTGATTGACCCGACTACCACCCAAACCTAATACTCTTGCTGTTAAAGATTGCTTTAAGTCCCGTTTTTTCCTCTCCACGACCGAATTTCCCTCTGGATGGTACGGAGAGGAATACCATAATGCTAGACCCAAACCTTCCATGGCTTCCTTGTAAGCCCTAGAGCTAAATGCGGGGCCACGGTCAGAATGTAATGGGCCAACTGCGTATGTCCCTATAAAGACTCGCAAATCTTTTATAACAGCTCGAGCGTCAGCCGAGCACTGAGGCCATACCCATAGGAATGTAGAGCATGAATCCACTGCCACCAAGATATACTTGTAATTCCCATCCGATTGTAGGGGGCCGCAGTGGTCCAAATGGACACAAGCGAGTGGTCTGTCTGATATTAGTAATGGTGTCTGCGCTGGGCGTGCTACGGTGGAACCCATCATCTGCTGACAGATGTCGCATTTTAAGACAAAATTCTTTGTCTGCTTTGTGAAACCAGGCCACCAATTGGGTTGTTTCAGTAAAGAAACTGTCGCTGTAATCCCTGCATGTGCAGAACCTAGACCCTCGTGTGCAGCTAGTATTAAACCCAATCTGCGATCCATGTTTGGTATTACTCTATCCCCCACTCCTGGAATTTGAGCATACGGAATGTTGTTTGCATCTAACTTGTAGGAGTACTTGAGTGGAAAACCTTTCGGTAAGGCTGGGCTGTTTATGCGTGAAGCAATGACAGCTACCATTATCTGTCCGTTTATTCTCGTTTTTGATCGAGTGATTGCAGCTTATGGCAGCAGTTCATACTGGCCCCTTTGCGGCTTCATCGGCCAATGAATTCCCTTCAACGTGAACGCCATGACGTTGATGACTCAGCATGTGCATCACGTGAGCGCTTGGTATTCGTTTTTCAACTCAGCAACCTGTTCCCATAGCATTTTATGCTTAATTGTGCCACCTTTTGAGTTTTTAAACCCATTGTGACCCCAGGAGTGAAGATATTCATTGTAAGACTGGACACAGTAAAAAGAATCGCACACTATCAGTGTGGGGAATTCTCGTTCCGTATTAATCAGTGCCAGTAACAGAGCTTTTAATTCTGCCAGTGGGCCGTGCAGTCTCCTAGAGGCTGTGTCTTCTTATCGCCGGGATGGAACTTGCCATCCCGCATACGACCTTTTACAATCACACAAGCAGCGCAGTATTGATGTTTACTTCCTATGGCCAGCTGAGCGGATCCGTCAGTGTAAATAATGTATTCATACTGATCTAGAGGCATTATTTCATTTGGGAGAGGATATTCTGGTTCATTTTGCAGAAATGCTTGTGTTTTTAGACTAGGGTCATATCTGTATTCTACATCCGTTGCAGTGAGAGAATTAGCCCTTTGTATCCATCTTGGATGTAAGGCTTTAGCATTAGGAACGCTTGCCTTTGTAGCAGTCTCTAAGGCCAGTACTGGAGTTACGACAATTATTCGTTTCCCCTGAGCCAGTGCTCTTTCTCTTACTACAGCGGTCTGTACTGCTGTCAGTATTTTTTCTGTAGAGGCAAAGCACATTTCAGCGTTTGTGTACAAGTGTGATTTGTATGCTATTGGTACCGTTTCTCCATCATTGAAGGTTAGGTAAGTGTACCCAGATTGACCCGCTATAACATGGATCACCAGGGTGTGGACATTTACGCGTCTGCAAGTGTTTTGAAGCTATCATGTCAGCTTGTAGGGAACAATGGATATCTGTGTGTTCCTGTGTCCAATGCCTAACTGAAAAATCAGGTCTTATTAAGTCGCAGAAAGGATTTACTTTTTCTGCTTAATCCAAAATGTATGTTCTGCCAAAATTTAAGAATCCCAATATGGATTGTAAGTTTTTCAGAGATTTTGGAAGTTGGAGCAGCACACACTTTTCTAAAAAAGTTAGCTGCCAGGCTTTTTCCTTCACTTGATAACTCGTATCCAAAAAATAGGACATTGAGGTGGGCTATTTCAGATTTTTTAAAGTTAAATTTGTAGCCCTCCGAGGCGAACCCCAAAATTATGTTGCTCACCCTGGTCAAGTGATCCTTAAGTCATCAACCGTTAGATAAATATCATCTAAATAGGACAATGCTTCATCCAAATTCAGCTATTCTTATACCCATGGGGGAGTCGACAAAATTGATGCTGGGAACCTAGCACGGAAAACGCTGTTAAATACCTGCTTTCAGGTGCTATATTTTAGCAGAAAAATCCATTTGATATCTCTAGTGTTTTGTATTTTTTCTGCACAATTTTATTCATTAATGCTGCGCTATGTGCATGCTGTACTGCAAATGTTTTTGTGCATTTGTTCAGATGTCTGTAGTCTAAAACTAGACGGTATGAATTATCGGGTTTCATCACGGAAAACAAAGGATTGTTCATGGAGGAGGTGCAAGTTTCAATTACACCTTGGTATTCAAGTTGATCTAAGATCTCCCTGACCTGTTTTTTCGCTTCTTGTTTTATTGGGTACTGTCTCTGTGGAGTCGAAGTAGTTTTTATTGGGATTGCATGGTGAGGTGACTCAGCATCCCACCCAACATGGTTGCGATATAATGCCGGAGCAAGGGCTCCGCCCACTCCTGCACGTATGCGTGTTTTAAGTAAATTGGAACGAGTTCGGAAAAGGATGGGAAAATGACAGTTTCTCCCTTTGGGCAATCCATAACAATTTCAGGCGGCCAATATTTTTCAGATAAAAGGATGTCATAGCCAAAAGTCAGGTTCTCCCAAAAGAGACCTTTAATTTTTCTGGGTTTGTCCCCCTCCATTTGGAGTGTTATTTCATGTAACCTATGTGGGATACTTACCCTAGTATCAGGTGTCTCCACCGTGATATGCTCATTCAAATCAGCTGTCACCAGAAATTCCATCAGGTTCTGGGGAGCTATTGTTACTTCTGCTGCTCTGTCTAGCATCGTCAGAGCCCATTCCCCGTTCAGAAGTTGAGTCCTCAGAATTCTGGGCATGTCTAACTTTGAGACCTGCTACTTTCTTTTTTTTAAATTGAGGTTTTGATTTTGGCATCTCTTCTTTCTTGGAAGCATAATATGAAGTGCATGGCGTGTCTCTGGACTTTGTACGCTCTTCTTGTCTGTGTTCTGACCATCCTTCCCTCTCAGAGTTTCTCGGTGAACCCTGAAAGGAACGAGAGGAGCTTGTATCAGTATCCTGATACCTGTCAGGTCTTTTAATGTTATCTCTATTCCTAAGGTTGTACCTCTTTTCGGAGTGCTCCTGTTGAGGAGACCCACACCTGGATTGAGATCTATTCTTTTGTTTTTTATTGTTATACCATTTCTTCTTGGAAGAATCAGGTGCTTGTTTGGTGTTATCCTTTTCAGGACCACCCATGAGTTGAGGTTTTGTTGCTCTAGCTCCCAAACTAGCTCTACCTAATTCAGCATAGGTGTCTTAAATAATTTTAGGTAATTCACGTTCCTGTTGTAAAGGAGTGAAATCCCTCAGGCTTTGGCATATTGCCACTGCTGCTGCCTCCCCTTTTATATTTGCTAATATTATTGCTGATACCTGGGCAAAATTTCCTAATAATTTCATCCCTAAGTTCAGAGCAGGTTCTGCTCCATACTCAGTTTGTATTGGTCTTAATGCACAAGTTACTAACTTGTGTAACGATATATCTGTAAGAGACAGTAGTTAGTGACAAATTCCTTACCTTAGAATATCCCCAGGCGTCAGGCTGGATCCGGAAAGTTTTTGCGTAGCAGTACCCTTGCGCATCGGTAGGCGGCGTCGTGCGGCTCCGCGTCAGTCGTCGGCGTCGTGATCGCTGGGATGACGTCGCGGGCAGTACTTAGGCGCCGCCCCTGCGCGCTGACGTCAGTTCTGTACACGACTTTCCGCGCCAGGAACGCAGAGCCATGCAAGAAGCTGACATAGGTGTCTGAAAAATACTAGGGCCCTGAAAGGGATGTCCTTAACCCTAGAAATCAGTTCGCAGAACGGGGAGGATGGGTGGGGCGGTAAGGAATCTGTCACTAACTACTGTCTCTTACAGATATATCGTTACACAAGTTAGTAACTTGTGCATCTGAAAGAGACACGTTAGTGACAGATTCCTTACCTTAGAATAGATACCCCAGCAATACCAACCCCGGTGGTGGGTCTGCGAACAAAGATCAGACAAGAAAGTCCTGGACGACAGAACGGCCAAAGAAGCCGTCCCTCCGGACCTGACTGTCAAGGCAGTAATGCTTTGTAAACGTGTGCAGCGAGGCCCACGTAGCTGCCTGACAGATAACCGACAGCGGAACACCGCGGCCCAAGGCCGTGGTAGCAGCCGTTGCCCTGGTGGAATGGGCACGCAGCCCAACAGGAGGCTCCTTCTTAGCCAAAGAATAGCAGGTCTTGATGCACAAGGTAACCCAGCGGGAGATGGTCCTCTTGTGCACCGCCCGACCTTTTTGGCGCCCACGTAGCCAACAAAGAGCTGGTCATCCACCCGGAAGTGTTTTGTGCGGTCGATATAGAAGGAGAGCACACGTTTTGGGTCCAGACGGTGGAGCCTCTCTTCCTCTCTGGAAGGATGCGGAGGCGGAAAGAAGGTGGGCAAAGTGATGGTCTGCCCAATGTGGAAAGCAGTAACCACCTTTGGCAAGAAGGACGGACGCGTCCGAAGAACAACCTTGTCTGGATGAACAGACAGAAAGGGAGGTTTGCAAGATAGAGCCTGGAGCTCACTCACCCGCCGAGCGGAGGTGATGGCCACCAGAAAGGCTGTCTTCAGAGTCAGAAGACGAAGAGGACAGTTATGTAGAGGCTCAAAGGGAGCGCACATTAAAAAGGTAAGAACCAAGTTCAAGTCCCACTGAGGCATCACAAACTGAACAGGAGGGAAGAGGTGAGTAATGCCTTTTAAGAACCTGTTAACAACAGGGGACTTGAAAAGGGAGGGCTGATCAGGGAGCCTGAGGAAGGCCGAGATAGCACAAAGATAACCCTTGATGGTACCCAGGGCAGAACCCTGTTGGGCCAGAGAGAGAAGGAACAGAAGGACCTCAGAAAGAGGGGCAGAAAGGGGATTCACAGCCTTTGCTGTGCACCATGCCACAAATTTGTTCCACCTGCAGGCGTATACCACCTTAGTGGAGGGACGCCTGGCTGCCAGAATCACATCACAAACTTCGGGAGGCAAGTCGAAAGGAATCAACTGCCGCCGCTCAATCTCCACGCAAGCAGGTGTAGACTGGACAGGTTCGGGTGGAGGACCGTCCCCTGCTGCTGCGACAGAAGATCCTCCCGAAGAGGCAGACGGATCGGGGGATCTACGCTCATATTGAGTAGCTCGGGATACCAAACTCTTCGAGCCCAGTCCGGAGCCACAAGAATGACTTGGGCCCGGTCGTGCCGAATCTTCTTCAACACTCTGGGTAGAAGTGGTATAGGCGGAAAGGCGTACAACAGACCGCAACTCCACTCGCGACGAAAGCGTCGCCGAGCGAGTGCCGCCTTGGAAATTCCAACGCGCAGAACTGATGACATTGCGCGTTCTCTTCGGTGGCGAATAGATCTAACCAAGGCTCTCCCCACTGTAGAAAGAGTCCTTGCGCCACTTCCGAGTGAAGACGCCATTCGTGATCCATCATGCACCTGCGGCTGAGTTCGTCCGCCCTGGCGTTCAGGGAACCTGCCAGGTGTTGAACCATCAGGAACATGCCCTGATGTTCCATCCATGTCCAGAGGCGCAGAGCCTCCTGACAAAGGGTCCAAGACCCCACCCCGCCCTGTTTGTTGCAGTACCACATGGCGGTGGTGTTGTCTGTGAACACCTGCACTACCTTCCCTTTGACAGAGGGAAGGAATGCCTTGAGTGCAAGCCGGATCGCCCGGAGCTCCAGAAGGTTGATAAGGAGCCGGGACTCCGCCGGAGACCAGAGGCCTCTGATCTCCGCCTCTCCCATGTGACCGCCCCATCCCAGAAGGGACGCGTCCGTCACAACTGTATGCTCTGGCTGGGGAAGGGAGAGGGATCTGCCCATGACCCATTGCCGGTTCGAGAGCCACCACTGCAACTGTTTTGCAGTCCCCTCCGAGATCTGGACGTGATCGGACAGGTTGCCCTGGTGCTGCGCCCACTGGAACTTCAGGTCCCACTGCAGAGCCCGCATATGCCATCTGGCATGATTGACCAGCAGGATGCAGGAGGCCATGAGGCCCAGCAGCCTCAGGGTCATCCGTACCGAAACCCAGGATAAAGGCCGAAAGATCGGAATCATAGCCTGAATATCCCGGACTCGCCGTTCGGGAGGATAAGCCCGAAACTGCGTCGTGTCCAGAACTGCTCCGATGAAAAGGAGCTGTGGAGAAGGAATCAGATGCGACTTCGGCACATTGATGGAGAACCCCAGCGAGTGCAGGAGTTCGGCCGTAGTCTGGAGGTGGGAGACGACTGCCTGGGACGAGCCCGACTTCAGCAGCCAGTCGTCGAGGTAGGGGAAGACTGAAACCCCTGACCGGCGCAGATGAGCTGCGACCACCGCCATCACTTTCGTGAACACCCGAGGGGCACTGGTAAGGCCAAAGGGGAGCACGGTGAACTGAAAATGCTCGGGGCCTACCGTGAACCGAAGGCAACGCCGGTGGGCCGGCAGGACGGGGATGTGGAAATACGCGTCCTGCAAGTCCAACGCTACCAACCAGTCTCCAGGGTCGAGGGCAGTCAAGACCTGAGCTAGGGTGAGCATCTTGAACTTCTCCTTCCGGAGGAAGCGATTGACGTTCCGGAGGTCCAAGATAGGACGCATGTCCTCCTTGTCCTTTTGGGCACCAGAAAGTAGTGGGAGTAGCAACCACGCCCTACTTCTGGGGTCGGAACATGCTCGATGGCCCTCTTGGTCAAGAGGGCCGTGACTTCCTTCTGTAGAAGCACCAAGTGATCCCCTGACATGCGGTGGAATTGGTGGCATGGCTGGGGGGGTGGTCTCGAAGGGGAGGGAGTAGCCCCTTCGGACAATGTCCAAGACCCACCTGTCCGAGGTGATGGTGCGCCAGTGGGGAAGGTGATGGCGGACCCTGCCCCCTACTGGCGTGCTGTGCACCTGAAAGGAGGGACTAGGAGGGCTTGGAGGCCGCGGACGGGTTGGAGGTGGTGGCCTGACCCGCACGCTGGTTGCCCGATCCGCCACGGCGGAATCCACGTCCTCGGCCACGCGAAGACGCCTGCTGCGCGGGCCGGTGGCTGGGCTGCTGACGTGAAGGGCGCCCCTACCGTGGCCACGATAGGGGCGAAAAGCAGAAGTCAGCGGAGGGCGTGTAGCAGAAAGGCCCAGGGACTTGGCAGTAGCCCGTGAGTCCTTAAAGCGCTCCAACGCATGGTCTGCTTTGGACCCAAAAAGACCGACTCCATCAAAGGGCATGTCCATGAGAGTATTCTGGACATCCCCTGAAAAACCAGTGGTTCTCAGCCAGGCGTGGCGTCGGAGCGCCACCGTCGTTGCAATAGACCTGCCCAGCGAGTCGGCGGTGTCAAGGCCACAACGTATAGTGTATTTAGCCGCATCCCTTCCTTCCGCAATGGCGCGGGAAAGCAGTGTCTGGACCTCCTCAGGACACTGGGGCAAAACATCCGCCACCGAATCCCACAGGGAGTGGGTATATCGGCCCAAAAGACAAGCGGTGTTAACGGACCGCAAGCCAGCACTGGAGGAAGAAAAACCTTTCTTCCCAAACTGATCCAGGCGTTTGGATTCCCTATCCGTAGGAGCGGTAGGGAAGGCGGTTTGGGAAGCGGAGGCTTGGACAACCAAGCTCTCAGGAGTGGGGTGGACAGAGAGAAACAGGGGGTCGCCCGGAGCCGGGCGATGGCGTCGTGACACGTTCCGATCCACAGGAGCCCCTGTGTTGGGCTTGGACCAGGCGCCCAAAAGAACGTCAGTGAGGGCGTCGTTAAACGGCAGCACAGTCTCCGCAGAGGAGGCTGCCGGCTGAAGCACCTCTGTCAAGATGTTAGGCTTGACCGTCAAAGTAGGGAGTTGGAGACGTAAGGCCCCAGCTGCCCTACGCAACACCGTACCAAATTGGCTCCCTCCTCCGTAGCCACGGGAGGAGACAGCATGCCAGTGTCAGGGGAAGTATCCAGACCACTGGCCTCCTCTAGACTCTCTGTCCAGTCCTCATCGTACTGACAGTGTCGTGTCAGAGGGTCATCAGACCCCTCCCAGTCCAACTGGTCCTCCTCTGGTTCAAAATAAGGAGGAGGAGGGACAGTTGGGACCCAAGGTCCCATCGGCGCCGGAGCCGGCGTCGAGCGACGTCGGTCCGGATCCATGTCCGGAGCCGGAAGGAACTGGGGGACGACGCCGCCCGGAGCCCAGGGCGGCGTCGAGAACGGCACCGGAGACATCGGCGCCGGCGTCGTTAGGTCGACCGGCGTCGATGGGGGTTGTGGAGCCGGGATCGAGGCCGGGGCCGAAGCCGGAGCCGGGACCGAGGCTGGAGGCACGGGCGACGCCGGGGCCGGAGCCGTCGGCGACGCCGGAGCAACCCCATCAGGGCCCGCGGGGCCCGAAGGCGCACCGGAGGGGCCTGGAGGCCCGAAGAGGCGGGCCATGGCCGTCAGGAATTCCTGCACTTTGGCCGGATCCGCCCCCGAACCCGGGAAGGGCGGGTATGGCGGGGGCGACTCCACAGGCATGTCCGGGGTCGCGGGGACGGTGCCGGGAGGGGCCTCAGCCGAGTCGCGAGACCGGCGAGGCGAAGTCCTAGAGCGATGATGCTTTTTGGACTTTTTGTGTTTGGACTTACCGGACGAAGAAGACTTCGACGCCGACGACCGGTGTGGACTCCGCGATCGACCCCTGGACCTCTCACGCGACCGGGGCCTCCGTGGAGCCGAATGCCGGGCCTCGAGGAGCTTTCGAGACCGCTCTCGCAAAGCTTTCGGGTTGAGGGCCTGGCATTCGGGACAAGACTCCGTGTCGTGGCCTCGGCCGAGGCAGAAGAGACACTCCCAATGCGGGTCGGTGACGGACATCATCCGCGCACAGGCGCCGCATCGCTTGAAGCCGGGCATCCCTACGACACCTTGAAAGATGAAAAAACAGTGAAAAAATTCACCAAAAAGTATGGTCAAAAAATGACCAGGGCACTGCTCTTCCCGGATCTGCGCTTGCTGGCGCGGAAAAGAAGAACTGACGTCAGCGCGCAGGGGCGGCGCCTAAGTACTGACCGCGACGTCATCCCGGCGATCACGACGCCGACGACGGACGCGGAGCCGCACGACGCCGCCTACCGACGCGCAAGGGTACTGCTACGCAAAAACTTTCCGGATCCAGCCTGACGCCTGGGGATATTCTAAGGTAAGGAATCTGTCACTAACGTGTCTCTTTCAGATACGTCTGGTATTACTGCAAATGAAGGGATACCATGAGTTCTGGTATATATGGCATCGAAAACTGTGCCCCAAGAGGTATAATCCTCTATCTGGGGAGCTATCCCCATTGGCAAGCAGATTGTTAGCATTCTGTGTTTTTCGTGAGGGCTTGTGTGTGGAAATACCACCTCTAGCTGTGTTATTTTCTGAGCTATCCAGAATGGCATTTGCTCACGTTTAGTGGGCATTTTACCCATAACTGCATGTAGGGTTTGTGGTGTAAGTTTAGTTGTAGATCCCTGAATTTGTCATGTGTGTGTAGCCCTTGTTGGCTGAAGTGTGAGTGTTCTCATCAAGAACTGTGTCAGGTTTCTGTAAAAAGTTATTATTTCTTTATGAAGTGGACGCAAGTCTGCCACTGGCATTGAGTCAATGTCTGGATGTGGTGTGTAAGCTGCTAGGACAGGCCAAGTGGCTCCATCTCTTCCGAGCGGACCTAGTCTTACTTTGTCTTTTGTGTGGGGGAGGGCGCCTTTAAACCAGTTTATGTGCTCCTGGTAGGTGAGCGGAACTTCGATGTCCTCATACGGACAGTATTCATCTGGTGTTTCATCTTCAGTGTAAGAATGAAATGTATTTGATTGTGCATCTGCTTGTGGGAATTTAACCCATGAATAGAATACCACTGTTCTATGACTCGTGAGCCTCGAAGGTTACTGTCCCACCCCTAGCTGTGACTCCGTAGTCTGCTAACTTTTGAGTAAGGGCAGTTCTAACATTTTCTGAAATGTTGATTTCATTTTCCTCTTCTTCCTCCTTGACTATAGCACGTTGTGCTCGCACAGCGGCGTCCTCGTCAGCCATTGTTGACAAAGGTTTTTCAAGGAAGAGTTTCAAGGAAACTGAGATAAGGTTTTAGGCACAATAGGAACTGTTTTTCCTACAAGCTTGATAAACGTAAGCCCAATACATAGGATATGCCTATGCTGTGGTGGATAGTTCCCTTCCCACTCCAGACGTTTCTGGGAAAATGTGAGTAGGGGTCTCTGAAAATTGCACGACTGAACTACTCAGATTTGACTGTTAAATAAGTACCAAACCAACGTTGGTGGCGCCATGTCGTGTAGTTCCTATGAACCCAGAGAGATACACAGAATAAACGGTGGGGATGTTTTTCAATAAGCATTTATTGAACCAGCGTCATTCTAGTGTAAAATAGGTGTGCTGAAACAACCACTAGACAGTAACAGATATGGATGATTAGAAGCACTAACAGAGTAAAAGGATGGTAGATTCCTCCAACCGTGCTAAAACAATGAATACAGGCAAGTATATACAATACATGACAGTAGAATGCGTACTCCTACGATGCAACCCTAACTAGATGTACCTAAGTGTACCTAGTATGTATGTAGGTGTAAAGCCAAGAATCCCTCTAGGATAAAGTCAACACCATTACCTGAAGTGAGAGACTGTGGGACCCAGTCTTGGTCTTGGGATGGACACCCCACAAGGGATGTCAGACCACTGGGAGCTGGAGTGTCTGCATGCAGGAACCTCCGCGTCTCGAGTGAGTGTGTCGACATGGAAGTACTTTTCTCCTCTGACTACCTCAGCAAGATGTGTTTATATACCCAAAGTGGTACTCTCAGAGGTTCTACCTTGCTGTGTTGTGTCGGACTTAGGATGACGGAAGGAATGACCCTTGTACATAGTTATTATGCAGGAGATGGTAGTCCTGCTGAGTTTCCAAGAATCCTCATGCATAATGAATGAGGCTACTTTTCAGGGAAACCCCACGTCCTGTATGGAGTACCGTAACTAGGTAAAAGGTCAGTCCCAAGAACCATTATGTAGTGTAATGGTAGGGAGAATATAGGTGAAAGGTTAGGTGACTACCTGAACCTATATTGGGGTACCTATATGGAACATAATATCTAGGCTAAGTACATTTAGGCAAATTACGTAGGGCGAGCATTATAGGAGTATGCAAGTGCTACTGTCTTATCTTAACTGTATATGTTCACCCTCTTAGCACTATGGTAGAAATGTATCTACTGTTTACTATATTAGTACATGCGATTTCTTTCATATGCTTCTGTCTCCTGATTGTCACAGAAAATATGTTTCACACAGGACTGACGCTGGACCAAAAAATACTTATTGAAACGTCCTGGTTACCCTCTTGTGTACTTTTCTGAGAATAAGTAAGCACGAGTGACTGAGCGAAAAGTACTGTACAGTTTTCCACGATCCCGGAGGAATCAGGATTGTCATGTTCAGTGGTTGCCAGAAACTACCTCCACAGTTGTAAGATACAGGGGGATGGTAGTGGCACTGTAGAGCTAGCTGGTCATTTACACTGATGGTTCGGACCAGCCTGCCATTGGAAGTAAACAACAGTATAGCGCAGCATGTGCTATAGTGAAGGGTCGTATGCGGGATGGTAAGTTCCATCCCAGCAATAAGACTACACAATCGCTAGGAGATTGTACAGCGCAGCTGGCAGAACTAAAGGCCCTGATACTAGCACTACAATATACGGATCGGGAATTCCCCACACTGATAGTGTGCGATTCGTTCTACTGTGTACAGTCTTACAATGAATATCTTCATTACTGGGGCCAGAATGGATTTAGAGATACCAAGGGTTACACAATTAAGCATAAATTATGGGAACAAGTGGCAAAGCTGAAAGCATGCCTGCCACGGGCTCAAGTTATTCACACCTTGAGTCATCAGTGTGTTGGCGTACACGTCGAAGGGAATTCACTGGCTGATGAAGCCACCAAGGCGACAGTGCAAATTGCTGCTGTTGCTGCAATCGCTCGTTCTAGCTCGAGTATAGACGGAGACATATTGATAGCGGTCAATGCCTCGAAAAAACGGCTCTGCCATGCCAAAGGGCTTTCCACTTAAGTATTCCTATAAATTAGATGTGCAAAATTCACCATACGCTCAAATTACAGGAGTGGGGGGATAGATTTATACCAAACATGGATCGCAGATTAGGTTTAATTCTAGCTGCACACGAGGGTCTGGCCTCAGTACACGCAGGAGTCACTGCTACAATTTCATTACTAAAACGGAGATTCTGGTGGCCAAGTTTGTCTAAAGAAACTAAGGGCTATGTCCTGAAGTGCGACATCTGCCAGCAGATGAGAGGTTCCACTGTAGCACGGCCACCGCAAACACCATTACTCATTTCAGACAGATCTCTCGCATGTGTCTATTTGGACCACTGCGGCCCCCTAAATTCAGATGGGGCCTACAAGTACATCTTGGTGGCAGTAGATTCATGCTCTAGATTCCTATGGGTTTGGCCTCAGCGCTCAGTTGACGCTCAAACTGTTATAAAGGATTTGTGAGTCTTCATCAGGACATACGCAATTGGCACATTACATTCCGACCGAGGCCCTGCATTAGCTCTCGGGCTTACAAGGAAGCCATGGAAAGGATGGGTGTGGCCTTGCGGTACTCCTCCCCCTACCATCCCAAGGGAAATTCGGTGGTGGAGAGGAAAAACCGGGACCTAAAGCAATCCTTAACAGCGAGGGTATTAGGTGTGTGTGGTAGTTGGGTCAATCACCTGTATGGGGTCCAGAGGGCACTTAACAACATGCCAAGAAAATCCTTGGGAGGATGTACCCCCTATGAGATCCTGTTTGGGATAAGAATGTGGGTACCTGACCTCGATTGCGCCAGCACAGTGGCAGATGTAAAACCATTTGAATTGAATGATCATTTGGCTGTTTTACAGGAACTCAATGAATTCCGGGCATTACAAAGCAACGTCCAAGCCAAACGCACCGCCACTGGGGAAGTAAAACCGGTACCGGCAAGACCTGTCTGGGTCCCGAAGGTTGGGGACCTGATCAGAGAAAAGATCGTGGACAAGGAGGAGTTTGGGCCATCCTACAGAACACCTGTACCTGTCCTGGCAGTCGAAGGAACAAGAACAGTACTTCTTGCGCCTCTTGCCGGCAAAAAAGAAAGAAGATTCGTCTCCATTGATATGATCAAACCACACTATATGGCAGATTCTCAACAGTAAGCCACATGGAATCCTGAGTAGCCGCCGATCTCCTCTAGCTACTATACAGGAAGTTCAGATGGAAAGACTAATAACATTTCAAGACTCCTCTGCGCAAATGCTGGAGTAGCAAATAACTGAGTACGAATTACACAAGTTGAAATTGAACAACATCCAAATACAACTAAAACACAATTGGCCCAATAATGACATCTACATCAATGTGCCTTTACAAGAGACACCTGCCAGTTCTACAAATCCTGCAGATACACCAAAGATAGATCGAACTGCATCTGGATACTTCATCAACTTCGATGACTTTTCTTCAGATCCAAGTGAACTTGAGCAAACGCAACCCATTTCCCAAAAAAAAAAGAGAAATTTCGACAATTCTATCTCTGGCTGAAAAAGACTTACTTTGTGTCCCCTTCGTTGCATCTTTGGCTTCCTCTTGGAATCCTGTTCAAGTTAATTTGGATTGGTATAGTAATTGTCTTTTGTCTACTACTGAATGGACATTACCTCCCACAACGCTCTACAGTACAACCCGTGAACTTGGTCTTGAAACCTTATACGTCAGCACACCGTGAAGAGAGAGACCTGTCCCTAGTGAACATTACAGCAGTTCCAGTACCGGATGGTATAGTTTGGGATAGGTTTTCATATGATGTATTTGGTCCTACTGAACATTTAAAAATTCCTCATGTATTTAAAATTTCATTGAATGATTTCATTACCCCGAGTACACTCTCTGATGATTGGGACATTGAAACTGTAAATACTATGCTCTCAGATTTAGAACAATCTGCTGCATTTTCTTACAGGGAATTGTATGAAGATGCACCGGATTTTGATACCATGTATTGTTAGCTGCATTATGGTCATCACTTTTTGCACAAAGCAAGTGTCCCACGCACGAACACTTACCATCAATAAGGAACATTGCCCGACAATACCGAAAGATAGTTCTGCAACATTCGCACAGAAGTTTGCATACTTTTCAGGGTTCAATACATCAGCCCCAACGTCATACTACTATATGCTAGCACAGAGGAAGGCAACTGCCAAGAAAATGATGCTGACAAACACCAAGCTTATATATTCAGCACCTTTCGTCTCCCAACTGTATATACAAGGTTTCGACTATTGGAAGGACACGATAGACATAAAATCCATCTGAGGGAGGAAAGAATGGCAGCTTCAGGAAACAGAGGCTTTATTTAGAGCTTGCCTCATACCATTACAGATAATATTCCTGAACAGAACAGTGCAACAGACTACCTGCTACGGGTTTGCCAAAATAAAAGACCTAAAGTCACCACGTATCCCCTCGCCCATACCTATTGAAGGTATATCGAATGATATTCTGATAAGTGAGGAGGTACTGGGTACAATGATACAAAATGTTACATACAATTCATCAGCTCCCAATTGGAAAGGATGGTTGGTATGGCATATCAACACGAATAGGTGTCAATAAAGATTCAAGGGTACCACCAGAGGGTTTAGTATCCATAGGCCTGACCCACGCTATGTACACACAGACGACCCGGGGGTAGTGACTTCTTATAATATTGGGAAGTTGTGCCTAGAATGGCTAAAAACCTCAACACTTTTGCAGGTGAAACAACACTTGTCCCTTCTCTCTGACAACATGGATCTTAAGGCTTTTTTTGCTAGGTCTCAAGAAACTGCGTAAAAAACACTTCTTATATGCCATCTACAATGAACTGTGGAAAGTCTCCCAACAGGATGCTGCTGAGAGATTACGTGAGATTGATAGAATTAACCTAGAAAAGGCCTTAGCTGTGGTAGGCAGAAAATGGTATGACGACCACACTTTCTTCACATATTTATTCACTGGGCAACAATGTGTCCTCAGCAATTGCCATAATGGAACAAGATTTGTCTATTCTACAACAGGGGCAATCTCAATTGCGCTCCATTTTGCTTTTGAGCTGGACGCTACAATCACTACGTTCTGACCACGTGCCATGGCGGTACATTAACGGCTCAAATCTGTTTTCGGCTTATAATCTGACCAACAGACAATTGACCATGGCACGCAGAGATGCAAAGTACACCATACTGCTCATTAAAAAAATTGAGAAGTTACCTTTTAAAGTAGCAGAGTCACCGTCTACGGAATGGTTAATTCATGGCTATATCACGCTGCCAATCACGACATTCCAGTTCCAATACTGCCTTAGATACATCCAAGCAGGCAGGTATGAAGCGCTGGGTGGAGGGTACATACAGGAAACCTGGGAGCTGCCGTACAGATATAGGTGTAGAAATAAGGACACTGAAGTTTTCTTAAGTAGTACAGACTGTGAGAAGGCTTTAAGTGGGTCTTTAGTGTGCAAAGAAGTCTCGCTTCATGGAGCGTGTAATGCTTCAATAGCGAACTTATCTTGCTACTTGAAAGGCTCCCCAGCTGCCATGATTCATCCGGTTTTTGAGTTGCTCTCGATGCACAAGTTACTAACTTGTGTAACGATATATCTGTAAGAGACAGTAGTTAGTGACAGATTCCTTACCTTAAAATATCCCCAGGCGTCAGGCTGGATCCGGAAAGTTTTTTGCGTAGCAGTACCCTTGCGCGTCGGTAGGCGGCGTCGTGCGGCTCCGCGTCCGTCGTCGGCGTCGTGATCGCCGGGATGACGTCGCGGGCAGTACTTAGGCGCCGCCCCTGCGCGCTGACGTCAGTTCTGTACACGACTTTCCACGCCAGGAACGCACAGCCATGCAAGAAGCTGACATAGGTGTCTGAAAAATACTAGGGCCCTGAAAGGGATGTCCTTAACCCTAGAAATCAGTTCGCAGAATGGGGAGGATGGGTGGGGCGGTAAGGAATCTATCACTAACTACTGTCTCTTACAGATATATCGTTACACAAGTTAGTAACTTGTGCATCTGAAAGAGACACGTTAGTGACAGATTCCTTACCTTAGAATAGATACCCCAGCAATACCAACCCCGGTGGTGGGTCTGCGAACAAAGATCAGACAAGGAAGTCCCGGAGGACAGAACGGCCAAAGAAGCCGTCCCTCCGGACCTGGCTGTCAAGGCAGTAATGCTTGGTAAACGTGTGCAGCGAGGCCCACGTAGGTGCCTGACATATATCCTGCAGCGGAACACCGCGGCCCAAGGCCGTGGTAGCAGCCGTTGCCCTGGTGGAATGGGCACGCAGCCCAACAGGAGGCTCCTTCTTAGCCAAAGAATAGCAGGCTTTGATACACAAGGTTACCCAGCGGGAGATGGTTCTCTTGTGCACCGCCCGACCTTTTTGGCGCCCACGTAGCCAACAAAGAGCTGGTCATCCACCCGGAAGTGTTGTGTGCGGTTGATATAAAAGGAAAGCGCACGTTTCGGGTCCAGACGGTGGAGCCTCTCTTCCTCTCTGGAAGGATGCGGAGGCGGAAAGAAGGTGGGCAAAGTGATGGTCTGCCCAATGTGGAAGGCAGTAACCACCTTTGGCAAGAAGGACGGACGCGTCCTAAGAACAACCTTGTCTGGATGGACAGACAGAAAGGGAGGTTTGCAAGATAGAGCCTGGAGCTCACTCACCCGCCGAGCGGAGGTGATGGCCACCAGAAAGGCTGTCTTCAGAGTCAGAAGACGAAGAGGACAGTTATGTAGAGACTCAAAGGGAGCGCACATGAGAAAGGTAAGAACCAAGTTCAAGTCCCACTGAGGCATCACAAACGGAACAGGAGGGAAGAGGTGTGTAATGCCTTTTAGGAACCTGTTAACAACAGGGGACTTGAAAAGGGAGGGCTGATCAGGAAGCCTGAGGAAGGCCGAGATGGCACAAAGATAGCCCTTGATGGTACCCAGGGCAGAACCCTGTTGGGCCAGGGAAAGAAGGAACAGAAGAACCTCAGAAAGAGGGGCACAGAGAGAGGATTCACAGCCTTTGCTGTGCACCATGCCACAAACTTGTTCCACCTGCAGGCGTATACCACCTTAGTGGAGGGACGCCTGGCTGCCAGAATCACATCACAAACTTCGGGAGGCAAGTCGAAAGGAATCAACTGCCGCCGCTCAATCTCCACGCAAGCAGGTGGAGGCTGGACAGGTTCGGGTGGAGGACCGTCCCCTGCTGCTGAGACAGAAGATCCTCCCGAAGAGGCAGTCGGATCGGGGGATCGATGCTCATACTGAGTAGCTCGGGATACCAAACTCTTCGAGCCCAGTCCGGAGCCACAAGGATGACTTGGGCCCGGTCGCGCCGAATCTTCTTCAACACTCTGGGTAGAAGTGGTATAGGCGGAAAGGCGTACAACAGACCGCAACTCTACTCGCGGACGAAAACCGTCGCCGCAGCGAGTGCCGCCTTGGAAATTCCAACGCGCAGAACTGATGACTTTGCGCGTTCTCTTCGGTGGCGAATAGATCTAACCAAGGCTCTCCCCACTGCAGAAAGAGTCCTTGCGACACTTCCGAGTGAAGACGCCATTCGTGATCCATCATGCACCTGCGGCTGAGTTCGTCCGCCCTGGCGTTCAGGGAACCTGCCAGGTGTTGAACCATCAGGAATATGCCCTGATGTTCCAGCCATGTCCAGAGGCGCAGAGCCTCCCGACAGAGGGTCCACGACCCCACCCCGCCCTGTTTGTTGCAGTACCACATGGCGGTGGTGTTGTCTGTGAACACCTGCACTACCTTCCCTTTGACAGAGGGAAGGAATGCCTTGAATGCAAGTCGGATCGCCCGGAGCTCCAGAACGTTGATATGGAGCCGAGACTCCACCGGAGACCAGAGGCCTCTGATCTCCGCCTCTCCTATGTGACCGCCCAATCCCAGAAGGGACGCGTCCGTCACAACTGTGTGCTCTGGCTGGGGAAGGGAGAGTGATCTGCCCATGACCCATGGCCTGTTCGAGAGCCACCACTGCAACTGTTTTGCAGCCCCCTCCGAGATCTGGACGTGATCGGACAGGTTGCCCTGGTGCTGCGCCCACTGGAACTTCAGGTCCCACTGCAGAGCCCGCATATGCCATCTGGCATGATCGACCAGCAGGATGCAGGAGGCCATGAGGCCCAGCAGCCTCAGGGTCATCCGTGCACGAAACCCAGGATAAAGGCTGAAAGATCGGAATCATAGCCTGAATATCCCAGACTCGCCGTTCGGGAGGATAGGCCCGAAACTGCGTCGTGTCCAGAACTGCTCCGATGAAAAGGAGCTGTGGAGAAGGAATCAGATGCGACTTCGGCACATTGATGGAGAACCCCAGCGAGTGCAGGAGTTCGGCCGTAGTCTGGAGGTGGGAGACGACTGCCTGGGACGAGCCCGCCTTCAGCAGCCAGTCGTCGAGGTAGGGGAAGACTGGAACCCCTGCCCGGCGCAGATGAGCTGCGACCACCGCCATCACTTTGGTGAACACCCGAGGGGCACTTGTAAGGCCAAAGGGGAGCACAGTGAACTGAAAATGCTCGAGGCCTACCGTGAACCGAAGGTAACGTCGGTGGGCCGGCAGGACGGGGATGTGAAAATAAGCGTCCTGCAAGTCCAACGCTACCAACCAGTCTCCAGGGTCGAGAGCAGTCAAGACCTGAGCTAGGGTGAGCATCTTGAACTTCTCCTTCCGGAGGAAGCGATTGACGTTCCGGAGGTCCAAGATAGGACGCATGTCCTCCTTGTCATTTTTGGGCACCAGAAAGTAGTGGGAGTAGCAACCACGTCCTACTTCTGGGGTCGGAACATGCTCGATGGCCCTCTTGGCCAAGAGGGCCGTGACTTCCTTCTGCAGAAGCACCAAGTGATCCCCTGACATGCGGTGGAATTGAGGTGGCATGGCTGGGGGGTGGTCTCGAAGGGAGGGAGTAGCCCCTTCGGACAATGTCCAAGACCCACCTGTCCGAGGTGATGGCACGCCAGTGGTGAAGGTGATGGCGGACCCTGCCCCCTACTGGCGTGCTGTGCACCTGAAAGGAGGGACTAGGAGGGCTTGGAGGCCGCAGACGGGGCGGAGTTGGTGGCCTGACCCGCACGCTGGTTGCCCGAACCGCCACGGCGGTAGCCACGTCCTCGGCCACGCGAAGACGCTTGCTGCGCGGGACGTTGGCTGGGCAGCGGACGTGACTCGGCACCCCTTCCGTGGCCACGAAAGGGGCAAAAAGCAGAGGTTAGCGGAGGGCGCACAACAGAAAGGCCCAGGGACTTGGAAGTAGCCCGTGAGTCCTTAAAACGCTCCAGCGCATGGTCTGCTTTGGAACCAAAAAGACCGACTCCATCAAAGGGCATGTCCATGAGTGTATTCTGGACATCACCCGAGAAACCAGTTGTTCTCAGCCAGGCGTGGCGACGCAGCGCCACCGTCGTTGCAAGCGATCTGCCCAGCGAGTCGGCGGTATCAAGGCCACAACGTATGGTGTACTTTGCCGCATCCCTACCTTCTGCAATGGTGCGGGTAAGCAGTGTATGGACCTCCTCAGAACACTGGGGCAAAACAGCCGCCACCGAATCCCACAGGGAGTGGGTATATCGGCCCAAAAGGCAAGTGGTGTTGATGGACCGCAAGCCAGCACTGGAGGAAGAAAAAGCCTTCTTCCCAAATTGGTCCAGGCGTTTGGATTCCCTATCCGGAGGGGCGGTAGGGAAGGCGGTTTGGGAGGCAGAGGCTTGGACAACAAAGCTCTCGGGGGTGGGATGTTGAGAGAGAAACAAGGGGTCGCCCGGAGCAGGGCAATGGCGTCGGGCCACGTTCCTATCCACAGGCGCCCCTGTGGTGGGCTTGGACCAGGTGCCCAAAAGAACGTCAGACAGTGCATCATTAAACGGCAGCACGGTCTCCGAGGAGGAAGCTGCCGGCTGAAGCACTTCCGTCAGGAGATTAGTCCTGACAGCCACAGTAGGCAATTGGAGGTGTAAGGCTCCAGCTGCTCTACGCAACACCGCAGCGAAATTTGCTCCCTCCTCCGTAGCCACGGGAGGAAACAGCATGCCAGTGTCAGGGGAAGTGTCTAGACCACTGGCATCCCCAAGTTCCTCTGCCCAGTCCTGATCATACTCACACTGCTGTGTGAGAGGGTCTTCCGACCCCTCCCAGCTCTTCTTGTCCTCCTCTGGTTCAAAATATGGAGGAGGAGGGACATCTGGGACCCAAGGTCTCATCGGAGCCGGCGTCGAGCGACGTCAGTCCGGCTCCATGTCCGGAACCGGAGAGAACCGGGGAACGACGCCGCCCAGAGCCCCGGACAGCGTCAGGAACGGCACCGGGGACATCGGCGCCGGCGTGGTTAGGTCAACCGGCGTCGATCGGGGTTGCGGTACCACCGGAGCCGGGATCGAGGCAGGGGCCGGAGCCGAGGCCGGGATCAAGGCTGGCGGGACAGGCGACGCCGGGACCGGAGTCGTTGGCGACGCCGGAGCAACCCCATCAGGGCCCGCGGGGCCCGAAGGCGCACCGGAGGGACCTTGAGGCCCGAAGAGGCGGGCCATGGCCGACAGGAATTCCTGTATTTTGGCCGGATTCGCCCCCGAACCCGGGAAGGACGGGTAAAGCGGGGGCGGCGCCACAGGCACATCCGGAGCCGCGGGGACGGTGCAGAGAGGGGCCTCAGCCGAGTCGCGAGACCGGCGAGGCGAAGTCTTAGAGCGATGGTGCTTCTTAGACTTCTTGTGCTTCGACTTACCCGAGGAGTGCGAAGACTTGGACTCAGACGACCGGCGGGGGCTCCGCGACCGGCCCCTCGACCTCTCACGGGACCAGGGCTTGGTGCGGCGCGCAGCCGACTGCCGGACCTCGAGGAGCTTTCGAGACCGCTCTCGCAAAGCCTTCGGGTTTAAGGCCCGGCAGTCAGGGCACGACTTCGTGTCGTGGTCTCGGCCGAGACACTCTAAGTGCGGGTCTGTGATCGACATCATTCGACCACAGACGTCGCATGGCTTGAAGCCGGGCATCCCTACCGACACCTAGGAGTCGAGAAGACTCGAAAAGAAACAGTGAAAAAATCACCAAAACTTTAGTCTAGATTTGACTAGGGCACTGCTCTTCCCGGATCTGCGCTTACTGGCGCGGAAAAAGAACTGACGTCAGCGCGCAGGGGCGGCGTCTTTACTGCCCGCGACGTCATCCCGGCGATCACGACGCCGACGACGGACGCGGAGCCGCACGACGCCGCCTACCGACGCGAAAGGGTACTGCTACGCAAAAAACTTTCTGGATCCAGCCTGACGCCTGGGGATATTCTAAGGTAAGGAATCTGTCACTAACATGTCTCTTTCAGATTGGGAGTTATTTAATTCTGAATGATCAAGGCTGTTGCGGGATGGCGCCAGGCATCGCATATCTAGTCACAGTAAACTTCAGGGTTGTTTGCAGTAAGCAAGTATTGTTTCCCCCAGCTCGCACAGTTTGGGAGGCACCACTGTGGCCTTCATTAAATGTTTCCAGTATAAGGTTTGATTGCATTAAAAGACTGGAGGCTACCATTATGCATTATTCCTTTAATGCAACTTCAAGCAGCCATTTTAAAGTAAACATCACAAAGCAAAGTTCTAGAATGTTCATATGTTACGATGGCAACAGGATCACACAGATCTGCCTCTTTTAAATGCGGCTTCAAGCAGATAAGTTGTGTTTTATCATTACTCTCTAATGCTTCGTCATTTGTACTGCGTTTATCAATAATATCCAATTCTTTATGCCATTTCCGTATTATAATTACTCTCTATGCTTTCTTGTCATTTGTACTGCGTTTATCGTTAATTCTTAATTTTTTAAGCCATAACATTTCGTTCTAATTCTTATGCCAGAACGTTTCGATTATGCCATAACATTACCATCTCTAGCCTTGTTGCTTTCTGCTACCCTCTACCGCAGTTTTTTCACCTTTCAATGCTCCCGACATACCTCGGCTCCCAACTGCGTCTAGCGAGCATTCTGTGCCTTTCGGAGGAGAGACGCCACTCTCCTCCCCTAGTCCGCTTTTCTCCTGCCCGTTTCTTTTCCTGCAGACTCCAACACTTCTGCGGCCTCTCTAAGAGAGCGTCTCAGCTCCCACGGACTCGCTTCTGGATCGAAGTCTCGGCACAACGCGGCCCTCCCTCGCAACTCCAATTTACGGAGTGTGGGCCGCGTCGAGCTGCCATCGTCCCCGGCAACCTTCTGGTTCTTTCCGCTCCCTTTGTAACATTAAGACGTCATTTCTTGTTTAAATAAAAATAAAAAATAAAAAAAAAAAGACTTACACCCTTACAACCAAGGGCTCTCCCGCATTAGAGGAGAGACCCTTGGCAAGCATTCTTCTTGCCCTACGTGCGCTTCACCAACTCCAATGCTTTGTGACGTTGCTTAGCAACGTGTTATCAACAGCTGTTCACTCGCGCTTCCCGTGCAACCTTCCCTGGCGGTTGACACGGCGATCGGCTCACTTACTCCTGCTCCGTTACCCCAATTTCATTAATTCCTTCTTAAAGGGCATATTTTGACCAAAAAAAAGACAACTGTTTAGTGCAGAGCAATATTTTTTCTTCGTATTTTTAACCTCTCTCATACTATAACTTGGGCCTTGTGACTTTTACTCCTGATTTAACCTAACTGTGGTTCTTTCTCTAATTTATCATGTCTGATGCTGAATCTGACGATTTTCAGGCTATGGCCCCTGCTCCTAATACTATTGAGGAGCTCATAAAAAAATAATCCAACAGGAAATGCAATCTTGTATGAGGGAGACTATAAGTAAAATTGTTGCTGGTAAGAGACCCCTTCACGAACCTACTAACTCCACTGCTCTCCACGGAGGGCACATTGAAGAACTTAAAAAACGTGGGGGTAAAATATTGAGAAAAAGCAACAATTTGGAACGAGAGAGCACACTGGGAGGTCCAAGCACCTCGAATCTATTGGGAGGTTTATGCACCTCACAAACTGAAGGAGGACTAAGCGCCTCAAATACTAAGGGAGGCCTACGCGCCCCAAAAAGATCATGTGCCCATAACGGGGCAACTTATCCGGATGCCCTAAGCGGCTCACTCTACCCAAGTGCTCTAATTGATCCCCTCTTAACTGATGACGAACAAGGTACAACTGAATCCTTGGATGAATATATCTTTGACTTGGACCAAGGCGAAAACGATGACGATTTTGATCTCTCGGAAGAGGAACTTCCCTCCTCTTCAAAAGAGATTATTATTGATCCCTTAGGCGGGTAAATGTTCTCCCCCGATAATATTCAACACCCTAGGAGTTCCCAATGGTGGCCCCAAAAACACGTGGCAAAGTTTATCAAGAGGTGGATAAGGAACCCCCTTGAAAGAGAGACAAGGAATATCCTTAAGGCCAAATGCCCAAGACCCATGGTCCAAGATAAATTTTGCCTCAAGCCAAATTTGGACCCTGAACTTATCAAGTTCCTATTCAAAATGGGCAGGGACCCTAGGAAAGGGATGGAACGCTCCCTCAAAAGCTGTCAAGATCGCATGCTTGACATGCTTGGCCCTTTATGCCGAATGATCGACCTAATCAAGGAGAGCTACATTAAAGGCTCTTCACCCAACATTGATTTGTTAAGAGGATGGAGCCAGAGGACACTAATCCTCCTCGGCAACGCAAATGCTACAATCAATACCGAGAGAAGGAAAGTTGTATTATCAAAAATTGATCCCAAGCTCTGTGACATGGCAGAGAAGGAACCCTCAATCAATCCCAATGGTCTTCTCTTTGGGGAGGACATGATCAAGGGACTGGGTAAATATGTGGCTACCTTCACGGCTCTGGACAAAGCGCAAGCTAACATGCGCAGTCTCTTTAATCCGAGTGTCTTTGCTAGGGCCGGCAGAAGGGGTCGCTCTGCCGGCCGCCCCTACCAAAGACCCTTCTTCAGGCAAAGAGGTTTCAGTCGCCCCTACCAGACCAACCCCTCCTTCTATCCTCAACGAGGACGATCCTCCCACTCAAGAGGCTGCAGAGCCAGTGGTCTTAACTCCTCCAACACTTCAAGTAAGTACCTTTTCTCCTCATTCTTCCTCTTTAACAGGGAAAGTGGGGGGTCGCCTAAAACACTTCCTACACATCTGGAAACAAATTACACACGATCCTTGGGTACTAGAAACTGTTTAGGGTTTCAAAATAGATTTCATGGAAAAACCCAAACAAGTTATAACATCCAAAGTCCTAAATCTGACTCTAGAGCAACAGTCTATTGTGCAGAGGAAGTAAACTCTATGTTGACAAAGGGAGCAATTGTAGAAGTCCCTTGGGAATGCCTGAATTTCCTGAGCAATATTTTCCTGGTGAAAAAGAAGGGCAAAAGGTGGAGACCAGTAATAAACCTAAGGGAACTGAACAAATCTCTCGCCTACAATCATTTCAAAATGGAAGGTATCCATCTCCTCAGGGACATGCTTTTAGAGAAAGACTGGTTAGTGAAACTAGACCTAAAGGACGCCTACTTTACCATTCCAATGGCAGAAGAATCCCAGTCCTTTCTACAATTTGCATGGAACAACCACCTATATCAGTTCCAGGCTCTCCCCTTCGGTCTATCTTCGGCCCCATGGTGCTTCACCAAAGTTATGAAGGCCATTACCACAGTTCTGAGAGAAAGGGGTGTCCGCCTTATAATCTATTTAGACAACATCCTCATCATGTCTCAAGACCATTCTCAATTCTGAAAGACTTGAATTCTACTGTGGATTTAATAGAGAGTTCAGGTTTTATTATAAACAGGGAAAAATCCATCATGACTCCTACAAGGTCTCTAGAGTTCCTGGGCTTCACGGTAGACACAGTGAAGTCTATGCTGTTACTTCCCGCAAAAAAGATATCCAAGATTCGGAAAGAGATACGTCATGATCTGAAACTAGATCGTGTAACCTTAAGGGAACTAGCCAGACTTCTGGGCCTCCTATCATCATCAATCCAAGCTATTGTCCCGGGTCCTTTACACGATCGGGCACTTCAAAGGTTAAAAGGCAGAGCCCTGCGATCTGGCCTATGGTACGGAGACAAAATTCAGCTAGACACAGAAGCCAGGACAGAACTGTCTTGGTGGCTAGAAAATCTGGATGCATGGAACGGCAAAGCCATATTTGGGTTTTACCGGAATTTGTACTGGGATCAGACGCCAGCCTTCATGGCTGGGGTGCTTGCTTTCAGAATCAGAACAAGGGAGGCTTATGGTCCTATTCGGAGAGTTTGCACCACATAAACTTTCTGGAGTTAACCGCTGGGCTTTATGCCCTAATGAGTTTCAAACAATCACTTCAGGGGAGGTCAGTCACTCTCAAGATGGACAATATGTCAGCCGTTGCCTACATAAACCGTCTAGGGGGCACCAAGTCACCAGACTTCTCCAACCTAGCCAAAAAACTATGGATGTTCTGTTTGGAACACCAAATTTCGTTAAGAGCAGAATACCTTCCAGGACATAATAATGTTTGTGCGGATTGGAATTCAAGGTTCCTCGTAGATCACACCGACTGGAAACTAAACCCAAACGCGTTCAAGAGTCTAGATTTTCTTTGGGGTCCTTTAGAAGTAGACCTCTTTGCGAGCAGACTCACGTCCCAACTTCCCAGATACTTCAGCTGGATGCCAGACCCAGGTGCTCTGGCAGTGAATGCCTTTCTTCAACCTTGGAAAGGAATTCGGGGATATGCTTTTCCCCCCTTTGCAATGATCCAACGCACCCTGCAGAAGTTGAGGACGGAACAATCTTCAATAGTCCTAATAACACCCTTTTGACCATCCCGACCTTGGAATTAGCTTACGAAATACCCTTTCTACTTCCAGCTTCACCAGGCCTCCCAAGAGACATAGACGGTTTGGAACATCCCCTTCTTCAGAACGGGACTTTGAACCTTCTTGCCTGGAAAGTGTCAGGCGAGCCAAATGAAATCTCTGGGCTTTCGGCGCAGGCTTCTTCTCTCCTCCAAGAATCATGGGCCCCAGGTACACCCTATAGATACAACGGCATCTGGAAAAGATGGTTTCGTTGGTGCTTGGAAAGGAACCTGGATTCCGTGGAGGCTCCTATTGTGCATGTAGCCAATTTTCTTGTTGAACAATTTGAAAGAGGTCTTTCCTATAGGTCAATTAACTGCTATAGATCGGCCATTTCTGCGGGTCACTCCCTTTTAAATGGTAGATCTATCTGTAAGAATTCAATAATATGCAGAATTATGAAAAGCATCAGGCTTAAAAGACCTCCTAAACCTAAATACGAAACTCTATGGGACGTTAAATTATTACTTGACCTGTTTTGTAACTGGCCCAATAATAACCTGCTACATAATAAAAAACTCTTTTAAACTAGCTTCTCTCCTATGTCTAATATCCTGCTGTAGGAGTTCGGATGTTAAAGCACTGGAAATAACTAAAAGATCATATGACGCCTTCGGCGTCAGATTTGAAATTATCAAGAGAACAAAAACAATGTCTGATATGATTTTTTACCCAAGATTCGATGCTTGCAAAAAATTGTGTGTGGTAGATTGTATGAAGGAGTATGATTCAAGGATGAACAAACATCGCACTGCTGGTGTAAACCAGCTTCTTATTTCCTTTGTTAAACCCTTCAAACCTGTCTCTTCTTCTTCCATAGCTAGATGGCATTGATCTCCAAAGATTTCAAGCACATTCTTTAAGAGGCGCTATGGCTAGTCAATCTTTTTAGAAAGGAGGTAAGTTAGATGACATTCTTAAGGCAGCAGACTGGTCCAGTTCCTATACCTTTGCAAAACTTACTGCAAACCTGTCGAGCACATGTCTGACGTAGTTTTACTAGACTACCAACATGCATAATGGTAGCCTCCGGTCTTGTAATGAAATTGTGATTCTCCTATTACCATGACCAGAGAATCTGGATTTCATTAAAGACACGGAGGCTAACATTATCCCAACCCTCCCTCCCGGGAGTGGATTTTAACATCTTATTAATTTATTGCATTTGTCTTGATCTTAGAGTTTTAAATTAAGTTAATGATTTGTTAAGAACATAACTCAGTTTTCATTGTAGTTTGCCTTTATTATGCACTATTTATTATCACCATTTCTCATTCCCCTTTTCATAGGACGTTAAGTACAATTCCTAATATTTTATCCTTTTCAGATAATTCGACTTGATTGGCTCCTCATCAAGATACAGTTCAAGCAAGTCTCGACATCACGCCTTCTTACTACTTGGAATTCTTCATTGCCTTAAAGGAGAAGTATTTGCCATCACGATTCTGTCTCCTGGAATTCGTTACCTTTTAGAAGAACTTTACCTTTTTTCTCATTGCATTTAAAAGAGGCAGATCTGTGTGATCCTGTTACCATCGTAACATATGAACATTCTAGAACTTTGCTTTGTGATGTTTACTTTAAAATGGCTGCTTGAAGTTGCATTAAAAGAATAATGCATAATGTTAGCTTCCGTGTCTTTAATGAAATCCAGATTCTCTGGTCATGGTAATAGGAGAATCGCAATTCTCTGAGCAGACTGAAAGCCATGTTGTTTCAACAAAATGTGGCCTTAACTTTAGCCCGAGAGACTTTTGATCTCCAGGTTGCAAGGTCTTCGGCAGAGATACAGGCTCTGGTCCGTACAAACTTCCCGATCCATTTAGGAGAAATGGTTCATCGTATCTTTACCATTTCTGATACGAGAGGGATCGTACACTTATTTAAGCGTATTGGATCAGGTCTATTAACTACCTTTCAGACCATCTTCGGAGTAATTCCATCTTTCATTAACTTCGTACTTGGAAGCACTTTTGGAGGGCTTTCTTTGGTCCTGCCATCAGTGGCGGGCATCCTGATTTTAAATCCTATTGATTCACAATGGACGTCTCAATCCCTCAAGACATGGAGAGAACTCTGCTGGAACAAAGTTGTCGTGAGCGTATGGTGTTCTACCTGGGTACGCCTCGGCTTAGAGAGCGGAGTGAGCATTGGTTCCTGTCTTTCAGACCACTCTGGCTAGACTGTGTCCTGCCTGTGTTCCGCTGCCTCTTCTGCAGATTCGGATGCGTGTTGGACCTGTGTCTGACACTTCCATCGGTTGCGCCACCGGATACAGATGTGCTCCTGGAGCCCTTGCAGGCCCACGTGTACAGTTGTCCACAGCGTATTCTCATGTTGATGACATCATATCTAGAGCCTCCAAGGGATGCTTCCGCTCCTGTTGGAAGGGAAATCGGCTCTGCTCCAGAGGTACAGGCATTGGTTCCAGGTGTGCAGGCATCTAATTCTTCCCCGGCGGCTGCTGTGGGAACCAGAGATGACCATCTTTGCTCGCTCGACATGATATTGGAAGTACTGGAGGGATTGTCACATGTGGATACGATGTTCAGTGATGTTGAGTCTTCAGCACAGGATTCATAAACAATCTTGCCTTTCCTGTTCTGGGAACTATTTGGCAACTTTTTAAACATTTACCAAATTGAAGGTCGAAGCTGACTTTTATTTTTCCTTCTCTGCTCTAACTAAGCATAATGGCTTTCAAGGTGCTCAGTGTTATAATAACCGCATATACAAGTTTAGAGAGCCTTTTGAACGCTTTTAGAGTAAATGGCTACGCTTTTATGGACACTTTTTACAGGCCTTTTTAAGTACTTTTAGTATTTTAATTATGAATGATTTTTATGGATTGATTTACTTTTACCTAGCTGGCCTTGTTCACCTTTTCATGAGGAGTGGGTGTCATGTCCTTTAGGCTAGTCCCGTCATGTATACCCCTTTTTACATACATTGCCCCATCCACACAACAATAACGGGTCTAAAACAGGTGACCTTTTGCCTTTTAGCTTGCTCCTGTCTCTTCGACACCGGGCTCTTAGTATTCTATCATAATCCCTGTACCTGACGTACATAAACATGCCCTCAGACAATGCATAATTATTCTGTATAAGGGTCACCACTTTTTTCATCCTTGGCCAACAGCCCGCTGTGCATGATTGCATTTGTTTGGAAAAACATTTATGATTGTTTTCAAAACATTTATGATTGTTTTCAAAACATTTATGATTGTTTTCAAAACATATTGATTCTAAAAAAAAACCTGGAGTGACCACTCTAGTATATAAGACCCTTATTCCCCCCAGCAAATTAAAGGAGATTTCCTTCCACGTTGACACTGGGTCCTGCATGCTAAATCTTCGACACGCAGCGGTCTGACATCCCTTGCAGGGTGTCATTCTCGGAGCAGAGACGGGGTCTTTCATTCTCTATCATCAGGTGAGGGTTTGGTTCTTCCCTGGGGGATTCTTGGCTGTATATATATCTATACACATATACATGCTACACCTACATATCTAGGCTAGGTACATTTAAGCAAATTACATAAGGCGCGCAGCATAGGAGTATGTAAGTGCTACTGTTTTATCTGAACTGTAAATGTTCATCCTCTTAGCACTATGGTAGAAATGTATCTACCGTTTACTATATTAGTACTAGCAATTTCTTTCATATGCTTCTGTCTCCTGATTGTCGCAGAAAATATGTTTTACACAAGACTGACGCTGGATCAATAAATACTTATTGAAACGTCCTGGTTGCCCTCTTGTGTACTTTCTGAGAATAAGTAAGCACGAGTGACTTAGCGAAAAGTACTGTACTCCACGATCCCTGAGGAATCAGGGTGGTCATGTTCAGTGGTTGCCAGAAACTACACACACCGTTTTAAGATACAGGGGGATGGTAGTGGCATTGTAGAGCTAGCTGGTCTAACGGCTGACATATCCTTGGGGGGTGTCCGGAAGCAGTTTGGACACCAAGCCCTCAGTTTAGGTCATCCAAAACGCGCAAGCCCTGGGGATTCCTAGGAACTACACGACAGTGGGAGGTTGAATAGAGAACAAGTGTGTGTTTGCTAACAGGTGTTTTAAGAATGTTCAGTCTAACCTGTGTTTTTATGCTTACTTAGATGTCAATATAGTAGTGTTTCATGAAGATATGCACGGAGCACCATGCGGTTGCCATGCAGATGTCGTTGATTGCGACATTCCCCAAGGCGGCCAGCCCTGCATCTTTTTTCTTCGTGGAGTGCCCCCTTGTCCTTTTCTCTAGCATCACTCTTGCTGCTGTGCGGCACCTTTGTATTGTCTGAACTATCAATCTTGCTATAGTTTCCTTTGTCACTGGTAACCCTTTGCGTTGCTGGTGGGAAAGATGGAAAAACAGATTGCTCTTCCTGATTGGTTTCGTTTCTGCTTGTGACTTGGGGTCATTAAAGAAACCAGGCAGTTGTATTGTTTAGTTGACATGGAAGTGTGAGACCGCTCTGGACAGGAATTTAGTGTTAGTTCTCTTTAATAACCTGTCCTTGTGAATTTGAATGTATTGTTCCTGCACTGTTAATGCCTGCAGTTCGCTCCCTTTGCGTAGTATTGTTGTGGCCAATAGGAAGGCGGTCTTTAAAGAAAGGAATTGTAGACCAGCACTGGGTGTGGGTTCAAAGGGTGGTTGGTGCTGCTCTGGGCCGTGCTAATCTCTTTGCTCCTTCCAGAAACCCTTTGATCACTGGTGTCTGAAGGAAACTTCTTGTATCAAGCCCCTTGCGTGCTCAACAATGGCCTTCAAGTGTACCTTTAGTGTGGTGTAAGAAACTGTCATCCAATAGGAGCGAGATGTATTTGACGACTGTGGTGTCCTGCAAAGCAATCTTTGGTGCAGCATTTTCAAAACCTTTTCCATTTTTTTTTTAATAACACTTCTGAGTGGTTCGGTTTGCCTGCTTCTGTGAGTACCTTCAAGGTTCTTTTTGGCAGCTGGAGGTGTCCGAATTCTAGGTTGCCAGGAGCCATGCTGCCAAGCTGAGTGATTTTGATTCGGGGTGAAGCCCCCCCCTACCCCCCGTCTCCCCCACGTGTGGTCACAATGCCCTGTCATGTTGGTAGCAGCATCACGTTTCCATGTGTGAGTTCAACTACGTCAGAGAACCATGTTTGTCCGGCCCATTGCAGCGTTTTGTGGATGAGGGTTTGAACGTCTCCATTACAAGAAGGATGAGGGGAACTAGTGCAAAAGCATATGCAAGTTTCCCTTAGCATTCTATTGATCGGGCATCCCCGGTGATTAGCGACTTGGGGGATCTGGACGAGAAATCTTGGCACTTAGCACTCTTGTGTTGCGAACACCACCACCTGTGCAGTTCCCCTTTATTTGAAGATCCGCTGTAGCACTTGCTGATTCAGTGCCCACTCATTGGACGTGTTGTTTTTTCTGCTTAGCCTGTCTGCCTCGGTTCTTCACTCACAGCAGGTGGATTTCCACTCGTGTTACGTTTCCCTGCAATGCCCATATCCATATCTACTGTGCTGGGATGACTAGTTTGTGTGATCTTGTGCCTCGGTTTGTTGAGGTAGAGCATGGTTGTAGTGTTGTCCGTTTGTATCTGTAACACTTTCCCTCAGATTTGAGGTTGGAAGGCATTGAGGGCTAGGAACACTGTTAATGAGTTCCAGGATATTTATGTGTTTTATTGCTCCAAGGCACTCGATTATGAATCTTGTTCATGTGCACTTCCACCATGTGTGGTATCCATCTGTTGTAATGGTCAGGAGTTGGTTGACTGAAAGGTCTGCGCCCTGTGATGATGTTGCTGTTCCACCATTGTATTTCCTTGTGCAGCTTCCATGTTACAACCACTAGATCTTCCTAATTGCCGGTTGCTTGTGACTAGTATATCTGCAGCCACAGCTGGAGGTCTCATGTGTAGGCTGGCATTGGTACCAATGGTATGCATATTCCCATCATACTCCTGATTCTCCCCACTGTTCTCACCGTCTGAGCTCGTCCCGTCTGGTAGACGCAAACTTGTTTCGTCATTGCCTGTACTCTCTTTCGTACTGGGAAGACTTTTTACCGTCATGAGTCCACTGTGGCTCTCAAGACTTTGTCTTTCTAGTTTTGTCGACGACATTTCTACGTTGATAGAGAATCCAGGTTTGTGGAATGTTTGTATCACTGTCTGTTTTCCTTGCACTGATGTGACTCTTACGAGCTAGTCATCCTGATAGGTGCAGAAGGGGATCGATCCTCCATCGTTGCAGGTGGGCTGATATGACAGCTAGGCATTTTATGAAGACCCACTATGCTGATTTTATCTCAAAAGGAGGTACTGTGGGCCATGTATATTACAACTCTTAGGAACTTCTTACCTTTTGTTAAGTGGCACGTGTAGGATGCAATCCTGAGTTTGATGTACCAGTCGAGGGCCCGAGATCCAAGATGGGTCTTAATGACAAATCTGCCTTGGGTGCCAGGAAGTATTCTGAGTAAACTCCTTGTCCTCTTCCAGGTTGCTACTCTTTCTAGTCTTCTTTTGTAGCAGATCCGCCACTTCTTTAGCTGCAAGGTGTCCTTGTTGCTTTGGCGTTTCGGATGATGTTGATTATCCATTCTCTGAGAAATCCTCCGATTCTGCCCCCTACTGGTGTTGAATGTCAAGCGTGATGTGCGTAGCTCCTTTCAGTGCTGCTCTCCCTTCAGCGTGCACAGCCATGAAAAAGCTGCCTTTGATCTGCATGATGCTCTAGTGCTGTGGCCTGGTTTATGTACAGCGAAGGATGCATGGGGCGATGTTGGTTGTGGAGCCCCTCGAAAAGGCATTCTGCAACGAGTGGCGGCTTCTCCCTGAATTGCCCTCAACTGTAGGGTGCCCATCGATCTTCACAGTGACACTACGATTTTTCATTCTCTGGAGGGCGTCCACCACTGTTGTTCCAAAGATAGACTGAGTAGGGCACGTTAACCACAGTTGCATGCACCTCTTGCTTGAAACCGGACACTTTAATTCAGGCTTGCCTCCTTTGCACCCGTCTGCTTTCGGTGTCTGCAGCATTCAAGGCAGACTTTAGACAGATGCTTGTTTTCCCCTGCTGTACTAACGCCTTACCCCATCTCTGATTTTGTTCAAGGAGGCTCTGGAGAAGTCTCCATCTATTCCCACTGTAGGTGGACCGATCTGTTCAGGAGGGCGTTGGAATTTAAGAGCCTCCGATGGACAGCAGCGAGTGCTCCTTTCCTTCTCATAATGTCCACCTATTTGCTTTCTCTGTTGGGTCATGGACCCATAGATGCTGGTGAATTCCAGGCCCTCTTCTAAGCTGGGGATACGATGAAGTCTGCAATCGATGACACCTGATGTAGGCAGAGTTCATTGTCTAGTGCCTGTATTTTTTCTCCACGTGTGGAGTAACAGCCTTTGACATGGCTGGTTCTCTAAAAGCCTCCCTGGGGGGACCTGGCTTGGCAGTTCGGGCTGGACTGTTCCCATGAGGAACAGGGTCAAGACTGCATAAGGCTGGGTCTAAACTGGGGTGGCAAAAGAACAATGGATTTCATCTGGCAGTGAAGGAATCAAGGGATGTGTCCACACCCTCCTTTGGGACTCTACTTTGATGTCCTGCCAGTCCACTGGTGGTTCTGCCTCAAAGATACCGTCCTGGTACTGGCCATCGTCAAATTGGAAGGCTTGATCATCCTCTTCCGCTGGTTTGGGTTATGCTGGCAAAGCAAACTATGGTTGTTCTGGTTACTCTACTTCTGCGCCGATCCCCACCGTTGTTTCCTTCAAAGGTTGGAGAAGAATCCTGTAATCTTTCAAGCAGTCGTCAAATTCCTTCTTTCTTCCGAGGGCCTCCATTTCGGCCTCCAAGAGCCTTCTTTCTCTCAACTTAATGTGCTTTCTTTTCACGGTCGACCACTGGGGTCTTCTTTTTCGGCACAAAACTTTCCCCTTCTCAAGTCAGCTTCTCCCTCCCATGCTCGTGATCGCCTTTCGGAGTGGAGGCCAGTTGTGAGGACTTGTCTCCTGTGGTATCTTCTGTCTTAGACACAAAGGGCTCTTTGGTCTTCTTGGGCAATTGTTTGGCCTCTGGGGCTTTCTAAGTCGAGGAAGACTTCTTTGTCTGGAATCTGACTCTTTTGGCTCTTTCTCTATCTCACTTGTGCTTTCTGCTTTTGGTGTCTTTTGACAATGGTTTCCTCACGTCTTAAGTAAGCAAAATATTTCTAAAGCACAATGTATGGCAAGGCATCTTTGCGCTAGAAGGGATGCTGCACTAGTATGGAAAAAGGCGTTACATAGACTTGGGGGTAAAGAGCCAAGTTTTGAGCGACTTCCTAAAAAAGAGCCTATTAGGTTGAGATCTGAGGGAGGAAGGCAAGGTATTCCAGAGTTTACCCGCCAGGTGGAAGAGGCTTCTGCCACCCCACTTGGCCTTCCTCACCCTGTGAATGACGACCAGACAAGCGTTAGCAGACCTCAAATCGCATCGAGGGAAGTACCAGACAAAAAATATCTGGAGGCCCTGCACCAGAGTTCATGCAATGCCTTATGGACCATACACAGTGCCTTGAATGTAATCCTCTCTTGGACTGGCAGCCAATGAAGGTCCTTGATGCTGTTACATATAGAATTGAATTTTGGAATTTTCAGCAGTCTTTCCCTTCTCAGCATCAATCGCCTAAATGTCCGGAGTCTTGCCATTGCACCATTTCAACATTGTCTGTGCAGTAGGTCACCCCCGTCCTGGGGGTGTCTGCATCTGCGGCATGGCATAGTGTGCCCACTTCTACTGTCTTACTTTAAAGGTCTGTGGCTAAAACCTGCTGAAGGTGTCGCAGCCCTCTGACGCATGATCTCTGAGGCAGGCACAAGTTGAAGATTTGATGGCTATCCTTCTGTGCCAACTTGTGGCAACATTTAGGGCAGAACCAGAACAGCACATGCTTCACACCCCCCATGCATTCTCCACACCCTGCAGTTGAGACCTCGTGGTTTTGCAGCCTTAGCCAATCCAGAGGTCTTTGGCGATTCTCATCGGCATTCCTCAGTTTTCACCGGTGTTAAAAAGGTGCTTCCAGCTTTTTTGGTATTCTTCAATCTGTCTCGGAGCTCGCTCCACTGCATTCAGACCCAACGTCAGGAAAAAGAATCTTAGGATGGCGACCACGCAATGGAAGACCAAACGGCGGGAAAAAGAATCTGAAGATGGCAACCATACAATGGAGCTTCCGGAGAATATGCCTGGTGTCGTAGATGAGGGACAGACCACCAAATGGTCGAAGACAATGCCCACTCAAACTAAAAGGGGAAGAGAAAATGGAGAAAATTTCGGACCCAACCACTAGATGGTGGAATGTAGAGTGTGGATCCAGAAAGATTTACGCAGCAAAACAAAGGGAGGCATCACAACATACCTCATGACTTGAAATACTTCTCCGCAAAAAAACAAGTTATAAACATCCAAGACCAACACTAGGTGCCAGGAGTATGCAGATCATGTGGATCTAAAGCCAAATATGCTACGAACTATTCTTCCTCCAGGTTTTGTACTCCAAAAGGACTGTAGGCGTCCTCGATCTGCATTAGAACGCCATTCATTCTTGATATTTCAGCATCACTGCAGCACAGTTAGCCCAACCACAATGGTTGTGGATAGTCAGTTAATACTTGAAATACAAACATGAGGACCCGATTTTTAACGCCTGTATTTTTTAGTAAGTTCTAATAGAAATTGGTTTACATCTTATGTGCTCCATATTGCAAACACCTCTTGAAGATCACCCTCATGAAACCCCCATGCAGTATTTCTAAAAATGTATCTCATTAGAACATGCGCTCTTGTTTTGTATTCCAAAGAGGTGTTGTAATGAGAAGTTTGACATAGCAGACAAGTCAAGCGGTTCTGAGCCTCTGATTGGCAGCAGCACACCCTTTTAAGCAGTGTAGTAAAGATGGTAAATTACAGACACTCAGGCAAGTGCAGTATATGGGACACTTTGCCGGCTGCAAGGGACAGCTTTTATGTAGCGGTACCGAATAAGGAGCACAAGAACTAGAGCATGTCGAGTGCCACACTCAGGCTCCAGTATATCGTCCATTTTAACATTTCTGACCCCATTAGTCCCAGGTGCATAGAAAGTGGATTCCTACTGGGGCCCCAAGAATCAGCAGAATTTGATAAATCTTTTGTGCATTGAGAAAAAAAGGGGGGGGTTCTTTTTGCAATGATAAATCGCTGGTCTGCCTCCCTCTTTGTTTCTGACTGAGCCACAATTTCATTCTTATATGTGAGCAGGTATGGATATAGAATTTCTATAGCGTGAGCCTAGCCAAAAGGCAACGGAGTCCCTAATATCAGCTAATATTTTACTCCTGTTTTGCAGAGAAGTTTAGCTTCCCTTGGTATAGGTTGATTGGATTAAGAAGAAAATAATACTTTTATTATCTTTTAATTGTACACAAGTTTTAATTTCTCATAGTTCTTGATGCTGTGCTGTTGCTGTTTTCTATCTTTCCGCCTTTGAACCCTTCAAACCATACCCAGCATATTTATAAGGAACTCTCGTGTAATCTTATAGGATGGACTTACCTTATGAATCTCCCTCCAGAAACACTAGAAGCCTTTTCCAATTCCAACTGGAATGTTTACGCCTTCCTCAAAAGGTGTCTGCTGTGCCAATTCTAAACAAAACCTGCACCGCTTCTAAAAGGCCCTCGAGTTGTCCTCTGTATGAACAAGGTCCAGAAATATAAAGAGCAAGACAATACTTAACCACAGAGACAACATAAAAGTTATCTTTTTTTATTATTCAACTATGTACGTACTGCCTTACAAAATACAACTCTCCTTCAAACTTCAATTTCAGAATAAAATCCATCAAAAAATAAAAAGGTAGCCCTCTTAGTTATCCATGTAGAAGAATGTGCTCAAAGTGAGGTTTGTCCAGCTGGGGATCAGAACAGAGACTGCAATTACTGAAAAGCAGCAGCACAAGCTTGAAGAATGAAGAGGCGGCAGCAGCAACAACTGTTATTTTGCTTGAACACTGGAGCTTTCGTACTGTGAGGAAACTAGAAAACGAAACCACTCCAGGATCACAGGGGGGTTTGTACTTACTGGATTCCAGCAGAAAAGACCTGAATCACATAATGAAAGAGGAGTTATTTATGTATAGTGGAAGCTGGAGAGAAAACAACCCTTGTCAGGGGAGGCTTGGATAGAAGTCACAGAAGATGCTGGGCTCCCTATATACACACACACATATGCAGTAGCGTCAGCAGAAACTGGAGTCTCTGATGAGGGGACGTGGAGTATGCATACCAAATGACAGGGCTATCTTGTTCGCAGGCTGGTGTGCGTTTAACAAGGTTGCAGACAAGATTGCGAGATTTATATAGCAGGAGCGGCAGAAGTTACTCTAAGCTCTCAATGTGTTTATGGGGAAGAAGCTGGGATTAGGTGATATTGCAGACCAGTCATGTAGCTTTTGTGGCAAGTCAAAGCAGGTTGGAAAGCAGCACATGTGCACCAGGGGTAAGGGCTTAAGACAGGATTTGCATAGCTGAAGCCGTAACAGAGCCTGGATTCTTCCTAAACTCAGAAGAGGCAATGTTGCGGGAACTACAAAAAAAACAAATTCCAGTTTCAATACAGCAGAGGTCACACAAGAGAGTGACATGTGCACATATATGGATGGTGCAGAGGTTCATGTAGCAGGCTGAGCAGTAGCCACAATCTCAGACTGAGGCTTTTCGGGCAGGTGCAAGGGAGACTGGATCCGAAGTGGCATTTGGATAGTAGACATGGTGTAAAGGCTACAACTCCTGGATGGAGTTTCTATAGTGGGGCCATAGAGTCAACAGGATATCCAACACGTATGATTATGTACAGGAAGCAGAGGAGAATCTGATGAATGGGCTTCGTATAACAGGAACTACCAAGACTGGGCTCTCTGAGTAGGTTTATATACAAGGGGCCACAAAGTTATATTTTCATGATGGTGGCCTACAAATCTGGGCTACCATTTCTACTAAGTGGTGACTATGTACGCCTGGGACAGCAGATCTTTTCATGGTCGGGCTCCTTTTGCCTAGTATCACAAGGACTGAAATTACTCTATAACAATGCCCACAGCAGACACTGGAAATGTGAATTGATGAGGGTAAGTCTTGTGAAACAGGTCCAGAGAACATCTGAATTCTGCCCCAGGATCAGCTTATGTCAGGACTTCTACAGCAGCTGCATCTGGATTGTGCCCATTCGTCTCCGGGAGGTCTGATCATTGTTGGGAGTGGGCTATGCTTGCAAGTGCCAAATGTCAACTTGTGATTGCTAAATAGGTTCAAGGAGGGGCCCAGTGGGGAAGAGGCACTTTAAGGGAAAGAGTAGGACTTCTCAATCGGTCTCAATTTCCCACCTTTCTCAAGTGAGAGAAATCACAGCAGTGAGAAAAGGAACAGATCAAGAATTTCTGCAGCAACATTAGAGAGACCATGGTAGATTTTTGCAGCATGTACTGATACCTGCTCCAATGGATAGCTCGATGACACTGTCCCCGTCACGTTTTTTTAGAGGGACAGAAAGGAAAAACATTAAAGTCTGTCGTTCACGTTCCTGTGTCTCGGGGAAAGGAGCATCCATGAATCACGGCAAAATCAATCACTAGACAAAACCGCGATCACCCCAGCAAACACGCAGCCCCGCTGGAGGAACAGTAGGAGGGGGCACTATAGTCACACCAGAGAGGAAGAACTGGGCTGCCCCGGGCAGGGTGGCGAACTCTACAGGCTGTAGAAGCGCAAACTTCGGTCCATTCCTGTGGACGCAATGAACTTGGCGTGCTGTCCAAAGGCCACCCCGGTGGTGAGGCCGCTGTGCTCTGTAAAGAAAGAATGGGTATATGAATTATTTTAGTGACTCATCACAAAACTGATCAGGAACTTGTAACAAAAATGATCAAGAAGGGGGGGGGGGGGGTAGAAGTAGGCAAAAAGCAAAGGAGGAACGAGCGAATAGCAAACTGACCCAAGAAAGGAGAAGTATAAAAAGAGAAGAACAAGGACACTGAAACAAATAAATGAAAGGCAGTCCACAAAGAAGTATATACAAAATATATACAAGTCTTTTTTTTTTTTTAAATGGAGACGATATAACTAGAAGCGAAGAAGGGGGGAAAAAGGACTAGGAGATGTGCCAACAAGGAAAAGGTAGGAGAAAAACTAACCAGGCAAAGACAAGAGAAAAGAGGTTTCAATAAGAACACAAATTAAGCTCCATATAAAGTGAGAGAGAAGGAAGGCAATATGGGAGGTTTGTGGATGGGGAACGGAAGAGAAAAAGACTGGGTGAGCACCAGGATTGTAGCTGCAAGCCCAATAGTATGCACAAATAAATGAGCAGTCTGAGTTATACCTGTGAAGTGGAGCACTTCCGTCCACTGCTTACAGATATAAATCTGAACATCGGTTCCACCCAGTGCAAGGTATGTTCCACTCTGGTCAAACATCAGGGACTTCACCTGGGGACAAAAAAAATTAAAAATTAAGTTAAATATCTGACAACAAAGCCACGGAAGAGACCAGAAGTGTGTCTGGAAATCAGAGAGCCACGCACCTCAAAGTTGTCATCCAGTTGAAGGGTCTTGAAATTCTTCAGTTTGCGCAAATCCCACAGTTTGACCGACGAATCATCTGCAGCAGTGGCAAGATAGTATCCGTTCTCAGAGAAAGCGATGCTAGTGATTGGGCCAGAGTGACCCGGGAAGTTAGCCACGTTTGTACGTTCCTATGGAGGGAGGAGTGATACATATTACAACCCAGAAAAGACCCAGAAAGAATTAAGTACAGTATGCAGAGATTTTCAAGTCTGTATTCAGCCACTTCTTGCAGCCCATTTGCGCTTTTCTACAGTGCAAACCATTTCCACTCAGGTAGGTGGACATAGAACCTTATTAAAACCTGGAAGACCAGTCTACGGAACAGAGGGCGGTGAGGAATCAGCTGTTAGAGGAACCACCAGAAAGAGTCATTATAGAATGTAAGTAACCTGTTTTTCTGATGTATACTTCTAAGCACATATTCCTTACCTTTTGAATAGATACCAAAACAGTACCCTCCAAGGTGGTAGGTCTGCGGGGTGGGCTTTACACAAAGAAGTACAGAAGGACCGACGGGGCAAAATAACCCTCCATGTGTATCCGAGTTTTGGTACAGTATTGCTCGGTGAAGGTGTGGATTGATGCCAATGTAGCAGCCTAGCCAATATCTAACACTGGAACACTCTTAATTAAAGCCTTAGTGGCCACTTTGGCTCTGATGGAATGAGCCCAAGGGCCCTCAGAAGGCTTCATCTTGGGCAAGGCATAGCACTGAAACAGAGGACAATCCATCTCAAAAAGGTTATTTTCTGAACTGCCTTACCAACGAAGAGTTATTCATCCACCCATTGGATTCCAACCAGTAAACCCTCTTCCTCCTTAGAGGAAAAAGGCCAGACCACCCAGGGAAGGTCTCTGGAGCCCAGCAGTGAGGCGACTTTCTTGCAGCGCCTAACATGGTTTCTGGCAGGGCTTCATTTAAAGGTAACAAACTTTGAAGTTGAATAGCCAATGTCCATGTTTTCAATAGAGACATTTGCAATAGTTTCCATAGGTGGCAACTGTAGTTCCAACACTTCGCAGCGCTAGGAAGCAACGCTGCAAAAGAGGCGTTTTCCTCAGTTGGGCACCCAGTGTGGAGTTCAGTCCAGTCCCTAGTGTGTTATCAAGACCACTAGCATTCTTAAGATTTCCACAGGGACCAGCCTCGCTATAGTGAAGGGGGTGACAAATTGTTAGCATCCTCCTCATCAAGTCGAATCTTCTGAAGAGCTTGTATTGCATCAGAGTCTGAAACAAACAAGGCTTCAAGGTACTAAAAATACTTGTGCAGCGGTAAAGGTAATGCCAGAGAATCCTCCCACACCATGGGCTGTGCCTTGGTGATCTCGTAACAAGATACTGGCTGAAATGTAGCCAAAGCCTGCTCCAGATTGAGGTCAGGGTTGGATCCAGAGTCTCTTAAGTAGAGGCTGGTGCTGAACCAATTTACCCTTCGGTAAAAGAGTCAATGGCACGGCCTGGAGCCTGCAGAAAGCCAGGTGAAGGCAAATGGGGTCAGTCTGTGCCAGGGAAGTGCCTGTCCAAGAACGCCCGACTGTGAGCCCCAGAGAATACACAGGGCCCGAAGGAGCTCCAAGAGAACCCTTAAAATGCCCTAAAAAGTTGCAGCACTGCCTTCTTTTAGGCCTGTATTTGCTGTGAAGGGGAAGATGGTCTGGATAGATGGGCGCATCAGCTGTGGTTTGGGGTCACAGAGTTGGATGACTGGCAGGGAGTTGAGCTCTCAAAATTCCAACTGCACAAATTCTCCATGGAAAAAGAGTAACGGGGAGAAGTCTCCCGTCTGGACTTTCTGTGCTTGTTCTGAGAACTGTCCTTCGACTTAGTCTTGGGCTTATCTGAGGACAAAGACCTGGACAAACACTTGTAATGGAAACAGGCCTGAGTGGCCTGGTTTCTTGTGCCCAGCGACGCACAACTTCGCTTCCTGCTCCCTATGAATCAGACAGCATTTGTCGAATGACCTTGGAATATGGTTGGATCCGAGCATCAAAAACAAGTGTCATACAGCCCGTAACACACATTTTCTTCCTGTACATTTGGCACAGCAAGTCTGTAGTCTTCAGGGGACACATATTCCTCACACACAGTCACCGACAATCGTTTTGGAAGTTGGTGAAAAAACATAAGTTTCTCATGGTGTAGGAAAAAAACCTGACCTCAGAGAGTGGGGCGCACCCAAGGCTCTGCACCGTCACATCTGGAGGCGGGACGAGATTGCTGCAGAGTCGGACGGTGCCACCTATTGGTGTATGCCCGGGAGGTATCCCAAAGGTGAGTAATTTGTGGTTAAACTATTTATCAGAAGTGGTTGATTAGTGTGGCAATTTTCATTTTGGTAAAGTCAGGGTTCGTTAACAAGTATTGAGATTTGCTATGGAGGATACAAAGTTTGAAAGTGTTTATGTAGAGAGACTGGATCGCAATAGTTCAATAAGTCCCTGTTCTAACTGGAGGTGCCTGCAGTAAATATTTTGTAGGAAGGAATTGTCCTAATTACTGGTGGGGCGGAGTTCCATATCCTGGGCACACTTCCCAGGAACGATTGCTTCCATGACTGTTTTTTGAAGAGATCTGTTTTGAGCATAACAGATTCTGCGCTTCTCTGAGAGTGGCAGCCACCCAAGATGCCCATTTTGCGAATGAGGTATGAAGTCTATTTTGCTTGTAAGGTTTTGTGTACAATGCAGGCTGGTTTAAACAGACTTGCTTCAATGGGAAGCCATTTAATGGTGATTTGGATTGGGGTAAGGCGGACCAATTTTGGGGTGCTAACGAGAAGTCTAACCGTTGCATCAAGGGATTGGTTTCAGTGGAGGCAAGTGGATTCTGCCCATATCAGTGTAAAGAAACATAAGCTGGTCGGTATCTGCAATGCCCCAGGATGCAAAGCACTATCTCTGGACAAGTATCTGCAATGCACAAGAATGTAAAGCGCTATCTCCAGGTCAGTATCTGCAATGCCCAGTATGTAAAGCACCAATTCTACGCCAGTATCTGCAATGCCCCAGGATGTACAGCACTATCTCCAGGTCAGTATCTGCAATGCCCAGTATGTAGAGCACCATCTCTACGCCACTATCTAAAATGCCCCAGGATGTAAAGCACCATCTCTACACCAGTATCTGCAATGCCCCAGGATGTAAAGCACCATCTCTACGCCAATATCAGCAACGTACTAGTATGGATGTAAAGCACCATCTCTACACCAGTATCTGCAATGCCCCAGGACGTAAAGCACCATCTCTACGCCAGTATCAGCAACGTACTAGTATGGATGTAAAGCACCATCTCTACACCAGTATCTGCAATGCCCCAGGACGTAAAGCACCATCTCTACGCCAGTATCAGCAACGTACTAGTATGGATGTAAAGCACCATCTCTGGGCCAGTATCAGCAACGTACTAGTGTGGATGTAAAGCACCATCTCTACACCAGTATCTGCAATGCCCCAGGACGTAAAGCACCATCTCTACGCCAGTATCAGCAACGTACTAGTGTGGATGTAAAGCACCATCTCTACACCAGTATCTGCAATGCCCCAGGACGTAAAGCACCATCTCTACGCCAGTATCAGCAACGTACTAGTATGGATGTAAAGCACCATCTCTGGGCCAGTATCAGCAACGTACTAGTATGGATGTAAAGCACCATCTCTGGGCCAGTATCAGCAACGTACTAGTGTGGATGTAAAGCACTATCTCCAGGTCAGTATCTGCAATGCCCCAGGACGTAAAGCACTATCTCTACGCCAGTATCAGCAACGTACTAGTATGGATGTAAAGCACCATCTCTACACCAGTATCTGCAATGCCCCAGGACGTAAAGCACCATCTCTACGCCAGTATCAGCAACGTACTAGTATGGATGTAAAGCACCATCTCTACACCAGTATCTGCAATGCCCCAGGATGTAAAGCACCCTCTCTGGGCCAGTATCAGCAACGTACTAGTGTGGATGTAAAGCACTATCTCCAGGTCAGTATCTGCAATGCCCCAGGACGTAAAGCACTATCTCTACGCCAGTATCAGCAACGTACTAGTATGGATGTAAAGCACCATCTCTACACCAGTATCTGCAATGCCCCAGGATGTAAAGCACCATCTCTACGCCAGTATCAGCAACGTACTAGTGTGGATGTAAAGCACCATCTCTACACCAGTATCTGCAATGCCCCAGGATGTACAGCACTATCTCTGGGCCAGTATCTGCAATGCCCCAGGATGTAAAGCACTATTTCTGGGCCAGTATCAGCAACGTACTAGTGTGGATGTAAAGCACTATCTCCAGGTCAGTATCTGCAATGCCCCAGGATGTAAAGCACCATCTCGAGGCCAGTATCAGCAACGTACTAGTATGGATGTAAAGCACCATCTCTACACCAGTATCTGCAATGCCCCAGGATGTAAAGCACTATCTCTAGGCCAGTATCTGCAATGCCCCAGGATGTAAAGCACCATCTCTACGCCAGTATCAGCAACGTACTAGTGTGGATGTAAAGCACCATCTCTAGGCCAGTATCTGCAATGCCCCAGGATGTAAAGCACTATCTCTAGGCCAGTATCTGCAATGCCCCAGGATGTAAAGCACCATCTCTACGCCAGTATCAGCAACGTACTAGTGTGGATGTAAAGCACTATCTCTACACCAGTATCTGCAATGCCCCAGGATGTAAAGCACCATCTCTACACCAGTATCTGCAATGCCCCAGGATGTAAAGCACCATCCCTATGCCAGTATCTGCAATGCCCCAGGATGTAAAGCACCATCTCTACACCAGTATCAGCAACGTACTAGTGTGGATGTAAAGCACCATCTCTACACCAGTATCTGCAATGCCCCAGGATGTAAAGCACCATCTCTACGCCAGTATCAGCAACGTACTAGTATGGATGTAAAGCACTATCTCTACACCAGTATCTGCAATGCCCCAGGATGTAAAGCACCATCTCTACGCCAGTATCTGCAATGCCCCAGGATGTAAAGCACCATCTCTACACCAGTATCTGCAATGCCCCAGGATGTAAAGCACCATCTCTACGCCAGTATCTGCAATGCCCCAGGATGTAAAGCACCATCTCTACGCCAGTATCTGCAATGCCCCAGGATGTAAAGCACCATCTCTACACCAGTATCTGCAATGCCCCAGGATGTAAAGCACCATCTCTACGCCAGTATCTGCAATGCCCCAGGATGTAAAGCACCATCTCTACGCCAGTATCTGCAATGCCCCAGGATGTAAAGCACCATCTCTACGCCAGTATCAGCAACGTACTAGTATGGATGTAAAGCACTATCTCTACGCCAGTATCTGCAATGCCCCAGGATGTAAAGCACCATCTCTATGCCAGTATCTGCAATGCCCCAGGATGTAAAGCACCATCTCTATGCCAGTATCTGCAATGCCCCAGGATGTAAAGCACCATCTCTACGCCAGTATCTGCAATGCCCCAGGATGTAAAGCACCATCTCTACACCAGTATCTGCAATGCCCCAGGATGTAAAGCACCATCTCTGGGCCAGTATCAGCAACGTACTAGTATGGATGTAAAGCACCATCTCTACACCAGTATCTGCAATGCCCCAGGATGTAAAGCACCATCTCTACGCCAGTATCAGCAACGTACTAGTGTGGATGTAAAGCACTATCTCCAGGTCAGTATCTGCAATGCCCCAGGACGTAAAGCACTATCTCTACGCCAGTATCAGCAACGTACTAGTGTGGATGTAAAGCACCATCTCTACACCAGTATCTGCAATGCCCCAGGATGTAAAGCACCATCTCTACACCAGTATCTGCAATGCCCCGGGATGTAAAGCACCATCTCTACGCCAGTATCAGCAACGTACTAGTGTGGATGTAAAGCACCATCTCTACACCAGTATCTGCAATGCCCCAGGATGTAAAGCACTATCTCTGGGCCAGTATCAGCAACGTACTAGTGTGGATGTAAAGCACCATCTCTACACCAGTATCTGCAATGCCCCAGGATGTAAAGCACCATCTCTACGCCAGTATCAGCAACGTACTAGTATGGATGTAAAGCACCATCTCTACGCCAGTATCTGCAATGCCCCAGGATGTAAAGCACCATCTCTACGCCAGTATCTGCAATGCCCCAGGATGTAAAGCACCATCTCTACGCCAGTATCTGCAATGCCCCAGGATGTAAAGCACCATCTCTACGCCAGTATCAGCAACGTACTAGTATGGATGTAAAGCACCATCTCTACGCCAGTATCAGCAACGTACTAGTATGGATGTAAAGCACTATCTCTACACCAGTATCTGCAATGCCCCAGGATGTAAAGCACCATCTCTACGCCAGTATCAGCAACGTACTAGTATGGATGTAAAGCACTATCTCTACACCAGTATCTGCAATGCCCCAGGATGTAAAGCACCATCTCTGGGCCAGTATCAGCAACGTACTAGTATGGATGTAAAGCACCATCTCTACACCAGTATCTGCAATGCCCCAGGATGTAAAGCACCATCTCTACGCCAGTATCAGCAACGTACTAGTGTGGATGTAAAGCACTATCTCCAGGTCAGTATCTGCAATGCCCCAGGACGTAAAGCACTATCTCTACGCCAGTATCAGCAACGTACTAGTGTGGATGTAAAGCACCATCTCTACACCAGTATCTGCAATGCCCCAGGATGTAAAGCACCATCTCTACACCAGTATCTGCAATGCCCCGGGATGTAAAGCACCATCTCTACGCCAGTATCAGCAACGTACTAGTGTGGATGTAAAGCACCATCTCTACACCAGTATCTGCAATGCCCCAGGATGTAAAGCACTATCTCTGGGCCAGTATCAGCAACGTACTAGTGTGGATGTAAAGCACCATCTCTACACCAGTATCTGCAATGCCCCAGGATGTAAAGCACCATCTCTACGCCAGTATCAGCAACGTACTAGTATGGATGTAAAGCACCATCTCTACGCCAGTATCTGCAATGCCCCAGGATGTAAAGCACCATCTCTACGCCAGTATCTGCAATGCCCCAGGATGTAAAGCACCATCTCTACGCCAGTATCTGCAATGCCCCAGGATGTAAAGCACCATCTCTACACCAGTATCTGCAATGCCCCGGGATGTAAAGCACCATCTCTACGCCAGTATCAGCAACGTACTAGTGTGGATGTAAAGCACCATCTCTACACCAGTATCTGCAATGCCCCAGGATGTACAGCACCATCTCTGGGCCAGTATCAGCAACGTACTAGTGTGGATGTAAAGCACCATCTCTACACCAGTATCTGCAATGCCCGAGGGTGTAAAGCACTATCTCTACGCCAGTATCTGCAATGCCCCAGGATGTACAGCACTATCTCTACGCCAGTATCTGCAATGCCCCAGGGTGTAAAGCACCATCTCTACACCAGTATCTGCAATGCCCCAGGATGTAAAGCACCATCTCTACGCCAGTATCAGCAACGTACTAGTATGGATGTAAAGCACCATCTCTACGCCAGTATCAGCAACGTACTAGTATGGATGTAAAGCACTATCTCTACACCAGTATCTGCAATGCCCCAGGATGTAAAGCACCATCTCTACGCCAGTATCAGCAACGTACTAGTATGGATGTAAAGCACCATCTCTACGCCAGTATCTGCAATGCCCCAGGATGTAAAGCACCATCTCTACGCCAGTATCTGCAATGCCCCAGGATGTAAAGCACCATCTCTACGCCAGTATCAGCAACGTACTAGTATGGATGTAAAGCACCATCTCTACGCCAGTATCTGCAATGCCCCAGGATGTAAAGCACCATCTCTACACCAGTATCTGCAATGCCCCAGGATGTAAAGCACCATCTCTACGCCAGTATCAGCAACGTACTAGTATGGATGTAAAGCACCATCTCTACACCAGTATCTGCAATGCCCCAGGATGTAAAGCACCATCTCTACGCCAGTATCAGCAACGTACTAGTGTGGATGTAAAGCACTATCTCCAGGTCAGTATCTGCAATGCCCCAGGACGTAAAGCACTATCTCTACGCCAGTATCAGCAACGTACTAGTGTGGATGTAAAGCACCATCTCTACACCAGTATCTGCAATGCCCCAGGATGTAAAGCACCATCTCTACACCAGTATCTGCAATGCCCCGGGATGTAAAGCACCATCTCTACGCCAGTATCAGCAACGTACTAGTGTGGATGTAAAGCACCATCTCTACACCAGTATCTGCAATGCCCCAGGATGTAAAGCACTATCTCTGGGCCAGTATCAGTAACGTACTAGTGTGGATGTAAAGCACCATCTCTACACCAGTATCTGCAATGCCCCAGGATGTAAAGCACCATCTCTACACCAGTATCTGCAATGCCCCAGGATGTAAAGCACCCTCTCTACGCCAGTATCAGCAACGTACTAGTATGGATGTAAAGCACCATCTCTACGCCAGTATCTGCAATGCCCCAGGGTGTAAAGCACTATCTCTACGCCAGTATCTGCAATGCCCCAGGATGTAAAGCACCATCTCTACGCCAGTATCAGCAACGTACTAGTATGGATGTAAAGCACCATCTCTACACCAGTATCTGCAATGCCCCAGGATGTAAAGCACCATCTCTACACCAGTATCTGCAATGCCCCAGGATGTAAAGCACCATCTCTACGCCAGTATCAGCAATGCCCCAGGATGTAAAGCACCATCCCTACGCCAGTATCTGCAATGCCCCAGGATGTAAAGCACCATCTCTACACCAGTATCAGCAACGTACTAGTGTGGATGTAAAGCACCATCTCTACACCAGTATCTGCAATGCCCCAGGATGTAAAGCACCATCTCTACGCCAGTATCAGCAACGTACTAGTATGGATGTAAAGCACTATCTCTACACCAGTATCTGCAATGCCCCAGGATGTAAAGCACCATCTCTACGCCAGTATCAGCAACGTACTAGTATGGATGTAAAGCACTATCTCTACACCAGTATCTGCAATGCCCCAGGATGTAAAGCACCATCTCTACGCCAGTATCTGCAATGCCCCAGGATGTAAAGCACCATCTCTACGCCAGTATCTGCAATGCCCGAGGGTGTAAAGCACTATCTCTACGCCAGTATCTGCAATGCCCCAGGATGTACAGCACTATCTCTACGCCAGTATCTGCAATGCCCCAGGGTGTAAAGCACCATCTCTACACCAGTATCTGCAATGCCCCAGGATGTAAAGCACCATCTCTACGCCAGTATCTGCAATGCCCCAGGATGTAAAGCACCATCTCTACGCCAGTATCTGCAATGCCCCAGGATGTAAAGCACCATCTCTACGCCAGTATCAGCAACGTACTAGTGTGGATGTAAAGCACCATCTCTACGCCAGTATCTGCAATGCCCCAGGATGTAAAGCACCATCTCTACGCCAGTATCAGCAACGTACTAGTATGGATGTAAAGCACCATCTCTACACCAGTATCTGCAATGCCCCGGGATGTAAAGCACCATCTCTACGCCAGTATCAGCAACGTACTAGTGTGGATGTAAAGCACCATCTCTACACCAGTATCTGCAATGCCCCAGGATGTAAAGCACCGTCTCTGGGCCAGTATCAGCAACGTACTAGTGTGGATGTAAAGCACTATCTCCAGGTCAGTATCTGCAATGCCCCAGGACGTAAAGCACTATCTCTACGCCAGTATCTGCAATGCCCCAGGGTGTAAAGCACCATCTCTACACCAGTATCTGCAATGCCCCAGGGTGTAAAGCACTATCTCTACGCCAGTATCTGCAATGCCCCAGGATGTAAAGCACCATCTCTACGCCAGTATCTGCAATGCCCCAGGATGTAAAGCACCATCTCTACGCCAGTATCTGCAATGCCCCAGGATGTAAAGCACCATCTCTACGCCAGTATCTGCAATGCCCCAGGATGTAAAGCACCATCTCTACGCCAGTATCTGCAATGCCCCAGGATGTAAAGCACCATCTCTACGCCAGTATCTGCAATGCCCCAGGATGTAAAGCACCATCTCTACGCCAGTATCAGCAACGTACTAGTATGGATGTAAAGCACCATCTCTACACCAGTATCTGCAATGCCCCAGGATGTAAAGCACCATCTCTACGCCAGTATCAGCAACGTACTAGTATGGATGTAAAGCACCATCTCTACACCAGTATCTGCAATGCCCCAGGATGTAAAGCACCATCTCTACGCCAGTATCAGCAACGTACTAGTATGGATGTAAAGCACCATCTCTACACCAGTATCTGCAATGCCCCAGGATGTAAAGCACCATCTCTACACCAGTATCTGCAATGCCCCAGGATGTATAGCACTATCTCTGGCAGTATCTGGAATAGCCCAGTATGGAATTTCCTATCTCCAGGCTGTACCTGTAAAGCCATAATACCCCAGTATGTACCTTACTCCCTCCAGGCCAGTACCCACAAATACAAACTTTTACCTGCTTAGCACTAGTATGTAAAGTGCTCACAGTGCACATGCACGCAGAGGAGACAGCACAGCAGCATAGCAAGGGTGCCACGGACCCTAATGAAAGTAGAGAGCATTGCTCTGTCCCCACAGTAGAAAACATTCATGATCTGGGTACAGTCGGACCCTCTTACCTCTGAACCCTGGTATCTCTATACTTGAAGCACTGATATCATCATCACTCCTGAAGCTGCAGAAGATCATACGTGAAACCATGCTGCTTATAGGCGCTATTCCTCTGCACAAACTCATTGACTAAACGGTAGGCCAAGTCCGGCAGATACAGAGGAAGCGGCAATGTGAGCTGTGCATGGGTTGAGGAAGCCCTGCTCCCCAGAGATTAATTTGTGCAGCCAGGCCATATAATAAATCTGCTGGAGGCCCAGTGGTAGAAGCCACTGTTGCATGCATGCGAAGATCGTATAGTTTACCTGTCGGTGTAGTTTTGCAGCTTGAAGACTTTCTGGATTCACTATGCTGTGCATTATTCCGCCATCTAGTGGTTGGGTCCGGAATTGTTGTATTTCTTCTCTTTTTTTTTTTTTCGTGGCCCAGGTGGGCGTCGACATACCACCATTTGGTGCCTCTTCGTGACGTCGACGCGCTTCCTCCGGAAGCTCCCACCTTTGGTTGCCATCTTCGGATTCTTTTTTTTCTTTCTTTTTCTTGTCCTTTAATAGTCTTCCTCCTGTTTTGATAGTTTTCCTCCTGTTTCATCTTTCTGGCGGAGGAGGGTGGGATCGCTAGTGAATCCAGAAAGTCTTCAAGCTGCAAAACTACACCGACAGGTAAGAAACCATACGTTTTGCAGCGTGAATCTTTCTGGATTCACTATGCTGTGCATAGACTTTGTAGCGGTTTGCTAGGTTTGTGGTGGCTGGGTGGAAGATGAGCGTTGGTTACTGAATATGTGTTGTAAGACCTTCTGTCCCACTTGTGCTTCCTTGTTCATCTGAATATCTACGAAGTAGTGCTTAGTGAACGTGTGCACTGAGGACCATGTTGCTGCTTGGCAAATGTCTTGGATAGGCGTATTTGCTACAAACATAATTGTTGCTCCTTTCTTCCTTGTTGAGTGAGCATGTGTTGCTCCTTGTAATTCTTGCCCTGCCTGTTTGTGGCAGAATTGTATGGTTTGCGCAATCCATCGTGCAATGGTATTTTTGGTAACTGGTCGACCCAGAAAGCTGCTGGCAAAAGACACAAAGAATTGTTTTGTTTTCCTGCATTCTTTTGTCCTTTCTATATAGTGCATTACTGCCCTCCTGGCGTCCAGTGTGTGCAACGCCTTTTCTGTGCTTGTGGTTGGTTTTTGGAAAAAACTTGGTATTTGTATTGTCTGGTTTATGTGGAACCTTGACACCACCTTTGGCATGAAATGTGGGTAAGTTCTCATTACGATCCTGTCATTGTGTATTTGTAGGTAGGGCTCTTGTAGTGTTAGCGCTTGTAATTCGCTTACTCTTCGTAGTGATGTGATAGCCACTAGGAAGGCTGTCTTTAGCGTGAGCATATGCAGTGTTGCTTTATGAATAGGCTCAAATGGTGTCTTCATCAATTGAGTCAGCACTACATTGAGGTTCCATGCTGGAGGTGGCATTCTGTTTGGCGGTGCGATCCTTTTTGCCCCTTCTAGAAACCTCTTTACTACTTGGGAAGTAAAGAAACTCTTCCCTGTTTCTCCTCTTGTGTAAGCCACTATTGCCGCTAAGTGCACTCTTAGTGATGTGTAGCTTAGTTTATTTTGTAGATGTGTCAAGTACTTCAGTACTGTTGATTCCTTGGTAATCCTTCTCTGTAGTTTCTCCTTAATGCACCATTCGGAGAATCTTTTCCACTTTGCTACGTAGCACTTCCTTGTGGTAGGCCTTCTTGCCTCTCTTAGCATCGCCATTGTGCTTGCTGGTAGTTTGAGGTGTGCAAACTAAGTCTTCAGGAGCCAAGCTGCTAGGCTGAGGCGCTCTGGGTGTAGCACCCTTCCGTTTTGCATCGTTAACAGGTCCTTTCTTGTGGGGAACCTGTGTGCAGGTGCTTGTGACATTTCCATAATCTATGAGAACCAGGTTTGTCTGGCCCACTGAGGTGCTATCAGTATTAGCGTCATGTTGCTGATTCTGCATTTGTTTAGTACCCTGTGTAGCAGTGGTATCGGTGGAAAAGCGTAGGCAAATGTCCCTGACCAGCTTATCCATAGCACATTCCCATGGGACCGTTTGCACGGTTGTCTGGATGCGAAGTTTTGGCATTTTGGTGTGTTGCAAATAGGTCTATTTGCGGAGTTCCCTATTTGTTGAATATCTTCTGGATTTCTTGTTGACTGATTTCCCATTCGTGGGACGCTGACGTCTGTCTGCTGAGCCCGTCTGCTTCCACATTGTCCTTTCCTGGTAGATGTATTGCTAGCAAGTCTATTTGTCTTGGAATTGCCCATCTCCATATCTCCTGTGCTAGCACTGATAGTGTCACCGATTGTGTTCCTCCTTGTTTGTTGATGTAGAACATGGTGGTTGTATTGTCTGTTTGGATTAGTACCCTGTGTCCGTACAGTTGTTTCTGAAAGGCTTTTAAGGCTAGGAACACTGTCTTCAGTTCTAGGTAGTTGATGTGTTTTATCGCATCCTGTTGTGACCACAATCCCCTTACCTTGAGGGTGTTTGTGTGTGCTCCCCACCCCCGCTGGGAGGCATCTGTTGTGATGGTCACTGTAGGAGTTGGTTGTGTGAATGGTTTCCCTTGTGTTATGTTCTTCTTGTTCCACCACGCTATTTCTTGCTGTACTGCTTGCGTGACAACCACTAGATCTTCAACACAAAAGGGTATGCTGTTCCTAAAAAATCCTACAGGTCTAAGGGTGTAAAGAGAGCATATGGGTGCTCATGAAGGTCAGAGAAAATTTTTCTCCTTTCAGAAAGAGACCCTCACACACCCAGCCAGCTAGGTGTCTTGCTTCATCACTCGGTCTGCTCCTTATCGGGTCGGCGCTGCAATACCCGATCGGCGCCCGTGATGGGGCCTTCTTGGCGGAGATCTTTTTTCTTAGCCGTTGGGTGCGGTGCGTGTAAGGGCCCTCGTGAGTGTAGATGTGTAATGTGTGCAATATAAAACAGGAATTAGTGATCCACCCAAAACTATTTTAATGACTGCGGTCACTATCCTGATTAAAAACAAAAAGAGGCGCACACGCCTGCTCAAAGATTGCAGGGTTGTGTGCTAAAACTCAGGCCAACATGTTTCTTGCCTAGTGTCAAATTAACGGCAATTCTTCAGGACCTATTATTGATCATTCTACACTTTATGGTTGGTGGTCTGTTAATTACACGGTTAAGTGACCACCCGTACAGCACCCTATAAAGTGGTACCTGTTGATCAACAACAATGCCTGTAGGAGAGAAGAATCAAAGATTAATACATCGTTCTTCTATGGTATGCAGTTCAACCTAAATAAAAAAGTCTATAGTATGACCATGCTACTGTGACACTGCAAAACAAACGTGAAAAATGAGCATGCTTCACATAAGGGTGTATGTGATCATGCACTCGGCGAATTTCAAAAAAGGATTAAAAACAGAAGTAGCAAAGAAATTATGCAGATTTTCGAGGCACACTCACCCAACATGGGTCAGCTCAATGCATCAAGGTGTCACGGCAGATGAAAACACTGCAAGGTTCAGTGTCCTATGTATTGTAGTAATTGAAAGAAGAAGGGGGGAGGAATTATAGCATGAGAATGGTGTTTGAAGCTAACATGACAGTATTTCGATGCAGGTAAGTAAAGAAAGTAAGTAGGGAGGGATTACCAACAAGGGACCCACACGTTTGTTTTGCAGTGTCACAGTAGCATGGTCATACTATAGACTTTTTTATTTAGGTTGAACTGCATACCATAGAAGAACGATGTATTAATCTTTATGATTCTTCTCTCCTACAGGCATTGTTGTTGATCAACAGGTACCACTTTATAGGGTGCTGTACGGGTGGTCACTTAACCGTGTAATTAACAGACCACCAACCATAAAGTGTAGAATGATCAATAATAGGTCCTGAAGAATTGCCGTTAATTTGACACTAGGCAAGAAACATGTTGGCCTGAGTTTTAGCACACAACCCTGCAATCTTTGAGCAGGAGTGTGCGCCTCTTTTTGTTTTTAATCAGGATAGTGACCGCAGTCATTAAAATAGTTTTGGGTGGATTACTAATTCCTGTTTTATATTGCACACATTACACATCTACACTCACGAGGGCCCTTACACGCACCGCACCCAACGGCTAAGAAAAAAGATCTCCGCCAAGAAGGCCCCATCACGGGCGCCGATCGGGTATTGCAGCGCCGACCCGATAAGGAGCAGACCCAGTGATGAAGCAAGACACCTAGCTGGCTGGGTGTGTGAGGGTCTCTTTCTGAAAGGAGAAAAATTTTCTCTGACCTTCATGAGCACCCATATGCTCTCTTTACACCCTTAGACCTGTAGGATTTTTTAGGAACAGCATACCCTTTTGTGTTGTGGTTCCGTGGGCCTGTATGCTGGACCTACTAAATTGGCCCTTAGTCCCCCCCTTTTGTCTCAACCACTAGATCTTCCCAACTCCCTGTTGCCTGTGACCATTGTTGTTGAATCCATTCTTGGAATGGTCTCATGTGGAGGCGGATATTTGGGACCAGATGACCAGACCATGACGCCATCATTCCCATCAGTTTGCCCACTGTCCTCACTGTCAGAGCTTGCCCCTTGTGGTAAAGACGTGTCTCCTTTAATATTGCCAAGGTTCTTTTCGTGCTCGGAAACACCTTGCCCTGTATGGTGTTGATCTCCGCCCCTAAGAATATCTCCACCTGTTCTGGCTCTATTGAGGACTTTCCCCAATGGATTGAAAACCCTAGTTGGACTAGTGTTTGTATGACCTCTTGCATGTGCCGCTTGTATTGGTTGTACGAGTTTGCTTTTACCAGCCAGTCGTCGAGGTACGGGTATACATGTATTCCTTGCCTCCTTAAGTGCGCTGCTACTGCTGCAAGGCATTTTGTGAAAACCCTTGGTGCGGATTTGCGTCCGAAAGCCAGCACTGTGAACTGGTAGTGAGTTTTGTTGATCATAAATCTTAGTAGATGTTTGTTGTTGATGGGGATGTGCAAGTAAGCGTCTTTCAAGTCGATAGTTGCCATGTAATCCCCTTCCAGTATCTGGGTTATTACTTCTTGAAGAGATGTCATTTTGAATCTTTGAGTTTTTATGAACATGTTTAAGAACCTTAGATCCAGAATTGGTCGTAAGGTTTCGTCCACCTTTGGTATGAGGAAGTAGGTGGAGTAGACACCCTTGTTCCGTTCCTTGTATGGTTCTATTTCTATGGCCCTTTTGTTTAGAAGTTCCTGTACTTCTTGTAGCAAATGAGAACGCTCCTTTGCTGAGTGTACTCTGCTGTTCGGTCTCTTGTTTGGAGGTTGTTTTTCTAGCTCTATACAGTAACCGTGTTGTACGAGGTTTAGTATCCATTTGTCTGTGATCTTCCTCAACTCCTGGAAGAAGTGTTTTATCCTGCCTCCTACTGGTGTTAAATGCTGGAAGAACTGTTGTTGGTCTTGAATTAGTTCTTGTTTTTGTCTTACCCTTTGCTGCACCCCTATAGATGTTAACTGGGTGTGCGTTGGTCTTTACAGCGGAGTCACTTGGATGTGGGTTGTTGACCCCCTCTCTGTCAGTTTCCTGTTCCTCGTGCGCGCCCTCGAAAGGATTGTCCTCAGGGCTGGTACTGCCAGTTCTGCTGCTGCTGTCCCTGCTGTTGGCCCTGGTTACCTCCTTGATAACCCTGTTGGAAGGTTTGGTGTTGTACCACAGGTTGGTGGCTCCCCCTACCTGCTGGTCTTCTTGAAGGTGTTCCTCTTCTCATTCCTCTGAACTGTAGTGCCCCCATGGACCTAGCTGTCTCATTGTCCTTCTTGAGCTGATTGAGTTTCTCGTCAACTGGAGCACCGAAAAGCTGTTCCCCGTTGAAGGGTGTGTTGAGGATGTTGTTTTGCACTTCTGTCTTGAAGCCTGAAATGCTTAGCCAGGTATGCCTTCTCTCAGTTACCCCCAGCATCATCTGCCTGCTGGATGTTTCCGCTGCATCCAGGGCCGACTACAGACATGTATTAGCCATGTTCTTTCCTTCCTCCACCAGGTGGCTCGCCCTTCTCTGGTATTGCTCTGGCAGATGTTTTAGGAGTTCGCCCACTTCCTCCCAGTGCTGGTATGCGTGCCTGTTGATGAGCGCATTAGAATTTGCGATGCGCCATTGGATCGCCGCACTCCTTTCCATTTTCCTCCCCATTAGGTCCATTCTCCTGCTCTCCTTGTCTGGAGGCGGACCTCGATTTGTGGGTATATTGGCCCTTTTCCTAGCCGTGGATGTTATGATCGAATCCGCTGGTACTGATCCCCTAATATACATAGGGTCCTTAGATGAGTGTTTGTATTTCTTCTCAGTCCTTGGAGTTACTGCTTTACACATAGCAGGTTCCTTGAAGGCCTCCTTTCCCTAGTCCAGCACACTTGGGAGCATGGGGAGGAACTGGCTTCTTGTTTGGGTTGGTAACAATGTCTCCAACAGGAAGCAAGATTGAGGTTTCTCCTCCTCTAGCTGCACTCCATACTTGTCTGCAGCCCTCTTAATGACCTGGTTATAGATTCCTATGTCGTCCGGCGGCGAAGGCCCAGTAGGATAGGATTCTTCTCCCTCTTCCGGGGATTCGGCGTCGAGATCCTGCCACTGCAAGTCTTGCGCCTCCGAGGATGTCGAGCATTGGTAAGTTTGTTCGTCCTACTCTCCTTCGGCATCGCCGTAATACAGGTCTTCCTCCTCCTGTTCCTCGACTGGTTCTGGTGTCGTCGGTGGTTGAAGGTCCTCGACACACCTTTGGGCTTCGGCCGTGGGCTTCGGTGGAATAGTGAACTGCGCCATCTTTTCATCGAAGTCCCTCTTGCGTTGCAAGATGTTCGCCATTTCGGCCTCAAGCCTTTTCTTCTTCTTCTCCATCTCGGACGCGTGTTCGGTGTCGAAAGTTTCGGCCTTTCTCTTCGCGGTTGTGGACGTCGAAGTTGTAGCCGCTTTCAACCCTTCATTTTTCGACGAAGAGTCCCTTTGGTGACCGCTCTTCGACGCCTTTGCCTTATCTTGGGTTTTCGCCGTCTGGGAGTCCTTGTCAAAGGAACCGACGGGCTGTTTGTCCTTGGATGCAGTTGCGGACGTCGAGTGTTTCGACTGCAAAGCTCCTTTCGAGGACTTGGACTCACTCTTTCGAGTATCAGTGGAGGGTCTGGGGTTCGACGACTCTCTTACCTCCTTCGGTGTTTTCTTTTCGACCTCGACGACTGCGGCGTCCTCCGGTCCTTCGGCGATGTTGTCCTCTTCTCCACTGGAGAGGCCCAAATCTTGGAGCGATGGAGGTGTCACCTGCCCCTGCATGCTGTAGTTTGCCCTTTTTTGCCTCTCTCTTACTCTGAGGTCTTCGGTGTGAATGCCGCGCAGGCGTTGCAGTTCTCGCTTCGATGGTCGAGCGGCAGGCAGAGATTGCAAACCGGATGTTGGTCCTTCTGCGCGTGCATGTGGTGGCAGTTGGCGCAGAATTTAAAGGGTGTTTTGTCCATCACCGCGCCCAGGGAGCCCCCTGTGCGCATTCTCCGTAGAAACGAAGTTCTCAATGTTTTCCTCCTCTTTCGTCGTCCCCGTGACCGGACTCATAGTCCGGTATGTTGTAAGGTGAGTTTTCGTTTTCCTGCTGTTTTCCGTGGATTCTTCTCTCCAAAGTTGTGGAGCTCCTTCACTGACGATCCAGACCCAACGGCGGAAAAAAAGAATCTGAAGATGGCGACCAAAGGTGGGAGCTTCCGGAGGAAGCGCGTCGACGTCACGAAGAGGCACCAAATGGTGGTATGTCGACGCCCACGGGGGCCACGAAAAAAAAAAGAGAAGAAATACAACAATTCCGGACCCAACCACTTGATGGCGGAATAATGCACAGCATAGTGAATCCACAAAGATTCGCGCTGCAAAACTTGCATAATGAAAAACCTGTGCACAGTTACCTCTGGCTTGCAAGTGCCCACCACACAAGCCTGTAGACCCACTGATAAAGTTATGCATTCAGTGATTACTAAACGTCCATCTTGGGGTAGCAGTCCTCACATACCTTCAAATCCCAAATCTTGATTTGAGAGTCCATGGTGCCTGTTCCGAAAATGAGACCATCAGGGTGAAACTGCGCACAAGTCAGGGCTGAGGAGAGACAAGAGAAGATAGGTTCAATGCCGGGAAAGTAGACTAGAGACTAAATGAGCTGGAGGAGTGATAGAGGGGAAGCATCAGGCAGAAAGGAGTAGACAAAGGAAGAGAAAGGAAGAGTGCCAAAATGGTGGGAGACAGAATTAATGGTGTCAAGGAGTAGGGTGGCTGAGTGTCATGGGAACTGAACTGTGCCAATGGGCAGGAGGGGCCAGCCATATGAAGGCTAAGCAAAGATGGTGGGAAGCTGGACAGTGATGAGATGAATAAATTGAGAATGTTCATGCGATGAAAGATAGTTTCTAGTATGATAAGGTTTTGAAGGGAAATTCAACCATCCCCGGGGGTGAAAATAAACCAGTGAAGAAAACGGGGACGATTTTGTTCAAAGAAACTAAAAAGTAAACATTAAAAATTCTTAGACTGAAAATTCTATTAACTGGAGGATGGATCTTGGACCTACATCAGGCGGATGCATTCTACCTCTGGTGGCCACGAGTGGAGATCTTTCGAAATCTGTAGACGGCTCTCGGGGCAATTTTCCTGGGCCTATATAACTCTTGCATAGCTCAATAAAAATGCAAAAAATTCAGAAAGCTCAATGAAACAACAAGGGCAACCGTTTCCGGGTTTGATCTTTAAGGCAGAATTTTAGGCCAAAGTGGGATTGAGCAGTCGAGGCTTACTCTTGGAGGATGGTGTGGGGGTAGAACACCTAGTTCAGCCAGCACACTCAACACTCACAATAAATCGCGTGCCCTAGCACAGCTACTCTTTCAGGAAAAGAGATGTCTCAGTATCATTAAGTCCATCATCAACTATTTTACTCAACTGCAGATCCCGGTTATTCTTCAAATAAAATGGATTGTAGACTTAAACGGAACGCAAAGTTTATATAGCGGAGGCAAATTCTAATAGTACAGCGCCAGCCTGCAAGTGTTCAATAATCACACTTCAACGCCTGACAGTCCTTCTGCAGGCTCGGCTGCACATGGGGACCACACTGCGAGTACCAATCACACAGAACCTGAGGTGGCAGGAGTCACAGACTGGGCCTACTGGTGGGACCGGCATCGCCAAGGCAGGTACATGGCCTGCCCATGAAGCTGGCTGGCTGTATATTGAGAGGGATGATGGATAGCTGCAGGGGAAGATGGCACACACTTCTTGAAGAAAGGGAAGCGCTGCATAAAGGTCGGTGCATACTGGCAGCGCACAATTGCCAGTCACTGGAATACTGATTCATTGAAGCAGGGTTCAGGTGCATGGCCTTCTTAGATCGTTGGGTGGTGAACAGGATGCAGGGTTCAGGCACCAAGCTTCTTACCATAACAGAGTAAAACAGGATGAAGCGCACTGCTTTAGGTAAATGAACACAAGAAAGAGCACAAGGCGGCTGAGCAGCAATTCAAAGCTCCCAGCAGCTGCAGATACAGCTTCTTGTGCCTTGTCACAGCAAGGTCCTTCTGCTGAACTCTTTATTTCAGCAATCAGGTTCTAGCCATGGAGGGCAGCCTAGAATCTCTCTTCGTCAGCAGCAGTTTTTGTTCAATAGCAGGGGAATAGTCCTGATCATCGACAAAGAAACAGCCACAGATTGCAACTTCTCTCCTCACTTTTCTCTACACTGTCGTGCGATGATCTTAAGAGTGAAAAAGAATTCTGGATATGCTGGACAGGCCAGATGAGTATAGAAGATGGTTAGCTTTCCCAAATGTCCAATCGGGTTCAAGGTTCGCACCACACATCTCGGGTGGGAGATGGGGCGTGGTTTAAATCACACACAGTTAAGCGCACTTTCCTTTAGGTTGACCTCTGCTCTGTCAAAACCATTTCAAAGCAACAGTATTACCATACTTTAGTGTAATTCAGAGACCGATCCTCTTCTCAGCCCGAGGATAAGGGGAGGAAGTACCAGACATTGTAAGGGGGTGCTGGGACCCAGCACCAGACATGCCCAAGTGCTGTGCCAATCAATGGTCTGAAACCTCGATTTTCTGAAACTGGTTCAGTTTCCGTTACTCGCAACAAAAGGTCTTTCCACTGGATGATCAGTCTAAAACATTGTACTTTACGAAGAAATTCAGTTGGAGGGATACAGACATCCAGGGCCACTGGAATTATGCGATTGTGCGGCTGCAGCAATTTTCGCACAATTATAGGTTTGCCGCATTTGCTACATATTCTGTCATCTGCCACAATCTGCAGAGTAAAAAAAAATTGTATCTAGCTCAAACGGGTCAAAAGTTGCTAAAAATGCAGCGAAATGTTAGGAATTACAAAAATTCAGGGGTGACCCAAACAAGAGACAATTAACATGTATGTATCACATTCAAGCGTGACATGGGTCTCTTGCACCAGTAAAAAAAAATGAGTTTGCCAAAATGAAAAGAGGCAGCAATTGCCATGTGAATACAGGGGCAACGGCAAGTGCAGGAATTCTGCTAGTTATAAAGGAGATGGGAATCTTCCCAACATGAGTAGGGTGAAAGTAGTGGAGGCAAACAGCATGGATGCAAACTTGTTTGGCCACCCTCAAAGTAAAGATAAGTGTCCATTACTGCTTTATTTGGATAGCCAGAAGACAGGGACGTCGAAGGGGAAAGTGGCTTGTCCCTCTACTGGTAAGCAGTCCGAGGTGTTGGCAACAAGAGCTCTGTTAGGGTATAGGGGCATCAAAGGGGAAAGCGATATGTAAGTAGTCTTGAGGTGCTAAGAGACATCTGTAGGAAGCGGACTTATTTTGCTGCCACCAGAGATAGGTCCTAGGCCCATCTCAGCTTTTTCTTTTTCTACGGCCAGGAGTTTAGACTCTAAGGACATTCTCCGGGCCAGTTTCTGGAGATCTGCATCTTCAGTGTCTACCTCAGAGGTACTACTGGGATTACTCACAGTGGTGTTACCATCTGAGAGAGTAGTGACAGACTCAGAGTCCCCTTCCTCTACTTCTTGGGACTCATCATCACCACCACCTCCTTCCCTATTGGGGGAAGTTTTATTTGCCATGGCCCTGTCATTTTCTGCCAGCAACTGCTGGAGATGGTTTTTTGTGGGTATAGAGCCCATGGCAATGTTCCATGCTTTGTACAACTTTTTTAAGTTGAGTAACTTTCATGAGTGCATAGGGGGCCAGTTTGAGCTCCTGGCTGATCCCTTGAGTAGCAGTCATATTTTTTATTACAATGGTTGGGGTCTTATTAGAGATTTCACAAAAATTAAGTATTTCCAAGGCCTAACTACTTTACAGTCTTATAATTTCTAAAACAGTGGGGGACTCAACCAAGGCCCTAACACTGTTTTTAATAAATTTGGCAAAAATCGAAAAAGATTTCTAAAGACAATTTTCGATTTCCTCAAGTGAAAGCAATTATCAATCAAGTGGTACAACAAATGTCAAAATCTTGTATCCCACGGCAGCCACCAATGTAGGAAGCTGTCTCTGTATATGGTATACCGCCAGTTGGTTGCATCGTGCAGTTAAAAAATTCCCCAAAAGTGCACAGGGCTCAATGCGAGACCCAGAGTGCTCTATTGGTGGTAGTGAGGGCGAGCAGCCATAGGGTTAACACAGAGGAGTGTAAGACATTTACTGCACAACAGGGATCAATAATGGACACACAAGACTCAAATAGGAGCTCCACACCAATTTTAGAAAAATATACAGTTTGTTTTTTTATTTCAAGAACAAGATCTTCGCAATAAGGTAAGTGCGTTTTTAAATAAAAATACTTTCACCTTTAAAAATCGACACTTAGAATATTTTCTGAACAGTTCAATGTTATCCAATGGGGAAAACAATATTGAGGTTAAACAGAGAAATATTACCCTTCCAATTCCAGTCTTCGGGACCAAAGGACAGCAATGGCCATGGGTCAGGTGAGTACCAAAACTGCACCACCAGCGGCAGAGAGGCGGCCGGGTGCAGAGTTCAAATTCGGAGTTCGGCTAAGTGCGTTTCAATGGAGACTGGGGGGTGCTTAAGACCACACTGCTTGTTAAGTAGATCGGTTGCAGGGGCCAAGCTTTGGGGGTTAGGACCAGCAAAGGGGGGCCACAAAGCAGCACAAAACCACCAGCGGCACAGGGGAGGTCGAGTAGAGCGTGCAATTTTCATGTCTGGCACCCAATGCTTTTCAATGGAGGTAAGTAGAGATGTAGGGGAACCGTTGGTTCAGCTCACCAAGGCCCGATGTCAGAGTCTTCTTGCCGGAGCAGGTCGCGGTCCGGGGGAGCCTCTGGATTCACACTGCAGGCGCCGTCGTGGAGATCAGGAGAGGTCAGCCAATGCTGGACTCGTGGTTGCTAGGGAGACATCACTAGATAGGTGAGCCACTCAGACTCGGCGCATGGGCGTCAGGTGCAGAGTGGGCAGCAGTTGCGGTTCTGGCTGGATCTGTAGCCATTGCAGTAGATTTCTTCTAGACAGGGCCGCTGTCCTGGGGAGATTGGAGTCTTTTTCAAAGGCAGGAGTCCTACCAGGGTTTTCAGAGGTCGCTGGCTGCAAGAAGGGTTGCAGGGTCGCCGAAGCTGGAGACAGGCCGGTAGAGCTGAGGCCAAGGCAGTCATCCTCGTCTTCAGTCTTTTCTGCAGGGGTGTCTTCTTAGGTCATCAGAGATCTATTTTCTAGGTCTGGGGGAGCCACCTAAATACTTAATTTAGGGGTGTTTTAGGGGAGTAGCAGGTAGGGCCAATGGGCACCTTACCTGGGGTGATTACACTCTCTACTATGCTACCCTCCTGTGGGAGGGGGCATAAACCTTGCCCTGATTGGAGATGTCTCCCCATCTTCAAGATGGCGGCGACTGAAAGATGTGCTTCACCTCGTCTCCCCCACCTTACGGGTGGGGTTGGCAGAGGTGGACACACCTCCTATTCTCCTAAGATTTCCTGCCAGTTTTCCCGTCCAAAGTGGGAGTGTAAACCGGGGGCTACAGTGTGCTGCTAGCAGCAGAGGTTGGGGGTCGTATTACAAAGGCGGAAGGCCATCGAAGCTTCCCCTTCAAGCACTGGCCCATCCTGAGGGAGGAGGTGTGACCTCTGCCCAGGATGTGCATTCTTTCAGGTACCAGAGATCAGAGGCTCTCTACCCAGGAGTCCAGAAACAGGTCTGTGTGTAGCTGGTTGCCTACAGGGTTGGTAGGTTTTCAGGGGCCAACTCTTATGTGCCCTCTGAGGACATGGTACAATAAATCTCACACTGGCACCAGTGTGGATTTATTGAGAGGAGTAGTTTGGTACCAAACACTCCTGTGTTCAGGGAAGCCATCATGGTGCTGTGGAACTCGAGTTGTCGAATTTCCAGCTGATGTACTCTCTATGGCTTTACTGGCACTTACAACATTAAGTTAGTGTAGGGGCATATCTGCTAAGGCAGATATGCCCTAACCTGTGGTATAGTGCACCCTGCCATAGGGCTGTAAGGCCTGCTAGAGGGGTGACTTACCTATACCTTCAGGCAGTGCTGGCTTGGCATGGCACCCAGGCAGGGTGAGATGTCAACTGTCGTTTTCTCCCTCACAGGGACATGCAAGCTGGCAGGGCAGTGGCATGGTCCCAGTGAGGCGAGTCCCAGGGGACCTTCTTCAGCTCCCAGGCCCCAGGGTACCATTTACTAGGGACTTACAGGGAGCAGAAGTACCAATTGTGGATATGTGTTGGGGAATAAGCACTGGCACAGGGGACCTGGTTGGTAGGGACCCTGTGCACTACAATTTAAACCACATCAAAACCAGGTAAAAAGTGGAGGCTAACCATGTAAAAAGAGGCACTTTCTCACAACATCCCATAGGAAATATACTGTCAGCCTCATCACAGATATTTGTGACTTACTTACGCCTACTACCCCTCCTGGGGTATAGACCATCAATCCAGCCATCACCCTGACTCCAGGTGTAACCCATATCCTTGCAGTTAGCCTTGAGGCCTCGGTGCAAGGTGTTTCTTAGCCTTCCTCTTTTTCTTGAGGGTTCCAGGTCAGGGCTTGCCTGGTGGTGTTTGATGTCGGGTTGCGGAGGGTGTGACCTATCCAGCTACAGCGTCTGTTCTCGATTTGAACAGAGTTGGAAAGTCTGCTGCCCTAGGTCGTTGTTGCCGATGCCGTTTGGCCAGCGGATTGAGGTTTTTCCTCTGACAGGTGTTGATGAAGGTCTGGACTTTGTTGTTTGTTTGTTGGTGGTGGTCACTGTTGTCCTCAAAGTTTCTGCTCCATACAGAAGGCCCGATTTTACGTTGGTGTTTGCAGCGTTAGGTCGTTGGAGCTCCAGATCTTCTTCAACTGAATGAAGGCAGCTCTTGCTTTCGATTCGCGACCTTACCAGTGATTTCAGTTCATCATTCATCTCAAGCTTTCTCTAAACTGTTTTAGCTCCAAATTCAGATGATCAATTTCTAGTTCGCTGGAAGATGGCTCTAAGCGCTGTGGCTTTAATGAAAATCTAAGGGTGTGGACTGTTCCCATTGGGGACTCACTAGAGAGATACTTCTCTTGCTGAGCAAAGGACCAGATTGTTGTTAGCCCCTACAGTGTGCCAATAGGATCCATGATCAGTTAGTAACTTGGGCACTACAGCTGTGTCAAGGTCATGGCTTTATGAGGTAATGTTTTAGTGAGGGGATGGTTGCTGAAGTAATGGGGGTGCGTCACTGGAACAGATAAAAAGCTAAGCAACAAGGTTACCCCTTAACGGAAGAAATTCAATCCCATTCAACAGTTCTTTAAAACACCTAATGGCTCCGACAGAAGCGAGGAGCAATTTAAAACGCTTTGCACCATGACCACGGCATTCTGGTGCAACTGCCAAGGATACAGAGGGAGAATGACCATCTAAACAAGAAGCATCTGGAGCAATGGATAAGAAAATAAAATTACTACAAGAGACGTACCAAAAATGAATTATTGACAATTGACCGCAGTTTGGTTGCCAAACAAAGTTCAACAGCTAAAACACTGGAACATATGCTTTAAAATGTATGGAACCAAACTGTAAAATGCCATTCTGTAGCCGCAGCAGCAGAAGGTGGGTTCTCAGAAGGATTGGCGTCCTTCCCCTGCCATAGCAGCTACAGGACTCGCAGTGGGATTAATGGCCTTCCCCAAATACAGCAGCTGCAGGAGGGCAGCACTCACTTTTCCATAGATGGGAAAACCCATGTTATCTAATGTGGAGACTAGGGATTTCTTGGGCTGCACTGAAGATCAACCGAATTTTGGACTATAGACTCTACTTCCTTTACCTGCACTATCATCACATTTAACAGATCATTTCTTGTAGTTGCGACGCGTCCTGCCAGGCAAGTCTACCCAACTCGGAAGAGGTAGGCAAAGTCTTTTTACAAATAAGCCTCATTGCCACAATAAGTTACCCGAAACCAGTTATCCATTTACCACATCTCCCTTTAGCAAGACGACCTCAAACACCATCAATCGATCAATTTTCAGCGGACACTGAAACCACAGAAGTTTGCAGGAAAGGGTGCTGAAAACTGTAGGAAAAGACCTAATTATGTTCTGTGGTGTCAAGACCTCAGCTCAAGATGACGGACAAAAGAATTTCAAAGTACTTGTGAGTGGAAGGCGGGCTGCTATGAAGTGACTGTGGTTAAATTGTGCTCTTAATGCTGGAAGATTAGCTGAACAGGCATTCTAGAACAGATCCCATGCTGCAGCTGCCTCAACTCGGCTTAAAATAAGGCACTAGGTTGAAGACTGCTGATGAGGGTGTCCAATGAAGCACAAGAGCTGTAAAGAGCCTATGAGACATTCAGCGCTTACAACTGCAGAAGCCGTGCATGAAACCGAAGATGGGAAGGAGAAAAAGCGTTGGGAGGAAAGTGAAAAGGATGGTGAAAGCATTAAAAGTCGATGTAAAAATCTGCAGGTTTTAGAAACCAATGTGCAGGATGCGTACGTTCTTAAGAGGACTAAAAGGGCTAGATTCTTTGCGATTATGTGGAGGAGGATTCTCTGGGTTTAATGAACCTTACCACAGCCAGATGCCTCATCTGTCACCTTGGTGAGAACACGTCCCATGTGGATATCTGAGAACGCCCAGTACTGAAAAACAGAAAAAGTGACATAACCATCAGAGGGGAAATGTTTTGTCCAGACAACAGTGCAAAGTGCTCACTTACGGTCCATTTAAGGAAGAGAAGCAGCAAATCAATGACAAACATCCTGCATGTAAGAAATACTGCTTTTACTGCTGCAATATCCAGCATAATTTTGTTTTTACACCAAGGAGTGGATACAATAATATAATTTAGGAAGTTGATCGGATACAACAGACTACATCTGGAAATTGGGTTCCTTGAAGCTTGCATGTGCATGATTGAAGGTCACAGCATGTGCACAAGAGGCCTTGACTCATGTGCACATGCTTGGAGACCACAGTTATGTTTACAGCTGCTCAGTACCAACTCAATGACAACAGTGATATATACTGGGACTTTTTATGCTTTAGTAAAGAAAGGTTTAGCACGTACTTCTCTTCAATTACCTACTCCTGAACCACTGCAAAATTATGACCCTAAACCTCACCTGATGAAAACACAAACATACACATAACCCTCAACCTCCCACGCACTTGAACACCACATTTCACAATCATTCCCAGACAGCATATTTCCCTGCTGGACAGAAAGCATTATGCCTGCCTCTCCCCGATTAATTTCCTTGTTGAACAAGCACGGGCATAGCAGTTAGTCTTTTAACCAGCTCTCGGTACCTGGTCATCGGAGGAGCTGAGCAGATAGTCTCCAGTGGCGTGAAGACTCAGGCCGGTGACAGCACTCTCGTGAGCCCGCAGGACCTGTACGCAAGACGTGTTTGGAACAGACCAGATCCGAATGGTTGCATCGGGTGAGGCTGAGAATACCAGCTCCTGTGGGATAAATCAGACAACGGCATGGAAAGTGATCAACCTTAGAACAGAGGGGTGGTTCTGCGTCCTGATTATTCTTAATATAAGAGAATAAAGTCCTTATCAGAAAAACGTTTTGTTAGAAGGGGAAACAACCATTATCTTCATCACAAGGTGATCAGTCAATGCCAGGAGCAACGGGATATTTTAAGAGAAGGCTATTCATTTCCGGGTGTGTGAAGGTTATTCCAAAAGGAAAGCAACCCACTTACTGTCTGCACTACTATGTATGTCAAACAAACAAGCGAGAAAGGAAGAAGACATGATCTTGTGCAAACAGCAAGTAAGACTGTTTTCATGAAGCGTAACATACAACTGATAGTACCACAAAACCCAGTTGGAAATAAGACAAGGAGAGTCACAGACTTGACCTGAAAGGAAACACACCGATAGACCAGAATCAATGGGGCACCACAGCCTTACCTGTGAAGGATGGAAGACCACGCTGGTGACCTTCTTCGTGTGACCTTTGAGAGTTGCAAGGATCTGTTCAGAGCTCTTGTCAAAGACAACCACATTCTTATCCGCCCCACCTGAGAGAGAGAAAGATGCAGCGAGTGAGAGTCACAAAACAAGTCATTCCTGGGGCTCCAGAAGAGAACACTGGCACATATCTCTCACATGTATATTCCTTAGACAATCAAAGTCTCCTTCACACTATGTTATTTGGTTTAATAGGGGATGTCCATGAGAGGAATTGGTCTGGGGTGACTGTCTCCTGACCCGAGTGAATTAGGATAAAGTGGTTTAATGTGAGGTTGGTTACAACTGTAGTGCTGTACCCTTCCACCCTTGTTTTTATCCTTTATACGCAATTGTAATCCGATGTCTTGGAGGGGATTCGCAGTGTAAGGTTCACAGCTTGCAGTCCTCTATGTAACTAGTCACCAAAGGTTGTGTCGTCTGTTTTAATCTTTAGGGTCTTGGCAAGCTCAGAATGAGCGAAACGAACGCTCACGTTTTATACTGTCCTACTAGGTGTGAAGAGCAGGCATACCCAGTATTTGTGCTGACCAGTTACTTGTCTGGGAAGGTTTAGGCATTAACTCAGAGCGAGGAAGGCTGAACCCATAAGGGTCACTAATGTTTGGTCTCTTCCCTTTGTTTCCTTCCATACATGCAGATTTCTCCTGAGCTAAACTTTTTTTTTTTTTTTAATTTAACTGGGCACTCTTCTTTTGTCCAAGGGCTTTTGATCTGGGAATTTCTGCACTTGTGTCCTTGAAAGACGGCTTATACCTCGCTCATGCCCCTGCAAGGACGTTTTTATTGAAGGTGCATACACTACGAGTAAGGGTGGCATGGAAGGTTTAATCAGTGTTGTTTGATGTGTCAAAGGGCAGTGGAAGGTTTTGTTTTTTTCCTGTTATAACCGCTTGAAGCAGGTGGTTTCGAAGTGGTCGGAGTTGTGTGCTACAGGGGTTGTGAAGCAAAACGAGAAGGGAGCTGGCCCTGGCGAGTGGAGGATAACAGGAAGGAGTGAAGGGGAACGTAGGTGATGAAGGTGTAGAATGTGAGGAAGTGTGTAGAGATCAGAAACTAAAATGTGGGGAGAGGCCTTTAATAAGTGTGGCGGGAGAATGGGGAATGAGAAAAGGGGTGGGAGTGAAGAGATGTGATGTGAGGAGAAGGCCAGGCAGGGCAAGCAAAGGACAGGATGAGAGAAAGGGGAGAGGAGAGAAAGGTGAAGAGAGGTGTGTCCAATCCCACCTGGAGGGACAAGAACTTTGAAGAAAAAATAGGAGAAAGCAGATATGACAATGAAGGAGTGACAAAAGACAGGAATGTGAGAGGAGGAGGGATATAGCAGAAAGAGGGGTTAAACTAGAGGTAGGTGTAATGGGGCAAGAGGGGTTGGGCATGGAGAGAAAACGTAAAGGAGGAGAGTGGAAGGGAGAAAGGTGAGGAGAGAATAACTGGAGATAAAAGAACAGGAGGGAGAAAAGGTCTTGGGTTTGGGGAATGGAGTAGAGGGAGTGGTGTTACAAAAAGACTTGCACTGGTGCAAAAGGTGTGTTTAGGGTGGGGACAGAGGAGGGTGTAAAGGCAGAGGGTATGGGAAGGCGTTTATGGACACAAACAGAAGGGCATGCAGAGTGAGGGCAGGATGGCCTAGGTAGAAGATGCCAGAAAGTATAACTCACTTTCTGGTCGCATCAATCCTAAAATCTCAGGTTAGCACAGAAATTCCTCAAATAACAATGTTAAAGACTCCAGTAATAAGACTGCAGAATCTTTAATTGTTTAGCTGCACAAATGACACACATTACATGCTCAAGATGCCAACTGCAGAATTTCATCATCCAAGCTTACTCAACAAATAGACTTGAGGACTCAACACAGCAGAGTAAAGCTAGCCCTCAGACTGCAAGCATCCTATGACATTTCTTCTGGAGGTTTGAAAACTCACCTGTGAGTGTCTTGTTGGTGTCGGAAGGGCAGAGGTCGAGGGCCAGGATTCCTGGCACACTGGCACTGTGTAGCCCCTGAAGATGGAAGAAAAAAGAAGCGCTCAAACACAAGAAACAATGTAAAGAGCTTCAGGAGGCAGACAGAATATAAACGAAACTCTTAAAGACAGAGGTGGTGGAGCCTCACTGCAAACCAATCAGTTATAGCGTCAGCTGTAGTAGAAAAGAATGTTAGAACCCCAGTCAGGTCCTGGACAGGGCGACTAACTACCCCCTTGCACTCACCCTCCCTACATTTGTAGCAATGGATTCTAGCTCGAAAGAAGTTGACAGTTAATTGGCAAACGGGATCAATATCATCATCTTTGTCAAGGTACCAAGTTTTTTATAAGAATTCCCCACCGCCTCCTGCCCACTACGCAAGTGGCACACGCAACGGTATCAGCAGAAGCACTACCAGATATATTGACACAAAATCATTATCAACTTGATAATGTGAAACTAATAAGTCGAGAAAATGGGATACTAGTGTATGAGCTCATCAATAAAAGCAGCCAACATGGCTCAGTGAGCTAAACGTTTTCCGCCGACATCTGCATAAAACTGTCGGCCAGGAGTGCTGATCTCAGTCAAAACCAAATCAAGGCCTCCATCCTCTCATGGTGCCTAAATCGATGAGTTTAATTTGATTAACAATAGGACCTTTTAGCATATTTCATCCTTGAACAAATGAAACTCTGCATTAGGGTCCCATGCCTTGCAGCTCTGGCAAGTTTACAGAGTCCTGCTGCCTCGTTCCTATCCCGGCAGAAACCTACTTGGTTCAGCTGAGACTATGCAGTTTGATACAAGGCTCCTGCTACCTTGATGGTCAACGGAAGGAATTCCTGGTCTACCTGCGCAATGTGCGTTAGGACGTCTATACTGTAGTCGTGGACTGCACACATTCACTGCACGTTGAAACGGCGATCCTTCTGTCTGGAGGCTCCTTGCTTAGGTGCATAAGGTAGCCATTCAGAAGTGTTCCATCTTTTACCATGCATACTGGTAACAAGATCAGATTTAAATAAATTTGAAAGGTTGGACGAATTCCAACCAGTGTTTCTACAGTCTCTTCAGCTTCAGGTCACACAGATCAATTTTAACTCCAATGATGGCGATCAAAACTGTCACCAGATCATCACTGCAGTAGAGGTTTCCCCCTTAAATGGCTTTCCAGGAGACACAACATTGTGATTCCATGAATACCTGCACTGACACTGTAATGAGTGACCTTTGCAGTGTTCTGCCCTTGGGTCACCAGGCTGCCTATCAAGATTGCACAGCTGACTCTTAGGGGCAGAGTGGCAGCTCCTTCTGCAACAGAGCTATGGTTCTTTCATGGTCTTCCGTGTTCACTGCAGCTCTAACAACTGTTGCCTGAGTGCCAACACAGACACAAAGAGGACAGTCTGTCAAAGTCTGCCTGCAGCAACTCACTGGGATCTGCGTCATTCCATCCACGTAAACTGAACAGAACATTGGCAGATCCCCAAACTCTGCAAAGCAATGAAGATTTAAAGAAGGCTCTAGATCTTTCAGATAGTTGGGGTGGGTGGGGGCGTGAATCACCAAGGCTCACTTTCATTTTGCAAATTAAAATGCATTTCGCCACAGGACAAACTTTCACTTCAGACAAGAGGGTGAATATCGATAAGAAAATCAAATCCAAACCTCTAATTACATTCTGATGAGAACTGGTGTTGCCTTACACACACAAAAAGCAATAGGAGGAAAGAAAAGCATATATGAATTCGTGTGGCGCAAACAAAACTGCAAAATTTGTTATAAGTGCCCTCAACCACTAATAGTGGCATGCTTCATAATTGTGCTTGCTAACAACACCCCTGCGTAGACCATTGCCTGGGATGGACCATAAGGGAGAGGAAGACAATACAAACATAGAAGTCTGTGGGATCTTAATGTGCAGAAACTAAATTAAATGTTTAAGACTGGCTCAGGAATATCCCCAACAACTTTTATTCATGGATTTCCTGGTCAGGCTTAAAAATTAAAAATACTGTACAGGATGGTCATGATAGAGAAAGTTATTATCCCTGCATCTCTCCCATCTGGAAAATTGTCGACATGTTTCAGCCGTTTCTGCTGCACATAAGGGTCAATCGGCCTTCGTCAGGACTACAGATCCCACAGAGCCCCTATTCTCCTGCCTGTATTTGTCGGTAGACTGAGGTCTGACCCAATCTGGTCTGTTACCATAAAATCACACTGCAGAAGTAGTGTTTCATCTAATGATCCTCTGAAATTGGTGTGGGAGCGTCTCCCTGTAGTCACACATCATCACCTTCCTGTATAGTATTTTTAATCCGGACCAGGAAATCCATGAATAAAAGTTGTTGGGGATATATTGGAGCCAGTTTTAAAACACATTTAATTTAGTTTTTACACATTAAGATTCCTGAGACTTATGTTTGCATTGTCTTCCCCTCCCTTATGCTCCATCCCATGCGTTGGTCTACGAGGGGATGATGTTAGCAAGCCCAATGATGGGAGCATGATGGAAGCATGCCACTATTAGCTTTGTTTGCGCCGCACTCATTCATAGATGCTTTTCTTTCCTCCAATTCCTTTTAGTGTGTGTACGGTTAGGAGGGGTATCTCTTTCCCCTTTATTTTGTGTCAGAGAACTGGTGCTGATCAAGAGTCTGCAGCGCCAGTGAAAGAGTATTATAAACAGCACAGATTTCTAATCTTTGTTTCTTTAATATATTAAACAAATTGAGAATTTCAAGTACTTAATGTTAGGTCAACTGTTATTACTGGTCAGAAACAATCATATGATGAATTTGTACTTTTACAAACTAAGCTTATGATAATCAGTATGGATGGGGTAGTGAAATTTAAATTTCAGAGGACACTCAGCATCTTAGCTTTAAGTCTGTGAACACTTCTAGTCTACACTTGTTGCTGAGAGTAGCAAAGCATAAAAACCTGTGCTTGACTTAACACCAAACAAGCTACATAACTGAAGCCAAGCAATATTCGGAATCAGTGCTGGGCATTACTGAAAGCTTTACTCCACCAACACAGGCAGCAGAGAGGTACTTGGATGACCTCCCCCTATTAAAAGCAGCATCAAGGAAGCTTCTAGAAAGGGATTTTCAAAGAGGCAAGTTTTGGTGGTCTACGGGACAGATACCGCAAGATTTCCAAAGGACTGCTACATGTGTTCACCTTGGTACGTGGCACACACCACCCCATTGTGGGGCTGCTTTTTAGATTGTGCTATGTTGAAATGTGGCACCTCTTAACTGTTTTCCTTCTAAAATGAGACTGTAAGATCTTTGTTCTAGTGCTGTCAAACGATGTCACTCTTCTATGGGTTCAGAGAGAGGGTTCCACTTCTAGTCATTAGCTCTGATGCTGTGAATGCAACTTCAGAATACAACTCTAAAATGCATAACAATGTAGATTATAATTCACAAAATTAATTTGCGTAACGAAAAATGTGATTCGAAGTCCGGACTGGAGGCGAGGATTATGCCTTCTTTCTTCACTTTATTCTATTAGCAGCACATTAAAGGTTAACAAAAAACTAAGTTTCCCATGAACACTTGGGAAAAGGTAGTTTTGAAAAACACATGGAAACATCCAATCATTTAACAGTAACAGTGTCCAATCAGAGGCTTCCCAGCCTAACATAGTCCTCTCTCAGTGACCGTTTGTCCTCTTTCTTCGCTGCTACGCATCCAAGATAAGTACCCTTCAGTTGTTTCTGCTGTTTGGTGCTGAGTTTAATACTATTGCGCGATTTGTGCTTATTGATGCTTGTTAATGCTTTATCATTGTTTAAATACGTATTTCAAGTGTGCCTAGCTGTTGCTTAAAACTTTATTGTATGCGCATGTTCCCGTGCACCTCCCTGCTTCGTTTGAGGCTTTCTGTGCACTCGTTTGCCAGCGTTCTTCTGTTGCAGCGTTTTTCCTTATTTGTTATCTAATTTTCCTTCACCGCGGGAGCGCCTCCGCTCCTACGCGGTGACTGCTGGTGCCTCGCTCGGCTCGCGTTGACCTCCCGCCGCCAGGGGGCGTGGGAGGTGGCGCGGAGTGCAATGCGATACTTGAATTCCTCACATTCCTTGGGGAATTCAAGCATCGCGCGCATTCCTGAGCGGCCGGTTCTGAGGAAGACGCCCGTCTGGGTCTGTACGCGGCTCTCGCGGCTATAAATAGACCAAAGCTGCCGGCCGCTTGTGTGTGCATTTACCGCTCTGTTTCCCAGTGCATGGGAACAGAGTCTGTATACTTTTTTTCTTTAAAACGCCCTGATTGGGTCTGTATTCAGGCACAGAGGCCTGGGAGGGACACTGCCCAGACCGGCTCCTTGACTAAGGGGGTTGTTTCAAACAATATGTTACCAAACTTCACCAGCATTTGAGTGTCCCTAGGGGCTAGAACCCCAATTAAATTGCGGAAATTCCGCACCACAAATTCAAGCTGCCACCCAGCTTTTAAAAAATTATTGGCCCTGCCTCAAGGCCTGGTGTACTGACACCCAGACACCCAAATCAGTCCCTGACCTCCTTACTTACCTGTCACGTTATGGAGTACCAAGAGGACTACCAGGATGATCCAGAAGATCCCCTGGCTGACCTCCCTTGGTGGGGATGACTTCTATGATGCCGTTGACACATCAATATATCGGGCGGTGGCGGAGGCCATGACTCCGTTAGAGGAGAGGCTCTCCCGCCAGATCGCTCAAGCTTTTGAAAAGCTAGCTCCCCAAAATTCCCCCCCCCTCCCTGCCCCCCTCAGAGAGCCCTCAAGGGGACCTAGGTGCACCACCTTCTAAACGAGCCCGGGACTCCGGGGTCGATTTGGATGCATTCACCAGGCTGAAACAGGCCTTCCTGGACAGCCAACCTGCCCTCCCGCAGATAACCCCCTTACCCCTCCACCACCTGATCCTAACTCCGACCCAAATGCGACTGGGGATGCGGAAGGAGATCCTGGTCCTTCTAGACCGTGGCTCCCGTCCCGCCCTTCCCAAGCCCCTCACAACACGTCGGACATGCTTGACCCGGACGATATTGTCCACCCACGTTCCTCGGAATGGTTTCCGGCCGACAAGGTCGCGAGTTACGTGGCGGGTCGCATCCGACGACCTTTAGAGAAGGAAGCCCGTTAATTGTCTCCGGGCAGAGTGCCCCCGCCCTTCCCTCGAAGGGAAAGTGGCACTTACACCTGAGATAGATCCCCGTATGGCCACCTTTCTACAGAAATTCGTTAGAGACCCCAAGAAAGGCATCGACAGGTCCTGGAGGGCATGCCAGGACAAGCTCCTGGATGCCTTAGGCCCCATTACCAAAATCCTGGATATGGCCGAAGAAGCCAAAGAATCTGGCTCATTAATTTCCCCATAAACTTTATCAGGATGGGCCCAGAGAGCCATAATTTTTTGGGGCAACGCGGATTGCGCCCTTTCCACCGAGCGCCGCCGCTCCCTTCTTATTAAGGTTGACCCAAAATTGGGGGACCTAGCGGACTCGGAGGCGGGCGCCATTGCCCAGGGGGGTCTCTTTAGCGAGCCTTTTGTTAAAGAGCTCGGTAAATTTGTGGACACTTTTACGTCGTTAGACAAAGCTCAGTCGGCAATAAAGAGAGTGCTCCCTCGTGTTTTTCACGGAGCCGGTCGAGGCAGGGGCCGCTCGACCGGTCGACAGTCCCACCAGAATTAGCAAAGGGGACAAGGCCCCAGACAATATCAGAACCAGTCCCGTTTCGGGAATTTCTATCCCACGAGAGGAAGACGTGGCAAAGGCAGATGTTTCAGAGGAGGAGCAACTACCTCAAGCCCCGGTGAGCGTTTTCCCTTCTTCTCAACAAAGAACAGGGGGGCGGCTGGCAAAGTTTTTTCACACTTGGCTTTCCATCACGCGGGATGCGTGGGTGCTTTAAACGGTGCGGGGATTCCGCTTGGACTACCTGGGGAACCCGGTTCAGCGGGTCAAACCCCGTCCCATTCAGTTTTCACTGCACAAAGCCGCCCTAATCGACGAGGAAGTTTCATCCCTCCTAGACAAAGGCGCCATCTCGCTCTCCTCTCCTCACCCCAGGGGGTTTATAAGCAACATATTCTTGGTCGACAAAACCGACGGTGGTCAGAGACCAGTTATAAACCTAAGTGAGTTCAACGAGTGGCTGGTTTACCATCATTTCAAGATGGAGGGCATCCATCTCCTCCGAGATGTCCTGCGTCCTCAGGACTGGATGGTTCGCTTAGATCTCAAGGACGCCTACTTGGTAATTCCTATTTTTCATCCCCACAGGTGGTTCCTCCAGTTCATCTGGCAACATCAAACTTACAAATTCACTGCCCTTCCTTTCGGTCTGTCCTCAGCTCCCTGGTGCTTCATCAAGGTACTCAAACCAGTGGTGGAGTTCCTTCGAGCTCGCGGCATCCGGATGATAGTTTATTTGGACAATCTCCTTCTAATGGACTCTTGTCCCCGTCAGCTCTCGACCCATCTTCAGATGGCGGTGGACCTGCTTCAGAGCTTAGGCTTTGTAATAAACTAAAGCAAATCTATGTTACAGCCCGCTCAGTCTGTAACTTTTCTAGTGTTTGTGATAGATTCCACTTCATCCACTCTAAGCCTTCCCTCCAGGAAGGTGATGAAAACCCGTCACGAACTGAGGCGGGTCCTTTCCAAGCAACACGTGTCTCTCCGCCAACTCGCTCGGGTGGTGGGCCTCCTTTCGGCGTCAATCCAAGCCATTTTCCCGGGCCCGCTCCACTATCGAGCCCTACAGCGCCTGAAGGCGTACTTCCTTCGCAAGGGCTATCCTTATTCTCACAAGGTATCCCTGTCCAGCGAAGCCCGGGAGGAGATCCAGTGGTGGCTGGACCACATGGATGCCTGGAATGGCCGCACAATCTTTGGCTCTGCGCCAGATCTGATTATAGAGTCTGACGCCAGCAGGCTAGGATGGGGTGCCAGGTGCAGAAATCTCTCCACGGGAGGTTTATGGTCACCAGACAAACAGAAGTTACATATCAATTGTTTAGAACTTCTGGCAGGTTCCTTCGCCGTCCGTTGCTGGACGAGAGACTCTGTGCAATCATGCGTCCTTCTCAAGATGGACAACATTTCTGCGGTCCGATATATCAACCATCTGGGCGGCATCAGATCCAAAGCCCTTTCGCATTTAGCTGCAAGTTTCTGGCAGTATTGTTTGGACAGCCAGGTTTCAGTCACGGCGGAATACTTGCCAGGTCGGGAGAATCAAGAAGCGATTTTCAATCACGCAACTTCAGGGATTCCAGTCTCTGGATGCTCGACCCGGGCATTTTTGCAATGTTGAACGACCGCTGGGGTCCCTTCGGTGGACCTATTCGCCTCGAGATTGGACCACCAACTCCCCCGCTTCTTCAGCTGGAGGCCGGACCCCTTGGCAGTGGCCACGGATGCCTTCCTCCAGGACTGGAGTCTAGAGAAGGGTTACGTGTTCCCTCCTTTCGCGATGATCACAAGGGCAACTGCTCAGGTCCAGAGACAGACAGCGGACCTAGTCATCATTACCCCCTTCTGGAGGTCGCAAGTCTGGTTTCCAGTTCTTCTGGAACTTTCCTGGGATTCTCCAATCCTACTCCCCCAGTTTCCGACCCTCCTCTTGAGTCCCGACAAAGCCCTGCATCCTCTGGTGCTGGGGAATTCGCTGTGGCTCATGGCGTGGCGGATTTTAGGGGACGATGGGAAGTCCCAGGCCTTTCGCAGGAGGCTGAAAACTTCATATCCAAAGCCTGGGCAGACAGCACTGTCAAGAGGTACAGATCAGCTTGGTCCCGTTGGTGTTTGCGACGGGGTTTTGATCCCCTGGTCGCAGACATTGTACATGTTGTGAATTTCCTGGCGCAATTGGCTTCCAGCGGCATGGCATACAGGTCGATAAACACCTTGCGCTCAGCCATATCTTCCGGGCATGTGCCGATTAACAACACATCGGTGGGCGAACACCCGATGGTGTGCAGGCTTTTACGCGGTATTCGGCTCTTTACCTCCAGAGCCTCGTTATTCCGCACTTTGGGATGTGAACCTGGTCCTCAATCTGTTTTTGTCCTGGCAACCGAACCGCTTTCTCTCTAGGAAAGAACTTTCGGCCAAGTTGGCTATGCTCCTCTGCCTCATCTCCTGTAGGCGGGTTTCCGATGTCAGAGCTCTGGACATCACTGGTAGAGTGTTTACTCCTAATGGGCTGACTTTCACCCTTCTCAGGCGAACAAAGTGTCATACTGGGGTGATTTCTTATCCAGAGTTTCCTGACTCCCCTAAACTGTGTGTGGTTAAGTGCCTCAAGGCATATGAAGAAATGATGGAAGAACATCGCCCCCCTGGGGAACGACGGTTACTCAATGCTCTTCGAAAACCATTCAAGGCAGTCTCATCCCCGACCATTACTAGGTGGGCCAGATGGGTGATGCAAGAAGCAGGCATTAGCCTCCGTCAGTTTGGAGCTCATTCCTCTAGAGGAGCTATGGCCTCTAAAGCATTCGGCTTGGGTGCCCGCCTAGAGGATATCCTCAATGCGGCAGATTGGTCTTCGGACTCTACATTTAAAAGATTCTATTTCAAGCCGGTGCTGGATATGGCTCACCTTGTTGTGAGTAAGCTTTGAACTAGCATAATCCTCGCCACCAGTCCTGACATAGAATGAAAAATTTCCTAGCTAACGTAATGGAAAGTTTCAATTCTATTAAGGACTCGGAGGCGAGGATTATCCCACCCTAGGGTCCAAGAAGTGACATCCCTCCCCGTATTTCAGAAAGTAATTTTGCTTTCCTGTAAAGGTTTTGATGGGATAACCTTGTTTTGTTGTGCACTAACTACGTTGCTGCTTTTTTTGCAGGCTGTTGTAGTTGGTTTCAAAGTGGTAATATTTACTTGTCTTTGTAGGTTCTGATGCATGAAGGTGATCCGGTGGCTGACTTCGCGCGACGAAAGAGGGCAAATGGTAACTGAAAGAGGACTATGTTAGGCTGGGAAGCCTCCGATTGGACACTGTTAAATGATTGGATGTTTCCATGTGTTTTTGAAAACTACCTTTTCCCAAGTGTTCATGGGAAACGTAGTTTTTTGTTAACCTTTAATGTGCTGCTAATAGAATAAAGTGAAGAAAGAAGGCATAATCCTCGCCTCCGAGTCCTTAATAGAATTGAAACTTTCCGTTACGTTAGCTAGGAAATTTTTCATTACCTATAACTGGTTTGCAGCATGTAGTGCTGCAGATTCACATGCACTGAACGCTCCTGCTATCTAGTGTTGGGCTTTCAACATTTCAACTTGTTTTTTCTTTGACGAGGTGATTTTGGTTTCATGGGGAATTGTGGTACCTCGTCTGCAGTCCACAATGCACTGGGACACCGAATCTACCCGAGATGGTCCCCAACTGCAGCCATGAGAGAGAAGAAGCCGAAAGTTACAACTTCTGTGCACTGGGTAGCCAGTATAAAATTACTGTGGTTTCTATGCATTTTAGCACTTGTTCGCTTCTGGGGACAATGGAATGGCACACGTGAATCTACAGAACTTCATGCTGCAAACAGATTATTACAGGCAGGTTATTTTTCAGTTTGCAGCATTGGAATGAAATCAAGTGTCGTAGACATTTGGAACAAAATTTTAAGTACTGATTGCCCATTAAAGTGTGCGGGCATAACTCCATGTGGCAGCCTTGCAGCTATACACTAATAGGATATTTCCTAAGAATGCCATTGTGACATTTTATTAAGAACTGGAATGTGTTCTTGGTATGGAATTTAACGCATATTGTGCTTTAGCGAAACGTATGAATACAGCTAACAATCTACCTGCCAACCGCTGCCTCTGAGTGAGGGTTACCGAGATGTGGCTGTGCAAAGGCAACAAGAAGGTGCTTTATTTTCCTAATGGAACACGTATGGCCATTGTAGTATATGATGGACGTCGGACAATTCATTTGTGCAACTGTTTTACTATCAGTGATTGAAGCCAAGGGGGACAGGAAGGTAATACTATAACCCGATTGGCATGAAAAGGCAATACAACTCTACGTCAAAACAGAGCATGAGAGCTCAACACAACTTTGTCTTTATGAACCTATATAAATGGTCCCTCATCTGGCCCAGTGTGGACTTAGATAGTAAGTGCAACAAGCATGAATGGAGAGGCTCAAAGGGCGCTCCTGTAAGTCTGGTGAGGACAGTGTGAAGATCCGTTGCAGGAGCAGGTGTCTGTCTATTTGAGAATATTAGTTTGAGACCCTTCATACAAGCGTTAATTGCATGGATTTTGGAAACTGACTGATGTTCCCTGTTCTGGAGGTAGCCAATGATTGCTGTCAAGTGCACTTGTATGAAAGTACAGGCTAGCCCAACTTTCAAAATTATAACACGTAACAGGATATTTTTCGGACTCTGCTACAAAAAGTTGAAGAAAACTTCACTATTTTGTTCTACTTTGCAACATAAGCCAAAATAGTGGCTTCTGGTTTCTCTTAAAACTTACATGCATTTTTGTGGTAGTTGCAAATACCCACATTCCAAGTCGAATATTTCAGGAGTCAAAACTCAAGATTGAGCAATCTGAGGTTGGGATGGAGTAGCATCTCTTGATTTTGACTGAGGTGGTTTTGGCAGAGGTGTAGTTTACTGTGCGGGTGAACAGATCTCTACGGGTAAGGAGTAAGATTGACATGGCCACGTTGGGGCAATGAGAATTAGTTTAACAGGTTCCAGGGGCAGTTTCCGAACTACAAATTGAATAAGTGATAACGGAGAGGAGAGGAAACAATGTAAGCAAATATCCCTCACTAGTTGATCCCTCACTGAGCAGGGAATGTCGCTGTCTAGGTGCATGCAAAGTTCTAGTGTTTTGCTTTTTATGTGTGGCGAACAGTTCTACTGTTGGTATCCCCTGACATTGGAAGTACTGTTTGAATGCCTGAGAGTTGATCTCTCAAGCATGAGTGTTCATGTTTTCTCCTAAAGAGATCAGCAAAAGCATTGTCTAGCCCGGAAGATGTTCTGCCGGCAGTTACCTTAGATAGTGAAAGCCCCTTTGTTATTGTACATAGTAGATTTTAGTTATATTTCCTCTTTAAATTAAGACCAAATTGTTATTTGAAAAGCTCAAAGAAATACCTGCACCACCATCAGCTGCAGCACAGTGATGTGGCATTGCTTTTGTGCAAACATTGGCTCTGTATAATAAGGGGGGCCATGTGCACACCCCAATATGTCACAGATGCGTCGTATTGAAGATGACTTGCTCCTGGGGTTGAGATCCAAGAAACTATCTAAGAATTAACAAGTTCTTCTTGTTTCACCATTGCAATTTGTACTGAACACTGGGCTCCATGAACACTAGATCCCCTCCACTTCCCAGCTGCTTGTGACCACTGTCTGGCTAAGCACTGCTGAAGCAGATGCGTGTGTAATCCTGGGTACGGGACAAGCACCATACATGACGCCGTCATTCTTAACAGTTCCATTATCATCTGGTGAATGGAAAACAGCCTTTGAAATGCCACCACTTTACACTGCTGAGATAGGTTTTCCTGTAAGTGAATAGAGCCTGGCTTGGACATGGTGTGATATTTTTCTGCGAGGACTGTGAAGCTCAAAAGGTGGAAAAGGAGAATAACTTGCTGAGAATGGTAGAGGCACTGCGTATGACTAGACCTTTTTACCAGCCAATACAGGAAAACATGAATTAGCCCCTTAAGTGCGCTGCCAGCCACTACTGCTGGACATTTTGTTACAAGTAGGCAAGTAGTGGTTGCTCTAAACATTAGGACTTAGAACTGATATGTTCCATGAACAACAAACACCAGGTACTGTTGATGCATCGGATATCTTGGGATGTAATAATATGCATCGTTTAGTTCAACTATCGCCACAATCTCCCTGTTAGAAGTGGGGTGACATCTTGTTTTATAACCGTCTTGAAATAATTTGATATAGCAGTTAATTGCTTACAAATCCAATATGTATTTAGTCTCTTGTCCTTTAAGTATCTTGAGGACACCCCTTGTTGCTGTTGACTCCTAGGCACTGCTTTGATGGCCCCTTTTTTAGAAGCACCTGCAACTTGGTGAATGATGGATGCCGTAATGCTGTCAAAGGATAAACAACGGAAGAAACATGGGATGAACGCATTCAATTCACAAAGTACAGCATGTCTGCACTGAAAGCCTATTTATACACAGGTGATACAGGCGTGCAGCAAGACGTGCGCTACGGCCATGAATGAAAGGAACTGTACTACAACTCTCATCCACATTACGTCTCCACTCCATCTAGACGCAAAGGCGATGGCTTCACCATCCTCCCGGAATGTCTCATATAATCTCACTGAAATGTACAAATGTCAGTAAGAGATCACTTGGCAGGTGAGCAGACGTGGCCACACTTCTGAGTACTAGGACCACAAAACTATGTCAGAAGATGAAACCATAACCATCCAAGCATCAAAAACCTTAGTATGGCCATGAAATTAGATGACTGCGCCACCTTCTGTGAGCACAAGCGATAACACAATAACCGGACCATGATAAACAAAGCTGTGACCCTTCCGGATCAAGGGGCACAATCACACGGACACCCCTGCCAAGTACTCACCACGTGGGATGACACCTGGTGATACTTGCTGAGCTCCTCCGGCTTCACCAGGTCCTCCGGAACGGTCTTTCCCCTCTAGTCGGGACAAAATAAACAGCAGGTGTAAGCGCACTCCTCTTCCCACATGACCCCGATACCTTTGATGTTACACATTGACTCTCACCTCTAGTATGCTCAATTTCAACCACCTACCTTCTTTCTCTCTGTAGTGAGCACCGTTGCTTTGTCTTGAAGCTGAAATGAGAAAATAAAGAAAATGTCAGAAGCACAGAAATGACCAGCAGTTGATGCATCCGTTTTAGCCATGTTTCACAGGGCTAAGAGGGGTTGAAGTATGTTCGTATCCTGCACACTGCTCTGTTGTAGCAGGAATCTCTTTATCGCCGTGCTCACTGGCATAGCAAATTATTTGCTTTTACTATATGCATGCCATCACAGAGCTGTCATTTTGCAGCACATTAGAAAATGGATTACAACGGCCCAAACCAACTTATGCCCTTGTAAGCACAACTACCAAAAAGGCTATGTTTGGGTTCAATTCGGTTACTATAGGTTCCAAAGCAATCTCAGCAGCAAGCTATTAACTCAATGAGTGAGCTCTGGAGCTGCATATTAACTAGGTTTTACAACACTAGTTCCCATCAATTCTTCAGTTTTTGATGCTGTTCGCTTGCTTTCGGTTTTACTGTACTTGTTACTTTAACTGTGGCACACAATGCTGGCCTCCAAGGACTCTCACGACCTGCCACATGTTCTAATGTGGTACTCCTCTATCCTGCAGCCCCGAGATGCACTCCACAAGCTCTCCCTCCTGCTATGGTGCAGAAGTGCCAACTGTTTTACTGTAGACATTGCACCATCAATGGTGAATGCCACTGGCACTTGCACGATCGGCCCTCGTGCAGCACTGATCGTTCTTCTACTGCACTCATTGCTTCAGCCAGGTGAGCATGGAGTGAGCTCTCATAGTCGATCTACAGCACGAAGAGACCTGTGAATCCTCAACACCTGCACTAGCGCAGCTGCAACCACCGCATTAAAGTGCTACTCTAGCCAGGTGTGCAGCCTTGGAATGAGTCAGCAGTCAATCTCTAGTCTGATGCCACTGGAAGGCTGATGCTAACCGTGTAGAGCCGACACGTCTGAGGGAGCTAAAGATTGCTATGAAAAAACGAGCGGCACATGGATAAGCAGATAGAGGTACGAACTGCAACAGGCAGGTAGTCAATGTGATTTGTCCAATATCACAAATATTTTAGGGGAGGAACTGATCACCTTACTCAGAAGTCACAGCTTTATATATGCAGGTAGTAACTTCTAGTTAACAATACTACCATATGCCATTTTGCCTGCCGGATCAGTGCTAGAGAACGGCAGTGACCAGCAGAATGCATCAATGTTAAGTTTGGCAAACTTCAGGGAGGATCTGAACCCAGGGCTTGTACTGGGTATAACAGTGAACTGTAGTTTGCACCCCTCCTGCACTAAATGCCCTACGTGACCTTGAAGTTACGTTTTACCTTTTGGACGATTTCTGGAGTCATTCCCACCAACTCTCCCAGGTCCATGGGTTCACCAGCTCCCTACAGAGAGAAACAAGAGAGAGATAAAAGAATAACTCAGAGTCTGACATGGAGTCTAACAACCAGAGACACATCTACAATAGAGTGAGGAGTAATGGGATGAAGCATAAGGAATATGAGACGGAGGGCAGAGGAGCAATCAAAATGTACTTGTCTCTCCATACTCACAGCAGCAGCAGGCTGTGCAGCCGGTGCCGCCTGCGGGATGATGAGGCCGGCCTGGGGCTTCAGAGTAGCCAAAGCTGCGATGAGAAAGGTAAGATGCACAGGTTAACGACATGAGCAGCACAGAGAACAAACATCAGAGAATGCCACACGAGCTACAGAGGTTTGACGGTAGTGGAGAAGCTGCATTGTGAGGCCTTCACTTTACAAGTCTCCATTCTGGTGTCTTCACGCATGCGATGTAATGGCTGTTTCCCGATAAAAACCTATCATGAAAATCTACATATAAGTGGAGGACAGGGCGGGTTAATCTTGTCTGCCTATATTATCCCCTTCAAAGGTAATACTCAAACATCTATCTGAAACTGCATAGTGAGAAATAACTTAAATATCTGTTTGAGGGGAAGGGGTCATTTCAGTTCTGGTATAGGTTTTGATATTATTTTATTCATGCCAAGTATTGAAAAATAAAACCGGACATGGCTGCAAGATGAATATTCACTTTGTATGCAGCCATCACACCCACAAGTGTAAAAAGAGAATAGTATGGAAATGCTATTCCTATACAATGTCCAGGGACAAAGACGTTTGCCTTTACTTTAGCACTAAAATTAAATGATCACATTTATCAAGGATGTGCCAATTTTTTGTGAAAGAATGAAAACTTTTAGGAGGACCTTACACATCTCTTATTTCTAACAGCTTGTGCACCCTCTACTGCAGCTATCTCTGAAGTCAAGCATTTGTCATACAGTAGTTCTTGTTCAGTGCCGAACACACATGCTGGAACCATCAGATTTCACTGGGCTTCAGAGTACACTGAAGTTTACAACCCTGACCTGCGCAGGTAGACTATTGCCATGAGCCAAGAAGGGGTCTGGATTGCTGACCCTTCCCCCCTCATACCGTCTCCAGCAGCTGTCCCTTTACCCTCATACCTACTCCAGCAGCTGTCCCTCATACCTTCTCCTGCAGCTGTCCCTCTACCCTCATACCTTCTGCAGCAGCTGTCCCTCTACCCTCATACATTCTCCAGAAGCTGTCCCTCTACCCTCATACATTCTCCAGAAGCTGTCCCTCTACCCTCATACATTCTCCAGAAGCTGTCCCCCTACTATCATGCCTTCTCCAGAAGCTGTCCCTCTACCCTCATGTCTTCCCCAGAAGCTGCCCCTCTACCCTCATGCCTTCTCCAGAAGCTGCCCCTCTACTCTCATGCCTTCTCCAGCAGCCGTCCCTCTTCCCTCATACCTGCTCCAGCCGCTGCACCTCTACCCCCAAACCTTCTCCATCAGCTGTACCTCATACCGTCTCCATCAGCTATACCTCTACCCTCATACCTTCTCTAGCAGCTGTCACTTCCTTGGTAAGACGAGCAATAACTCTGCAAGCAGCATCATGCTGGTACAAGGCGTGAGATAGCTCCTGACGGGTGGTCTGCAGCTGCTGCCGAAGGGTGAAGCTGTGCAGCATCACAGCATCCTAGAGAAAGGAATATCGGTCAAATGTACTAACAGTTGCCTACTTCTGCACACAACACAACACTCCTCATTGCACACACCTACCCATTCGTCCTGCAAAGCCTTCAAGATTGCCGGAATGCTAGTGGAGGATGGAGGCTTCGGGCGGATTGGATGAGCGACTGGACGTCAGAGAAGGGAGAAAAAAGAAGATGGAAAAACATGAAGGAAATGAGAGAACAAGTAAGGAGAGGTACGGAAAATATAATTTCATTTCAATGTACAGCATGATCAGATTGCTCGGCTCTCATCCAATCAACGCCCCACCTTCAACTGTGAACCAACCACCAATTCTCACCCTTCAAATCGATGAGTTGCTCTTCGGAAAGCGGCTGGTTATTCACCGGGTCGGTCCCATTCTCTGCAATGTATTTCTCAATTAGTCGGCGCTCAAAGATATGATTGGAAACAGGAGAGACACAGGGGTGATCTGGGACCTCATTGGAAACTGCAGGAAAAGAAAACAACAGATCAAAATGAGTAAAGTGTAAACATGCTGTAGCTAATGGAAAATGTGTATTCTGGCCTTAGCCTATCATAGCATCTGACTTCAAGTTAATCCTACGTTTCAAGTCAACCATTTCTTCTATAAGAGACTAAATGGCCAAGATAACCTTAACTCAAATGAAAGCATAGCACCAAGTAAATCCTCTCTCTTCTGAGAGATGGAGGCCAAGAAGAATAACTTGTTCTGGAAGACCCAGAAGATAGCTCTAGGTCCAACAGCAAATCTTTATCCTTCACGACAGAAGGCATCCAAAACAAATGTGCATTGTACAGGAAATGGGAGGCATCCAACTCAACCATTTGTCCCACAGGAAATGGAGCAGTCAAGACAAACATTATCCAACAAGAGAAGAGAGCACTTCTGTGTAACTTTTTAAACTACATGATCACTAAAACTATTATTTATTCTACAAGAGACTGTGCCCAGAAGGAAACCCTTTCCCGTACAAGACATGAGCGACAAGGTCCCTGGCCAAGAGAGAGTGCCAAGGAGCTGTGAAGAGACGTTTCCAGCCGCTACCATTACATTGTTGCAGCCCTGTTTTTGTGATCTTGCTACAATCAGCTCCAGCTGTCTGTCCAAAGATAGTATTGTATACCACACATAGCTAAACCTTGCTCCAAATTGGGTGGCTTTCGTGTCAATATATGTGGCATTCCTCTCTGTGTTTGACCCACCCACAGGGGTTTTAGACTCATCATCGGTAGATTCATCGTTCGTCATGCTCAATGAAGCATAGCATCCAAGAAAACAGAGCCACATTTACTGCATTTTAGGGCCACCTAGTGGTCACAAGAAAGACTGCAACAGAAATGTGGAAAAAGCAACATCAATCTCCACAGGCACTGAAGATTACTGTAAGCCATGGGTACTCACAAACATTTTCGCAAGGGCCACAAAGTTTGGTCTGTGATGTGACTAAGGGCCGCATCCATGCTAGCAGGGTGGCGATGCGGGGGCCCTTTTGGTGTAAGATGACTTTGAAAATGAAAGTGTTTCAAAAGTTAAGTGGTGCAGGACAACCTACTTAGTTCCTTTCTTTAACTTCAATTAACCTTTAAATAAAGGCTTGCCTGTATTAACAGCTTTTTAATGACAGTGCTGAGCCGAGGGAACAGCAGCCCAGTGCTGCTGCTGATCAAGGGGCCAAATGTAAAGGTCAGGAGGGCCGCATGCGGCCCCGGGCCGTACTTGAGTATCACTGCTGTAAACCAATCTTGGCAATTCCAATCGGCCTCGCTTGGGTTTAAAGGTAAAGCAAGAGTAATTGGCATTGCCAATGCTTGTTTAGTGAGGCCACAGAAATTGGGAGGTCCAACCCACCTTCCAGCAAAAAATCAGAAACCTTGCTAATGGGACAGGAATGAAAACTATCGGAGGCACGAGGATCCGGAAATCACTGCCTTCAAACGTCAAGGGAAAGATCACCTGGTCAGCCTTTACAAAAGATTTAAAAACATTCCTATCAAGTAACTAATTCAGCTGTAATACATGGGATTATGCAACCTCTATAAACGCCAGACTCTAATTTCTTTATAATCGGCAGCTTATGACACAACCAGTCGCCGATTATAAAGAAAAGACGTCAGAACTCAACCGTAATAAGTTATTATAGTCAAGTTCCGACATCACAATGCCTGCTGCCAGAGCCAGCAGCCAAGGTGAAAGGCAGGTCAGGTCACAGAGCAGCTGTTTAAAGCCTTTGCTTTTCTTTCTTCTGCACTATTTTTTTGAGGTTACAGTGACGAGCAGAAAGAACGTGTCTATTTTTAACACTCCATAGATAATTATATCTAATATTTGGAGCTACTGCAGCTTTTTTTTTTTTTAAACCCAACTTGTACTGAACCATTTCTTAAATCTTTTTGCAAAAGATAGCCAACAGTTTTTTGATGTGTTAAATTTTGCACTATAGGGTTTATTTTTATTCATTTTTGCAAACCTGCTCGCTCTCTTCTATATGGAAGAGCTACACACCGAGGCTTTAAATGGTGGGAAAGGTGATGGTGTGGTCATGTATTATATGGGATAAAGTACACACTGGAGTACATGATAAGGATATTGCAAGTGAACTCAGTGTTCCATAATATTATAAAGTAACTTTGCCATCAGCCTTGCTCCTCTATATGGTTATGGAACTCCTTGGTGACTTGTAGTATCCTTATAATGTACGGCAGGGAATACTTTATGCATTATATAGCTCTTAGTGGATACTTCTGCTTTTGATATTCTGTTCTTGTGCTCTTGTATTCTAGTTGGAAGCTGAAGTCTCCTAGTAGGATGCAGTTGCTGGAGTCGATGATGAAGAAGGCTACGAGGTCATCGATGTCAGCGAAAGTTGTTCTATGTCCCAGTGGTCTGTATACCAGGGTTCCGCTTAGAGCGTATGTTGCCGACATCTGTAGCTTGAAGTGCAGGTGCTCCATGTAGAGGGTTGAGGCTTCTGTGGTTGTAGTGCAGTTGAAGCAGTCCTTGAATGTAACTGAGATTCTTCCTCATAGTCGATGAGCTAGTCTGTGTCCTGCTAAGATCGCTGTGGCGATGTTAGGTACTGACTTGCATGTCCGCCATGTTTCCGTAAGGAAGAGGAGATTCGGGTTATCATTCTGTAGGATGTCCCAAATTTCCATGGAGTGTTTGCTGAGACAGCAGGTGTTGAGAAGTATCAGGGCTCTAAAAATCATAAAAATTGCAATATACCTGCAGGTCTAGTAACGTGAAACATCTACTCGACCTAACTGAAATGCACTTGACCTCTGACTCTGAAAGCTGAGCAAATGTGACAAGTTAACAAGATTTAAATTTTTATTGCTCATTCACTTTGTGAGCAGTAAAGATGCCTTTAAATCTTGCTATCTTGTCATATTTGCTCTGATTTCAGTGGCAGAGGTCAAGTGTCAGTTTGTCTTCCTACTCCCAGAAAGGGAGAGTAGGACCTAAAAATAGCTCGCCCTCATTGAATCTGACTCTCAAATGCGAGCGGGCGAGTGGATTTTTCGAGCCCTGAGTATGCATAACAGTTTGTCTTAGGATGCATTTTTTTTAGGTAGGCACGGAAGATGCGCTGTTAGTGGGTGGTGTGGGGGGCTTTGTTCCCGGTGAAATGGCAGTGGGCGCAGGTGAATGCTCCTTCGGTGTGTCGAGGAGCAGCGTGGCAGATGTGTGTATGACCACCCCAGATTCAGAGACTGGAGAAAAGGCCCACAAGGATGAAAAATGGAACACAATGGCCACAAAAGGGTGAGAAATTGCAAGAAAAGAGCAGAGGCACAAAATGCAGCAGAAGGTGAGAAAGACTGCGAAAAGAGCATAAAGGCAACAAAAGGGTGAGTAAGGGAAAGAGCAAAACAGCAACAGAAGGGCGAGAAAGTACACAAGCAAAAATGCAAAGAAAAATAAAGTGTGAGAAAAAAGCAAAAGGTGAAAAAAGGGTAAGCAAGAAAGGCAAAAGTAAAGAATGGCACAAGTACAAAGAGAGTGAGCTAGATGAGGCACAAGAGTGAACATGCGGGGGAGCCTCAAGGCGCTGGAGCTGGGTATGTGAGGGCCTTGACCAGTCGGAGGATTGGTCTCTTATAGAACAAAGGGCCTTGTCCAGACCACTGAATTTTTCGAATGATACCCCTAATAAACATATATGCAAAATGTGTATTCCTATGTTGTTAAATGATTTAACCCCTTCGATGCTCATGACGGAGCGGTTCCGTCATGAGCATCGGTTGGGCTGTGCTTATGACGGAACCGCTCCGTCATGAGCATAGCCCCTGGGGGAAGCGCTGGCGCTCCCCCCCTGGGGCATCGATCTTGCCCCCACAGAGGGGGATGGCAGCGGCAGACTTTCCGCTGCCACCCCCGACCCCCCCCACGCTTCCCCATGACGTCAACGCGCGCCGACGTCACCAGGAAGCGCCGGACGCACTGGAAATCCTTTATTTCCAGCGCGTCCAGGAAGGAGGTAGGTTTTTCGTCTCCTGTGGGGCGGAAACAGGATGCCTTGAGGCATCGGGGGAGAGGAAAGAGTATTTCCTCTCCCCTGTCTCAATGCAGGGCATTCCTGCTTCACGATAGCGCACAGCGTCGCGATCGTGGAGCAGGAATACCCCACTAGACACCAGGGATGTTTTTTTTCGATAAAGGAAGCGACCCCTTGGGCAAGGGTCGCTTCCTAGGGGGGCAATTTACATTGAAGACTTTTCTGCCCCCCCCTGCGGACAGATAGACCGTTTTTTCGGACGTTTTTGGATCCAGGGGGGCAGAAAAGCCCACTAGATCCAGGGATTCATTATTATAATGAAATGGAAGCGACCCCTTGGGCAAGGGTCGCTTCCAGGGGGCATTTTTCTTTGTTTGGACATTCTGCCCCCCCGGGGTAGATCGCCCCGTTTTTTGGCCTCTCTGCTCCCAGGGGGGGCAGAAACCCCCACTAGACACCAGGGAAGTAGTTTAAATAAAAATGGAAGCGACCCCTTGGGCAAGGGTCGCTTCCAGGGGGCAGATTTTTTATATGTGTATTCTGCCCCCCTGGGGGCAGATCAGCCTAGTTTTTTGCCCTTTCTGCCCCCAAGGGGGCAGAAAACCCCACTAGGCACCAGGGATTTTGTTTTGCGAGTAATGGAAGCGACATGGTTGCTTCCTGGGGACAGATCTGCCCCTTTTTTGGCTTTTCTGCCCTAGGCGGGAGGGGGAGGCAGAAAACCCTACTAGGCACTAGGGATTTATTACTTTTGCAAGGGGGCAAATTTCTGTCTGCTGTTTTCTGCCCCATTGGGGGCAGATTGGCCTGGCAGACAACCTCACCCGATCCCTTGGGCAAGATCACCCCTATTTTTCTCAGCCCTATTTGAAGGCCCATCTGGCCGATTGACCATTTGGGTAGTAACATAGCGTGTTATAATGTTAATTGTTTTATTTTTTGTGAATTGCAACTGTAATGCTTTATTTCTCCTTTTTTGTTCTAGTTGAAGGCTTTTGCTCTTTAGACTGTTCCAGGTTGCGGTTTCGTTACTGGTGGTTCTGCTGTTTGTGTAGTTGCACGTGTTTGGTAAGAGAGTTTTTTTGTACAATGTAAATGAGTTTCATTTCTCTGCATGAATTTGTTTTTGCAAATGGTATAATAATAGCAGTATGTTTGGCTTCTGTTTTTTGAGTGTCAAAAACATTTTGCATTTGTGCTCGATGTGTATTTTGTTGTCTTGTGAGTAATTGGTTTTGTTTTTTTCTTTCTAGTGGGATATCGTTTTTGCTGTGTCTCTGCAGAGTAGGTGCTGGTGAGTGTAGCTGTCTCTTGTAAGTGAATTGTATAGTTTTTGAGTATATAGATCTTTGTGATAAAGGCACACATTATTTTACTTGTTTTGCACAGTGTTGGTTGTTGTTGACTTGTTTGTGCAGTCTCCTTTCTTAGTAAGGATAATGGCTAGCCGCAGGATTACTGCTCAGCAGGTTGTTGGTATGCTTTTGAGTCTTCCTCTGACCATGGTTCAGAGACTGACTCTGCATCTGAGTCAGAGGAGGCAGGGGACGATTCAGGCAGTGAGTTCTCTCTCCACATGGAATCATCGGATACTGAAGATACTCTTAGTGCGGATGTAGTGCCTGTGATAGAGGAGGAGATTGATGTGCCGATAGTGCGGCAAGAGGCATCTGGGCTGCAGCCTGGGGCTGCAAGGCTTTCCGTTGGTGTAGTGCGGCAAGAGGCATCTGGGCTGCAGCCTGCGGCTGCAAGGCTTCCCGTTGATATAGTGCGGCAAGAGGCATCTGGGGCAGCAAGGCTTCCCGTTGGTATAGTGCGGCAAGAGGCATCTGGGCTGCAGCCTGGGGCTGCAAGGCTTTCCGTTGGTGTAGTGCGGCAAGAGGCATCTGGGCTGCAGCCTGCGGCTGCAAGGCTTCCCGTTGATATAGTGCGGCAAGAGGCATCTGGGGCAGCAAGGCTTCCCGTTGGTATAGTGCGGCAAGAGGCATCTGGGCTGCAAGGCTTTCCGTTGGTGTAGTGCGGCAAGAGGCATCTGGGCTGCAGCCTGCGGCTGCAAGGCTTACAGTTGATATAGTGCGGCAAGAGGCATCTGGGGCAGCAAGGCTTCCCGTTGGTATAGTGCGGCAAGAGGCACCTGGGCTGCAGCATGGGGCTGCAAGGCTTCCCGTTGAAAGTGCTGACCTCTGGGTTGCCCCAGGCATGGTGCAGCCGGCATTGCCAGACTTTACTGGTGTTCCAGGGTGTAGAGTGAATACTGAAAACTTTTTGCCAATACATTTTTTCCAGTTGTTTATGGACGATGTGTTTTTGGCAGAGATTGTTGAGCAGACTAATTTGTATGCCGAACAGTTTTTGAGGGACAACAGTGCCAGTCTTAAGCCCCACTCTAGAGCTACCCGGTGGACTCCCACAAATCTGGAAGAGATGAAGAAGTTCTTGGGTTTAACTTTTTTGATGGGCTTGCTAAGGAAGCCATCAATGTCTTCATATTGGTCTACTAGTCCCTTGATGGCAACTGCTATTTTTCCGGCAGTCATGAGTCGTGATAGGTATTTGCTTCTGCTTCGGATGATGCATTTTGTCGATAATGGTTTAGCGTTGCCACGAGATGACCCTGAATGTGACCGTCTTTTTAAGATTCGGCCTGTCATTGATCACTTTGTTGATCGATTTTCTGAGATCTATGCTCCAGGGAAAGAAATTGCAGTGGATGAGTCTTTGGTGTTGTTCAAGGGCCGCTTGGTTTTTAGGCAATACATTCCTAGTAAGAGGGCACGCTATGGAATTAAGCTGTACATGCTGTGTGACAGTAGGACTGGATATGTCTCTAATTTCAGAGTGTACACCGGTAAGGAATCCAGGATTAACCCCCTGGTTGTCCGTCCACTTTTGGAGTGACTGAGAAAATTGTGTGGGAACTTGGAAGAGGATTTTTTAACAAAGGCCACCATTTATATGTAGATAACTTCTACACTGGTGTGCGGTTGTTCAGGGAATTGGCCAAAGTGGACACTGTTGCTTGTGGCACAATCCGCTCTAACCGTAAAGGTTTCCCAAAAGAACTTGTTTGTAAAAAGCTTGTGCGGGGACAGTGCAGTGCGTTGCGAGGAGCTTCTAGCTGTGAAGTTTTCAGACAGGAGAGATGTCTACATGCTGTCTACCATCCATGATGAAAGCACTGCACCTGTGACTGTTTGGGGTCAGGTTGCTGAAGCGCGCAAACCTGTGTGCATTTTAGACTATAATAAGCACATGGGTGGTGTTGACAGAGTAGATCAGAGGTTGGAACCTTACGCTGCTCTTCGTAAGGCTTACATTGGGTACAAGAAGTTGGCTATCCATCTTTTCCACTTGGCAACCTTTAATGCTTTTGTTGTGTTCCAGGATTCTTGTCCTGAGTCAAAGATGACTTTTGCTAAGTTTCAAGAGTCTGTAATAGGCAGCCTTGTTTTAGTGGAACAGGCAAGTGTTCCTAGAGTTGGAGTGGTGGAGGATGTTGCTAGATTGAAAGATCGCCACTTTCCTGATCACATTCCTCCCACACCCTCAAAAGACTTTCCCAGTAGGAGATGTAGAGTCTGTTGGCGAAGAGGTATGTGGAAGGAGACTCGCATGTACTGCCCCGAGTGTCCTTCTAACCCTGGGCTGTGTGTGCCTGCTTGTTTTAGAATGTACCACACGCAAAATAATTTTTGGGAGCATCCATGAGTGGTAAAGTGAACTACCTGGCCTCTATTGTTTAATATTTTTGGTTCAGTTTCAAGGTTGGCATTTGTGTAGTGTATTGAGTTTCAGATGTTGTGTTAGTAGATTTGTATCTATTTGCAATTTGTTTGTGTTTTCTTTAAAAAAATCCTAAATGTGATGGCGGTGTGCGTGGTCTGGCGCTTGGCTGGTGGTGTGCGTGGACTGGCGCTTGGCTGGCGGTGTGTTTGTACTGGCGCTTGGCTGGCGGTGTGTTTGGGCTGGCGCTTGGCTGGCGGTTTGCGTGGACTGGCGCTTGGCTGGCGGTGTGCGTGGACTGGCGCTTGGCTGGCGGTGTGTTCGTACTGGCGCTTGGCTGGCGGTGTGTTTGCACTGGCGCTTTCCTGGCGGTGTGCGTGGAGTGGCGGTGTGTTTTGATTGGTGCTTGGCTGGCGGTGTGTTTTGATTGGCGCTTGGCTGGCGGTGTACGTGGACGGGCGCTTGGCTGGCAGTGTGCGTGGACTGGCGCTTGGCTGGCGGTGTGCGTGGACTGGCGCGTGGCTGGCGGTGTGCGTGGACTGGCGCGTGGCTGGCGGTGTGCGTGGACTGGCGCTTGGCTGGCGGTGTGCGTGGACTGGCGCTTGGCTGGCAGTGTGCGTGGACTGGCGCTCGGCTGGCGGTGTACGTGTGCGAGTAGTGACTAGCTGCTGGTCACTACACACACTGCTAGCCAAACGCCACTCAACGCAATCCGTGAGCTGGTGTGGTTGCTGTGTCAGGAATGTGGGCGTGTGAAAGTGATGGGCCCTTGAATGGCGCTGTCTGCTGGTGTGAGTGTTGTAATGTGCTGGGCCCGTGGCTGGCGTGAATGGTTTTGTATGTGTCACACGTATGAAAGGTGTATGAATGGCCTGTAAAGAGGTTGGTGCCTTGTCGTGGCTTTACAGCTCACGAGCTGTGAGTCAATGGTTCAGTTTCTTGTCCTTTCAAGTAACAGTGCATTTCATGTTTGTGAAATCTCTGGTTAATACAACTGTATATACTGAACCATCACTCACCCTCGTGCCAAATCCAACCAGTATGTATGTGTGCTTGAGGAATAGGTGGTTATGCATAAAAATGTGTCTTTTCTGTTTTTGTCAAGCAGGGTGTACCATGTCCTTTTTTGTGAATGTTGTAATGTGTTGGTTTTGTGCCTGGTGGTGTGAATGGTCTGGTGTGTATCATGTATGAAAGGTGTGTGAATGGCCTGTAAAGCGGTTGGTGCCTTGAAGTGGCTTTACAGCTCACGAGCTGCGAGTCACTGGTTCAGTTTTATTGTCCATTCAATTATTGACAGTGCATTTCATTTTTGTGAAATCTCTTGTTAATACAATTTTATATACTGAACCATCACTCGCCCTCGTGCCAAATCCAACCAGTATGTGTGTATGTTTGAGGAATAGATGGCGGTGCAGTAATCTTTGTCTGTTTTGTCTCTCTGCCAAGCTGTACATTTCATTTAAGAATAAACTAACAACTGTAGTTTTTGTCGTAAACTAAACACCCATGGGAGTGCATGGTGATGTCTCTCTTGTGGATCCCAACAAGTTATCTTACCCACAATGTCCTGCAAACCTCAAAATGTGACTGACATTTTCCTTGCATTTTGTGCCCAAATTTTCACACTGCAGAAAGTAACAACAAATTTCCAACACCCCAGCATTTCTCCAAGTATCCCAATAGAAATGGTACCTCACTTGTATGGGTGGGCCAAGTAACTGCGGCAGGGAATGGCCCAAAACCTATTGATGTGACATCAAAATTACCTATCACAAACCAACCTGGTTTTGCATGGGGGGTCCCATGAGTTTTTGGCCCGGGGCTCGGCATCCATGTAGGGAAACCTACCTAACCCATACATTTCTGGAAACTAGACACCCGGGGGAGTCCAGCGAGGTATGGCTTGCGTGGGTCCCCCATCATTCTCCTACCCAGAATCCCCTGCAAACCTCAAATTTCGCCGAAAAATTAACTTTTTTGTCAAATTTCTGTGTGGGAAATGTCCTACCACCCAGCGTTCTCCTTGTTCTCCTGAGTAAAATGATACCTCACTTGTGTGGGTGTCCAAAGCAGAATTGGCTAAAAACAATTTTTTTTAAAAATGTAGCGCTTAGAATTCTCGGTGCTATACTCTAAATCTCTATGTTTTGGGCTCTTCCTAGCCACAGGCCTTTGGCCCACCCACACAAGTGAGGTATCATTTTACTCAGGAGAAGAAGGAGAACGCTGGGTGGTAGGACATTTGTGCCGGCACAGTGATTCCACACACAAATATGTGGGAAATGTGTTATTTTCAACTAAATTTGAGTATTGCATGGCATTCTGGGTAGGAAAACGTTGGCGGATCCACGCAAGCCATACCTCATTGGACTCCCCCGGGTGTCTAGTTTTCAGAAATGTTTGGGTTTGGTACTTTTCCAAGATGGCCGCCGAGCCCGGGGCCAAAATCTCAGGTGCCCCACCCCCAAACCAGGTAGTTTTGCTATAGGTAATTTTGAAGTCTCCACAGTACGATTTGGGCCATTTCCTGTTGCAGCCACTATGCCTACCCACACAAGTGAGGTACCATTTTTATCGGGAGACCTGGGGGAACGCTGGGTGGGAGGAAATTTGTGGATCCACGCAGATTCCAGAACTTTCCCACACAGAAATTTGACAAAAAAGTGAATTTTTCGGCGAAATTTGAGGTTTGCAGGGGATTCTGGGTAGGAGAATGATGGGGGACCCACGCAAGCCATACCTCGCTGGACTACCCCGGGTGTCTAGTTTCCAGAAATGTATGGGTTAGGTAGGTTTCCCTACATGGATGCCGAGCCCCGGGCCAAAAACTCATGGGACCCCCATGCAAAACCAGGTTGGTTTGTGATATGTAATTTTGATGTCGCCTCAATAGCTTTTGGGGCCTTGCCTGTCGCGGGTCCTTCACCCACCCACGCAAGTGAGGTACCATTTTTATCGGGAGACCTGGGGAACGCTGGGTGGGAGGAAATTTGTGGATCCACGCAGATTCCAGAAATTTCCCACACACAAATGTGAGAAAAAAGTGGATTTTTCCGCGAAATTTGAGGTTTGCAGGGGACTATGGGTAGGAGAATGATGGGGGACCCACGCAAGCCATACCTCGCTGGACTCCCCCGGGTGTCTAGTTTCCAGAAATGTGTGGGTTAGGTAGGTTTCCCCAGATGGCCGCCGAGCCCCGGACCAAAAACTCATGGGACCACCCATGCAAAACCAGGCTGGTTTGTGATATGTAATTTTGATGTCACCTCAATAGCTTTTGGGCCCTTGCCTGTCGCCGGTCTTTGACCCACCCACGCAAGTGAGGTACCATTTTAATCGGGAGACCTGGGGGAACGAGGGGTGGGTGGAAATTTGTGGATCCACGCAGATTCCAGAACTTTCCACCACAGAAATGTGGGGAAAATGTGTTTTTTTGGACAATTTTTTTAGGTTTGCAAGGGATTCTGGGTAACAGAACCTGGTGGGAGGCAGTCAAGTCACCCCATCCTGGATTCCCCTGGGTGTCTAGTTTTCAAAAATGTATAGGTTTGCTAGGTTTCCCTAGGTGCCGGCAGAGCTATGGTTCAAAAACTACAGCTAGGCACTTTGCCAAAAAAGGGTCATTTTTCACTGCGAAATTGAGGTATGTCCACATTGCGTTTTGCGCCGTTTCCTGCCGCGGGCACTAGGCCGACCCACACAAGTGAGGTACCATTTTTATCGGGAGACTTAGGGTAATTCAGATTTGTAAAGCAACTGTTATTACCTATTGACTTTCGATGCATTTCTGCCTTCCAAATGAAAGACATTGTGTAAAAAGAAGTCATTTTGAAAAATGACCGATAATTCTCATGCTAGTATGAGTATTCCCAATTTCAAAAATGTGCAAATATCTACTGTTTCTAAACTCTATAACTTGTTCCCATTTCAGAAATACATAGGTGTCGTTCATACCGATTTTTCCATGTATACATTTTCCCACAATAATTGCTATATACCCGGTACATAATAAAAAGCCATTGCAAATTGCTGCTCAGTTTTTTACTCTGGGTTCGTCGGGTTCTTGGTGAACCTACAAGTCCTATATATCCCCACAACCAGTAAGGTCCAGCGGATGTAACAGTATATTGCTTTCAAAGAGCTGTCATAATTAGAAGTTACAGGTGAAAACGTTGACACAAAAGGCTGTTTTTTTCAACTAATTTTCAATTTTTCCTATATTTAACTGTACGTTTCTATAAAGAAACCTTGATGGATCTACACAAATGACCCCTTGCTGAATTCAGAATTTTGTCTACTTTTCAAAAATGTATAGCTTTCCAGGATTCATTATTGCTTTCATACCCATTTCTACCATTAACTGGAAGGAGGTTGAAAGCACAAAAAAATAGCAAAAATAGGCTATGTCCCAGAAAAATGCCAAAACTGTGTAAAAAATGTTGGTTTCCTGACAAAAGTCTGTCATTCCCTAAAAGCTGGGAAAATGGCGATTTCAGCCCCACAAACGCTTTTGGATACCATTTGCAGGGAAAAACCCAGACGCTTTCATTTGCAGCCCTTTTTTCCCATTTTTCCCTAAAAAACCAAAATTTAGCTGTATTTTGGCTAATTTCTGGGACCCCTCCAGGGGAATCCACAAACCCTGGGTACCTTTAGAATCCCCATGATGTTGGAAGAAAAGGAAGCAAATTTGGCGTGGATACCTTATGTGGTCAAAAAGTTACAGGGGCCTAAGCGCGCACTACCCCAAATAGCCAAAAAAAGGCTTAGCACAGGGGGGGAAAAGGCCTAGCAGCGAAGGGGTTAAAGGAAGGTGTGATCGAAAAACAACAACTTCCATGATACCAGGCAGACTTTCAGGGTGATGGGGCAGTGGGGGTCTGACTGATAATATTTCAGCCTTAGCAATACTGACTGAAACCTACATTTTTCTGGCAGCACTCCATTAAATGCTTCTGTTGTAGCCGATTGTCAAACTAAATTTGTGGACTAAACACAAACAGTCTTTGCAGCAAGTAAGGTAATAGAGAAATTCCTGCTGCACTGCATTGTGCTAGTCAGGGATTACATCATGACACATGGGTTTCTGTTAAACTAGGGAAAAGTAGTTACATCTCAGATAAAATAAAGCAGGGCTGTGTGCTAGCCCCCTACTTTTAATCTATGTTGCTGACCTGTGTCCTGCCCCCATGAATGACACATCATGCCCCTTCCAAGATTAGACGGACACACCTTGCAGATCGTATTGATGAAGAGGCTATTGTATGGTTTCACAGGACAGGCTCTGCCTACAATGCCTACTTACAGGTCTGAAGTCATAATGTGATATCAATTACCTGTCAATGTTTCAAAAGTAAACTTAGTTCTGGTAAAAAAATGAATCATCAAGGTAGGTGAACATTTAATGGGGAACCTATCACCAGAACGACTGGATACAAATATTTAAGCATTTTGCTCTATGAAAGAGGTGGTCTTGTGGCACTATTTATCAAACTTAAAATCAATTTTGCTTTCAGTCATACTGTCATCTTTGGCTAGTGACCTCACTGGCCAAAAGTACGGAAATAAGCACAAAATTCCTTCCAGCCGCAGTTATGGAAATGAGGATTTTCTGGGTATGCTATTTCCATGGCTTGATCTCACATAATGCATTCTCTTAAGACAAATCTTCAGCCTCCCCCACTCAACAGCCCAGGCACAGATCACTTAAGATTTTAGTCTGTTAAACCAGCGATTGGATGAAAAACATTCAAATAATTAGATGTTGATAGAGAGATAAAATTGCTAGTCGGGCTGTACAAAAGCTAATTTATAGTAAGAAATAAATACACTTACGGACAAATGTAATAGTTGGACCCGGACTTTGAATAATGCACTAAAAGAATTTGGAATGCATCCAATTTGAACATGGGTTTCTCTTGCAACATTTTTCAAAGCAACGTCAGTGGCAGGAAAGTGTTTCGCCTGTAAGGCATTCCTACTCTGCATCAAGCAACTGAACCTACCTTTAATACGATGTAAGAAAACCCACATTCAGAGGAGTGACTAACCTGCTTTTTAGGTCGAAGCCTACCCGACAGCACAGCGGTCTGGTTTGCTAATGACTTCTAGTGGGCATTCTGAAAGCTTCCCTGGGAATGCTTTTCCCCCATTGCTTACCATTGTTTTTGTGGTTTGTAACCGAGTTGTTTGCTTTCTATTTGCTGGCTTTATTTGTTTCAGACTGTCCAACCTGAGTTAGTCCATCCCGAGGAGCATACCCTGTTTATTATTTTCATGCAAGTGTTCGCTTTCTGTAAGCAGGCCTTTAACCCCTTGCGTGCGTGCGTCGGCCAACGGCCGTCGCGAGCACTACCTCCGTAGTGCTGCGCACGTCCGTTGGCCGACGCGGCCCCGCCCGCGCTCGGAAACGTCCGCACCGCGGCGGATTCTACGCCGCGGTAAAGGGGTTAAATACTGTTCTTATTTTGTTTAATTTGCTGTGCATTCAAAGAAGAGCTTGACTGTCCGATTCTGTTCTCTGAGGGAACTTAGTTTTACTTTTCTTTCTCTGACTTCAAAGTGAGAATTTTATTACAATCTTGCTGTGAAACGAATGTTTTTTTTCTAGCACACAAAAAATGAATGTCTGTAAATAAACTGAGCTAATATTTCAGAATTGGGAACGTACAAATGAACCAATTTTTTTCTAATATTTGAATACGCCCCTACGATCAACTCTGCCCCTCTCTAGCCTGTCCCAATCCACTCGACCACACTCCAATTTAGCCCAATGTACCCCCTCCAATCTAGCCCAATCTACCACCCCACCTCACCAACTTTTACCCATGAGGAACAGCAGCCACACTGGTGTACAACATCGCTAAAACACATTGCTAAAGCCAAAAGCTCTCACATAGGCAAGACCTATTGGCTTTGCCAATGCTTGATAGTATCTGTTACTTAAATGTGTCTCCTGAGCATCTCTGCACCTTTCAGAATGTCATGCATATGTGCACTTTTTTTTAATTGAAAAACGATTGTGTGTGTGTTGGCGCTTTGATTTGTAATGGGTAAAATTAACTGTGCAATAAACTTTTTGTTTTTTAGAGGTATTTGTTTTGGTTGCAATGACCCCATTCAATAGATATTGACAGTGGGCAAAATTATTCAATAGCGTGCTATTAAGGCTTTGGAAACTTTTGATGAGGACTACCCCGCACCACCCCCCTTTATTTTGTGAATTTATTGCATTAAAAAAGCCGCTGTACCGGAATGGCTAGTGGTGCACTATACAATAAATAACAAAATATCAACAAGCGTTTGCGGTGCTGAGAGGGGAAGAATTCACCTTTGGGTTTTTAAACATTGATCACATTTTTAGTAATTTTAATACTTGCTAGTTTTAGAGGGGATTGCTGCTAACTGCAGGGATGTGGAATTCCCGGGACATTTTGTTTGGGGTCAAAGGCAACAAGTGTTCATGTGCATTTTGTCCTTGGGACAAGTAGGCCCAACCTCCTGCAGCACAGACGCTTTGGCTGCCAGTTTACAGTACCACATTATGGATCAGGGAAGGGCACTGTCTGCAGTTAATGTAATACTTGTGTCCATGTGTTAAAGCTGTTCAAACTTGTATTTATGGTGCATTAATTGAAAGCCTTCATTATTAGGGTGAGCGCTCTAAGTTAACACCTTCACCGCGATCGGAATTCCGCTCAGGTGCTGGACATTCCGATCGCGGGCGTGACGAGCTCAGCTCGTCATGCGCACACGCCCACCGCGCAGCATGACGAGCTGAGCTCGTCATGAGCATCGAAGGGGTTAATGTTGTAAGCTCAGACTGCACTACTGACAGTGGTTCCACTATAAAAATGTGTACACATGTTTTTAATGTTTAGTAATATAAGGCTATGTATAATGCTCCCAGAATGCTCTCTGGTTATAAGCAAATATTTGCAGAAGCTTGAAAGCAAGATTGAGGATTCTTTGCTTTCAAAATAAAATGTTCACAAAAAAATGCAAAAACATTTTGCTAAACTACTGTAAAATGTTAGGTAATATTTCTTTGCAGCATATTTAGTAACGTGTTGATGCATGCTAGTATTTCGCAAAAATATTCATAATGGAAAATCAGTGTAACCAGTTTTAATATTATGTGAAACAAAAATAAACAAGCATTGGTAAAGCCGATAAGTCTGAAATTGTCGGTCAGTCTTTTAGTTTTGTCAATGTGTGACTTGTTTTAGCATGGTTTTTGTAAAGCCTTATTGGTGTGGGAGCTGCTGGGCCCTCACCATTATAACAAACATTGGCAAAAGCAAAAATTGTTTTGACCTCAAAAAGCACACATTGCCACAGTAGTTCCTGGCACTGAACAAAACGACTGTGTCTTTATACTCCTTGCGAAATAACAGAATGCAGTCACTCACAGTGAAGCTAGCCGATAGACAGAGAGACAGAATTTTAATAAACACATATGGTCATAGTGAACGCCAGACCTAATTAGGGGCCCAATTATTAAATAAAGTCTCAAAAGTGCACCCATGTCCTTGCATTAAGTGCAGATATACGACTTTTGTGAATTTACAAGACTTTACAGAAGTAGGCCAAGAAATAGTACTCCTAACAAATATTTGTGAACTGCATTTTAGCACGAGCAAATATGCAGGTGTAGATTTGCTCATGCGAAAATCTGAGTGTTTGCAAGTTCACTTTACCTCCAACCACTTTTTCCCAACCCTGGAAGAAGTTTTATGTCTGCCATTGTCAGAAGTAAATTTCCAACCTTTCTCAGTATGAAAAAGATTAGAGAAGAGTTGGTGAAAACCCATAAAACATGCAAGTTAGTAGGTTTGCACAGACTCAATAGGGCATTCCAACCCTGAAACTGTTGCTTACCATTACCTTCAGCCCCAGTATGTAGATCTGCGGAAACGTGGCAACATAAGGGAATTGCTAGTATTCAAACCCTACTATGGAAGGAGCCCTAGCCTAATCAGAGAGGCTATTTTAGAGTTCTTATATATAATGAGATTGCTGCCATAATTTGTCGCCACATTACATGGCACAAAAGGGACAAGTGGATTTTGTTACAGGACAAGTAGATTTATGAAGCATCCTGCCCCATGGACAAGTAGATATTTGATTAAATTCCACACCCCTGTAAATGCATTTTCTATACTTTGATGGTGCCCGCCTGTTGAAGTGGGTCCCCCATTTTTGGGCCTAGTCTCTTTATTTCCCTGATCAGTGGCAGCATTGTTTAGCACCAAGACATTTCGGCAAATTGCACGCTTTGGAAATACTTTACTTTCTTAAAATGTAACAACCCTGTACAGTGATCTACAGCCGAGTCGTGCTTTAGAAATATCACACACATACATAATAGACAATGTATAAGTAAATTACAGCTGCCGTCTAAAAAGCAGCAGAGAGGAGACAAAGGAGAACTCATGGGAAGAGAACTACAAACTGGAAATGTTTTTTCTCCAATTTAGCTTCCAAATGCAATATCTGTGGAAAGACTAAGTTCAGAAAAACCACACAACATAATTTAAAGTAACACTGAAACTAAGTGGTAATCGTTTCAAAGTGATCGGGATTATAGTTAACCACATCAAATTTTCTTGCACTCGCAATGAAAGGCACCCCACAAAGATACAAAGCCATCAATTCAATCCTATTACGAGAACCCTGCCAGGAAAAAACCTACCTAGACAAGAAGCTTAGACTTTCTTAGTTACAGGTTTCAAAAATTAGATGTCGGCAGGAGACGGGGTGAAGAAGAAAATGCCATGCAGCTGCAGAGTGCATCAATTTAACAGTTCCTTAAAGACATTTTCAAATCAAACAACTACTCGCTGGAGAAAATTAAGCAAAAGACTATATTCTGAAATTATCTGAGACCTTACCGGTTTATTCAAAATTTTGAGTACAGATATCTTTGCCCACAAGAAGTTGAGTGCTGTCTTGGCAACCAGTCCACCCACAGAGGTGTAGGTGTGATGCTACCAAACCAGCTTCTGTCAAAGGAAGTACAGTGCTGTTTAGCAAATCCTTATACCAGAGGAAGCATAACACTGCCATTCCGAGATGTTTTCAGACAGGACACCGGGCCAGCCTATTGTCACACAAGCAGGATATGATAGGAGTATAACTAGGGCTACTAAGATTATGAAAAACCGGATGGCCAAATTATGTGGCAGTACTGAGAAATCATGCAGCAAGAAATGGCAAATTAAGTGGCGCAACACACCCACCGCTCACAAGCCCACTCCGCGCCCACCACGAAAGAAGTGGAGCAAGGTCACAGAGGAGCACCTCAACTCCACCCTCATCCACGACCCACCCTCCGCCACGACCGACGCCAACTCTGCAGCCAAGGAACTACACAGCTGGATCACCAGATGCGCAGACAAGCTCGCACCCCTCCACACCCCCGACAGACGTCCCCTGAAGGCCACCTGGTTCACCTCCAACCTCCAAGAAGCTCCTGCAGACGTCTCGAAAAACGATGGAGAACTAGCAAAACCACCGAAGACCAGACCTTCTACAAGAACGCCGTGACTGAATACCACGAACTCATAAGATCCATAAGACCTTCATCCGGAACAAAATCCTCACCAACTCCAGCAACTTGAAGAAACTCTTCAACATCATCCAGCAACTGACCAAACCCCCCAGCGAAGCCACGGACGTCACTCCCTCCCAAGACCTCTGCAACAAGCTCGGCTCCTACTTCCACCTGAAAATCAGGGCCCTCTACGACACCTTCAGCGAACAAACTCCAGAAAACACCCTTCCCTCCAGCGATGACAGCCAGCCCACCATCCGATACAAAAGGGGATGATGGACGGAACGTTTGAGCCAATCAAACACTCACCCCCAGTCAACTGATCTGGGTTTAATCCATCATCATTCTTTAGCTCACTCCACCAACCCAGTTCAGACATGGCCATATGCAAATCAGTCTGACCCTGTGCCTCATGGGAACAGTCCAGCCCGAACTGCCAAGCCATGTCTTCCCTGGACCGGAAACAAGCATCCTAGGACCGGTTTCTGGCATTCCAGCCGTCATCAGCCAGGCTTGCTTGAATCCAGTGGCAAAGTGAGCAAGGGACCCACGTCTGGGCATACCCCCGCCAACTTAGGGCGAACAAAGCGATACAAAAGGGATGATGGACCGGAACGTTTGAGCCAATCAAACACTCACCCCCAGTCAACTGATCTGGGTTTAATCCATCATCATTCTTTAGCTCACTCCACCACCCCAGTTCAGACATGGCCATATGCAAATCAGTCTGACCCTGTGCCTCATGGGAACAGTCCAGCCCGAACTGCCAAGCCATGTCTTCCCTGGACCGGAAACAAGCATCCTAGGACCGGTTTCTGGCATTCCAGCCGTCATCAGCCAGGCTTGCTTGAATCCAGTGGCAAAGTGAGCAAGGGACCCACGTCTGGGCATACCCCCGCCAACTTAGGGCGAACAAAGCGATACAAAAGGGGATGATGGACCATCACCACCTGGACACCGGTCACCACCGAAGACGCCATCACGACCACGAAGAGCACCCACTCTGGAGCCCCCACAGACCCCTGCCGAGGGTTTCTTGAGGAGGGGCTTGACCTCTGCCCGCTTCCAGTCGGTGAAGAAGCCGGATTCGAAGCTGGCGATGATGCGGCTTATCTCAGGTGCTATTGCGGCAGCTCTGTGGAAGATGTGCAGAGCCGCCGCAATAGCACCTGAGATAAGCCGCATCATCAACGCCAGCTTCGAATCCGGCTTCTTCACCGACGACTGGAAGCGGGCAGAGGTCAAGCCCCTCCTCAAGAAACCCTCGGCTGATCCTACGGACCTGAAAAACTACCGCCCCATATCTCTCCTTCCCTTCGCAGCCAAGGTCACCGAGAAAATTGTCCACACCCGGCGTCGAACTTCATCGAAGAGAACGCCATCCTCAACTCTTCCCAGACTGGTTTCCGCAGTTACCACAGCACTGAGGCCGCCCTCCTTGCTGCCACCGACATCCGCACGCTCCACGACCAGGGCCACACCGCGGCCCTCATCCTGCTAGAAGAGAGTAACCTTCAAGCAACTCACCCATGCCTACAAATTCCTCCACAACATCGGACCCAACTACCTCAACGAAAGAGTCTGTTTCCACGTACCCTACAGAACCCTCCGCTCTGCCGACCTCCCCTAGCGGAAACCCCACGCAACCTCAGAACAAGAGCAGGGGGGGGGGGAGCCTTCTCCTACGTCACGGCCAAGACCTGGAACGAGCTCCCAGTCAACATCAGATGCTCCCCTACCCTGCAAACCTTCAGGAAGAGCCTCAAGACCTGGCTTTTCGGCTGACCCGGAGGTGCATCCCCCATCCTCCACCCCCTCCCCCCCAGCGCCTTGAGACCCTCACGGGTGAGTAGCGCGCTATAAAATTCCCTGATTGAATCTAACCAGGAGTTTGGCTAGGCAGGTAAAATGGAGCCTGGATAACTGTGCTCCTAAAGTAATGAAGGCAGTAGCAATCTCCTGCCCTGAAGGGTCACAGTGAATAACAAATTGACAGTGAATAACAAATTGACAGTGAGTAACTGGTGGAGCTCTGCCCACTTGCTGGGGGAGTGTCGTGGAGTAACAAGTGAGGTCCTGCACCCTGGGGGTAACGATGAGTAAGAGGTGGGGCCTGGGGGTCACAGTGAGAAACAGGTGGAGCTCTGCCCACTGGGGGGGTCACAGGGAGTAGCAAGTGGGGTTGTGCCCCCTGGGTGGTCACGGTAAGATGTGGGGCTGTGCCGGGGGGGGGGCACAATGAGTAAGAGGTGGCCCCCTGGGGGGTCACAGTGAGTAACAGGTGGAGCTCTCCCCTCGGGGGGGTCACAGTGAGTAAGAGGTGGGGCCCTGCCCACTGGGGGGTCACAGTGAGTAACAGGTGGAGCTCTCCCCTCGGGGGGGTCACAGTGAGTAAGAGGTGGGGCCCTGCCCACTGGGGGGTCACAGTGAGTAACAGGTGGTGCTCTTCCCCTTGGGAGGGGGGGGCACAGTGAGTAACAGGTGGGGCTCTGCCCACTGGGGGGTCACAGTGAGTAAGAGGTGGGGCCCAACCCCGGGGGGGGGTCGCAGTGTGGTACCCCTACCCCACGTCTATACGTGCATTCCTGCCTCCATGGGGCTGCCTTTAACCTGCATTCACGGGTGAGGGGTGGATGTGGACAGTCTCCCCCCGCCCCCCCGGGGTACAGTCTTTCTTCCACCTCTAGCGCGGGTCACGTGGTACTCACTGGAGCAGGTCAGAGACATGGCTCTATGGAGGGGGGTTCTCTCTCAGAGGGAAGCCCGCGCTGCCTCGGCTCCCCGGGGCTGCTCTGCACGCTCCTTGCGCTCGGCCGCTATCTGCTCGCCCCTCCTCCAGGGCGCCCCTAATCCTGCAGGCCGATAGACTGGGGGTACGTCTCGCGAACAGGGTCCACTAGCTCGCGCAAACCACGATCTGCGTCTGCGCATGCGTCTCCGTGACCGTGTTCCGCGCGCGTTCTGACGACGTCACGAAGGAGGAGGAGTCGGTGTGACGTACGGTACAGGGGAGCCGGCATCCATGTTGAGTCGGGCGCCGCGGACGTAGGAAGCGCTCGTCAGCCTTGTGACAGCCATGTTGGCTTGGGGACGCTGCACGCCCCCATCACAACTCTGCTGTCGGCGTGGTGAGCAGGCCCAGGCGGGCAGATTAGTCTTGGGTTTTTAGGTCTCAGGTGCAGCAGCGCATGTGCTGGATGCACTCTTGCCTGTGAGAGATATTGTGTACAACAAGAGGTTTGCAGCCCACCCACTACCTAGCGTTCGGTGGTTTTATTGTTGATCTTATTTCCAGCCTTCTAATTGGTCAGCGCGTGCTGGCTTCGCTTCCTCTTCTTTTGGCTGGAGCATCATCTGTTCGGTGGTTTTGTGTATATGTCTTGATTTTATAACCTCAAAAAAGTGTATTTTAACTTCCGTTACACGGATTATCAGTAGTTGTAATTTAAATGAGTTTGATCCATTAAAACCGTTATGGTGTAAATCAGACATGCCAACATTTTAGGGGCAGGGAAGTGGGAGATTTTAAAATAGAAATCGGGAGAACGTAATTTCCCCATTGACTTCTATTGCAGAAAATGTAATTTCAGGCGGGAGACAGCTAAAATAAACCCATTTTTTGCTTGAAAAATCAGTAGTCTCCCGCCTGAATCGGGTCTATTGGCATGTATGGTGTAAATAACCCAGGTTCTGAGGAAGACAGCATTTGGCGGAGTGCAGTCCTGCCAAGTATCACGCATCAGGCGTTAGACTAACGCATTTCAGTGTGGTGGTCCGCATCACCGGACTGAAATGCTAAGTCACACATTTTAGGGCCTCCTCAGCTGTCAAAGCGGGAGCGATAGTGTACCTTTATTGACTGAATTTAGGCAGCGCGTGGTCACCCAGGCTGCGCGCTGGTCCCGGAGGGCTTGGGGGGCTGGCTCAGTTTCTCGCACAGTAGCTGCTGCTACAATGTAACACTATTCAATTTTCAACCGACACGTCTGTGCACCGCGGCATGTAACGTCATCAGGAGTCCGTGCCCGGCCAATGCATGGCTACTACAGAGACGGTGCGCGCCGCATTAGTGTGAGTTTCAGTAATCAGAGCGTGTGCACTGCGGCAGCTGAAGTTCTAATAAGTTTTGGCTGCCGGCAGGGGCAGTCTGAATCACAGAAGCGTAAGGTGCAGTTGGGGCCCAAAGTTGAGGACACATGACCTGCCGTCCAGAATCATGATTGGCCGGGCATTTCTATTCATTGCCACCGGCCAGCTGGTGGTTCTAGTCCGAGCTGTAACGTTGCGGCAAGTCGCGCCGGCCTCACCAAATTACTCGGCTCGCCTCGCTGCTATGAAGTAAGTGCCTCGCGAGTGTTGATGACTTTTAGTATCAGTTGCTTCTTATATAATAAATGCATTTGCTACCGTCACTAAAGTTCAGCAGAGCTGCCCTAGCAGCTCTGTGAGCGAGTGGCTGCTGGCGGCACTGTGCCTGCAGCTTGTGTGATCTGGTGCAGTTGCGGCCAGGCCTCTGTGACTGGCTGACTGACTGCCTGAGCCGTGAGCTGTAAACAATAAACAACTTCGGTGTTTTTTAAATACAGCCAGCCTGAGGTCGTCTGGCTGTGACCTATAATGTGACTGAGTGACGTGTGGATCAGTCTGTCTTAGCCTCGTCGACACTGACTCTCTGATACTTAATGTCCGGTGTCGTCTGCAGCGCTGGGCGGCTCGAGTAAGTCAGCTGACTTAGTCTGACTCTTTAATTAGGCAGCAGCTGATGATGAGATCAGACCGTGTTTGGGGCCTTTAACATCGTCTTGGAGACTTGATTGTCAGAGAGCGGCCTGGAGTCCAAAGTGCTGTAATGCATGATCATGCCATTATTATTGCTTGCCAATGCCAGGGTAGGAGCCAGGGGGCCGGTCAGCGCATGCTGGCTAAAAGGAAGGATGGTCTGATCGTTTTTCTGCCGGACCGCCCGGCAACACACGTGTCAAACTAGCCAGGTCCGATGTTCTATTTGTTATTTCCTACCTCAGCCTGTTCGGTACTGTGAGCACCAGCACTGATACCAAAGTTAAAGGACAGCAGTCGAGTGTAATGTATGTCAGAACACTCTGCAGCACTGAGCCCCAGACAGATTACAGTATGATCATCTTAGAAAGGGGCAGTAGGTTAGTCCTTTTCAGGTATTTTGTAGTCGTTTCAATATCTTTTTAGAGCTTCTCATTGTTCGACAGTGTGTAGTCTGATATTTCTTTCTTTCAATACACTTCATTGCTTGGTTTGACTTTCGAAAAAGTGTAATTTCAAGTGTTACACATGTTGTCGTTGAATGTCACTTGTAAGTACACTGAAATTATGAAAATGTAACACATAAGAAGTCTGACAACTTGGCATCTATGAGTAAGTGCCTGAGGCTGGGTGACAGTATAATCTCCTAGTTGTACTTGCTATGCTATAAAATTTGCTTTTGTTAGGTTAGCGCGCCGTCATGAATGATCAGATTAAAGAGATTATATTCAGACCAGCTGAAGTGCCAGCCTGCCCTCTTTAACTGATAACGGCCGTCTGTCTCCAAGTAGTGCCCTTCCATTTCTGGTGCTTTTCAGCAGTGTTAAGTTCTTTCTAGAATTTCTTGTTGCTCAAATGGGTGTAATTTCTGCTATTTATATGTTTCCCTCGTCTTCATTGCTTGATTTTGCTCGCGAGAAAGTGTCACTCATAGTCGTTGAAATGTCACTCATAATTACACTGAAATTATGAAAATGTCACACATAGCAATCTGAAACCTTGGCAGCTATGGGAGTGTTATGTGCAGGAATAATTGTGAATAGCCCCCCAAGCATGTAGGGAGTCTCGCTCAAGAGCAGACTAAAATGGAACACCACTGCAGAACCGGGAAGGAAGGAGCCTGGGAAAACGGAGACAAAACTAACAAAACCGAGAATATTGGCTAGCCCCAGAGCAATAAGGCCAAAGGCTCAGAGAAGGGGGATAAACAACAAATCTGAGTGAGCAAGGAATGCAAACTGAAGCATAAGCAAAGTAATTGTAACAACTGCAGTTGCCATGCAGTTTACATATTGCACATGGTAGGACTTGATACCATTTCTGTCTATTGACCCTGTAGTGCTGCTGCTAGGGCTGATCCAAAAGTGGATGGTGCAGCGCAGCTGATCTGTCTTACTCTGGAAGCATTCTCTCTCCCTACACGGGTTCATATTTTCAATTGGCATGTACTGCACCATCTCCAGGCGTTAAGTCATCAGGGTCTTTTACAGGAAACAGAGTCTGGCGACCTGACAGCCAGGACCAAAAAATACCTAAGATTTGATTGAGAAGCTGGAGCATTTCTTATGGCTTCAACCAATTTCGCCTTCAGCTTGATCTTTCTACAACCATAGCAGCCAAGGTTTCAGATTGCTTTTGTGTGACATTTTCATAATTTCAGCGTAGTTATGAATGACATTCAACGACTATGAGTGACACTTTCTCACGAGCAAAATCAAGCAATGAAGATGAGGGAAACACATAAATATCAGAAATTACACCCATTTGAGCAACAAGAAACTCTAAAAAAGATCTTAGAACTGTTGTAAAGCACGAGAAATGGAAGGGCACTGTGGGACCCGACTGTACCAAATAGGATGTGAGAGGCCCCAATGCTGATGATCTCCGCTGCCTGCTAATAAATTATCATAATTACTCAGTCACTACAGTCAGTTGGCTCGCAGACTCACAGCGCTGTCCAGCCCACTGCAGCACCAGGCAAGCCTCAGGAGAGTGAGAGGCTGAGGCACATAGGCTGTAATTTTTTCAAAATAATTTAGCTCAGCTGCTAGCTCTCTAAAATAATTAAAATCAATTTTACTGTAGGCAATAGGCCTGATCTGTTTATTATGAGAAGCTATGCAAAAATGCGAGGTTGGATGTATTTATTGTGAAAAGCATATGTTAAAAGTGACTAGGGTTATAATCAGGGCCATTGGAATTATGCGGCAGGAGAGGACCAAATTATGTGGCAGGGTTAAGTAGACTATGCAGCAAGAAAAGGCAAATTATGTGGCATAATGTGGCACATTTTGTAATAGTATCACTTCATTATTTCTTCATTTTTAAACTTAGTAACACTGTATGGGCATTGATCGTATCTCATTAGTACCAGTTTAACACCTAAATATAGAAATAAGCAGCAGAAAAGTGTAGCATTCAGAATCATCCCCAAAGCTACCTAAACCAGCCCGCGGGGGCCCAAGCATGTGAGCACTTTTTAGTTGCAGAGTGGAAAATTAAATTAGTAATGTTCTTTAATCAACATGATGTCAATATTTATTTAAAAACACACTAACCTCAGTGACCAGTACAAGTCTGCAGAACTAAGGCTGACAGTGACTGAGACTCACGCCCACGATAAGGAGTCTCCAGCAGCCTGGTCGCATGGCATCATGATAAGAGCCACAGGCGGAGGTGCGAGCGGCAGCAGACTGTAAAACTAAACTTACAAACATAACTTCCGCCCACTCGCGCCGCCCACTTACTGACTTCAGTTCTGTCTCAGGCGGCAAATGGACAATGTTGCGAATGCCGCCATGGTGTTGGAGCCTGAGCCAGTGAGAGCACAGCTGAGTTCAGACTGTCCGGCGTGACCAGAACCAACTCCTGGCAGAAGAGATTATATTTTGTAAACAAATAATTCAACACCCGAGCAGATAAGTGCAGTTGCACTGCACAGTGTAGTGCTATCTGTCATACACTGTGCACGGCCGCCAGAGCAGCTCACGGTCCGTGCTTTGCTTAATGAGCGCTAATAGCGGTGCTCCCGTCTCAGTTTGCCAGCAACTTCAGGAGATGCTATAAATGCATGACTTTGCATTTTGGTGCGGTGATGCGGCCCACCACACCAAAGTGCGTTAGTCTAACGCCTGATGCGTGGTACTTGTACGTGGCAGGGCTGTACAACTGACGTCGTGTCCAACAGCTTGTGGCCTCATCCTGTGCAAATCTGCATTTGCTGATCTTAGCAATTTAACCCCTTTTCCCAAGGACTTGTAGCTCCTCACATAATCGCTTATCATGTTCTTCCCATCCCTGCCTATCACCAGTATGTCATCCTGAAAACAAATGATTCCAGGTGTGAGAAGGTGGCCTGGTATATGCTGTCCACTAATTAAAGTGGGCACCCTGTACCAGTCCACACGACCCTTATGATGTATGAGGTCAAAGATAACCTTTAGAAAGCTATCCTAGTGGTAGCTGTGGAGAGCAGCCTTCAGGCTTAATCTTGAAGGAATGTAAAGCAGCTTGTTTTACCAGATTATCACCTCCTGAATGACTAAATGAAAGGAGAACCACACAGTAGTTATATAAAAATATGTATTTATTAATATAACACTCTCTTCTAGTCTCTACACGAGATTAGAGCACAAAGCACACAATACTGAATCAATAGAACATTCGTAAGTAGCACAATACACAGCGGGCTCCAGGGGGAGACCGAACCATATACTAAAAAAATGGTATAACAATCACGACTTGACTAGACACAGTGCCTAGAGCACGTAGAATCGCTGGGACCCCAAGGAACCACCCAAGGCAGTGACACAGGGAGCCCACGGAGGACGGGTGCAGTGAGGAAACACGACCGCGTGCTTCGTACAACTCTATGGGAAAGTCGCGGTTGCAAAGTTATAGTTTAAGGACACTTCTACGAGGACTTCGAGCAAACCCTTTGGGACATAGGAGGTTCTAAGGCCAACCCACCAGTGAGTACCGAGGTACCCATGTTACCTATCCCAGAGGAGCCGGGTGCATAGGGGTCAAGTGGTGTCAGAAACCTTTGTCGTTTTCAATGGAGAGCTGCAAAGAAGTACTGCTGCCGGGAAGGCGAAGAGTGTCCGGTGGAATCCAAGCCTGGACTCTAAGTGAGAGGAACCTGAAAGCAGAGGGGACAGAGTCTGGGTCACTTCAGGTGACCAGGGGCTCGGTAGTCGAATGCCCACCGATGTCTGGTGCTTCAGGTGTGAAGAAGGGAAGCCTGACTCTGCAGCCACGGGGACCAGGAGATGTCGAGGACAACCAGGTTCCGGAGGTGAGCTGTCCCAGGAAGGATGTCGAGTGCTGAGGGGTCGATGTCCGGCTGGAGCACCAACAAGCCTTGGCAAATGCAACCCACGCAGGAAGGACAAACAGGTTACGGTGTGGACCAGCAAGGTCCAGGGGACTCTCCATGCAATGGGGAGTCAGGGCACGTCTGGAGCAACCAGGGAAGCCCAAGAACAAACAAGGTGACCCTCGCCAGGACCCACAGGCCAACGGACCAGGGATCGCGAGGAGACCTCGAGCGAGTCTGCAAAGCACCAGCCCACGGAGCACTCAGTGTGAGGAGGCCGGATTTCTTCGGTGCAAATACTGCTCGGGGTCAGGACTACTCGGAGTCCAATGCACAAGCTCAGGGGTCGCCAACAAGCATATGCACTTGCAAATGTACGCAGTGCACAGGGGTTCGGGTCACGCGGTCCCCACGAGGGATACTGGTCTCAGAATCGCTGAGAGGGCAGATCGACCTCAGGGACCTTCGGAAACCCACCTCCTGTGTTGCTGAAATCTTCGGAGTCCTCAGGAGCTCGGGAGATGCAAGCCGGTCAGATGCGCTTAGGTGCCTGCTAGTGCAGGGGTGTAACTCCTTTACTCCAAGGAAGATTCTTCAGTCGTCCAGCGTCGTGCAGACAGTCGAAGTACTTGGTTTCTTCTTATTAGAATCTTGTCCAGGTAAAATCTAAAGTCCTGTAGCCAGGTAACCCCCTTTATACCCACGGGAAAGGGTTGGACAGATTCAGGGGACCCTCCTAGGGGAGGGGCAGGACAGAGGGGTGGCTACACCCATGTCCTTTGTCCAGTTTCGCGCCAGAGCAGGAGCCAATGGCTCCCAGAACTGGTTTGAGCTGGACTATGCACAGGGACACCATATGTGCCCCCCAGTGCAGACTTTCTGGCACTCTCAGAGTGCACCCACCCAGCCCCAATACACTAAACCCTGTTTGGGAGGTGGTCACACCTACCTGTAACAGGATGGCTATTGTCATGCCTTCCTCTGCTCGAGCTTGGCTCAGCAGCAGGATGGCAGAATCGTGTCTGTGGCTGGCAGCGTCCATTTTGTGCTGCCCGGGTCGAGAAAGCTGGTACCGGGTAGACCGGTGACCCATAGTAGTGGTTTCAGAAGGGTGGAATCATACCTCCCACACCAGTTACTGGTGTGGAGGTATGATTCAAAGGTGTTTGACACCAAACACGACATGTTTCTAAGCAGCCGTTTTAAAGTTAGCATTTACCGTGAGGTTATAATGCAACTTAACCTATATGTCTGGCTGCATCACAGACAACCCCGGAGAATGGTCTTCGAAGGCTGCAGAGGGGCTCTGCTTATGCAGGGGCACACTCTCACGTAGAACCCAGCACCCTGCCTTCAGGATTGATAAGGCCTGCCATAGGGGTGACTGATAGGTTTTTAAGTGTAGTGATTTAGATAGATATAGTGAACCTATATCTAAGTAAGTGGTGCAAGCACCAGCTTACACAGGCTGCTGTAGCAGACCTGTTGTGTCATTTTGAATGGCCTCTCATGGGTAGCATAATACATGCTTCAGCCCATGGGAGGCCTCTGGGGTACCTATGCCCTGGGTACATTGTGTACCATATACTAGGGACTGATAAGGATACCCCAGTATCCAATCTGGAGTGTACCTAAAGTACATTCATAGCAATTTAAGGGAGAAAGCAGATAGGCTGGTGCCCTGGATAGCAGGATCCCAGTCAGAATAGTCCAAAAACAGTGTGACATCAGCAAAAAGTGGGGGTAACCATAAGAAACAGATACTACTTTCCTACACCAGGCATTTAATTGAATACCTCATTCGTACGTTTTTTTAACCTGTCACAGCCGATACCAAACCAAAAGGCACGCAACAGAAATAAAAGCAACCAAATAGTGTAATAAATGCTGTCAGTATTTTCCTTTAAAAATGTAAGCATATTTGGTGATGGGCAAATATGCATAAGAAAAATCAAAGTGGGAAACCGCTTCACGTTTGTGGTTAATCATAGTATTTCATCAATCCTTGGCAAAGGAAATTGGTCTACCACAATGTTTTTCAGGCACCTAAGCAGCAAATAGAACCCCACTTTAGCATTGTGAGATAATCAATGGCAAAATCTCTTTGAAGACTCAATAGGTGCTATAATCTTTGCATTCTGTAATCTAGAAAGTTCAATTTTCACCTCTTTCTTTACTATAAATGATATATTTCCCTCTTTGTGAATTCTTTATGTAGCGGGAGACTTCAGACTATTTTATGTTTAAAACCTGCAAATTTACCAATTTGCATCTCAAACTCCTTGGGAAATTTGCTTAATCCCTGTATTCGTGTGGCTTTGCTGTCATATGCCACAAGTACCTAGTCTGCACTATTGGGATCAATAATGATGTGTAAAGATCATTGATCCCTCCAACCCAAGATGGTTGGAGCATCCATGGCAATGTATAATCAGGGCCACTGCAATTATGCGATTCTGCTGCTGCTGCTTTTTTCACATAATTATGGATTTACCGTTTTTGCCACATAATCCACCATCCGGTGCATAACCTGCAGATTTTAACAAAAAAAAATGTTTCTAGCTCAAACGGAACGAAAGTTAATGAAAAAACATGGCGAGGTGGGTTCTCAATCACTGAAAGGCCATTTTCAAAGATAAACTGGTCATCTTTTGGTTGCTTTTTTCTGTATTTGGTTGTTAAACTGGTACTAATGAGGTGAAATCTTTGCCCAGACAGTATTACCATGTGTACAAATTACAAAATAATTAAGTAATAATATAAAAAAAAAGTGCCACATTATGCTGTATAATTTGCCTTTTCTTGCTGCATAATTCATTCGACATTGCTGCATAATGTTGTGCCCCCTGCCGCATCATTCTAGGGGCCCTACATATAATTTAGAAATAGCCTTACGATTCTTGAGTTTGAAAATTAATGACCTGTAACATACCATCTCTATGCTGTCTCCAGTATACCTTCCTGCATTAATATCTGAGGACTCAACATTACTCCTAAATTTGTGAATACATTTCTCTTTCCATACACTTAGTGCAGTAATTGTATATGGGGAACCGAAATCCACTGCATCGTGCAGAGGAATTACCCATCTGGTCATGCAGCACCAGCGTTTGTTGAGATTGTGTTCACCATCATTAATGGCCAACACCATCTCTTGTTTGGTGTCTTGTATAGTTTTTGCAGTCCCTCTCACAAGCACTTGTGCTTTTCACTGCCACAAACAACTCTTGGTACTTCATATTTTAACTCTTTGAAAATGGCCAACGATGACGCACTCCAAACATTTAGCATTATTCCCTGGGCACTTAGCGAATTGTGCTGTAAACTACTACAAGAATAACCGCTACTCCTCATTTATCAAGAATCATTCTAGGTTTGTCTCTTACACTTTGGTGTAGCAAGACGGTTAATAACAGTTTGCATTACCAGTTGTGAGCCTGTTGAATTATCATGCTGAAATGGCAAACTGAATATTTACTGTGTGCACATTGCACAGGTGATTGCACCGATGATGTTTACATAATGATTATGTCCACAGAAATAGTGCCAATGCGTTGGTCTGTTACTCCATATAGAACACCTTGACACAATGACGCGTTGATTGTCCTTGAGGCACTCACACTCATGAAATGGACACTGAGGAGCACATGGAACACAGTGTAGCGGAGAGCACAAGCACTGGTTCTCTTCGCGTGTGGAGGTAAATAGTGACAGCATTAGGCCTTTCCTTCCCCAGCCAAGCTACAGGTCATTATTCACATCACCACTACAATCATAGTATTGGTAGTGCGAGGAACTCCAATCTCCTCGCCTCCAACCTCCACAAGGTGCCTCCATGCTATCTGCGGATATTTGCTTGCCTGTAACATCTTTTACACCTTGTGAACTTCTTTACCACATCACAATTTTTATGTGAAATAAACAGCAATCTGTGTAGGTCCATGGGGGGCTGTTAAACGGCGCTCATCACTAATCTGTGTGACTGATCACACCAGTAATTCATCTTCGAGATTTTATTAGTAGGGAACAGTCCCAGGTTAATGGCGTCCCACTCTGTCTAAACCAACCATTAATACAATGATCCATTGAAACAAATACATTCTCTTGTAAGATCACAGCGAATAAAACATTCTATAAGGTGAAACTAGGGAGACTTAAGATGTTAATCATTGACTACACGTCTACTTCAAAATGGTGTCCTTAAGAAAAAACTGTTGTCCTTAAAATGATGAATTTTAGGCATGTTCAAGAACCAACCAGATTCTGTAAGAACTCTCTCCCTGAGGCTAGCCACAGCAGATATTACACCATACCCCACAATATTTTCTCCTGGAAACTGCATATTTAAACGAAAAGAAAACAAAAGTATTTAAATTAAAGAAGAGACCGTGTAAGAAACTGGCTCTATATATACTGCACCAAAGTGAGGTACAGTGTGTATAGGGTCCAAGGGTCTCCAGAGGTTTGGCAGAGGTTAAAGTTAGATAGAACCTTACTCTCTAAAGTGGTAGCTTGGTCGAGCAGTAAGGCAGTATCAGAGGACAGTGTAAAGCATTTGATGTACACACTCAGTCAGCAAATGAATCCACACACTCAAGAACTGAACTCTAGGCCAATTGTTTTGTATAAAAATATACTGTTGTTTTATTTCTAGAACCAAGCAAGCCTGGCACAGGTAAGCATAAAAATACTTTTCAGTAGTAAATTACTTGTATGAACACAGTTCAAAATTGCAATGTAACTTGTACTAGTTTTGGTTACAGTTTTAAGTAAGCAGTTTGCAACACTTTGCAGGTATAGTACATTCAATTGAATGGGCTTTTTAAGTAAAATGCAGTTAATTACTTTTCAGATTACTTTTGCTAACACAGGACTGGATCCTAGATTCAGCCCTGGGACATTTCCTGAAAATAGGTGAGTAAATGCGTTTTGGTTAAAGGTACGATTTTTAAAGAATATTATTGCATTTGAAAAGTTGACACTTGGAAACTTTTTCACATAGAATCACCAATGTTATCCTATGGAAGGAAATTCAATTCACAGGTAAGTTACTTTAACGTTACTTTTGTAATCCAGTGCTGGACTCCTAGATTCAGCACTGGGACATTTACTTAAAACAGGTAAGTAATTACGTTTTTGTAGTTTGTACGATTTTTAAAGAATATTATTGCATTTCAAAAGTTGACACTTAGAAACTTTTTCACATAGAATCACCAACGTTATCCTATGGGAGGAAATTCACTTAGCAGGTAAGTTAGGTTATCGATACTTGTTCTTACTCAGTGCTGGATCCTAGATTCAGCACTGGGACATTTCCTGAAAACAGTTGAGAAAATGCGTTTTGGTTATTCGGCTGATTTTTAAGGAATATTTGCAGTTTTCAAAAGTTGACACTTAGAAACTTTTTGGAAGAAAAAGTGTCAATGTTATCCTATGAGGAAAAATGAGTTATCGGTTTTGAGGTAAGTAATCGGTCTTTTGAGTTAGGGTTCTGGGGTTAGACTCCGGGGTCTCCCAGGGTCAGTGATGCACTGTTGTTGCACCCTCAGCGGCACTAGGGCGGCCGGGTGCAGAGTGTTGAGGCCCAATGTTATCCTATGGAGGATAGGGGGACTCCGGTTGGTGGCTGCTGGCAAGCAAGCCACGGGGTTGTGGGAGCAAAGCTCCTAGGGTTAAGCTCAGGGCACGTTGGGGACCAAGTTAGCACCAAAGGGGCACCCTCAGCGGCACTGGGGCGGCCGGGTGCAGGGTGCTGTTTTGAGGTCGGGTGCCCTGTTGATTTCAATGGAGATTCTCCGGGACAAAAAAACACTGCAGGCTCGGGGACGAGGACCTTCCAGGAGCAACCACCACGGGGTAAGTTGGGATGTAGAGGGTTGGTTAGGCACCGTTGGTTTGGGCACACAAGGCCGTGGGGCGTCGGGTGCAGGGGTGCCTTGGGACGTCGGATTTTCTTACCCGCTCTGGTCGCGGTAGGGGGGGGTCCTCTGGATTGAGGCTGCAGGCGTCGTCAGGAGGCTTGAGGCAGGTCAGGGGTCGCCGGATCTCGGGTCAGGATCGCCGGGGGGACCTCCTCTCGGTATTTGCCCGCTCGGGCCGGATTCGGCGGGTGCAGAGTGTGCGGGATTCGCGGTTCCTGGCTGGCACCAGAAGCTGCAGTTCAAACACGTCCGGTGTTCACGGGAGAAACAGCTTGGAAAGTGAAGGCAGGCAGGTCCTCCGGGGTTTTTGAGGTTGCTGGCCGCTGGACACGCCGGGGTTTTGCAGGAGCAGGTTCGAGGGGAGACAGGCCTGTAGGGCTGGGGCCAAGTCAGTGGGCGTCGTCCTCTTGTTAGCTCTGCACGGCTTCTCGTCCTTCTTCTTCTTCCTTTTCTTGTTGTTGCTGGATCTGATCTCTTGGTTCAGGGCTGCCCCCTAAATACTGTATTTAGGGGGCGTTTTAGAGGTCTTGAGGTCAGTAGCCAATGGGCTACTGACCTTAGGGTGACTACACCCTTGGGGTGCTCACCCCACGTGGGGGAGTGAGCACAATCCCTAGTCCTGATTGGGGAGTGCCTGCCATCTGCAAGATGGCGAGCACTGGAGAGTGGGCTTCACCTCGCCTCCCCCACCTGAGTGGTGGAGTTGGCAGAGGTGGGCACACCTCCTGGGCTGGCTAGTTTTCCCGTCTGTCTTCCCGCCGAAAGGGAGGGGAGACAGGAAGGGGGCCTGCTCCTGATAGCAGGAGAGGCTGGGGGGGTCGCATTACAAAGGCTGGCAGGCCTTTGAAGCTCCCCTGCCACAGATGGCTCTTCCTGGCCTGGGGGAGGTGTGAACACCTCCGCCCAGGAAAGGCTTTGTTTCTGGGCTCAGGGAGCGTAGGCTCCCACCCTTGGGGTCCAGAAACATGTCTCGTGGTGGCAGGCTGGTGTGTACCAGTCAGGAAACCCACCAGAGGCTGGTCGTTTTTCAGGGGGCATCTCAAAGATGCCCTCTGTGTGCATTTTTCATTAAATCCCACACTGGCATCAGTGTGGGTTTAATGTGCTGAGAAGTTTGATACCAAACTCCTCAGTTTTCAGTGCAGCCATTATGGTGCTGTGGAGTTCGTAATGACAAACTCCCAGCACCATATACTTTTAATGGCAACACTGCACTTACAATGTCTAAGAATGGACTTAGACACTGTAGGGGTACAGGGCTCATGCACCTGTACCCTCACCACTGGTATAGTGCACCCAGCTAGAGGGGTGACTGACCTATGCCAGGGCAGTGGGTTGTAGGCATGGCACACAGAGGTGTGTGCCATGTCGACTCTTCACTTTGTTCTGCACCAAAACACGCAGCCTGCAAAGGCAGTGTGTGTGCGTAAAGGTGCAGGGCCTCTAAGGGTGGCACAATAAGTGCTGCAGCCCTTAGAGGTCTTCCCTGGTCACAGTGCCCTGAGTACCTGTGGTACCATTTACCAGGGGCTGACCTGTGGCCAGAGATGCCAATTGGGTACAGTTTTGGGGAAAGAACACAGGCCCTGGGAACCTGATTGGCAGGGACCCAGGGCACATCAAGTCAAAGTGCATCAGTGGTCTGGCAAAAAGTAGGGGGGTTACTGCAACAGAAACCCACTTCTTTACAGACCGGTAAGGATGTCTTCAACTCCATGGCTTGTAATCAAATCCTAGCTCCTTGTCATGTTAGCAGGCGAACTTTAACATTTTCTCGTAATACCGGAGCGTCAAGTATGATACATTCAAAGCCTGTCAATCACATTATATGAAACACAAGCAACTGGTTTAAAGTAGGATGTTCTAAAAGAGGCTAGTCTGCTTTTTGGGCATTGATTCTCCAAACTTCCAGACTAGGATGCATATCTGTGCTTGAAGAAGGAGCCTCAAACACAGAAACATCGATACCAGCCTCCACCATAATCCAATCGACCCATTTTGTCAAGGTGGATAAAGATGCAGGATTATAGTTTTTTTTAAAAAAAGAAATCAAAAGCTAAGATACTAAATTAGGCCCGGAAGCAGCAGCCTGTGCTTCATAACACTTGATGACATTAACAAGCATCTCTTGACAGTCAGGAAAAGCAGAAGTAAAGTTTTTGTATTACTAGTGATATGAAAAGTCACTCCCCCTGGAGAAGAAGCAATCCTCTGCTTCGAAGAAAGATGCCCATTGTCAGACCAGTGCAGAGTGAAGTTTAAAAGTACCTTAACGGGCCACAGCACAGAATATTAGGACGAGGAGGAATTTTGAGATGACTCAAAAGCTCTTCTGAAAGAAAATGTCTTCAATTGGTTCTCCTTTAACCAAAATGTGATCTACCTAAATGGCTGTTCTGTATGCATTAATAGTTGTGTAGGCATTATTGCCAGTAAATAAGGACACCAAAAAGTTATAAGTGTATCGTAGAGAAAGAAATCAATCAATCGATCAGGGGTTTGTAAAGCGCAACTACTCACCCGTGAGTGTCTCAAAGTGGGTTTAAGAGGATGAATTTGCCATTCCACACACCAGCCAAGACTGACCTGGCATATCTATCTGTAACTGGATTGAGTGGAGGGATCACGTGTCCACAATACCTCCTTCGAAAGTCCCAAGATAATCCATGATCTCCGAAGTCTTCAAAACCATCAAAAGAAAATGTCCTTGCCAAACCAGACCAGGAAGGACTCCCTCGGAACTGAGAAGAAGATGGGGAAAATACTGGCAACAGTTTTGTAAAGCCAACAGAAAGCTTCTGTAGCTGTGGCTGTCACACTGGAGGCATCTAAAAGGGATTGAACAGCACAAGTGTTAGTTTGTTTCTCCTGACATGGACTATACCTCTGAGAATCATTACTGAAACAAGTTAACTAGTTCTGAAGAAAAGCGTCTACCCAATGCTTCCCAGTTTGGATCCAGTCTCCAACTGAAGAACCTTGGAAGCTTGTGATTCAGATGCAAGGCAAAGAGGCCCATCAGTAAACGACCCCAAAGGGAATGTGTGAGAAGAGACAGTACTGGGTTCACCCCTCAATCCCTGAGGTCAAGGAATCCCAATGAGGAACCACTACCGGGTGCAGCACCAAACAGCTGTGGTCCTGAAGGAGCCTTGAACCCCAACCTGTCAGAGTTTTGGATAGACCCAGAACATACTGTGCTTGCCCTTGTCTAGGCAGAATGCCAAAACTACTTAACTAGATCGCCTAGACCAGTGGACTTCAAACGTTTTAATGCTGTGCCCCTCTCCGTGTAAAAATAATCAACCACTTCCTTCCAAAATGAAAACAACTTTTTTCACAATTGTCCTTTGAAATTGTCTCTTTAATCATTTTTAACAATTCAAATACTGTAGTTAAATATATTTAACTATTCAAATACAGCAGTTTAAAAATGCAATCAAATACATGATAGTGTAAAAGTATTGACAGTGTGATTCTTAATCAGAAATTGGGGTGGGGACTTTGAGGATCTCCTCTCCCTTTGCCACCTACTCCCAGCCAGGTTATGAGTGACAAAAGATGTTACTGGTGGCGCATTACAGATTGGCTTAGTGCATCTTTTGTGTTTTTTATTATTACAATCAAAACACTATTGTCAGAATGATGCTCTTTGTGGCCAGTGCCTGGCAACCCCCTACCTCCCAAGAAAAAGTCAGCCCCACCCCCCCCCCGGGGGCCCACCCCTCAGTTTGTAGGCCTCTGCCCTAGACATTTGAGCTGCACTCCCCCAATTTGTTAATATAACATACCGCTGGCACGTTGTCCATGCATAACAGAAAACAACAATTTGCTTTCTCTTGCACCAAACTTGTTACTGCTGAAGACCCTCTGAGCTGCTCTAAAAAATGTATATTGCACTGTATGGTGTTCCTTCGAGAGACCGCTTGCCCCACTACCTCCACATTGCCACACCTTGCACCCCATCCTGACGACTCTAACTTGATATCTACAGCCTTGTCAAAAAATATTGTGTTTGGCCAAAGGGAAACTAATGCTGAGCAAAGGAGGCCTCTTTAAGTGAGGAGCTTTCAGACAATGCAGGGCCCTGTAGTGAAGAGGAGCCTGAAGTATTGCCTGAATGGATGCAGACACCAGATGCACAATCCTGGCCAAACTCCTGAGCGAGAACCTGTTCACTCTCAAAACAGACAGACAAATCTATTTCTTTATTGTCTTGATCTTTGAGAAAATAGAGAAGTCTTCACTAAATCTATTAGAAACTCCAGAAACTGGATAGTTTGTGACAGCTGTATGACTGGTTTCCTCTGGTTGATAACAAGTCTTAGAAGGAGATGCACTAGCCTTCTGATCTGATTTTACAACACTCCCCTGTCATAAGCCATGATCAGGATGTCTTTCGGATTCTATCAGAATGTTGCATGACCTGAGCAAACCCACCACTGGCTAGAACAGTTTTGTAAAACACAAGGAGACAGAAGTGAGCTTGGAAGGAGGGGATTTCAAATGGTAAGTTTTACTCCCCCAATAAAACGGAAGAAACTGCGAGGAGTCTAAATGGGAACTGATGGGCGTGCATCTTTCAAATCCACCTTCATCATCCAGTCCCTTCTGAAGAGAATCATTTAGAGATGAATGCCTTCCATCTTGAAGTGCCTGTAAAAAAAAAGAAACCTTTCAACAACCCAAAGATAACCTGATGTTTTAACCGGAAGAAAATCATTCCCTCATTTACGAACCATACAGAAATTGCTGACAAAACCCTGAGTTTGATTGGGAACCACCTGAACTGCTCTCTTGGGCAACATCTATGCAACTGCCTGACTCACCAAAACGTTCTCCATGATGGAAAAAGCCACGGGATGGGTAATGGCCAACTGCAATGCGTGTAAAACCCAAGAATCTGAAGTCATTAGCTTTCAATATTGAAGGGAAGAAATTGACTCTGCCATGCAACTTTTTTGGGGGATAATAGAAATTGGGCATAGTTTACCATTGTTCAGGCAGGACCAACCTCAGCCTTCCTGAAATCATCTCCTCCAATAAACCCCCCTTCGAGGGAAGAATGAGACGTAGCTTCCCCTATTATTGCATAACCTTTGTGTGGGGCAAAAGTTGAAGGTCTGAATGAGCTTTGCTGATGCGGAGAGCTGGAAGAGTGAGCGCTATGTTGGCTGGACTTCCCAAAAACACAATGAACAATCTCCTCAATTTCTGTGGTGCTTTGCTGAGTGAAGTGAAAGTCTGCACATCAGCTGACATTTTCCTAAACAGCAAACCATACAACAATGCCTATGCCACCAAAGAAAGACACACTGGAATCATTGTTAACTCAAATTGCTTACAGATTCAAAGGTTAACAACCATCAACCACTACAACTTACGGTGGTGGCAGTGCGAAGATAGTCCAATCTTGTTCGCAAACCCTAAACCTCCTTCCTCCGACTTACCCTCCCAACCTGAGCACCCCATCCTGCACCATTGATGTTGCACTGGCCGATGCCCCCCTCCAGTCACCATTTTGCAAGGGTAAGGCGTTATTATTTCAACACAATCTATCATGAACAGGCTTGACTCTCTCAATTTAGGTGGGTGCTCAAGAGATCCCATATATTTACAGACTTCTTAGAAGTATGTTGTATATCACACGTAAGCTTTTCAAGGTCTAGTTGTTTGCCATAGTTCTTCTATCTGTAGAGAGACATGAGGGAGATCCGTTTTCCCAGTATGTCGCAATTAATTGTTTGCCCCCCCTAGCATGTGATTGAATAGACTCTTGTTAATCATATGTCCGGGCGATGCAGGCCCAGTGCAATTCACAACAGCGCTAGATCAGGGGACACCTCTATCGGTTGCTAAACCATGTCACCTATGTGACTCAGTACTTCTTTCCACAATATCTGGATTTTAACACAATCGCGCCATATGTGTAAGAGTGTTCCTACTTCGGTTAAACTCCTCCAGCACTTGTCTGATGGGTGTGGGTACACAATATGCACTGTATGTGGTATAAGATTCCACCTCATCCTCAGTTTATATTCTGTCTCCCTACGGGCTGCACTCCGAAGCTGAGTCAGTATATCCTGACAACATCCCCTCCATTGAGCCTCGTTGAACTCCCTAACCAATTCTAGCTCCAATTCTGACTGGTAGTTCCACTTTGTACAGTTCCCCCCAATGTTGAGCGTGGAATATATGTTTGAGTTCAGACCTTTATTGGATTTAAAGTTAGATAGAAATGCTTCATAGGCAGTTAAGTGTCTGTTGCAGGCATTTTGTTACATGGTTGGAGTATCCTGTGTAGCTTTTGGCCATACTGAATTCTGTCCTGCTCAGTTTCCCCCAAATGCAGGTTTACATTCCATGAACGACTTAAGGTCGCCCTCGCCAACAAGTCTCTTAGCACAAGACACTCACTTGATTACCATCTTTCATACTGCATCCCACCCAGGGCTGAGGTAAAGCTGGGGTTCTGGTGTAGGGGGTAAACGGTGAGGGGTATGTGCTATGGACCTTGGCCAAAGGATTTTTACTTCCGTTTGAGACACTACGTCCTAGGGTAAAAACTTCAACCAGCATAAAATGCTTGGTGTCTACAGCCTCCACTCCACTGTGGTCTGCCTGAAAGCGACCATTAAATCAATACATAATATGTGCTCGCAGCCTACTGATACAGTAATAGTGGCTGACAATGGTTCGCTTCACTTAGTCGACGACGTTTCAACCCACTTTTTGAAGCTTTTCTCTTATTTTTCACCACCAAACCATTACTGACACTATGGTTATAATTTTTTTAGGTGCCCCTTCATTGCTAGGTCCTGATGAGACCCCACATTGTTAAGTGGGTCGAAACGTCATCGACTAAGTGAAGCGAACCATTGTCAGCCACTATCTCTGTATCAGTAGGCTGCGAGCACATATTATGTATTGATTTAATGGTCGCTCTTGTACATCTTTGATGAAACCTTGTTTTTATGTCACAAAAAGTCACAACCTTGAAATATAGGTTTCACAATCACTTGGGACACCATGCTCTGGATTTAAAATAATGTGATTACATTATATAAAACAACGTATTTTCATACAAAATTCGTGTTATATGCCTCTTCTCTTTCAGACATCTCTTTTCCTTCGATTATTATGATTGAGCTATTATATACTAAATATAATTTGTTGATTGTCCACAGGAACCGTTGTTGTCTGTAAAACAGGATGGTGGGAGCCATGGGGGAAAAGAAGCCCATTGAGAGGAGCAGGGCGCTTTCAGTGTCATCAAACCGGTCACAAGAAGGGGGATTCCTCATAACCCAGGAAGACCTTCACTAGTGGGCACTCTGCTCTGGTTTTGCAAAGGGACATCTGTATCCCCCAGGGCTGAGTGTGACGAAAAGGGCTCCGCTGTATCCAGATAAGCACCAGGAACCCATGGATGGCTCAGTGTCAGCCCAGAGGCTGAGCGTGAGACACTGGATTTGAGCAATACACCTATAAGTGGATGGCTAGAGGCCTGGTGCAGGGAACTGACAGCCATTGGTTGGCTCTGCTTGTTGGTTGTCCTTTGGACAGAACTGATCGTAGGTTGGGGATTCGGATTTGACACAGGAGGCAGAATGAGCCACATAACTTGGCCATAGTATGGTTCGCATTCTGGGTTGAATCGATGAATAGGCTAGAGTTAGTCAATTCACAGGTGGGGTCTACAGGTGAGGAGAAGGGTTACCCAGAGGTTGGGTTAGTGACCAGGGCAGAACCTGACATACTGCTATGTGCCAAAGCACATAGAACAGACAAGTGCCACTACAGTGCCGGTGAACTGGCCGTTTTCAATTACCTGAGCAAAAGGACCCATCAATTAATTGATTAGTCATCTGTAGCCTTTGGCCTGGGCAGCGTGTGTGGTAATGTAGAGGAAATCCCAGTTTTTTGCATGATCACCCCTGTTTTTTTTTCTCTTTTTCTAGCCTTATTTTGTGCTGGTGTTCGGACTCTGTGCCCTGTGGCACACTATCCACTGCCAGAGCACGTCTGCTCTGGCCCTAAATGGTACTGGTTCAATTGGATTCAGCCAAAAGGTCTTAATTTTCCTGTGCGGCTATGGTAGATACTACAGGAATGGCACCAGTGGCCTGGAAGTAAAATGTCATATGTGGGCTGCAATGTGTGTTTACACCACCCACATATCATACTGTGCCCTAGCTGGGCTACAGTCTACAGGCAATACCAGTAACACATGGCTAGGAAAAGTACCTTTGCCACGTAAGAAAACCTATTTTATATATTGATAAGCCACCCCTAAAGTCTGCCTTGTCAGCCCACAGTACAAAGTCAAATACAATGATTCTCATCGGTATCATTCATAAACAATTCACAAAAATCAGCGGCATCACTGCGTGCGCGTGAATGCTAACACTCATATTGTAACGTAAAACCAAAACATTTAATTTCTTGTAATGATAAGCTTTATTCTAAAGTATCCAACATAGAATGTTTTCAATTGTTATATAAAAAGGGTGCGTGAAATGTGTCCCAGTGCAAGAACCTAGAAAAAACAGTGACATAAATGAGAGCCTTTGTGTGTTGTATAACAAACAGCAATATGCACTCCTTCAAGGTTTAATCATTAATGTAAAGTTTGTTATCTAGTTGTCGAGGATGTTTCAACCCACAGCAAAATACAGGGGTCTCATCAGGACATTATTGATATAGGGACATCTGTAATGAATTAATCAAGAAGTTAGATTATGTGTTGTGCAGTCTTCTTATACAAAATGTGAGAGCCATGCTCCAATCAAAGTGCACATCGGTGATGCAAGGAATGTTACAGTTTGCATTAGTCTGAAACAGGATGTCTGGTATTTGGCAGGGGTGTATTGTAATCGGCTGTAACAATAAAATGGCAGATGCTCAGTGGGTGTGCTACTGGCGTGCCTAAGTCAAGCCTATCTGAGCCTGTCCGTGCCATAACGTAGCCAGACGCCAGCCATGCTGCTTCCACGACTACCCAACCAACCAATCAACTCATCTTCTCTATACAGATGAAACGCCACAAAAATTTGTATTTATTTGTTTATTTATTTAGAGTTTTATTTAGTGCGAACAAGACCCTTATGGGTGACAGAGCGCTTTACAGGACAAATAATAATAACAATATAGTGTAGCCTGATATAAAATACATAACATGACATATATCATGGAGAAGAGTTTTTGCATGCACAGATTGGTAGAAGAGAGATAAGATGACATAGACTAACAAATTCCCAGCCTGAACGTAGTCCAAGGGCTGGAGGAACGTAGTGTAAATGACGTAGCGACGTAGGAGAGAGAACAATGCAAGACTCAAGAGCAGGTGGGCGGGAAGCCGATCAAGAAGCGAGTAAGTCCTCAGTGTGTGGTGAATTTGTTGGATAATAGAATTTTTACTTCTTTGTTGAAGAGGGATGTGGAAGGGTTGCATCTGATCTCGGGAGGGAGAGCATTCCAGATTCTGGGAGAAATTCCGGAGAAGGATCGGTTGTATGTTTTCTTTTTCTTGAATTTTTGCAGCTTGAGTAGTAGGGAGCTTGTACTTCTGAAAGATCTGTTTCCACCCGAGAGGGACAGTTTCTGGGCCAGGTAGGAAGGGGTATTGTGGTGCAACGCTTTATGAGTATATCACAAAAAGGTACGGTGCTTCTAAGATAAGCCAACATATCACACAATCCTACATTTTAGGACAGAGGTCAAGTTTCTGTGTGTTACACATAGCAGAACTATGATTGAGTGGGAAAGCCATCCTTTATGAAAGAGGATGCCTCACACACAAAATAATGTCATGCTTCATCATCTGCATCCTCTCCCCACCCTGGTAAGAAGGTACTACTAGTGCGGACTCAACCACCTCCAAGACTTGGCGGTAGGAGGGAGTTCTTGAATAAAACTACTGGACAAAGCGGGATCCAGACAGTCTAAAAATACCTTAGGGTTCCTCAGTTATCACCTTTATTAGTGAGGACTCTAGGTATGTCTAAAAACTGTTTATTGGGTGGGTAGTGTAGAAGACAAGGACTCAAACCTGCCTCATTATGGCCAACATGTTTCTGCCCACAATAACTAGCCTATCAGGTCTGGGGCATTCGTCAGGGCTATAGGATCCCTACATTTTAAACAATAGGCTCGATGTATCCTACCAGGCAATGCTACTACATCACCCATGCAAACATCCAGGTGAGTCCTACCTGGGTTTTCTTAGAACCATCTTAAGAAGTCAACCCTAAACTTTAGGGGATACCGGTAGTCTGGTCAAGGAGTGGGTGGTGTCCTTTGTAGTCACACAGTCATCAAAATGTCCACCACGCTCGGGGTCCTACTTAGTCCCACTCCATGCCACTGGTCCCCTAAAGTTTAGGGTTGACTGCTTAAGTCGGTTCATTGAAATGCACAGAAGAGCCCTAGTTTTTCTTCCTCCCATGTGTGTCCCACCCAACTCTCAGAAACGCAGTAATCCACAAATCTGTCATGGGGGAACCTCCATTTCTCCCTGCTCCTCCAGCAAGGCTTGGGTCTCGCAAATTGGAACCAAGTGTCTTCTGTATATTTTGCCTTTCACAAGTGCACACACGTATTAAGACATGTGCAGTCTACAATGTACTGTACCTCTCTCCTGGCACTCATATATTCTAGCTCACTCGTGCAACATCACGTGCTATCCTTTCTGTAATGTACATTTGCACAGGCACACGCACACCCTAGCGCACATGCAACTGCTCGCCCTATTCCTCCTACACTGTACCATCTCTCAGGCACTTGTACTTCCTTGCACGCGCATGCAATCGCTCATGCTGTTCTCCTGCACTGTACCATTTCTCAGGTACATATACTACCTTGTGCTCACACACAATCGCTTGCACTGTTTCTTTTGCATTGTACCATCTGTCAGGCACAGGTACTTTCTCATGCTGCACACAATCCAGTGCACGTCAAGGGTTGAGTTAAGTACACAGCTCTCAACCGCCACTCCGCGAAAGCTAGTAAGACTGTTAGACGGGCCTTGGGGGAACTTGCTCTGAATTAACACGCTCCAGTGCGGGGACTCACAGATCCTGCAAAGAGCCCTATAGTACTTCTGAGATTCTAATGCATTAGAAGGGCCTAGCATTTCACCATACATGAGTGGGGAATAACCATCAGCCATAAACAGGGAAGTGGGATGGGAAAGCTGACCTGGGTAATGCTAGTCGGGTTGCCTCAAGAAGGCTGTGTATATTGTTTGCAGTGTGTTGTATTGTTCATTATGTTAGTAGATAAATACGTCTTTTTTACATAAAAACAAGTATTTGACTCAACAATCATTTATTGGGGTTGCTGGATTTTGAGTTGTGAGTCTGTGCTCTCCTAACACTTACCTCCTACCTGAGAAGCCTTGGACCACTCAACCCTCGCTACCACTGAGAGTCAAGTGATGAAGTGGTACGTGGCCCAATTGGTCAGAGCCCATGGTAGGCCGAGCCTCAGGACATCAGGAGTAAAACGCCTCAACCTCCACGGTTGGGACTCAGTAACTCCTGCTTGCCCAGTGGCCTTCCGGACGGGGTTCTGACACATTGCAACAAAATAACATGGATACAAGCTCCCCTTCCCCCTTGCAGTCTTCTTCGCTGAACTTTGCAGCGCAACCTTTTTTTTGATACAGGGACTACGTAAACCTGCCCCTTCCACCTCGATACTTTCCCTTTGATTCTATTGGCTAAAACATTTTTATACTGTAGGTGCATCCATGCTAATAGGCCCTTCACACTGGGCTCCACCTTAATCACGCTTCCTTTCTTCTTCGATCCTTCCACCTCTTGGTTTTATCGGTACCTGCACTCTCTCTCCCCATTCCTGCCAGTACCCGATGCTTCCTTTCCGTAATATCCTCCCTGGGGATAAACGGAACCAGCTTAGCTATAGAGCTGAGCCACTGGCTCCAGGATTGCTGCAGGCCACCCGGGCACTCAGCACTCCATCTCCTCAGGACTTCGCCCCCACTCTTTTCCGGCATCCTCATGGCCGGCACAACACTTTCAGCCTTCCTGCTGTCAGCGGTCCTCGGTGGTGTCCTGACTTACCCACTCTGCCAAAGTTGTAAGTTCGTTATATCTCTGTGACAACGCTCCTCCAACCCAGGGATGTGCTAAGTCTCTACTTCCTGCCTTTTATATTCTGCTACTCTAAGTTGATATATTCATTTTACTCTACAGAGCTTTTTAACCCTTATGGGGTTTAGATTTGCTATAGCAAAAACTAGTAAATTAAAGAAATGAAAGACACGCAGACATTCAGCATGCTAAGGTGGGGTCCCTACTCACATACCAGAACCTCAAAAAAGTGAGAGGTTTGAAGACCCTAAGAGCCAGTGTGAAAAGAAGATGAAAATCCCCTGAGAGTGGAAGAAGTATCTGAGAGTGCATTGAACAAGTTTACCTTTCATGTGAAGGCACGGCGAGCGGGCTGGGGCTTAGGAAGCCTTCAGAAGTCTTCAGCTCGTATGGCGGGTATTGCTTGGGCATTTTCGAACCATGTATTGGCTCTGACATCTTCAACCTATTTTATCTGGCTTTGAGTCTAACGGAAGAGGGATTGGCCATATTCGGAGCATGTATGCACCCAAACTTCTTGCATTAACTATTTTAGACATGGCAAATATGTATGGCTGTGCTGACTGTTGGTATGGACATTATGTTGTAAATAGAAAGTCCATTAGCCAGGTGTATAAAACAGGATAGGTTTATTCAGGATTATTTCCAAGGGTAAGTTTAGTAGAAGATAGGTAGATGGAAGTATAGCCCCACCGGAAGCAGCCTCCCTGCTGCTCAGCCTGCATCCACCAACTGACACTCCACACATATCCAGGCAACCAAGCATTCCGTGACATCATCACACATTCCAGCACTCATCCTGGCTGAGCAGTAGGGAAGACACAGCTAGGGAAGAGGAATGGCAACAAGTAATTTATAACACATTCTTAAGTCGAAATTAAGGGAATTTAAGACTACTAGTTCAAGAGTCTTCATCTTAACTGTACTTCATCTTAACCATACCTTAAACAAGATCCAACACTGGTTCCACTCCAACCATCTCAAACTTAACCCCAAGAAAACTGAAATCATCCTCTTCTCCCCTAAAAACAACAGACTCCCCATCCAAACCTGGATCTCTGACCTCAATGCACTCAACTGCTCGCTCTCTTTGTCCAACTCAGTGAAATCACTTGGTATTACCGTTGACAAAAATCTTACCCTCAACGACCACATAAAAAACTCTGCTAAAGGATCTCTCTTCACTCTCCGTCACCTGAAGAAAATCAAACCCTTCATCCCACCTGAAGACTTCAAATGGGTCGTCCAATCCCTGGTTCTCTCTAAAATCGACTATGGGAACGCTATCCTCACAGGAACCCCCAAAGTCCACCTAGCCCCACTCAGATCTGTTCTCCACCTAGCAGCCAGGCTCATCACTGGCTATAAACGTTTTGACCACATCTCCCCAGCCCTGAAGGCTCTCAACTGGCTTCCCGTTGAAGGTAGGTCCTCCTACAAGACAGCAAGCATCACACATAAAGCCCTACACCAGAATGCCCCGCTGTACCTCACAAACAAACTTCAAAAAGCGGGAGGCTCCAGAACGATGAGGAGCACCAGCGGCGTCACTATGGGGGTGCGGGGGGTGCGGACCGCACCGGGTGACACCATCAAATGGGGTGACACCGTGAGCCTCTGCTTTAAATTGCTACATAAATCGGGAGGAATCCTCCTGATTTATGTAGCGATTTAAAGCAGAGGTTCACGAGGGGGTGACACCAGGAGTCACCGTGAGCTCGCTACATAAATCGGGAGGAATCCTCCTGATTTATGTAGCGATTTCCGCACTGGGTGACACCAACCCTAGTGACGCCACTGAGGAGCACTAACACTTTCCTCCTCATCCCCCCCTTATTCAAAGAAAACCACTCAATCTCGCTCCTTCTCTGGAAACGCGCCGATCGTCTGGAATGCCCTCCCAAAGGAATTGCGTTGCAACCCCTCCTACATTGCCTTCAAAAAAGACCTTAAACTGCACCTCCTCGGCAAATACTGGGGTCCTTAATTGGACCTCTGACCTCCTCCGACCTTATCCTCCTTTACTTCACTCCCTCCTCTTCACCTCTCCCCTCCCCTCTTCACTCCCTCACCTCACACTCTCCCCCCTTTCTCTCCCACCCCCTTACTCCCATCACCCTTTCCTCCTTCCTCTTAAAACCCTGCCCGGCTGACCATCCCCCTCCCCCAACCTGGTTCCCCCCGCCTATCCTTTTTCTAATTTCTACCTCACCCGCAGCTCAGCCCTGAATCTTTCCCCCCCCCCTCTGCCACTATATATGTAAATTTATATGCTTTTGCTGTGTCTCTGTTTATTAGACCTCAATGGAGCGTTTGATTTTATTTATTGTTTATACTGTGCTCTTGAACAACTCCTGTAATCTTGTTTTCGCACATGTAAAGCGCTCTGATACCCCCGGGTCTAGCCAGCGCTATATAAAACCTTTCAAATAAATAAGAGCCACTACTAAGTGAAGTTTGTCGGGATCTTATCATTTTGCAAGGATAGGTCAAGTTTTATGTATTCCTTTTTATTTTGTGTTAAAATATTTGTTAAGAAGGATGTTTTAGCACACATGCTGTACTACTCCCTTTGGACGTTTTGATGGGAAGGGATCAGGCAGCTGTGCCAGTTGCTGGCAGGGCTAAAGCTAACAAGGAAGGTCTTTTCATAGACCACTTCCAGTTGCCATCTTCAAATGTCCAAGAATGCTCTGTAGGAGGGTTGGGTAGGAGTGGAGTGATGGCAACCCGTGGATTGTTCATAGGTGGCCACCTTTCAGAACTTCTACCCTCACTTAAAAACCAATGTACAAGGGAGAGACACTTAGGAAATCACTGGACCTGGGATCCACGATGCCAGAGGAATGCCAGGTGGAAAGAGAAGCCACCTGACTCGACTGCAAGGACTTTGTCTCCAACTGGCACCAAGAGACTGGGAGTGCTTTTCCAGGCCCAGTGATGCTAGCCCCCTTATGCCCTGTGCGGTACAGCAGAGGGATGGAACTTCATGGAGTGACCCTGGAGGGTTCCCCTGAATCTTTTGTTGACTGGTGCTGCAGGTGAGAGACCCCCTTCAGGAGTGGGGGGGAGGCACTGACACACAGGTCCCCTGTAAAACGGCCAAAGCCATGAGGCCTGGGGAGTGCAACAGGCAGGATTATCTGCTGGTGGGCTGCGGAGGGGCTGCTGAAGAAGACTTGGGTGAAGGCAGGTACCAGGAGTCAAGACAAAGGACGAGTTCAGCAACAGGAGCATTAACAAGCATTGGCAAAGCCAATAGGTCTCGCCTATGTAAGAGCTATTGGCGGTGCCAATGTGTTTTAGCCATGTTGTACACCAGCGTGGCTGCTATTCAGAAAGCCAAAAGTTAGTGCATAGAGGAGAGTGGCATGAAGTGGAGTGGCGTAGAGTAGAGCAGAGTAGAGTCATAGAGTGGATTGGCATACAGTGGCCTAGAGTGAAGTAGTGTAAAGTGGAGTAGAGTGGAGTGGAGTGTTGTAGAGTAGAGTTGCGTAGAGTGGAGTAAAGTAGAGTGTCAAAGTGGAAAGGCACAGAGTGGAGGAAGTAGAGTTTAGGGGCACAGAGTGGAGTAAAGTTTTGCAGAGTGGAGCGTAGCTTAGGGTGCATTAAAGTGTCCGAGAGTGGCGTGGCATAGCGTGGAGTAAAGTAGCTTGGTCTGTTGTAGATTAGAGTGTCATAGAGTGGAGTGTCGTAGAGTGGAGTGGCGTAGAGTGTTGTAGAGTGAAGTAAAGCAGAGTGTCATAGAGTAGAAGGGAGTAGAGTTTGGGGCATATGGTGGAGTAAAGTGTTGTAGAGTGGAATGCCGTGGAGTGGAGTGTCTTAACTAAAGTGTCATAGAGTGGAGTGGCATAGCATGGAGTGGCGTAGAGATGAGTAAAGTGCCATAGAGTAGAGTGGCGTAGAGTGGAGTGGCATGGAGTGTCGTAGAGTGCCCTAGAGAGAAGTGGCATACAGTGTCGTGGAGTGTGGTGGAGTGGAGTGTTGTGTCATAGAGTGGTGTATAGTGTCATGGAGTATAGTATAGTTTCGTAGAGTGGAGTGTCGTAGAGTGGAGTGAAGTGGCATAGAGTTGAGTGCCTTAGAGTGGAGTGGCTTGGAGAGGAGTTTACATGGTGTGGTAGCGCACTGCGCATTTTCAATTGAAATGACCATTACGTTTGCACATTACATTTGCAGCTGCACTGTCCACGGAATGTTTCCACCTAAAAATCAAGCCCAAGGAAGAACGTACATTTTAGAGTCAGGGAGGCCCAAAGAAAATGCTCCTGGTGGCCAGAGTTTGTCACCAGGAGCAAAACAACACTTCCCTCATTGAAGTTATCCCCATGGGACCAGAGGACGCAATCTGAGAAGTTAGGTTCCCAAATGGCCCCGGCGCTGGGGGGGGTGAATGAATTGTGTTGCACTTCATGGTGCTTTCTACAAATACCCATGAGGACAGCCAAGCACCTGGGTGTCAGCACAACTTCCATTTAATATTTTTCTAATGGGGACGTCTGTGCATGGGTCCCCTCCGCTGAGCAATCCCTGACCCCCAGGCTCCCCATCCCCTGGAGCCTGGCGCAACCAGGATGGTGTTGGGGACCCCATCCCCCAGGACCAAGATATAACCAGGCCAGGGGCTCCTGCCATACCCCATGTCCATATCTAGATGGGATGGACATGTCCAGCATGAGGGTTGTTGCCTACAAGAAAGAAGAAGTAAACAAATGCAGGCTGTGCACTGGCACACAACAGCTGTGACTGCCACTGGAAACCACTGGGCAGTGCATGAGTGGGCTCCCCGCACGGCCCCCAGCCTCACTGCACAGCGGGTGCCCCATGAGAAAAGCAGGGGGCACCGAGCCTCTAAAAAATTACAAGTGGTGCGTGAAGCTGCATTATTAAAAAAAATGAAGAAAAACAAAGAAACAGCCTTTCAGAGAGCGGCATACCAGGCCGTACTGCTAATCGCGGGCTCGCAACATAAGGCCTTGTGGCGGGCCCAAAAATTAACATATCATTTCTGGTGGTGGCCCAGGAGGGGCAGGGGCATCACTAAGAATGTAAAAAGGTTTTTGGGGACTGCCAGGAGTTCAGGAGCCTCCAACTGAGCTCCCCACATTACTTGGTCCAAATGTTACCCCAAGTCTCCCAGGTGGCAATATTGATGCCCCCTGGAGAAGCATATTCTGTTTTTAAGACCTGCAAATGTGTGTGTCTTTTCACACAGGTTTGGAAGTGCATGGACTCCTGTTGTTTGGTCCTAAAGCAGCAGTGGAAGCATGGTAAAAGTAAAAGAAAGACTCTTGCACACGTTTTATTGAATGTATCCTGCTTTATTGGTAATGATGCCATTGCAGTGATGATACCATTCTGATTGATTCAGTGGTGTATATTGGATGATTATAACATGGTTTTGATTTTATCAATGCAGTGGCACCTTGACAGAGCCAGTAGGCCTGCCTTTTTGATAACGACATTCCCTTATACTGCGTTTAGCAAAGGCGGGGATAGTGTGGTTATAGGCTTCAAAGCTCGCTGGGGGTGTGAACTGGTCTGAGGGTGTCACCAAAGGTATTTCCTTCTATTTAACTGTACATATTTGTAGATTAATGCATAGTATTTAGTAGGGTGAGCACAAGAAAGTAACTTTCTTTTTTATAAGAAAAAGTACTGATTGGACAGTGGTTTATTGAGTGTTGTTGCATACCAGCATACTGGGGGTACTAGCCCACGCCACCTCCCCTGAGAAGGCCTTGGACGGCTCAGCTTCACTGCTCTGAGACAGTCAAGTGCTACAATTGGGTACTTGGTTACCACTAAAGAGAAAAGTGCAGACTTATTACTTGCGAAGAACTCACATCCTTCGCAGCTAATAACCCAATTTCCTGCAGAGTATTATTGTAAGTCACTGTTTCGACCACTCTATAGTGACATGCAACACCAGAATCAGAAATCTCTCCTCTTCGGCATTATGCATGTAGTAGGGATATTTCATTGTATGGGTTCACCAGTGGTGCAAAATAGTGTTTAGGGCATGTAGTGCAGATGGAAATGTATTTATTCTAATGTGTTGGGCACAGGGCTCGAGTCGGGGTACCACGCGGGTGGACGGCGTCCCCCCACTTATTTTACCGGGAGCTCGATAACTGGAGCAAATGGAGCCACACATTCACTCTTTGGCCTCTCTGGGGCGAGATCGGAGCTCATTCAGAACGCTGCTCACGCGCTGGCTTCTCTGATGCAATTGCATCTAAAGGGTGAGCGAGGGGAGGCAATGAGTCTGATGGTGCAAGCCACCTTTCGTGATGTCACTTCCTGTCGTGACGTCAGCGTCCCCCTACTTCTTTTTTAGGACTTGTGCCCTGGTTGGGCAGCATTACGTGCAATCAGTTGATCCACGGTCTCTATTGCGGTGTTTTGGTGGATGGATTTGTGTGAACATGGCAGAAGGGTTTGAGATTGCACTGCTCCCATCCAGGCCTTCATCATCCCATCAGCTCTCTGTGCCATTTTGTTGGAGAAGACAGAATGCCTGAACAAAGCTGAGGTGATTCACGCCCCATTGGCTTGCTGCTCAACGGGTTGCCTTTTGTTGGTTGTAGAAATATGTAATAAAGTTGGGGGTTTTCAGAATGGATATGAGATTAGACGCTTAGTGAGAACTATTCCAAAGTCCCAGCTGCGCCAGGAAAAACCTTTTTTTGGGCGCGGGCATCACACCAGGTTATAGGTGGGAAAACCAAACAAGCATTTGCAATACAATAGGTCTCGCATTCATGTGAGTTTGAGCTATTGGCATTGTAAATGACAATGCCTTTTATTTATGTTTTAGGTTTTAAAACATAAATAAAAGGCATTGTCATTTACAATACTAATAGCTTTAACTCTTGCAAATGCGAGACCTATTGCATTGCAATAAAGGGCTTTCTCGACCACTTGTTAGATTGTAAATATCAGCGGAAGAGACCGGCCAGCGACGTCTTCAAAGTAGTGATAAATAGTGCAGTAAGTATTGTAAATTACACAGACACAAAGTGTGAAGTGAGGGTTACATATGATCCGAGCTATAAACACTAACAAAGCGCTCCAACACCTTTCGCTCTGTGATTACACTGTCGTGGCTCAGGAGGAAGAGCGAGGGTCTATTTCCTGCCCTCTCCGTGATTTGAGTGTGCACTGTGGCATTGCGTAATGTCATTGCTATCTTTGGCCTAATAAAAACACTCCAGCTGTAGTAGGGCCCTGGCTATACCTCCTGGTGCAGGGCGGGCTGTACTTTATGGCTGGCAATGGACTTGGCTGCAGCTCCGGCCTCATACAGTGCCCCTGCTATTACTAGTCAGCGAGAGGCGCTGAGGTGGTGGTATTGGTATTGGTGGTGGTGGCGGTATTGGTATTGGTGGTGGTATTGGTGGTGCTGCTGATATTGGTGGTGGTGGCATTGGTGGTGGTAGTAGCATTGGTGGTATTGGTGGTGGTGGTATTGGTGGTATTGGTATTGGTGGTGGTGGTATTGGTGGTGGTATTGGTGATGGTGGTACTGGTATTGGTGGTGGTGGTGGTATTGGTATTAGTTGTGGTGGTATTGGTATTGGTGTGGGTATTGGTGGTATTGGTATTAGTATTGGTGGTGGTATTGGTGGTGGTGGTATTGGTGGTGGTGGTATTGGTGGTGGTGGTATTGGTTTTGGTGGTACTGGTATTGGTGGTATTGGTGGTGATATTGGTAGTGGTGGTATAGGTGGTGGTTGTGGTATTGGTAGTGGTGGTATTGGTGGTGGTGGTATTGGTGGTGGTAGTGGTGGTATTGGTGGTGGTGGTACTGCTGGAGGTTGTATTGGGGGTGGTATTGGTGGTGGTATTGGTGGTGGTGGTATTGGTGGTGGTGGTGGGATTGGTGATGGTGGGATTGGTAGTGGTGGTGGTAATTGTGGTGGTGGGATTGGTGGTGGTGGGATTGGTGGTGGTATTTGTGATGGTATTGGTGTTATTGGTGGTGGTGGTATTGGTGGCATTAGTGTTGGTATTGGTGGTGGTGTGTTGATGGTATTGGTATTGGTGGTGGTTGTATTTGTGGTATTGGTGGTGGTGGTATGGGTGGTGATATTGGTGGTGGTGGTAGTGATATTGGTGGTGGTATTGGTGGTGCTGGTATTGGTATTGGTGGTGGTATTAGTGGTGGTGGTATGGTGGTGGTGGTATGGTAGTGGTGGAATTGGTGGTGGTGGTATTGGTGGTGGTATTTGTGGTGGTGGTATTGGTGGTGGTATTGCTATTGGTGCTGGTGGTATTGGTGGTATTTGTGATGGTATTGGTGTTATTGGTGGTGGTGGTATTGATGGTATTGGTATTGGTGGTGGTTGTATTTGTGGTATTGGTGGTGGTGGTATTGGTGGTGGTATTGGTGGTGGGGGTATTGGTGGTATTGGTGGTGGTATTGATGGTGGTGCTATTGGTGGTGGTGGTATTGGTGGTGTTGGTATTGGTGGTGGTGGTGGTATTGGTGGTGGTCATGTTATTGGTGGTAGCGATATTGGTGGTGGTATTGGTGGTATTGGTGGTGGTGGTATTGGTGGTGGTATTGCTGGTGGTGGTATTGGTGGTGATGGTAGTATTGGTGGTGATGGTATTAGTGGTGGTGGTGGTATTGGTCGTGGTGGTATTGGTTTTGGTGTTGGTATTGGTAGTGGTGGTATTGGTGGTGGTAGTATTGGTGGTGGTATTGGTGGTGGTATTGGTGGTGGTGGTAGTATTGGTGGTAGTACTGGTGGTGGTATTGGTGGTGGTATTGGTGGTGGTGGCATTGGTGGCAGTGTTGGTGATGGTATTGCTGGAGGTGGTATTGGTGGTGGTGGGGTATTGGTGGTGGTATTGCTGGTGGTGGTATTGATGGGACTGGTGGTGGTGGTATTGGTGGTGGGGGTATTGGTGGTGGTGGTTTTGGTGGTGGTATGATTTGTGGTATTGGTGGTGGTGGTGGTATTGGTATTGGTGGTGGTATTGCTATTGGTGGTGGTGGTATTGGTGGTATTTGTGATGGTATTGGTGTTATTGGTGGTAGTGATATTGGTGGTATTGGTGGTGGTGGTGGTGGTATTGGTATTTGTGATGGTTGAATTTGTGGTATTGGTATTGGTGGTGGTGGGATTGGTGGTGGTGGTGGTTGTATTGGTGGTGGTATTGATGATGGTGCTATTGGTGGTGGTGATGGTATTGGTGGTATTGGTGGTGCTGATGGTATTGGTGGTAGTGATGGTATTGGAGGTGGTGGTGGTATTGCTGGTGGTGGTATTGGTGGTGGTATTGATGGTGGTGGTGGTGGTATTGGTGGTGGTGGTGGTATTGATGGTATTGGTGGTGGTGGTATGGTTTTGGTGGTATTGGTGGTGATGGTATTGGTGGTGGTAGTGGTGGTGGTATTGGTGGTGGTGGTATTTGTGGTGGTGGTGGTATTGGTGGTGGTATTGGTTTTGGTGTTGGTATTGGTAGTGGTGGTATTGGTGGTGGTAGTATTGGTGGTGGTATTGGTGGTGAAGGTGGTGGTATTGGTGATGGTGGTATTGGTGGTGGTGGTATTGGTGGTGGTTGTATTGGTGGTGGTGGTGGTATTGGTGGTGGTGGTATTGGTGGTGGTGGCATTGGTGGTGGTAGTATTGGTGGTGGTGGTGGTGGTGGTGGTATTGGTGGTGGTGGTGATGGTGGTGCTATTGGTGGTGGTGGTGGTATTGGTGGTGGTGGTGGTATTGGTGGTATTGTTGTTGGTGGTGGTATTCGTTGTGGTGGTATTGGTGGTATTGGTATTGGTGTGGGTATTGGTGGTGGGGGTATTGGTGGTGGTGGTATTGGTGGTGGTGGTGGTATTGGTGGTGGTGGTATTGGTTTTGGTGGTACTGGTAGGTATTGGTGGTGGTATTGGTAGTGGTGGTATAGGTGGTGGTTGTGGTATTGGTACTGGTGGTATTGACGGTGGTGGTAGTGGTGGTGGTATTGGTGGTGGTAGTGGTGGTATTGGTGGTGGTGGTACTGCTGGAGGTGGTATTGGTGGTGGTGGTATTGGTGGTGGTGGTGGTATTGGTGGTGGGATTGGTGATGGTGGTATTGGTGGTGGTGGTGGTATTTGTGGTGGTGGTATTTGTGGTGGTGGTATTGGTGGTGGTATTGGTGGTGGTGGTATTGGTGGTGGGGGTTTTGGTGGTATTTGTGATGGTATTGGTGTTATTGGTGGTGGTGGTATTGGTGGCATTAGTGTTGGTATTGGTGGTGGTGGTGTTGGTGGTATTGGTATTGGTTGTATTTGTGGTATTGGTGGTGGTGGTATTGGTGATGATATTGGTGGTGGTGGTAGTGATATTGGTGGTGGTGGTATTGGTGGTATTGCTGGTGGTGGTATTGGTGGTGCTGGTATTGGTATTGGTGGTGGTATTGGTGGTGGTATGGTAGTGGTGGTATTGGTGGTGGTGGTATTGGTGGTGATGGTATTGGTATTGGTGGTGGTATTGCTATTGGTGCTGGTGGTATTGGTGGTATTTGTGATGGTATTGATGTTATTGGTGGTGGTGGTGTTGGTGGTATTGGTGGTGGTGGTATTGGTGGTGGTATTGGTGGTGGTGTTGGTGGTGGTGGTGGTATGGTGGTGGTGGTATTGGTGGTGGTGGTATTGGTGGTGGTATTGGTATTGGTGATGGTCGTACTGGTATTGGTGGTGGTGGTGGTATTGGTATTCGTTGTGGTGGTATTGGTAATGGTGTGGGTATTGGTGGTGGGGGTATTGGTATTGGTGGTGGTATTGGTGGTGGTGGTATTGGTTTTGGTGGTACTGGTATTGGTGGTGGTATTGGTAGTGGTGGTATAATTGGTGGTTGTGGAATTGGTGGTATTGACGGTGGTGGTAGTGGTGGTGGTAGTGGTGGTATTGGTGGTGGTGGTACTGCTGGAGGTGGTATTGGTGGTGGCATTGGTGGTGGTATTGGTGGTGGTGGGATTGGTGATGGTGGTATTGGTGGTGGTGGTGGTATTTGTGGTGGTGGTATTGGTGGTGGTGGTATTGGTGGTGGTATTGGTGGTGGTGGTGATGGTATTGGTGGTATTTGTGATGGTATTGGTGTTATTGGTGGTGGTGGTATTGGTGGCATTAGTGTTGGTATTGGTGGTGGTGGTGTTGGTGATATTGGTATTGGTTGTATTTGTGGTATTGGTGGTGGTGGTATTGGTGGTGATATTGGTGGTGGTGGTAGTGATATTGGTGGTGGTGGTGGTATTGCTGGTGGTGGTATTGGTGGTGCTGGTATTGGTATTGGTGGTGGTGGTGGTGGTATGGTGGTGGTGGTATGGTAGTGGTGGTATTGGTGGTGGTGGTATTGGTGGTGGTATTGGTGGTGATGGTATTGGTATTGGTGGTGGTATTGCTATTGGTGCTGGTGGTATTGGTGGTGGTATTGGTGGTATTTGTGATGGTATTGGTGGTGGTGGTGGTGTTGGTGGTATTGGTGGTGGTGGTATTGGTGGTGGTATTGGTGGTGGTGGTATTGGTGGTGGTGGTATATGTGGTGGTAGTGGTATTGGTGGTGGTGGTGGTATTGGTGGTAGTGGTATTGGTTTTGGTATTGGTAGTGGTGGTATTGGTGGTGGTAGTATTGGTGGTATTGGTGGTGGTGGTGGTGGTATTGGTGGTGGTACTGGTGGTGATGGTGGTGGTATTGGTGATGGTGGCATTGGTGGTGGTATTGGTTGTGGTGGCATTGGTAGTGGTGGTATTGGTGGTGGTAGTATTGGCGGTATTGGTGGTGGTGGTATTGGTGGTGATGTTGGTGGTACTGGTGATGGTGGCATTGGTGGTGGTATTGGTGGTAGTGGTATTGGTGGTGGTGGTGGTATTGGTGGTATTGTTGTTGGTGGTGGTATTGATATATTGGTGGTATGACGCTTAGTGAGAACTATTCCAAAGTCCCAGCTGCGCCAGGAAAAACCTTTTTTTGGGCGCGGGCATCACACCAGGTTATAGGTGGGAAAACCAAACAAGCATTTGCAATACAATAGGTCTCGCATTCATGTGAGTTTGAGCTATTGGCATTGTAAATGACAATGCCTTTTATTTATGTTTTGGGTTTTAAAACATAAATAAAAGGCATTGTCATTTACAATAGTAATAGCTTTAACTCTTGCAAATGTGAGACCTATTGCATTGCAATAAAGGGCTTTCTCGACCACTTGTTAGATTGTAGATATCAGCGGAAGAGACCGGCCTGCGACGTCTTCAAAGTAGTGATAAATAGTGCAGTAAAGATGTGTAAGTATTGTAAATTACACAGACACAAAGTGTGAAGTGAGGGTTACATATGATCCGAGCTATAAACACTAACAAAGCGCTCCAACACCTTTCGCTCTGTGATTACACTGTCATGGCTCAGGAGGAAGAGCGGGGGGTCTATTTCCTGCCCTCTCCGTGATTTGAGTGTGCACTGTGGCATTGCGTAATGGCATTGCTATCTTTGGCCTAATAAAAACACTCCAGCTGTAGTAGGGCCCTGGCTACACCTCCTGGTGCAGGGCGGGCTGTACTTTATGGCTGGCAATGGACTCGGCTGCAGCTCCGGCCTCATACAGTGCCCCTGCTATTACTAGTCAGCGAGAGGCGCTGAGGTGGTGGTATTGGTATTGGTGGTGGTATTGGTATTGGTGGTGGTATTGGTGGTGCTGCTGGTATTGGTGTTATTGGTGGTGGTGGTAGTGGCATTGGTGGTATTGGTGGTATTGGTGGTGGTATTGGTGATGATGGTACTGGTATTGGTGGTGGTGGTGGTATTGGTATTAGTTGTGGTGGTATTGGTGTGGGTATTGGTGGTGGTGGTATTGGTATTGGTGGTGGTATTGGTGGTGGTGGTGGTGGTGGTATTGGTGGTGGTGGTATTGGTTTTGGTGGTACTGGTATTGGGGTGGTATTGGTAGTGGTGGTATAGGTGGTGGTTGTGGTATTGGTAGTGGTGGTATTGGCGGTGGTGGTATTGGTGGTGGTGGTATTGGTGGTAGTGGTGGTATTGGTGGTGGTGGTACTGCTGGATGTGGTATTGGTGGTGGTATTGGTGGTGGTGGTATTGGTATTGGTGGTGGTGGGATTGGTGGTGGTGGTGGTATTTGTGGTGGTGGTATTTGTGATGGTATTGGTGTTATTGGTGGTGGTGGTATTGGTGGCATTAGTGTTGGTATTGGTGGTGGTGTGTTGGTGGTATTGGTATTGGTGGTGGTTGTATTTGTGGTATTGGTGGTGGTGGTATTGGTGGTGGTGGTAGTGATATTGGTGGTGGTGGTGGTGGTATTGGTGGCATTAGTGTTGGTATTGGTGGTGCTGGTATAGGTGGTGGTATTAGTGGTGGTGGTGGTATGGTGGTGGTGGTATGGTAGTGGTGGTATTGGTGGTGGTGGTGGTATTGGTGGTGATGGTATTGGTGGTGGTATTGCTATTGGTGCTGGTGGTATTGGTGGTGGTATTGGTGGTATTTGTGATGGTATTGGTGTTATTGGTGGTGGTGGTATTGGCGATATTGGTGGTGGTTGTATTTGTGGTATTGGTGGTGGTGGTATTGGTGGTGGTATTGGTATTGGTGGTGGTATTCGTGGTGGTAGTGGTATTGATGGTGGGGGTATTGGTGGTATTGGTGGTGGTGGCGGTGGTACTGGTGGTGGTATTGGTGGTGCTGCTGGTATTGCTGTTATTGGTGGTGGTGGCATTGGTGGTGGTAGTGGCATTGGTGGTATTGGTGGTGGTGGAATTGGTGGTAATGGGATTGGTGGTGGTGGTATTGGTGATGGTCGTACTGGTATTGGTGGTGGTGGTGGTATTGGTATTCGTTGTGGTGGTATTGGTGGTATTGGTATTGGTGTGGGTATTGGTGGTGGGGGTATTGGTATTGGTGGTGGTATTGGTGGTGGTGGTATTGGTGGTATTGGTGGTGGTGGTACTGGTATTGGTGGTGGTATTGGTAGTGGTGGTATAGGTGGTGGTTGTGGTATTGGTAGTGGTGGTATTGACGGTGGTGGTAGTGGTGGTGGTATTGGTGGTGGTAGTGGTGGTATTGGTGGTGGTGGTACTGCTGGAGGTGGTATTGGTGGTGGTGGTATTGGTGGTGGTTGTGGGATTGGTGATGGTGGTATCGGTGGTGGTGGTATTTGTGGTGGTGGTATTGGTGGTGGTGGTGGTATTGGTGGTGGGGGTATTGGTGGTATTTGTGATGGTATTGGTGTTATTGGTGGTTGTGATTGGTGGCATTAGTGTTGGTATTGGTGGTGGTGGTGTTGGTGGCATTGGTATTGGTTGTATTTGTGGTATTGGTGGTGGTGGTATTGGTGGTGATATTGGTGGTGGTGGTAGTGATATTGGTGGTGGTGGTGGTATTGGTGGTATTGCTGGTGGTGGTATTGGTGGTGCTGGTATTGGTATTAGTGGTGGTATGGTGGTGGTGGTATGGTAGTGGTGGTATTGGTGGTGGTGGTATTGGTGGTGGTATTGGTGGTGATGGTATTGGTGGTGGTATTGCTATTGGTGCTGGTGGTATTGGTGGTGGTATTGGTGGTATTTGTGATGGTATTGGTGTTATTTGTGGTGGTGGTGTTGGTGGTATTGGTATTGGTGGTGGTTGTATTTGTGGTATTGGTGGTGGTGGTATTGGTGGTGGTATTGGTAGTGGTATTGGTGGTGGGATTGGTGGTGGGGGTATTGGTGGTATTGGTGGTGGTGGCGGTGGTATTGGTGGTGATGATGGTATTGGTGGTGGTATTGATGGTGGTGGTATTGATAGTGGTGCTATTAGTGGTGGTGGTATTGGTGATGTTGGTATTGGTGGTGGTATTGATGGTGGTGGTGGTGGTATTGGTATTGGTGGTATTGGTGGTGGTGTTGGTGGTGGTGGTATGGTGGTGGTGGTGGTATTGGTGGTGATGGTATTGGTGGTGGTATGGTGGTGGTGGTATTGGTGATGGTGGTATTGGTGGTGCTCATGTTATTGGTGGTAGTGATATTGGTGGTGGTGGTATAGGTGGTGTTATTGCTGGTGGTGGTATTGGTGGTATTCGTGGTGGTGGTATTGCTGGTGGTGGTATTGGTGGTAGTGGTATTGGTGGTGGTGGTATTGGTGCTGATGGTACTATTAGTGGTGATGGTATTAGTGGTGGTATTGGTGGTGGTGGTGTTGGTATTGGTAGTGGTGGTATTGGTGGTGGTATTGGTGGTGGTATTGGTGGTGGTGGTAGTTTTGGTGGTAGTACTGGTGGTGGTATTGGTGGTGGTGGTATTGGTGGTGGTGGTATTGCTGTAGGTGGTATTGGTGGTGGTGGGGGTATTGGTGGTGGTATTGCTGGTGGTGGTATTGGTGGGATTGGTGGTGGTGGTGGGGGTATTGGTGGTGGTGGGATTGGTGGTATTAGTGGTGGTGGTATTGGTGGTGGTATTGCTATTGGTGGTGGTGGTATTGGTGGTGGTGGTATTTGCGATTGTATTGGTGATATTGGTGGTGGTGGTGGTATTGGTATTTGTGATGGTTGTATTTGTGGTATTGGTGGTGGGATTAGCGGTGGTGGGATTGGTGGTGGTGGTGGTTGTATTGGTGTTGGTATTGGTGGTGGTATTGATGATGGTGCGATTGGTGGTGATGATGGTATTGGTGGTGTTGGTATTGGTGGTATTGATGGTGCTATTGGTGGTGCTGATGGTATTGGTGGTAGTGATATTGGTGGTAGTGGTGGTATTGGTGGTGGTGGTGGTATTGGTGGTGGTATTGCTGATGGTGGTATTGGTGGTGGTATTGATGGTGGAGGTGGTGGTGGTATTGGTGTTGGTGGTATTGGTGGTATTGGTGGTGGTGTTGGTGGTGGTGGTATGGTGGTGGTGGTATTGGTGGTGATGGTATTGGTGGTGGTAGTGGTGGTTGTATTGGTGGTGGTGGTATTTTTGTTGGTGGTATTTGTGGTGGTGGTGGTATTGGTGGTGGTGGTACTGGTTTTGGTGTTGGTATTGGTAGTGGTGGTATTGGTGGTGGTATTGGTGGTGAAGGTGGTGGTATTGGTGATGGTGGTATTGGTGGTGGTGGTATTGGTGGTGGTGGTGGTATTGGTGGTGGTATTGGTAGTGGTGGTATTGGTGGTGGTGGCATTGGTAGTGGTGGTATTGGTGGTGGTAGTATTGGTGGTGTTGGGGGTGGTGGTGGTATTGGTGGTGGTGGTGGTATTGGTGATGGTGGTGCTATTGGTGGTGGTGGTATTGGTGGTGGTATTGGTGGTATTGTTGTTGGTGGTGGTATTGGTGTATTGGTGGTGGGGGTATTTGTGGTGGTGGTATTGGTGGTAGTGGTATTGGTGGTGGTGCTGGTATTTGTGGTGGTGGTATTGGTGGTGGTATTGCTATTGGTGGTGGTATTAGTATTGGTGGTGGCGGTATTGGTATTGGTGGTGGTGTTGGTGGTAGTGGTATTGGTGGTGCTGATGGAATTGGTGATGGTGGTATTGGTGGTATATGTGGTGGTGGTGGTATTGGTGGTGGTGGTGGTGGTATTGGTGGTGGTGTTGGTGGTGGTGGTATTGGTGGTGGTGGTGGTGGTATATGTGGTGGTGGTGGTATTGGTGGTGGTGGTATTGGTGGTGGTATTGGTGGTAGTGGTATTGGTTTTGGTGTTGGTATTGGTAGTGGTGGTATTGGTGGTGGTAGTATTGGTGGTATTGGTGGTGGTGGTATTGGTGGTGGTACTGGTGGTGATGGTGGTGGTATTGGTGATGGTGGCATTGGTGGTGGTATTGGTGGTGGTATTGGTTTTGGTGTTGGTATTGGTAGTGGTGGTATTGGTTGTGGTGGCATTGGTAGTGGTGGCATTGGTGGTGGTAGTATTGGCAGTGGTGGTGGTATTGGTGGTGGTGGTATTGGTGGTGATGGTGGTATTGGTGATGGTGGCATTGGTGGTGGTATTGGTGGTGGTGGTATTGTTTTTGGTGGTGGTATTGATTTATTGGTGGTGGGGGTATTTGTGGTGGTGGTATTGGTGGTGGTGCTGATATTTGTGGTGGTGGAATTGGTGGATTTGGTGGTAGTATTGCTATTGGTTGTGGTATTAGTATTGGTGGTGGTATTGGTGGTGGTGGCGGTATTGGTATTGGTGGTGGTGTTGGTGGTAGTGGTATTGGTGGTGCTGATGGTATTGGTGGTGGTGGTATTGGTGGTATATGTGGTGGTGGTGGTATTGGTGGTGGTGGTATTGGTAGTGGTGTTGGTGGTGGTGGTATTGGTGGTGGTATTGGTGGTGGTATTGGTGGTGGTATATGTGGTGGTGGTGATATTGGTGGTGGTGGTATTGGTGGTGGTATTGGTGGTAGTGGTATTGGTTTTGGTGTTGGTATTGGTAGTGGTGGTATTGGTGGTGGTAGTATTGGTGGTATTGGTGGTGGTGGTATTGGTGGTGGTACTGGTGGTGATGGTGGTGGTATTGGTGATGGTGGCATTGGTGGTGGCATTGGTGGTGGTATTGGTTTTGGTGTTGGTATTGGTAGTGGTGGTATTGGTTGTGGTGGCATTGGTAGTGGTAGTGGTGGCATTGGTGGTGGTAGTATTGGCAGTATTGGCGGTGGTGGTGGTATTGGTGGTGGTGGTGGTATTGGTGATGGTGGCATTGGTGGTGGTATTGGTGGTAGTGGTATTGGTGGTGGTGGTATTGTTTTTGGTGGTATTGGTGGTGGTATTGGAGGTGGTGGTATTGGTGGTATTGGTGGTGGTGTTGGTGGTGGTATTGGTGTTGGTGGTATTGGTATTGGTGGTATTGGTGGTGGTTGTATTTGTGGTATTGGTTGTGGTGGTATTGGTGGTGGTATTGGTGGTATTAGTGGTGGTGGTATTGGTGGTGGTATTGGTGGTGGTGATGGTATTGGTGGTGGTGGTATTGGAGGTGGTGGTATTGGTGATTGTGGTATTGGTGGTGGTGGTATTGGTGGTGGTATTGGTATTGGTGGTGGTGGTATTGGAGGTGGTGGTATTGCTGGTGGTGGTATTGATGGTGGTGTTGGTGGTGGTGGTATTGGTGGTGGTGGTATTGGTGGTGGTATTGGTGGTGGTGTTGGTGGTATGGTGGTGGTGGTATTGGTGGTGGTGGTGGTATTGGTGGTGGTGGTATTGGTGGTGGTGGTATTGGTGGTAGTGGTATTGGTTTTGGTATTGGTAGAGGTGGTATTGGTGGTGGTACTGGTGGTATTGGTGGTGGTATTGGTGGTGGTGGTGTTGGTGGTGGTATTGGTGGTGGTATTGGTGGTGGTGATGGTATTGGTGGTGATGGTATTAGTGGTGGTGGTGGTGGTATTGGTGGTGGTGGTATTGGTTTTGATGTTGGTATTGGTATTTGTGGTATTGGTGGTGGTGGTATTGGTGGTGGTGGTAGTATTGGTGGTAGTGTTGGTGGCGGTGGTATTGCTGGAAGTGGTATTGGTGGTGGTGGGGGTATTGGTGGTGGTATTGCTGGTGGTGGTATTGGTGGTGGTGGTGGTGGTGGTATTGGTATTGGTGGTGGTATTTGTTGTATTCTGTACATGAAGACACTGGTAGCCATGTTGTAAGTTTCTAAGTCTTCTTTATTAGTTCCAGGACATGTGGTATCAATCAAGGTTCAACCATGTAACAGCTCCTACATCTCCTACACCAGTCCCACCAGGAGCAGCCTGCCTAGCTGCTCAGCCCATCTCCAACTGTCATCCACTCATCCACACAGGCACCCAGGCATTCCATTCATCACATTCACACCAACATTCCGTTGCCATCTCTCACTCTGGCTGAGCAGCTAGGAAGACCTAGGCTGATTACATATGAATGTAAAACTCAGGATATAACAGTATTGCTATTGGTGGTGGTGGTATTGGTGGTATTTGTGATGGTATTGGTGTTATTGGTGGTGGTGATATTGGTGGTATTGGTGGTGGTGTTGGTGGTATTGGTATTTGTGATGGTTGTATTTGTGGTATTGGTGGTGGTATTGGCGGTGGTGGGATTGGTGGTGGTGGTGGTTGTATTGGTGTTGGTATTGGTGGTATTGGTGGTGGTATTGATGATGGTGCTATTGGTGGTGGTGATGGTATTGGTGGTGAAGGTGGTGGTATTGGTGATGGTGGTATTGGTGGTGGTGGTATTGGTGGTGGTTGTATTGGTGGTGGTGGTGGTATTGGTGGTGGTATTGGTGGTGGTGGTATTGGTGGTGGTGGCATTGGTGGTATTGGTGGTGGTTGTATTGGTGGTGGTGGTGGTATTGGTGGTGGTGGTGATGGTATTGGTGGTGGTGGTGATGGTGGTGCTATTGGTGGTGGTGGTGGTATTGGTGGTGGTGGTGGTATTGGTGGTATTGTTGTTGGTGGTGGTATTGGTGTATTGGTGGTGGGGGTATTTGTGGTGGTGGTATTGGTGGTATTAGTATTGGTGGTGGCGGTATTTGGTATTGGTGGTGGTGGTGGTATTGGTGGTGCTGATGGTATTGGTGGTGGTGGTATTGGTGGTGCTGATGGTATTGGTGGTGGTGGTATTGGTGGTGGTATTGCTGGTGGTGGTATTGCTGGTGGTGGTATTGATGGTGGTGTTGGTGGTATTGGTGGTGGTGGTATTGGTGGTGGTATTGGTGGTGGTATTGGTGGTGGTGTTGGTGGTGGTGGTATGGTGGTGGTGGTATTGGTGGTGGTGGTATATGTGGTGGTGGTGGTATTGGTGGTGGTGGTGGTATTGGTGGTGGTGGTATTGGTGGCAGTGGTATTGGTTTTGGTGTTGGTATTGGTTGTTGTGGCATTGGTGGTGGTAGTATTGGTGGTATTGGTGGTGGTACTGGTGGTGATGGTGGTGGTATTGGTGATGGTGGCATTGGTGGTGGTATTGGTGGTGGTGGTATTGGTGGTGGTATTGGTTTTGGTGTTGGTATTGGTAGTGATGGTATTGGTTGTGGTGGCATTGGTAGTGGTGGTATTGGTGGTGGTAGTATTGGCGGTATTGGTGGTGGTGGTATTGGTGGTGATGTTGGTGGTATTGGTGATGGTGGCATTGGTGGTGGTATTGGTGGTAGTGGTATTGGTGGTGATGGTATTGGTGGTATTGTTGTTGGTGGTGGTATTGATGTATTGGTGGTTAGACGCTTAGTGAGAACTATTCCAAAGTCCCAGCTGCGCCAGGAAAAACCCTTTTTTGGGCGCGGGCATCACACCAGGTTATAGGTGGGAAAACCAAACAAGCATTAGCAATACAATAGGTCTCGCAATCATGTGAGTTTGAGCTATTGGCATTGTAAATGACAATGCCTTTTATTTATGTTTTGGGTTTTAAAACATAAATAAAAGGCATTGTCATTTACAATACTAATAGCTTTAACTCTTGCAAATGTGAGACCTATTGCATTGCAATAAAGGGCTTTCTCGACCACTTGTTAGATTGTAGATATCAGCGGCAGAGACCGGCCTGCGACGTCTTCAAAGTAGTGATAAATAGTGCGGTGAAGATGTGTAAGTATTGTAAATTACACAGACACAAAGTGTGAAGTGAGGGTTACATATGATCCGAGCTATAAACACTAACAAAGCGCTCCAACACCTTTCGCTCTGTGATTACACTGTCATGGCTCAGGAGGAAGAGCGGGGGTCTATTTCCTGCCCTCTCCGTGATTTGAGTGTGCACTGTGGCATTGCGTAATGTCATTGCTATCTTTGGCCTAATAAAAACACTCCAGCTGTAGTAGGGCCCTGGCTACACCTCCTGGTGCAGGGCGGGCTGTACTTTATGGCTGGCAATGGACTCGGCTGCAGCTCCGGCCTCATACAGTGCCCCTGCTATTACTAGTCAGCGAGAGGCGCTGAGGTGGTGGTATTGGTATTGGTGGTGGTATTGGTATTGGTGGTGGTATTGGTGGTGCTGCTGGTATTGGTGTTATTGGTGGTGGTGGTAGTGGCATTGGTGGTATTGGTGGTATAGGTGGTGGTATTGGTGATGATGGTACTGGTATTGGTGGTGGTGGTGGTATTGGTATTAGTTGTGGTGGTATTGGTGTGGGTATTGGTGGTGGTGGTATTGCTATTGGTGGTGGTATTGGTGGTGGTGGTGGTATTGGTGGTGGTGGTATTGGTTTTGGTGGTACTGGTATTGGGGTGGTATTGGTAGTGGTGGTATAGGTGGTGGTTGTGGTATTGGTAGTGGTGGTATTGGCGGTGGTGGTATTGGTGGTGGTGGTATTGGTGGTAGTGGTGGTATTGGTGGTGGTGGTACTGCTGGATGTGGTATTGGTGGTGGTATTGGTGGTGGTGGTATTGGTATTGGTGGTGGTGGGATTGGTGGTGGTGGTGGTATTTGTGGTGGTGGTATTTGTGATGGTATTGGTGTTATTGGTGGTGGTGGTATTGGTGGCATTAGTGTTGGTATTGGTGGTGGTGTGTTGGTGGTATTGGTATTGGTGGTGGTTGTATTTGTGGTATTGGTGGTGGTGGTATTGGTGGTGGTGGTAGTGATATTGGTGGTGGTGGTGGTGGTATTGGTGGCATTAGTGTTGGTATTGGTGGTGCTGGTATAGGTGGTGGTATTAGTGGTGGTGGTGGTATGGTGGTGGTGGTATGGTAGTGGTGGTATTCAATCAATCAATCACGGCATTTATAGAGCGCGCTACTCACCCGGGAGGGTCTCAAGGCGCTGGGGGAGGGGGTAAGTTACTGCTCGAACAGCCAGGTCTTGAGCTGCTTCCTGAAGGCGAGATGGTCCTGGGTTCGCCGAAGGTGAGTGGGGAGGAGTTCCAGGTCTTGGCCGCCAGGTAGGAGAAGGATCTTCCTCCGGCGGTGGTTCTGCGGATGCGTGGTACGGTGGCGAGGCGTGGCTGGTTGATCGTAGCTGGCGTGTGGGCGTGTAGAAGGACATGCGGTCGTTGAGGTACTTTGGGCCCAGGTCGTGGAGGGCCTTGTGTGCGTGGGTGAGGAGTCTGAACGTGATTCTCTTGCTGACGGGGAGCCAGTGCAGGTCTTTCAGGTGTACGGTGATGTGGCTGTGTCGGGGGATGTCCAGGATGAGTCGTGCGGAGGCGTTCTGGATGCGCTGGAGTCTCTTTTGAAGTTTGGCTGTGGTTCCGGCGTAGAGGGTGTTCCCATAGTCCAGTCGGCTGGTGACGGTGGTGGTATTGGTGGTGATGGTATTGGTGGTGGTATTGCTATTGGTGCTGGTGGTATTGGTGGTGGTATTGGTGGTATTTGTGATGGTATTGGTGTTATTGGTGGTGGTGGTATTGGCGATATTGGTGGTGGTTGTATTTGTGGTATTGGTGGTGGTGGTATTGGTGGTGGTATTGGTATTGGTGGTGGTATTCGTGGTGGTAGTGGTATTGGTGGTGGGGGTATTGGTGGTATTGGTGGTGGTGGCGGTGGCACTGGTGGTGGTATTGGTGGTGCTGCTGGTATTGCTGTTATTGGTGGTGGTGGCATTGGTGGTGGTAGTGGCATTGGTGGTATTGGTGGTGGTGGAATTGGTGGTAATGGGATTGGTGGTGGTGGTATTGGTGATGGTCGTACTGGTATTGGTGGTGGTGGTGGTATTGGTATTCGTTGTGGTGGTATTGGTGGTATTGGTATTGGTGTGGGTATTGGTGGTGGGGGTATTGGTATTGGTGGTGGTATTGGTGGTGGTGGTATTGGTGGTATTGGTGGTGGTGGTACTGGTATTGGTGGTGGTATTGGTAGTGGTGGTATAGGTGGTGGTTGTGGTATTGGTAGTGGTGGTATTGACGGTGGTGGTAGTGGTGGTGGTATTGGTGGTGGTAGTGGTGGTATTGGTGGTGGTGGTACTGCTGGAGGTGGTATTGGTGGTGGTATTGGTGGTGGTGGTATTGGTGGTGGTTGTGGGATTGGTGATGGTGGTATCGGTGGTGGTGGTATTTGTGGTGGTGGTATTGGTGGTGCTGGTGGTATTGGTGGTGGGGGTATTGGTGGTATTTGTGATGGTATTGGTGTTATTGGTGGTTGTGATTGGTGGCATTAGTGTTGGTATTGGTGGTGGTGGTGTTGGTGGCATTGGTATTGGTTGTATTTGTGGTATTGGTGGTGGTGGTATTGGTGGTGATATTGGTGGTGGTGGTAGTGATATTGGTGGTGGTGGTGGTATTGGTGGTATTGCTGGTGGTGGTATTGGTGGTGCTGGTATTGGTATTAGTGGTGGTATGGTGGTGGTGGTATGGTAGTGGTGGTATTGGTGGTGGTGGTATTGGTGGTGGTATTGGTGGTGATGGTATTGGTGGTGGTATTGCTATTGGTGCTGGTGGTATTGGTGGTGGTATTGGTGGTATTTGTGATGGTATTGGTGTTATTTGTGGTGGTGGTGTTGGTGGTATTGGTATTGGTGGTGGTTGTATTTGTGGTATTGGTGGTGGTGGTATTGGTGGTGGTATTGGTAGTGGTATTGGTGGTGGGATTGGTGGTGGGGGTATTGGTGGTATTGGTGGTGGTGGCGGTGGTATTGGTGGTGATGATGGTATTGGTGGTGGTATTGATGGTGGTGGTATTGATAGTGGTGCTATTAGTGGTGGTGGTATTGGTGATGTTGGTATTGGTGGTGGTATTGATGGTGGTGGTGGTGGTATTGGTATTGGTGGTATTGGTGGTGGTGTTGGTGGTGGTGGTATGGTGGTGGTATTGGTGGTGATGGTATTGGTGGTGGTATGGTGGTGGTGGTATTGGTGATGGTGGTATTGGTGGTGCTCATGTTATTGGTGGTAGTGATATTGGTGGTGGTGGTATAGGTGGTGTTATTGCTGGTGGTGGTATTGGTGGTATTCGTGGTGGTGGTATTGCTGGTGGTGGTATTGGTGGTAGTGGTATTGGTGGTGGTGGTATTGGTGCTGATGGTACTATTAGTGGTGATGGTATTAGTGGTGGTGGTGGTATTGGTGGTGGTGGTATTGGTTTTGGTGTTGGTATTGGTAGTGGTAGTATTGGTGGTGGTATTGGTGGTGGTATTGGTGGTGGTATTGGTGGTGGTGGTAGTTTTGGTGGTAGTACTGGTGGTGGTATTGGTGGTGGTGGTATTGGTGGTGGTGGTATTGCTGTAGGTGGTATTGGTGGTGGTGGGGGTATTGGTGGTGGTATTGCTGGTGGTGGTATTGGTGGGATTGGTGGTGGTGGTGGGGGTATTGGTGGTGGTGGGATTGGTGGTATTAGTGGTGGTGGTATTGGTGGTGGTATTGCTATTGGTGGTGGTGGTATTGGTGGTGGTGGTATTTGCGATTGTATTGGTGATATTGGTGGTGGTGGTGGTATTGGTATTTGTGATGGTTGTATTTGTGGTATTGGTGGTGGGATTAGCGGTGGTGGGATTGGTGGTGGTGGTGGTTGTATTGGTGTTGGTATTGGTGGTGGTATTGATGATGGTGCTATTGGTGGTGATGATGGTATTGGTGGTGTTGGTATTGGTGGTATTGATGGTGCTATTGGTGGTGCTGATGGTATTGGTGGTAGTGATATTGGTGGTAGTGGTGGTATTGGTGGTGGTGGTGGTATTGGTGGTGGTATTGCTGATGGTGGTATTGGTGGTGGTATTGATGGTGGAGGTGGTGGTGGTATTGGTGTTGGTGGTATTGGTGGTATTGGTGGTGGTGTTGGTGGTATGGTGGTGGTGGTATTGGTGGTGATGGTATTGGTGGTGGTAGTGGTGGTTGTATTGGTGGTGGTGGTATTTTTGTTGGTGGTATTTGTGGTAATGGTGGTATTGGTGGTGGTGGTACTGGTTTTGGTGTTGGTATTGGTAGTGGTGGTATTGGTGGTGGTATTGGTGGTGAAGGTGGTGGTATTGGTGATGGTGGTATTGGTGGTGGTGGTATTGGTGGTGGTGGTGGTATTGGTGGTGGTATTGGTAGTGGTGGTATTGGTGGTGGTGGTGGCATTGGTAGTGGTGGTATTGGTGGTGGTAGTATTGGTGGTGTTGGGGGTGGTGGTGGTATTGGTGGTGGTGGTATTGGTGATGGTGGTGCTATTGGTGGTGGTGGTATTGGTGGTGGTATTGGTGGTATTGTTGTTGGTGGTGGTATTGGTGTATTGGTGGTGGGGGTATTTGTGGTGGTGGTATTGGTGGTAGTGGTATTGGTGGTGGTGCTGGTATTTGTGGTGGTGGTATTGGTGGTGGTATTGCTATTGGTGGTGGTATTAGTATTGGTGGTGGCGGTATTGGTGGTGGTGTTGGTGGTAGTGGTATTGGTGGTGCTGATGGTATTGGTGATGGTGGTATTGGTGGTATATGTGGTGGTGGTGGTATTGGTGGTGGTGGTGGTGGTATTGGTGGTGGTGTTGGTGGTGGTGGTATTGGTGGTGGTGGTGGTGGTGGTGGTATATGTGGTGGTGGTGGTATTGGTGGTGGTATTGGTGGTAGTGGTATTGGTTTTGGTGTTGGTATTGGTAGTGGTGGTATTGGTGGTGGTAGTATTGGTGGTATTGGTGGTGGTGGTATTGGTGGTGGTACTGGTGGTGATGGTGGTGGTATTGGTGATGGTGGCATTGGTGGTGGTATTGGTGGTGGTATTGGTTTTGGTGTTGGTATTGGTAGTGGTGGTATTGGTTGTGGTGGCATTGGTAGTGGTGGCATTGGTGGTGGTAGTATTGGCAGTGGTGGTGGTATTGGTGGTGGTGGTATTGGTGGTGATGGTGGTATTGGTGATGGTGGCATTGGTGGTGGTATTGGTGGTAGTGGTATTGGTGGTGGTGGTATTGTTTTTGGTGGTGGTATTGATTTATTGGTGGTGGGGGTATTTGTGGTGGTGGTATTGGTGGTGGTGCTGATATTTGTGGTGGTGGAATTGGTGGATTTGGTGGTAGTATTGCTATTGGTTGTGGTATTAGTATTGGTGGTGGTATTGGTGATGGTGGCGGTATTGGTATTGGTGGTGGTGTTGGTGGTAGTGGTATTGGTGGTGCTGATGGTATTGGTGGTGGTGGTATTGGTGGTATATGTGGTGGTGGTGGTATTGGTGGTGGTGGTATTGGTAGTGGTGTTGGTGGTGGTGGTATTGGTGGTGGTATTGGTGGTGGTGGTGGTGGTATATGTGGTGGTGGTGATATTGGTGGTGGTGGTATTGGTGGTGGTATTGGTGGTAGTGGTATTGGTTTTGGTGTTGGTATTGGTAGTGGTGGTATTGGTGGTGGTAGTATTGGTGGTATTGGTGGTGGTGGTATTGGTGGTGGTACTGGTGGTGATGGTGGTGGTATTGGTGATGGTGGCATTGGTGGTGGCATTGGTGGTGGTATTGGTTTTGGTGTTGGTATTGGTAGTGGTGGTATTGGTTGTGGTGGCATTGGTAGTGGTAGTGGTGGCATTGGTGGTGGTAGTATTGGCAGTATTGGCGGTGGTGGTGGTATTGGTGGTGGTGGTGGTATTGGTGATGGTGGCATTGGTGGTGGTATTGGTGGTAGTGGTATTGGTGGTGGTGGTATTGTTTTGGTGGTATTGGTGGTGGTATTGGAGGTGGTGGTATTGGTGGTATTGGTGGTGGTGTTGGTGGTGGTATTGGTGTTGGTGGTATTGGTATTGGTGGTATTGGTGGTGGTTGTATTTGTGGTATTGGTTGTGGTGGTATTGGTGGTGGTATTGGTGGTATTAGTGGTGGTGGTATTGGTGGTGGTATTGGTGGTGGTGATGGTATTGATGGTGGTGGTATTGGAGGTGGTGGTATTGGTGATTGTGGTATTGGTGGTGGTGGTATTGGTGGTGGTATTGGTATTGGTGGTGGTGGTATTGGAGGTGGTGGTATTGCTGGTGGTGGTATTGATGGTGGTGTTGGTGGTGGTGGTATTGGTGGTGGTGGTATTGGTGGTGGTATTGGTGGTGGTGTTGGTGGTATGGTGGTGGTGGTATTGGTGGTGGTGGTGGTATTGGTGGTGGTGGTATTGGTGGTGGTGGTATTGGTGGTAGTGGTATTGGTTTTGGTATTGGTAGAGGTGGTATTGGTGGTGGTACTGGTGGTGATGGTGGTGGTATTGGTGATGGTATTATTGGTGGTGATATTGGTGGTGGGATTGGTTTTGGTGTTGGTATTTGTAGTGGTGGTATTGGTTGTGGTGGCATTGGTAGTGGTGGTATTGGTGGTGGTAGTATTGGTGGTGGTGGTGGTATTGGTGGTGGTGGTATTGGTGGTGATGTTGGTGGTATTGGTGATGGTGGCATTGGTGGTGGTGGTATTGGTGGTATTGTTGTTGTTGCTGGTATTGATGTATTGGTGGTGGGGGTATTTGTGGTGGTGGTATTGGTGGTGGTGCTGATATTTGTGGTGGTGGAATTGGTGGTATTGGTGGTGGTATTGCTATTGGTTGTGGTATTAGTATTGGTGGTGGTATTGGTGGTGGTGGTATTGGTATTGGTTGTATTGGTGGTGGTGGCGGTGGTATTGGTGGTGGTATTGGTGGTGGTGGTGGTATTGATGGTGGTGCTAATGGTGGTGGTATTGGTGGTGTTGGTATTGGTGGTATTGGTGGTAGTGGTGGTATTGGTGGTGGTGGCGGTGGTATTGGTGGTGGTGGTGGTATTGATGGTGGTGCTAATGGTGGTGGTGGTATTGGTGGTGTTGGTATTGGTGGTATTGGTGGTGGTGGTCATGTTATTGGTGGTAGTGATATTGGTGGTGGTGGTGGTGGTATTGGTAGTGGTATAGGTGGTGGTATTGCTGGTGGTGGTATTGCTGGTGGTGGTATTGGTGGTGGTGGTATTGGTATTGGTGGTGGTATTGGTGGTGGTGGTATTGGTGGTGGTGGTATTGGTGGTGGTGGTGTTGGTGGTGGTATTGGTGGTGGTATTGGTGGTGGTGATGGTATTGGTGGTGATGGTATTAGTGGTGGTGGTGGTGGTATTGGTGGTGGTGGTATTGGTTTTGATGTTGGTATTGGTATTTGTGGTATTGGTGGTGGTGGTATTGGTGGTGGTGGTAGTATTGGTGGTAGTGTTGGTGGCGGTGGTATTGCTGGAAGTGGTATTGGTGGTGGTGGGGGTATTGGTGGTGGTATTGCTGGTGGTGGTATTGGTGGTGGTGGTGGTGGTGGTATTGGTATTGGTGGTGGTATTTGTTGTATTCTGTACATGAAGACACTGGTAGCCATGTTGTAAGTTTCTAAGTCTTCTTTATTAGTTCCAGGACATGTGGTATCAATCAAGGTTCAACCATGTAACAGCTCCTACATCTCCTACACCAGTCCCACCAGGAGCAGCCTGCCTAGCTGCTCAGCCCATCTCCAACTGTCATCCACTCATCCACACAGGCACCCAGGCATTCCATTCATCACATTCACACCAACATTCCGTTGCCATCTCTCACTCTGGCTGAGCAGCTAGGAAGACCTAGGCTGATTACATATGAATGTAAAACTCAGGATATAACAGTATTGCTATTGGTGGTGGTGGTATTGGTGGTATTTGTGATGGTATTGGTGTTATTGGTGGTGGTGATATTGGTGGTATTGGTGGTGGTGTTGGTGGTATTGGTATTTGTGATGGTTGTATTTGTGGTATTGGTGGTGGTATTGGCGGTGGTGGGATTGGTGGTGGTGGTGGTTGTATTGGTGTTGGTATTGGTGGTATTGGTGGTGGTATTGATGATGGTGCTATTGGTGGTGGTGATGGTATTGGTGGTGAAGGTGGTGGTATTGGTGATGGTGGTATTGGTGGTGGTGGTATTGGTGGTGGTTGTATTGGTGGTGGTGGTGGTATTGGTGGTGGTATTGGTGGTGGTGGTATTGGTGGTGGTGGCATTGGTGGTATTGGTGGTGGTTGTATTGGTGGTGGTGGTGGTATTGGTGGTGGTGGTGATGGTATTGGTGGTGGTGGTGATGGTGGTGCTATTGGTGGTGGTGGTGGTATTGGTGGTGGTGGTGGTATTGGTGGTATTGTTGTTGGTGGTGGTATTGGTGTATTGGTGGTGGGGGTATTTGTGGTGGTGGTATTGGTGGTATTAGTATTGGTGGTGGCGGTGGCGGTATTTGGTATTGGTGGTGGTGGTGGTATTGGTGGTGCTGATGGTATTGGTGGTGGTGGTATTGGTGGTGCTGATGGTATTGGTGGTGGTGGTATTGGTGGTGGTATTGCTGGTGGTGGTATTGCTGGTGGTGGTATTGATGGTGGTGTTGGTGGTATTGGTGGTGGTGGTATTGGTGGTGGTATTGGTGGTGGTATTGGTGGTGGTGTTGGTGGTGGTGGTATGGTGGTGGTGGTATTGGTGGTGGTGGTATTGGTGGTGGTGGTATATGTGGTGGTGGTGGTATTGGTGGTGGTGGTATTGGTGGTGGTGGTGGTATTGGTGGCAGTGGTATTGGTTTTGGTGTTGGTATTGGTTGTTGTGGTATTGGTGGTGGTAGTATTGGTGGTATTGGTGGTGGTACTGGTGGTGATGGTGGTGGTATTGGTGATGGTGGCATTGGTGGTGGTATTGGTGGTGGTGGTATTGGTGGTGGTATTGGTTTTGGTGTTGGTATTGGTAGTGATGGTATTGGTTGTGGTGGCATTGGTAGTGGTGGTATTGGTGGTGGTAGTATTGGCGGTATTGGTGGTGGTGGTATTGGTGGTGATGTTGGTGGTATTGGTGATGGTGGCATTGGTGGTGGTATTGGTGGTAGTGGTATTGGTGGTGATGGTATTGGTGGTATTGTTGTTGGTGGTGGTATTGATGTATTGGTGGTTAGACGCTTAGTGAGAACTATTCCAAAGTCCCAGCTGCGCCAGGAAAAACCCTTTTTGGGCGCGGGCATCACACCAGGTTATAGGTGGGAAAACCAAACAAGCATTAGCAATACAATAGATCTCGCAATCATGTGAGTTTGAGCTATTGGCATTGTAAATGACAATGCCTTTTATTATGTTTTGGGTTTTAAAACATAAATAAAGGCATTGTCATTTACAATACTAATAGCTTTAACTCTTGCAAATGTGAGACCTATTGCATTGCAATAAAGGGCTTTCTCGACCACTTGTTAGATTGTAGATATCAGCGGCAGAGACCGGCCTGCGACGTCTTCAAAGTAGTGATAAATAGTGCAGTGAAGATGTGTAAGTATTGTAAATTACACAGACACAAAGTGTGAAGTGAGGGTTACATATGATCCGAGCTATAAACACTAACAAAGCGCTCCAACACCTTTCGCTCTGTGATTACACTGTCATGGCTCAGGAGGAAGAGCGGGGGTCTATTTCCTGCCCTCTCCGTGATTTGAGTGTGCACTGTGGCATTGCGTAATGTCATTGCTATCTTTGGCCTAATAAAAACACTCCAGCTGTAGTAGGGCCCTGGCTACACCTCCTGGTGCAGGGCGGGCTGTACTTTATGGCTGGCAATGGACTCGGCTGCAGCTCCGGCCTCATACAGTGCCCCTGCTATTACAAGTCAGCGAGAGGCGCTGAGGTGGTGGTATTGGTATTGGTGGTGGTGGTGGTATTGGTATTGGTGGTGGTATTGGTGGTGCTGCTGGTATTGGTGTTATTGGTGGTGGTGGTAGTGGCATTGGTGGTGGTGGTATTGGTGGTGGTATTGGTATTGGTGATGATGGTACTGGTATTGGTGGTGGTGGTGGTATTGGTATTAGTTGTGGTGGTATTGGTGGTATTGGTATTGGTGTGGGTATTGGTGGTGGTGGTATTGGTATTGGTGGTGGTGGTGGTGGTATTGGTGGTGGTGGTATTGGTGGTGGTGGTACTGGTTTTGGTGGTACTGGTATTGGTGGTATTGGTGGTGGTATTGGTAGTGGTGATATAGGTGGTGGTTGTGGTATTGGTAGTGGTGGTAGTGGTGGTATTGGCGGTGGTGGTATTGGTGGTGGTGGTATTGGTGGTGGTAGTGGTGGTATTGGTGGTGGTGGTACTGCTGGAGGTGGTATTGGTGGTGGTATTGGTGGTGGTGGTGGGATTGGTGATGGTGGGATTGGTGGGATTGATGGTGGTGGTGGTATTTGTGGTGGTGGTATTGGTGGTGGTATTGGTGGTATTTGTGATGGTATTGGTGTTATTGGTGGTGGTGGTATTGGTGGCATTAGTGTTGGTATTTGTGGTGGTGTGTTGGTGGTATTGGTTGTATTTGTGGTATTGGTGGTGGTGCTATTCGGGGTGGTGGTAGTGATATTGGTGGTGGTGGTGGTATTGGTGGTGGTATTAGTGGTGGTGGTATGGTGGTGGTGGTATGGTACTGGTGGTATTGGTGGTGGTATTGGTGGTGGTATTGCTATTGGTGCTGGTGGTATTGGTGGTGGTATTGGTGGTATTTGTGATGGTATTGGTGTTATTGGTGGTGGTGGTATTGGTGGTATTGGTATTGGTGGTGGTATTGGTGGTGGTATTGGTGGTGGTATTGATGGTGGTGGTGGTATTGGTGGTGGGGGTATTGGTGGTATTGGTGGCGGTGGTACTGGTGGTGCTGCTGGTATTGGTGTTATTGGTGGTGGTGGCATTGGTGGTGGTAGTGGCATTGGTGGTATTGGTGGTGGTGGTATTGGTGGTATTGGTATTGGTGGTGGTGGTATTGGTGGTGGTATTGGTATTGGTGATGGTCGTACTGGTGGTGGTGGTGGTGGTATTGGTATTCGTTGTGGTGGTATTGGTGGTATTGGTATTGGTGTGGGTATTGGTGGTGGGGGTATTGGTATTGGTGGTGGTATTGGTGGTGGTGGTATTGGTGGTGGCGGTATTGGTTTTGGTGGTACTGGTATTGGTGGTATTGGTGGTGGTATTGGTAGTGGTGGTATAGGTGGTGGTTGTGGTATTGGTACTGGTGGTATTGACGGTGGTGGTAGTGGTGGTGGTATTGGTGGTGGTAGTGGTGGTATTGGTATTGGTGGTGGTGGTACTGCTGGAGGTGGTATTGGTGGTGGTGGTGGTATTGGTGGTGGTGGTGGGATTGGTGATGGTGGTATTTGTGGTGGTGGTATTGGTGGTGGTATTGGTGGTGGTGGTATTGGTGGTGGGGGTATTGGTGGTATTTGTGATGGTATTGGTGTTATTGGTGGTGGTGGTATTGGTGGCATTAGTGTTGGTATTGGTGGTGGTGTGTTGGTGGTATTGGTATTGGTGGTGGTTGTTTTTGTGGTATTGGTGGTGGTGGTATTGGTGGTGGTGGTAGTGATATTGGTGGTGGTGGAGGTATTGGTGGCATTAGTGTTGGTATTGGTGGTGCTGGTATTGGTGGTGGTATTAGTGGTGGTGGTATGGTAGTGGTGGTATTGGTGGTGATGGTATTGGTGGTGGTATTGCTATTGGTGCTGGTGGTATTGGTGGTGGTATTGGTGGTATTTGTGATGGTATTGGTGTTATTGGTGGTGGTGGTATTAGCGGTATTGGTATTGGTGGTGGTTGTATTTGTGGTATTGGTGGTGGTGGTATTGGTGGTGGTATTGGTAGTGGTATTGGTGGTGGTATTGGTGGTGGTGGTGGTATTGGTGGTGGGGGTATTGGTGGTATTGGTGGCGGTGGTACTCGTGGTGCTGCTGGTATTAGTGTTATTGGTGGTGGTGGCATTGGTGGTGGTGGTAGTGGCATTGGTGGTATTGGTGGTGGTGGTATTGGTGGTATTCGTATTGGTGGTGGTGGTATTGGTGGTGGTATTGGTATTGGTGATGGTCGTACTGGTATTGGTGGTATTGGTGGTGGTGGTATTGGTATTCGTTGTGGTGGTATTGGTGGTATTGGTATTGGTGTGGGTATTGGTGGTGGGGGTATTGGTATTGGTGGTGGTGGTATTGGTGGTGGTGGTATTGGTGGTGGTGGTATTGGTTTTGGTGGTACTGGTAGGTATTGGTGGTGGTATTGGTAGTGGTGGTATAGGTGGTGGTTGTGGTATTGATACTGGTGGTATTGACGCTGGTGGTAGTGGTGGTGGTATTGGTGGTGGTAGTGGTGGTATTGGTGGTGGTGGTACTGCTGGAGGTGGTATTGGTGGTGGTGGTATTGGTGGTGGTGGTGGTATTGGTGGTGGGATTGGTGATGGTGGTATTGGTGGTGGTGGTGGTGGTATTTGTGGTGGTGGTATTTGTGGTGGTTGTATTGGTGGTGGTATTGGTGGTGGTGGTATTGGTGGTGGGGGTTTTGGTGGTATTTGTGATGGTATTGGTGTTATTGGTGGTGGTGGTATTGGTGGCATTAGTGTTGGTATTGGTGGTGGTGGTGTTGGTGGTATTGGTATTGGTTGTATTTGTGGTATTGGTGGTGGTGGTATTGGTGGTGATATTGGTGGTGGTGGTAGTGATATTGGTGGTGGTGGTATTGGTGGTATTGCTGGTGGTGGTATTGGTGGTGCTGGTATTGGTATTGGTGGTGGTATTGGTGGTGGTATGGTAGTGGTGGTATTGGTGGTGGTGGTATTGGTGGTGATGGTATTGGTATTGGTGGTGGTATTGCTATTGGTGCTGGTGGTATTGGTGGTGGTATTGGTGGTATTTGTGATGGTATTGATGTTATTGGTGGTGGTGGTGTTGGTGGTGTTGGTGGTATTGGTGGTGGTGGTATTGGTGGTGGTATTGGTGGTGGTGTTGGTGGTGGTGGTATGGTGGTGGTGGTATTGGTGGTGGTGGTATTGGTGGTGGTATTGGTATTGGTGATGGTCGTACTGGTATTGGTGGTGGTGGTGGTATTGGTATTCGTTGTGGTGGTATTGGTAATGGTGTGGGTATTGGTGGTCGGGGTATTGGTATTGGTGGTGGTGGTATTGGTTTTGGTGGTACTGGTATTGGTGGTGGTATTGGTAGTGGTGGTATAATTGGTGGTTGTGGTATTGGTGGTATTGACGGTGGTGGTAGTGGTGGTGGTAGTGGTGGTATTGGTGGTGGTGGTACTGCTGGAGGTGGTATTGGTGGTGGCATTGGTGGTGGTATTGGTGGTGGTGGGATTGGTGATGGTGGTATTGGTGGTGGTGGTGGTATTTGTGGTGGTGGTATTGGTGGTGGTATTGGTGGTGGTGGTGATGGTATTGGTGTTATTGGTGGTGGTGGTATTGGTGGCTTTAGTGTTGGTATTGGTGGTGGTGGTGTTGGTGATATTGGTATTGGTTGTATTTGTGGTATTGGTGGTGGTGGTATTGGTGGTGATATTGGTGGTGGTGGTAGTGATATTGGTGGTGGTGGTGGTATTGCTGGTGGTGGTATTGGTGGTGCTGGTATTGGTATTGGTGGTGGTATTAGTGGTGGTGGTGGTATGGTGCTGGTGGTATGGTAGTGGTGGTATTGGTGGTGGTGGTATTGGTGGTGGTATTGGTGGTGATGGTATTGGTATTGGTGGTGGTATTGCTATTGGTGCTGGTGGTATTGGTGGTGGTATTGGTGGTATTTGTGATGGTATTGGTGGTGGTGGTGGTGTTGGTGGTATTGGTGGTGGTGGTATTGGTGGTGGTATTGGTGGTGGTGGTGGTATGGTGGTGGTGGTATTGGTGGTGGTGGTATTGGTGGTGGTGGTATTGGTGGTGGTGGTATATGTGGTGGTAGTGGTATTGGTGGTGGTGGTGGTATTGGTGGTAGTGGTATTGGTTTTGGTATTGGTAGTGGTGGTATTGGTGGTGGTAGTATTGGTGGTATTGGTGGTGGTGGTGGTATTGGTTGTGGTGGTGGTGGTATTGGTGGTGGTACTGGTGGTGATGGTGGTGGTATTGGTGATGGTGGCATTGGTGGTGGTATTGGTTGTGGTGGCATTGGTAGTGGTGGTATTGGTGGTGGGAGTATTGGCGGTGGTGGTATTGGTGGTGATGTTGGTGGTACTGGTGATGGTGGCATTGGTGGTGGTATTGGTGGTAGTGGTATTGGTGGTGGTGGTATTGGTGGTATTGTTGTTGGTGGTGGTATTGATATATTGGTGGTATGACGCTTAGTGAGAACTATTCCAAAGTCCCAGCTGCGCCAGGAAAAACCTTTTTTTGGGCGCGGGCATCACACCAGGTTATAGGTGGGAAAACCAAACAAGCATTTGCAATACAATAGGTCTCGCATTCATGTGAGTTTGAGCTATTGGCATTGTAAATGACAATGCCTTTTATTTATGTTTTGGGTTTTAAAACATAAATAAAGGCATTGTCATTTACAATAGTAATAGCTTTAACTCTTGCAAATGTGAGACCTATTGCATTGCAATAAAGGGCTTTCTCGACCACTTGTTAGATTGTAGATATCAGCGGAAGAGACCGGCCTGCGACGTCTTCAAAGTAGTGATAAATAGTGCAGTAAAGATGTGTAAGTATTGTAAATTACACAGACACAAAGTGTGAAGTGAGGGTTACATATGATCCGAGCTATAAACACTAACAAAGCGCTCCAACACCTTTCGCTCTGTGATTACACTGTCGTGGCTCAGGAGGAAGAGCGGGGGGTCTATTTCCTGCCCTCTCCGTGATTTGAGTGTGCACTGTGGCATTGCGTAATGGCATTGCTATCTTTGGCCTAATAAAAACACTCCAGCTGAAGTAGGGCCCTGGCTACACCTCCTGGTGCAGGGCGGGCTGTACTTTATGGCTGGCAATGGACTCGGCTGCAGCTCCGGCCTCATGCAGTGCCCCTGCTATTACTAGTCAGCGAGAGGCGCTGAGGTGGTGGTATTGGTATTGGTGGTGGTATTGGTATTGGTGGTGGTATTGGTGGTGCTGCTGGTATTGGTGTTATTGGTGGTGGTGGTAGTGGCATTGGTGGTATTGGTATTGGTGGTATTGGTATTGGTGATGATGGTACTGGTATTGGTGGTGGTGGTGGTATTGGTATTAGTTGTGGTGGTATTGGTGGTATTGGTGTGGGTATTGGTGGTGGTGGTGGTATTGGTATTGGTGGTGGTATTGGTGGTGGTGGTGGTATTGGTGGTGGTGGTATTGGTTTTGGTGGTACTGGTATTGGTGGTGGTATTGGTAGTGGTGGTATAGGTGGTGGTTGTGGTATTGGTAGTGGTGGTATTGGCGGTGGTGGTATTGGTGGTGGTGGTATTGGTGGTAGTGGTGGTATTAGTGGTGGTGGTACTGCTGGATGTGGTATTGGTGGTGGTATTGGTGGTGGTGGTATTGGTATTGGTGGTGGTGGAATTGGTGGTGGTGGTGGTATTTGTGGTGGTGGTATTGGTGGTATTTGTGATGGTATTGGTGTTATTGGTGGTGGTGGTATTGGTGGCATTAGTGTTGGTATTGGTGGTGGTGTGTTGGTGGTATTAGTATTGGTGGTGGTTGTATTTGTGGTATTGGTGGTGGTGGTATTGGTGGTGGTGGTAGTGATATTGGTGGTGGTGGTGGTGGTATTGGTGGCATTAGTGTTGGTATTGGTGGTGCTGGTATTGGTGATGGTATTAGTGGTGGTGGTGGTATGGTGGTGGTGGTATGGTAGTGGTGGTATTGGTGGTGGTGGTGGTATTGGTGGTGATGGTATTGGTGGTGGTATTGCTATTGGTGCTGGTGGTATTGGTGGTGGTATTGGTGGTATTTGTGATGGTATTGGTGTTATTGGTGGTGGTGGTATTGGCGATATTGGTGGTGGTTGTATTTGTGGTATTGGTGGTGGTGGTATTGGTGGTGGTATTGGTATTGGTGGTGGTATTCGTGGTGGTAGTGGTATTGGTGGTGGGGGTATTGGTGGTATTGGTGGTGGTGGCGGTGGTACTGGTGGTGGTATTGGTGGTGCTGCTGGTATTGCTGTTATTGGTGGTGGTGGCATTGGTGGTGGTAGTGGCATTGGTGGTATTGGTGGTGGTGGAATTGGTGGTAATGGGATTGGTGGTGGTGGTATTGGTGGTGGTATTGGTATTGGTGATGGTCGTACTGGTATTGGTGGTGGTGGTGGTATTGGTATTCGTTGTGGTGGTATTGGTGGTATTGGTATTGGTGTGGGTATTGGTGGTGGGGGTATTGGTATTGGTGGTGGTATTGGTGGTGGTGGTATTGGTGGTATTGGTGGTGGTGGTACTGGTATTGGTGGTGGTATTGGTAGTGGTGGTATAGGTGGTGGTTGTGGTATTGGTAGTGGTGGTATTGACGGTGGTGGTAGTGGTGGTGGTATTGGTGGTGGTGGTATTGGTGGTGGTTGTGGGATTGGTGATGGTGGTATCGGTGGTGGTGGTTGTATTTGTGGTGGTGGTATTGGTGGTGGTGGTGGTATTGGTGGTGGGGGTATTGGTGGTATTTGTGATGGTATTGGTGTTATTGGTGGTTGTGATTGGTGGCATTAGTGTTGGTATTGGTGGTGGTGGTGTTGGTGGCATTGGTATTGGTTGTATTTGTGGTATTGGTGGTGGTGGTATTGGTGGTGATATTGGTGGTGGTGGTAGTGATATTGGTGGTGGTATTGGTGGTATTGCTGGTGGTGGTATTGGTGGTGCTGGTATTGGTATTAGTGGTGGTGGTGGTATGGTGGTGGTGGTATGGTAGTGGTGGTATTGGTGGTGGTGGTATTGGTGGTGGTATTGGTGGTGATGGTATTGGTATTGGTGGTGGTATTGCTATTGGTGCTGGTGGTATTGGTGGTGGTATTGGTGGTATTTGTGATGGTATTGGTGTTATTGGTGGTGGTGGTGTTGGTGGTATTGGTATTGGTGGTGGTTGTATTTGTGGTATTGGTGGTGGTGGTATTGGTGGTGGTATTGGTAGTGGTATTGGTGGTGGGATTGGTGGTGGGGGTATTGGTGGTATTGGTGGTGGTGGCGGTGGTATTGGTGTTGGTGATGGTATTGGTGGTGGTATTGATGGTGGTGGTATTGATGGTGGTGCTATTAGTGGTGGTGGTATTGGTGATGTTGGTATTGGTGGTGGTATTGATGGTGGTGGTGGTGGTGGTATTGGTGTTGGTGGTATTGGTGGTATTGGTGGTGGTGTTGGTGGTGGTGGTATGGTGGTGGTGGTGGTATTGGTGGTGATGGTATTGGTGGTGGTATGGTGGTGGTGGTATTGGTGATGGTGGTATTGGTGGTGCTCATGTTATTGGTGGTAGTGATATTGGTGGTGGTGGTATAGGTGGTGTTATTGCTGGTGGTGGTATTGGTGGTATTCGTGGTGGTGGTATTGCTGGTGGTGGTATTGGTGGTAGTGGTATTGGTGGTGGTGGTATTGGTGCTGATGGTACTATTAGTGGTGATGGTATTAGTGGTGGTGGTGGTATTGGTGGTGGTGGTATTGGTTTTGGTGTTGGTATTGGTAGTGGTGGTATTGGTGGTGGTATTGGTGGTGGTATTGGTGGTGGTATTGGTGGTGGTGGTAGTTTTGGTGGTAGTACTTGTGGTGGTATTGGTGGTGTTGGTATTGGTGGTGGTGGTATTGCTGTAGGTGGTATTGGTGGTGGTGGGGGTATTGGTGGTGGTATTGCTGTTGGTGGTATTGGTGGGATTGGTGGTGGTGGTGGGGGTATTGGTGGTGGTGGTATTAGTGGTGGTGGTATTGGTGGTGGTATTGCTATTGGTGGTGGTGGTATTGGTGGTGGTGGTATTTGTGATTGTATTGGTGTTGGTGATATTGGTGGTGGTGGTGGTATTGGTATTTGTGATGGTTGTATTTGTGGTATTGGTGGTGGGATTAGCGGTGGTGGGATTGGTGGTGGTGGTGGTTGTATTGGTGTTGGTATTGGTGGTGGTATTGATGATGGTGCTATTGGTGGTGGTGATGGTATTGGTGGTGTTGGTATTGATGGTGCTATTGGTGGTGCTGATGGTGGTGCTGATGGTATTGGTGGTAGTGATATTGGTGGTAGTGGTGGTATTGGTGGTGGTGGTGGTATTGGTGGTGGTATTGCTGATGGTGGTATTGGTGGTGGTATTGATGGTGGAGGTGGTGGTGGTATTGGTGTTGGTGGTATTGGTGGTATTGGTGGTGGTGTTGGTGGTGGTGGTATGGTGGTGGTGGTATTGGTGGTGATGGTATTGGTGGTGGTAGTGGTGGTTGTATTGGTGGTGGTGGTATTTTTGTTGGTGGTATTTGTGGTGGTGGTGGTATTGGTGGTGGTGGTACTGGTTTTGGTGTTGGTATTGGTAGTGGTGGTATTGGTGGTGGTATTGGTGGTGAAGGTGGTGGTATTGGTGATGGTAGTATTGGTGGTGGTGGTATTGGTGGTGGTATTGGTGGTGGTGGTGGTATTGGTAGTGGTGGTATTGGTGGTGGTGGCATTGGTAGTGGTGGTATTGGTGGTGGTAGTATTGGTGGTGTTGGGGGTGTTGGTGGTATTGGTGGTGGTGGTATTGGTGATGGTGGTGCTATTGGTGGTGGTGGTATTGGTGGTGGTATTGGTGGTATTGTTGTTGGTGGTGGTATTGGTGTATTGGTGGTGGGGGTATTTGTGGTGGTGGTATTGGTGGTAGTGGTATTGGTGGTGGTGCTGGTATTTGTGGTGATGGTATTGGTGGTGGTATTGCTATTGGTGGTGGTATTAGTATTGGTGGTGGCGGTATTGGTATTGGTGGTGGTGTTGGTGGTAGTGGTATTGGTGGTGCTGATGGTATTGGTGGTGGTGGTATTGGTGGTATATGTGGTGGTATTGGTGGTGGTGGTGGTGGTATTGGTGGTGGTGTTGGTGGTGGTGGTATTGGTGGTGGTGGTGGTGGTGGTATATGTGGTGGTGGTGGTATTGGTGGTGGTGGTATTGGTGGTGGTATTGGTGGTAGTGGTATTGGTTTTGGTGTTGGTATTGGTAGTGGTGGTATTGGTGGTGGTAGTATTGGTGGTATTGGTGGTGGTGGTATTGGTGGTGGTACTGGTGGTGATGGTGGTGGTATTGGTGATGGTGGCATTGGTGGTGGTATTGGTGGTGGTATTGGTTTTGGTGTTGGTATTGGTAGTGGTGGTATTGGTTGTGGTGGCATTGGTAGTGGTGGCATTGGTGGTGGTAGTATTGGCAGTGGTGGTGGTATTGGTGGTGGTGGTATTGGTGGTGATGGTGGTATTGGTGATGGTGGCATTGGTGGTGGTATTGGTGGTAGTGGTATTGGTGGTGGTGGTATTGTTTTTGGTGGTGGTATTGATTTATTGGTGGTGGGGGTATTTGTGGTGGTGGTATTGGTGGTGGTGCTGATATTTGTGGTGGTGGAATTGGTGGTATTGGTGGTAGTATTGCTATTGGTTGTGGTATTAGTATTGGTGGTGGTATTGGTGGTATTGGTGGTGGTGGCGGTATTGGTATTGGTGGTGGTGTTGGTGGTAGTGGTATTGGTGTTGCTGATGGTATTGGTGGTGGTGGTATTGGTGGTATATGTGGTGGTGGTGGTATTGGTGGTGGTGGTATTGGTTGTGGTGTTGGTGGTGGTGGTATTGGTGGTGGTATTGGTGGTGGTGGTGGTGGTATATGTGGTGGTGGTGATATTGGTGGTGGTGGTATTGGTGGTGGTATTGGTGGTAGTGGTATTGGTTTTGGTGTTGGTATTGGTAGTGGTGGTATTGGTGGTGGTAGTATTGGTGGTATTGGTGGTGGTGGTATTGGTGGTGGTACTGGTGGTGATGGTGGTGGTATTGGTGATGGTGGTATTGGTGGTGGTATTGGTGGTATTGGTTTTGGTGTTGGTATTGGTAGTGGTGGTATTGGTTGTGGTGGCATTGGTAGTGGTAGTGGTGGCATTGGTGGTGGTAGTATTGGCGGTGGTGGTATTGGTGGTGGTGGTGGTATTGGTGATGGTGGCATTGGTGGTGGTATTGGTGGTAGTGGTATTGGTGGTGGTGGTATTGTTTTTGGTGGTATTGGTGGTGGTATTGGAGGTGGTGGTATTGGTGGTATTGGTGGTGGTGGTGGTGTTGGTGGTGGTATTGGTGTTGGTGGTATTGGTATTGGTGGTATTGGTGGTGGTTGTATTTGTGGTATTGGTTGTGGTGGTATTGGTGGTGGTATTGGTGGTATTAGTGGTGGTGGTATTGGTGGTGGTATTGGTGGTGGTGATGGTATTGGTGGTGGTGGTATTGGAGGTGGTGGTATTGGTGATTGTGGTATTGGTGGTGGTGGTATTGGTGGTGGTATTGGTATTGGTGGTGGTGGTATTGGAGGTGGTGGTATTGCTGGTGGTGGTATTGATGGTGGTGTTGGTGGTGGTGGTATTGGTGGTGGTGGTATTGGTGGTGGTATTGGTGGTGGTGTTGGTGGTATGGTGGTGGTGTTGGTGGTATGGTGGTGGTGGTATTGGTGGTGGTGGTGGTGGTGGTGGTATTGATGGTGGTGGTATTGGTGGTGGTGGGGGTATTGGTGGTGGTATTGCTGGTGGTGGTATTGGTGGTGGTGGTGGTGGTATTGGTATTGGTGGTGGTATTTGTTGTATTCTGTACATGAAGACACTGGTAGCCATGTTGTAAGTTTCTAAGTCTTCTTTATTAGTTCCAGGACATGTGGTATCAATCAAGGTTCAACCATGTAACAGCTCCTACATCTCCTACACCAGTCCCACCAGGAGCAGCCTGCCTAGCTGCTCAGCCCATCTCCAACTGTCATCCACTCATCCACACAGGCACCCAGGCATTCCATTCATCACATTCACACCAACATTCCGTTGCCATCTCTCACTCTGGCTGAGCAGCTAGGAAGACCTAGGCTGATTACATATGAATGTAAAACTCAGGATATAACAGTATTGCTATTGGTGGTGGTGGTATTGGTGGTATTTGTGATGGTATTGGTGTTATTGGTGGTGGTGATATTGGTGGTATTGGTGGTGGTGTTGGTGGTATTGGTATTTGTGATGGTTGTATTTGTGGTATTGGTGGTGGTATTGGCGGTGGTGGGATTGGTGGTGGTGGTGGTTGTATTGGTGTTGGTATTGGTGGTATTGGTGGTGGTATTGATGATGGTGCTATTGGTGGTGGTGGTGGTATTGGTGGTGTTGGTGGTGGTGGGGGTATTTGTGGTGGTGGTATTGGTGGTAGTGGTATTGGTGGTGGTGCTGGTATTTGTGGTGGTGGTATTGGTATTGGTGGTGGTATTGCTATTGGTGGTGGTATTAGTATTGGTGGTGGCGGTATTGGTATTGGTGGTATTGGTGGTGGTGGTGGTGTTGGTGGTGGTGGTATTGGTGGTGCTGATGGTATTGGTGGTAGTGATATTGGTGGTGGTGCTGGTATTGGTGGTGGTGGTATTGGTGGTGGTATTGCTGGTGGTGGTATTGATGGTGGTGTTGGTGGTATTGGTGGTGGTGGTATGGTGGTGGTGGTATTGGTGGTGGTGGTGGTATTGGTGGTGGTGGTATATGTGGTGGTGGTGGTATTGGTGGTGGTATTGGTGGTAGTGGTATTGGTTTTGGTGTTGGTATTGGTAGTGGTGGTATTGGTGGTGGTAGTATTGGTGGTATTGGTGGTGGTACTGGTGGTGATGGTGGTGGTATTGGTGATGGCATTGGTGGTGGTATTGGTGGTGGTGGTGGTATTGGTGGTGGTATTGGTTTTGGTGTTGGTATTGGTAGTGGTGGTATTGGTTGTGGTGGCATTGGTAGTGGTGGTATTGGTGGTGGTAGTATTGGCGGTATTGGTGGTGGTGGTGGTATTGGTGGTGGTGGTATTGGTGGTGATGTTGGTGGTATTGGTGATGGTGGCATAGGTGGTGGTATTGGTGGTAGTGGTATTGGTGGTGGTGGTATTGGTGGTATTGTTGTTGGTGGTGGTATTGATCTATTGGTGGTGGGGGCATTTGTGGTGGTGGTATTGGTGATATTGTTGTTGCTGGTGGTATTGATGTATTGGTGGTGGGGGTATTTGTGGTGGTGGTATTGGTGGTGATGCTGATATTTGTGGTGGTGGAATTGGTGGTATTGGTGGTGGTATTGCTATTGGTTGTGGTATTAGTATTGGTGGTGGTGGGATTGGTGGTATTGGTGGTGGTATTGGTGTTGGTATTGGTGGTGGTTGTATTTGTGGTATTGGTTGTGGTGGTATTGGTGGTGGTATTGGTGGTGGTATTGGTGGTATTAATGGTGGTGGTATTGGTGGTATTGGTGGTGGTGGTGGTATTGGTGGTGGTATTGGTATTTGTGGTATTGGTGGTTGTATTGGTGTTGGTGGTATTGGTGGTGGTGGTATTGGTGGTGGTGGTATTGGTGGTGGTTGTATTTGTCGTATTGTTTGTGGTGGTATTGGTGCTGTTATCGGTAGTATTAGTGCTGGTGGTATTGGTGGTGGTATTGGTGGTGGTGATGGTATTGGTGGTGGTATTGGTGGTGGTGGTATTGGAGGTGGTGGTATTGGTGATTGTGGTATTGGTGCTATTGGTGGTGGTATTGGTTTTGTGGTATTGGTGGTGGTGGTATTGGAGGTGGTGGTATTTCTGGTGGTGGTATTGATGGTGGTGTTGGTGGTGGTATTGGTAGTGGTGGTATTGGTATTGGTGGTGGTGGTATTGGTGGTGGTATTGGTGATGGTATTGGTGGTGGTAATATTGGTGGTAGCACTGGTGGTGGTATTGGTGGTGGTGGTATTGGTGGCAGTGTTGGTGGTGGTGGTATTGCTGGAGGTGGTATTGATGGTGGTGGTATTGGTGGTGGTATTGCTGGTGGTGGTATTGGTGGGATTGGTGGTGGTGGTATTGGTGGTGGTGGTATTGGTGGTGGGGGTATTGGTGGTGGTGGTATTGGTGGTGGTATTGCTATTGGTGGTATTTGTGATGGTATTGGTGTTATTGGTGGTGGTGATATTGGTGGTATTGGTGGTGGTGGTGTTGGTGGTATTGGTATTTGTGATGGTTGTATTTGTGGTATTGGTGGTGGTGGTGGGATTGGTGGTGGTGGTGGTTGTATTGGTGTTGGTATTGGTGGTGGTATTGATGATGGTGCTTTTGGTGGTGGTGATGGTATTGGTGGTGTTGGTATTGGTGGTATTGGTGGTGCTATTGGTGGTGCTGATGGTATTGGTGGTAGTGATATTGGTGGTAGTGGTGGTATTGGTGGTAGTGGTGGTATTGCTGGTGGTGGTATTGGTGGTGGTATTGATGGTGGGGGTGGGGGTGGTGGTATTGGTGGTGGTGGTGGTGGTATTGGTGGTGGTGGTATATGTGGTGGTGGTGGTATTGATGGTGGTGGTGGTATTGGTGGTGGTATTGCTGGTGGTGGTATTGGTGGGATTGGTGGTGGTATTGGTGGTGGTATTGCTGGTGGTGGTATTGGTGGGATTGGTGGTGGTGGTGGTATTGGTGGTGGTGGTATTAGTGGTGGTGGTATTGGTGGTGGTATTGGTGGTGGTGGTATTGGTGGCAGTGTTGGTGGTGGTGGTATTGCTGGAGGTGGTATTGATGGTGATGGTGGTATTGGTGGTGGTATTGCTGGTGGTGGTATTGGTGGGATTGGTGGTGGTGGTATTGGTGGTGGGGGTATTGGTGGTGGTATTGGTGGTGGTATTGCTATTGATGGTGGTTTTGGTGGTATTAGTGATGGTATTGGTGTTATTGGTGGTGGTGATATTGGTGGTATTGGTGGTGGTGGTGTTGGTGGTATTGGTATTTGTGATGGTTGTATTTGTGGTATTGGTGGTGGGATTGGCGGTGGTGGCGGTGGTGGTGGTGGTTGTATTGGTGTTGGTATTGGTATTGGTATTGGTGGTGGTATTGATGATGGTGCTATTGGTTGTGGTGATGGTATTGGTGGTGTTGGTATTGGTGGTATTGGTGGTGCTATTGGTGGTGCTGATGGTATTGGTGGTAGTGATATAGGTGGTAGTGGTGGTATTGGTGGTGGTATTGCTGGTGGTGGTATTGGTGGTGGTATTGATGGTGGTGTTAGTGGTATTGGTGGTGGTGTTGGTGGTGGTGGTATTGGTGGTGGTGTTGGTGGTGGTGGTATTGGTGGTGATGGTATTGGTGGTGGCATTGGTGGTGGTGGTATTGGTGGTGGTGGTATTGGTGGTGGTGGTATTGGTTTTGGTGTTGGTATTGGTAGTGGTGATATTGGTGGTGGTAGTATTGGTGGTATTGGTGGTGGTATTGGTGTTGAAGGTGGTGGTATTGGTGATGGTGGTATTGGTGGTGGTGGTATTGGTGGTGGTGGTATTGGTGGTGGTGGTGGTATTGGTGGTGGTGGTGTTATTGGTACTGGTGGTATTGGTGGTCCTGGCATTGGTAGTGGTGGTATTGGTGGTGGTAGTATTGGTGGTGGTGGTGGTATTGATGGTGGTGGTATTGGTGGTGATGGTGGTGCTATTGGTGGTGGTGGTATTGGTGGTGGTGTTGGTATTGGTGGTATTGTTGTTGGTGGTGGTATTGGTGGTGGGGTTATTTGTGGTGGTGGTATTGGAGGTAGTGGTGGTGGTGGTGGTATTGGTGGTGGTATTGCTATTGGTGGTGGTATTAGTATTGGTGGTGGCGGTATTGGTATTGGTGGTATTGGTGGTGTTGGTGGTGCTGATGGTATTGGTGATAGTGATATTGGTGGTGGTGGTGGTATTGGTGGTGGTGGTATTGGTGGTGGTATTGCTGGTGGTGGTATTGCTGATGGTGGTATTGCTGGTGGTGGTATTGATGGTGGTGGTGGTGGTGGTATTGGTATTGGTGGTGGTATTGGTGATGGTGTTGGTGGTATGGTGGTGGTGGTATTGGTGGTGATGGTATTGGTGGTGGTGGTGGTATTGGTGGTGGTGGTGGTGTTATTGGTGGTGGTGGTGGTATTGGTGGAAGTGGTATTGGTTTTGATGTTGGTATTGGTATTGGTGGTATTGGTGATGGTAGTATTGGTGGTATTGGAGGTGGTACTGGTGGTGGTGATGGTGGTGGTATTGGTGATGGTGGCATTGGTGGTGGTATTGGTGGTGGTATTGGTGGTGGTATTGGTTTTGGTGTTTGTATTGGTAGTGGTGGTATTGGTGGTGGTATTGGTGGTGGTGGTATTGGTGGTGATGGTGGTATTGGTGATGATGGCATTGGTGGTGGTATTGGTGGTAGTGGTATTGGTAGTGGTGGTATTGGTGGTATTGTTGTTGGTGGTGGTATTGATGTATTGGTGGTGGGGGTATTTGTGGTGGTGGTATTGGTGGTGGTGCTGATATTTGTGGTGGTGGAATTGGTGGTATTGGTGGTGGTATTGCTATTGGTGTTGGTATTAGTATTGCTGGTGGTATTGGTGGTGGTGGTATTGGTGGTATTGGTGTTGGTATTGGTGGTGGTTGTATTTGTGGTATTGGTTGTGGTGGTATTGGTGGTGGTATTGGTGGTATTAATGGTGGTGATATTGGTGGTGGTGGTGGTATTGGTATTTGTGGTATTGGTGGTGGTATTGGAGGTGGTGGTATTGGTGGTGGTGGTATTGGTGGTGGTGGTATTGGTGGTGCTGAAGGTATTGTTGGTGGTATTGGTGGTGGTGGTGGTATTGGTGGTGCTGAAGGTATTGTTGGTGGTATTGGTGGTGGTGGTATTGGAGGTGGTGGTATTGGTGATTGTGGTATTGGTGGTGGTGATATTGGTGGTGGTATTGGTATTTGTGGTGGTGGTATTGGAGGTGGTAGTATTGCTGGTGGTGGTATTGATGGTGGTGGTGGTGGTATTGGTGGTGGTATTGGTGATGGTGGTATTGGTGGTGGTGGAGGTGGTGGTATTGGTGGTGGTGGAGGTGGTGGTGGTATTGGTGGTGGTGGTATATGTGGTGGTGGTGGTGGTATTGGTGGTGGTGGTATTGGTGGTGGTGGTATTGGTTTTGGTGTTGGTATTGGTGGTGGTAGTATTGGTGGTATTGGTGGTGGTATTGGTGGTGGTACTGGTGGTGGTATTGGTGAAGGTGGCATTGGTGGTGGTATTGGTGGTGGTATTGGTTTTGGTGTTGGTAGTGGTGGTATTGGTTGTGGTGGCATTGGTAGTGGTGGTATTGGTGGTGGTAGTATTGGCAGTATTGGTGGTGGTGGTGGTGGTATTGGTGGTGATGGTGGTATTGGTGATGGTGGCATTGGTGGTGGTAGTGGTATTGGTGGTGTTGTTGGTGGTGGTATTGATGTATTGGTGGTGGGGGTATTTGTGGTGGTGGTATTGGTGATGGTGCTGATATTTGTGGTGGTGGAATTGGTGGTATTGCTATTGGTTGTAGTATTGGTATTGGTGGTGGTATTGGTGGTGGTATTGGTGTTGGTATTGGTGGTGTTGGTGGTATTGGTGGTGTTTGTATTTGTGGTATTGGTTGTGGTGGTATTGGTGGTGGTGGTGGTATTGGTGGTGGTATTGGTGGTGGTATTGGTGGTGGTATTGGTGGTGGTATTGGAGGTGGTGGTAGTGGTGGTATTGGTGGTGGTAGTATTGGTGGTGGTGGTGGTATTGGTGGTGATGTTGGTGGTATTGGTGATGGTGGCATTGGTGGTGGTATTGGTGGTAGTGGTATTGGTGGTGTTGTTGGTGGTGGTATTGATGTATTGGTGGTGGGGGTATTTGTGGTGGTGGTATTGGTGGTGGTGCTGATATTTGTGGTGGTGGAATTGGTGGTATTGCTATTGGTTGTGGTATTAGTATTGGTGGTGGTATTGGTGGTATTGGTGGTGTTTGTATTTGTGGTATTGGTTGTGGTGGTATTTGTGTTGGTGGTGGTATTGGTGGTATTGGTATTGGTGGTGGTTGTATTTGTGGTATTGGTTGTGGTGGCATTGGTGGTGGTATTGGTGGTATTGGTGGTGGTATTGGTGGTGGTGATGGTATTGGTGGTGGTGGTATTGGAGGTGGTGGTTTTGGTGATTGTGGTATTGGTGGTGGTGGTATTGGTGGTGGTATTGGTAGTTGTGGTATTGGTGGTGGTGGTATTGGAGGTGGTGGTATTGGTGGTATTGGTGGTATTGGTGGTGGTGGTATTGGTGGTGGTATTGTTGGTGGTGGTATTGGTGGTGGTGGTATTGGTGCTGGTACTCGTGGTGGTGGTTTTGGTGGTGGTGTGGTATTGGTGGTGGTGGTATTGGTGGTGGTAGTGGTGGTGGTGATGTTATCGGTGGTAGTGATATTGGTGGTATTGGTGGTGGTGGTATTGGTGGTGCTGGTATTGGTGGGAGTGGTATTGTTATTAGTGGTGGTATTGGTGGTGGTGGTATTGGTGGTGGTGGTATTGGTGTTGGTGGTATTGGTGGTGGTGGTATTGGTGGTGGAATTGGTGTTATTGGTGGTGGTATTGGTGGTGGTGGTGATATTGGATTGTGGTATTGGTGGTGGTATTGGTGATGGTGGTATTGGTGGTGGTACTGGTGGTGGTGGTATTGGTGAGGGTGACGGTATTGGTGGTGGTGATGGTATTGGTGGTATTTGTGGTGGTATTATTGGTGTTATTGGTGGTAGTGGTATTGGTGGTGGTGGTATTGGTGGTGGTGGTATTGGTGGTGGTATTAGTGGTGGTGGTATTGGTGTTGGTGGTATTGGTATTGCTGGTAGTAGTTTTGGTGGTGGTGGTATTGGCAGTGGTATTGGTATTGGTGGTGGTGGTATTGGTGGTGGTATCGGCAATGGTATTGGTATTTGTGGTATTGGTGGTGGTGGTTGTGGTATTGGTGGTGGTGTTGGTGGTGATATTGGTGGTGGTAATGGTATTGGCGGTGGTATTGGTGGTGGTGGTGGTATTGATGGTGGTGGAATTGGTGATGGTACTGGTGGTAGTGATATTGGTGGTGGTATTGGTGGTGGTATTGGTGGTGTTGGTATTGGTGGTGGTGGTGTTGGTGGTATTGGTGGTGGTGGTATTGGTGGGGGTATTAGTGGTGGTGTTGGTGGTATTGGTGGTGGATTTGGTATTGGCGGTGGTATTGGTGGTGGTGGTACTGGTGGTGGTAGTGGTGGTGGTGGTGGTATTGGTGGTGGTGATGGTACTGGTGGTAGTGATATTGGTGGTGGTGGTATTGGTGGTGGTATTGGTGGTAGTGGTGTTGGTACTGGTGGTGGTGGTATTGATATTGGTGGTGGTGGTGTTGGTGGGGGTATTGGTGGTGGTGGTGGTGGTGTTGGTGGTGGATTTGGTATTGGCGGTGGTATTGGTATTGGTGGTGGTGGTCTTGGTGGTGGTGGTATTGGTGGAAGTGGTATTGGTGGTGGCAGTATTGGTGGTGGTATTGGTGGTGGTGGTGGTATTGGTGCTGGTGATATTGGTGGTGATATTGATGGTGGTGGTATTGGTGGTGATGGTCTTGGTGGTGGTGGTGGTATTGGTGGTGGTATTGATGGTGGTTGTGGTATTGGTGGTGGTGGTATTGGTGGTGGTGATATTGGTGGTGGTGGTATTGGTGGTGGTAGTGGTATTGGTGGTGGTGGTATTGGTGGTGGAGGTGGTGGTGTTGATGGTGGTGGTGGTATTGTGGTGGTGATATTGGTGGTGGTGTTGTTGTTGTTAATAAAACAGGCTTTTGAAAAAAAAAACGTCAGGTGGCTTTAGTACAGATGACATGTAACAGATGTTCTGTTGTCAGCTTTATCCCATTAGCACAATGATTATGTGCTACCTGGAATTCACATGACTTAATTCGCTGATCATTTCTACATCCATTTTACTTGGGGGGTTGAAACAGACACGAGATAATGCCGGGTTAAAGTGATTGAAAGCAGGCGCCCGTGTTACGGGGGCAGCCGTGCTGCTTAAAAAAACACAAGCGGTTACAGCTGAAGCAGCGCATGTTCAGCCTGCAGTAAGAAAAACTCAATTAAGTAAATAGTGCTTAAATAACAGGTCCCGTGTAACAACCATATCATATCATATCACAAGATTTGTAAAGCGCACTACTTACCCGCGAGGGTCTCAAGGCACTGAGGGAGAGGAGGGGGGGGGCTGTTGCCGCTACTGGTCGAATAGCCAGGTCTTGAGTCGTGTCCTGAAGGTCAGCAGGTCTTGGGTCTGTCGTAGGTTGAGGGGAAGGGTGTTCTAGATCTTGGCGGCGCGGTGAGAGAAGGATCTGCCTCCGGTGGTGGTTCTCCTGATGCGCGGGACGGTGGCCAGGGAGAGGTCGGCGGAGCGGAGCTGACGGTTGGGAACGTAGAAGGAGAGTCGACTGTTGAGGTAGGCTGGGCCGGTTTTGTGGAGTGCCTTGTGTGCGTGGATCAGGAGTTTGAAGGAGATTCTCTTGTCGACGGGGAGCCAGTGCAGGTTTTTCAGGTGGGGGGTGATGTGGCGTGGAATGTCGAGGATCAGGCGTGCAGAGGCGTTTTGGATTCTTAGCAGTCGTTTGATGAGCTTGGTCGGGGCTCCTGCGTAGAGGGCATTTCCGTAGTCGAGTCTGCTGCTGACGAGGGCCTGGGTGACTGTTCTTCTCGTGTCTGTCGGGATCCACCTGTAGATCTTGCGGAGCATGCAGAGGGTGTTGAAGCAGGAGGAGGAGACTACGTTGACTTGCTTGGTCATGGTAGGCGTTGAGCCGAGGATGACTCCCAGTTTGCGTGCGTGGTCGGTTGGTGTCGGGGGTGCCCCTAGTGACGAGGGCCACCAGGAGTCGTCCCAGGCTGATGGGTTGGAGCCGAGGATGAGGATCTCCGTCTTGTCTGTGTTCAGCTTAAGTCGGCTGCACTTCATCCAGTCGGCGACGGCTTTCATTCCTTCGTGGAGGTTGAATTTGGCGGTGAGGGGGTCCTTGGTGAGGGAGAGGATCAGTTGAGTGTCATCGGCGTAGGAGATTATGTTGAGGTCGTGCTGTCGGGCGATGCGTGCGAGTGGAGCCATGTAGATGTTGAACAGTGTCGGGCTGAGGGAAGATCCCTGGGGTACGCCGCAGATGATCTCGGAGGCTTCGGATCGGAATGGGGGGAGGCGGACGCTCTGGGTTCTGCCGGAAAGGAAGGAGGTGGTCCAATCCAGGGCCTTGTCTCTGATCCCTGCGTCGTGGAGGCGTGTGCGTAGTGTGCGGTGGCAGACAGTGTCGAAGGCGGCGGAGAGGTCCAGGAGGATGAGGGCAACCGAAGTAAAGGGGCCAGTAGCCATGGGATGTTACAAATGAAGACAAGGCCGTACTAAGGAGGGACTAACAAGCCTATTAACGAATCCGAAGGCAGCATTTACAAAAGACAATGACACAAGCCAATGAAAAATATGGTCAGAGAGTGGGCGCGGCTTCTCTCCCATACTCTACTACAGCAGTCTCGCAGAGCCAGCAGCGCATGCACGCTGCTGCTAGGCTCGACCTAAAAAAGTTCAAGTCTGTCTCGAGCAGAATGCCTGGCTCAGCACTTTTCCTGTCTGGTCTGGCGAGCCAAAATAGAGCCATGCCAGGCACTGCTCTTTTCTCTCCCTGTTGTTCACGTAAAATGCAGAAAAAAACTTAATGCAGTTCAGCTGAGCACATACAATATAAAACAGTGCTTTTAGTTTTCTGCTATGTGAGTCTGCAGCTGAACTGACATGCAGTTCACTGATGTATGTGAATTAATGGAAAAACAAAAACAGAGAAACAACATTGAAGGAAAGCAAATCACGGAAAAACAATTTTAAGGAAATCAAATACATCAAAATTAAAGGAAACTTTTCAAATAAAAGATAGTTTTAAGGAAAATTCCAAAACTACAATAAACTTAGGTGGAGTTTAGGGGTAGTGAGAGATTTTTGTGTTAAGCGATGGGTGATGATTAGGGTTTATGAGGGTTTTTTTAGGGGTCAGGGATGGGTGGAGGTCTGGCATAGAATGGTTTTTTTTAGCGTTCAGGGATGTGTGGAGCTTAGGGCAGGTAAGGGTTTTTAGGGTTCACATATGAGTGAAATTTAGGGGTGGTGGTTGTGAAGGGTTTTTACGATTCTGGGATGGGTGGAGTGTAGGCATATTGAGGGGTTTTAGGGTTCACAGATGTGACTTAGTAGACACTAATGTCGTTTCTCAGCGAATAACAATATTGGTCATGTGTGCAGTGCCCCTGGCGTGCGTGTGTCTCTCTCTCTCTTCCTCCTTTCCTCTCTTCCTCCCTTCCTCCCTTCCTTCCTTCCATCCTCCCTTCCAGAAGGGCTTGTCTGACAGGTCAGTGTTTTCGCCGGTTTTTTGCTTCTTTGTAGGGTGTTTTATGGCTGGTGGGGTGTGTTTTCTGTTGATTTTTCTGATATTACATTTACAGCCTATCTATAAAAGAGGACCAAAAGATTCTCCAGACAGTTATCAACTAATTATATTATTAGATGCAGACCGGAAAGTGTTTGCCTGTTACTTCACTTTCAAAACTGGACTGAGCGATCTCACAGAAAAACATTCCATCAGACTGGATTCTGTCCAAAAGGTTCGACAATGGATAACAAGGTGGCACTAACCATCTTAGCACAGAAAACATGCGCATGTAAAACACTAAAACTCTGCCTGCTTTATCGATTTTTCAACAGCCTTTGATAAAGTGAATAGACCTCGACTCTGGGCTAAACTACACTCATGAGGCCTACACCCAGGCTTGCTACTTCTGATCTTAGAACTACGTAGGAATACCTGGGATAAAAGAGGGACAACTAAAAAAATAAACGTCTATAATGTCTTGAATCAAGGCTGTGTTTTGGACTTATTACTGAATTGCTACAACAGAGTCGGGCAATGCCCCCAAACTAGCCAGTACCCATGTTCAATATCTAGCCTATCATCCACTTTACAACCCAGTCTGGTTTACAAGGGCATTTGGCCAGGGTACATGCTTTTAGTGCTGAAAAGAACCTACAAATGTATTACAAGTAGGGTCCCGGTTTTATGGTATTTATTTTTTTAACATTTCCGTCTGTATTTATCCATATTTATTTTTATGTCATTTTATCTGTATATATCTGTATTTATTTTTGTCGCAAGCAAAAAAAGAGGTTGCAGCTAGTATTTTTCCACATTTATTTAAATAGACAGTGCACACAGTTGTTATAGGTTTAGCTATATGTATATATGCGCCAAATATGTTTCATGCAACATCCACAAAAAACTTTTCTGTTAGATCAAAACAGGAACTCACATATGAGAAATGAGAGTGGTGTCACTGAGATTACTTGCAGTAATATTAGTGAGCTGCTGCTATTACAATATTGAAAACACTGTCACTAGCCATGATTATTAAATGTAAACGCATTTAGAATTTAGACGAGTGCACCTGTGCACTTTTAGTGACCTGGCCAAAGAGGGCAGCAAGCTCTCAATTCAGAAAAAAATATCCAACAACACCCACGTGAGCTGGCAGCTTTTGATTCACATTTTTTATACTAAGTCCTTCGCTAATGCAAAACCCTTTTTCCATAAGTTAAACAGTCTCTGCTTTGAAGACATTGGGCGTGTATCACTTCCCTTATTTAACTTTGTACTGCCTAGTAGCATTTGAACAATTTACTGTAATGCTGTAATCCCACACAGTGTAGCTGCAGCCACAGTTCTTCCTCGCACAGTGGAGAAAAAAAAAAAACGATTTAACTTGAAAAGGGGCTTACAGATCTGCCCCGGCTGTCTCTGTCTCTCAGGAATGTTGTTTCTTCATGCTGCACCAAGTCACGAAGGAAAGTTTCAATTTAAGGCCTAAAAATATCTGAAAGCGAATGCGACCTAATTTCCCTAATGTGTTTATACAGCCGGTCTTTCTGACCTTTTTGGGTCACACATTTCTGCCAGTCCTACATTAGCGGCAAGTACTCGCACTAGCGCTACTAACAACGTCCCCGTCTCCTCCAATTTGAACACCTGTAGTGGTGCAAACAGTGAAATACAAGTCCACCCCCACCCTTTCACCTACCTGTGACCTAAAACTGACTGGGGTGCTGGCGCAGCTCCGGAGATGTCGAAGGAACAGCTGAAGGAATTTCCCGCGCCTTCCAGAGATTAATGGCCCAGCAGGTGCTAATGTGGGCAGGCATACACCACAATCAGGAAGAGGGCGTGGCAGGCAACCCTGGCTGGAGCACGGATTGCCAAACAATTCTCGGAATCCGAGAATCCGATTTGGTTGTATTTTTCCGCTTCTATTTATAAATACAGACGGAAGAAAAATATTTTTCCGTCTGTATTTATATGTAAAAATCCGTTTAAACGGAAAACCGGGAGCCTTAATTACAAGGCAGAGTTGATGTCATTCAGAGGGCAAAGAACAACATTTACTTGAACAAACATTGAGTACGTGCAACATTATACATGCCTTGGAGTTGCGTCGGATAAAAATGTAGCCTTGAATCTTCATACAGAAAATCTGTGCAGCAGAGCAAGGCCGGACTGGGAACAGCAACCAGCCCTGGCAGATTGCTACTCGACTGGCCCTGGGCGCTTGGAGGGGGATGGGGGGGGTGCTAGTAAGAAGCTCTGCTCCCGCTTTTGTTACAGGGGGCCGATATTGCAGCTCTGCTGCAGAACTGGCCCCCAGTGACAAAACCAGCCCCCACAGCCACAAAACCGGCCCACACCCCTCCGGCCCACCGGGGAAACCCCTCTGGCCCACCGGGGAAACCCCTCCGGCCCACCGGGGAAACACCTAGTGCCTGCTACGGCCAGTTCGGCCCTGCAGCAGAGTTTGTAACATTATTGGTGCAATTTAAAGATTTGCAGAAAAATATCGTAGGGGGAATCAGCCCGACCCTAATTGTACTCAAAGCTCAGTTAGTCCTGGCCCTTCTGTGTGACTCATTAAACTGAAACTTTAACACAATAGGAAAACTAGAAAGAATATTACCGCCGCATGCCTCCCTCACTTTACTTCATTACTAGTGAGGCGGTCCTACCTCATTAGACCCAGTACCGAGCTGCCAAATGAAAACCCCTCCCCATTGCTCCTCCTGCGCTTTCGTCTCATGAAGTTGCTTACCAGGCGCCTGGCGGTGGCTGGGCCTCGGCAGCTTCACTTCAGTAATTTGCAGAATTCAAGGTTTTGATGTGGCATGGCGAGTTGTTGGAGTGATCTGGCCAGGCTATGGGCAGCTGTGCTGTCTATGTTATGTTATTTTAATTTATTAGGCGCGACAGCTAGCCAAGAGGGTTTCCCGGCGCCAGCCTGTAAGGAACAGAAGGGAATTAAAGAAATTATTGGTTGAATAACCAGGTTTTTAGGCATTTACGGAAGTTGCCGTAAAGAGTTTCGGTGCGAAGCGACACAGGGAGAGAGTTCCATAAGGAAGGCCCCAAGCAGGCAAAAGAGCGGCCGCCCATGCGTAATCGTCTAACTCTTGGGACCGAAAATTTCGCCTGAGTGGCAGAACGGAGCGCGCGAGAGGGCAGGTAGGGATGAGCCAGAGACCGCAAATAATGCAGAGCCACACTAGATTTCATTTTAAACATATAGCTCAGGGCTTTGAACTTAATCCGGTCCTCTACCCTGAGCCAATGAAGGTCGCGCAAAGAGCCAGAGATGGTGGCAGCTCTAGGGATTTGACAGAGCAGTCTGGCGGCAGAATTCTGTACAACCTGCAGTTTACGTGTCACATCCTTGTTGGCCCCCAGATAAAGAATGTTGCCGTAGTCCAGTCTAGAAGTGACCAGAGCCTGGACTACGGTTCTCTGGGTGGAGCTAGGCAACATCCAGATAATCTTTTTGAGCCTTTTCAGAATAGTGAAACAGGTGGCGGCTACCTTCACGGCTTGTTGTCTCATTGATAGTTGATCATCAATGATGAATCCTAAATTGCGGACCTGGCGCGAAGGTTGAGGAAGAGCGCCCATCTCAGCCGGCCAGTGCTGGGGGCCCCAACGCTCTTTATCTTTCCCCAAGATCAGAACCTCAGTTTTCTCTCCGTTGAGCTTGAGGAAATTAGCCTGCATCCAAGATGCAATCTTACTCAAGCCCAACCGAAGAGCGGATGACTCGGACGTCCTCTCGGCAGAGAGAGAGAAGATAATCTGGGTGTCATCTGCATACGAAAACAGAGACAACCCAGCCTCCTCTGCAATAACCACCAGAGGTTTGACGTAAATGTTAAACAGCAAAGGGCTAAGAATGGAGCCCTGAGGTACCCCGTAAGGAGAGGAGTGAATATCAGATTTGGCCGTTGGAGAGAAGACCTGAAAGGTCCGGTTCGTGAGGAAAGAGATAAGCCACGTGAGTGCCGACCCGGCAATGCCCAAAGATTGTAAAGCCTTTACTAACACGGTGTGAGACACCGTGCCGAAAGCTGCGCTTAAATCAAGCTACAGAGCTCTTTGGCGGTGCCTGGAGCAGCGGGACAGTGTGGGAGTCAGTGACAGGGTTAGTCCAGCTGGGGTTGTGCATACGGTTCAGAGAACAACAGCGGTCGTGGTGCTTGGACCACCACGAGTATGAACAATTTTCTAGCATTCGCATCAAGAATTTTCAATTCTATTAAGGACACGGAGGTGAGGATTATGTTTCTCTCTCTCTTTACTGCAAAACTTACAGCAGCCAATAAAAATACAGTAACACAAAACCACATTTTTCAGAGGTCCATCAACCAATCAGAGGCCACCCACCCCTATAGAACTCCTCCTCTTTCCTTGCAAGTTATCAGTCCATACAGCTTATCCATGGATTCGAACATTCCAACAAGTCCAACACTGCAGACGATCATCTAGCCACACAAACATGATCCAACACCGGCCAGCAAAAGGGAACTGCCACTTAAGAAACCTAGAAACACCGACATGGTTGTCGCCAACTGGAAACTGAAAACCTCGGACCTTCAGCCCCGAATATTCTCAGCTCTGCTTCTGGTCTAAACCTGTCAAGGAAAAATACAAGCATTTGCAATGCAATAGGTCTCACATTTGTGAGAGTTTGAGCTTTTGGCATTGTAAATGACAATGCCTTTTATTTATGTGATTTGAAAACCTGCAAGCGGTGCGTAAACACGCATTTTTACTTATAGTCCTTGCTTACGAGAAGCAAGGCTGGCAGTAAAAGAGGCACAGTTACATCCAGCCTTGCTTCTCATAAGCAACGACTATAAATACAAAGTGTGTATTTATGCACTGCTTGCACGTTGCCAAAACACATAAATAAAAGGCATTGTCATTTAAAATGCCATATAATTTTTTTTGGCCTTAATGAAGCTTGGAAAAACATTTGATCGTATAAAAAATCACAACAAATGGCTTCATTAATGAATACAGGGGGAAGACCAGGTGTATAGCCTGATAGTGTCCATGGTCAAGGGTCGATTTTGGTGCCTAGCTGTCACGTGACACCTTTAGCCCGTCTCTGCGGGGTTATTAACAATTAACATTTTGCGTTTTAAGACTAGTAAGCCTATACCGCTTAATGAAAAGAAAAATTGCCAGTCCCGGTATTGAACAAGCATTTGCAATGCAATAAGTCTCGCATTTGCGAGAGTTTAAGCCATTGGCATTGTAAATGACAATGCCTTTTATTAATCTGTTTTGATAATTAACAAATAAATAAAAGGCATTGTCATTTACAATGTCAATAGCTCAAACTCTTGTAAACGCAAGACCTATTTCACTTCAAAGAAGCGGCCGCCATTGTCCCGGGCTGCTCGGAAAGTGAAAGCGCGCATGGCGCGCTGAATGTTGCAGGAAAGCATGACATGCTTGCAGTAGGAGAAACTCATTAAAGAAAATAGTGCTTACAGACTAAATAAGACAAACCATGTAACAACCGAAGTAAAAGGGCCAGTCCTCATGGGAGGTTACAAATGAAGACAAGGCCGTACTAAGGAGGGACTAACAAGCCTATTAAGGAATCAGACGCCAGTATTTACAAAGGACAATGACACAAGCCAATGAAAAAATATGGGCGGACAGTGGGCGGAGCTTCAAGTCCATACTCTAATACAGCATGCTTCGCAGAGTAGCGTGATCCAGCGCTAACAATAAAAATTCTTCTCCTATATAACTCGGTCATCCAGGTACAACTATCTCTCCAATACACAGACTATATCCATATGACGGTGGGGCCCATTAACACCGCATATACATTCACTTACTCAATTATTCCCTGGATTACCTCCGTCCTTAACCTAGGAGAAAAAACAGTATAACGATTTGCTGGAAGGAGACGGGATACCTCTTTTTAACACGACATAATGTTTCTCATTGCTTTTAAGGTATTCCGCTCATTGGTCGATGGACCAACTAGTAGGAATCAGTTGATGGTGATTAAGACCAGCTCAATCACAATAAACTCTTTAACATTTTACCTTAATTATTGAGCTAAAGAATCACTGAGTCATTTGTTTAAAGATAATAAAGTTTATATAAAGTTTTAGAAACAATGCATAAGTTTAAGTTTATCACTCAGATTATTACATTTATCATTATTATAAGAATACATTGAAATTACAATGCATACCTATTGGATGGAAGATAAAGTTTGTTACAGCAAGAACTTAAAAAAGATCAATCTATCTGTCTTGGAAAAATCTAATAGCTCTAAATGAAAAATCTATCATGAATAAAAAGGTTCTTAAAAAGCAGCATCTTATACCTAGGGAAAATAGCAGCAGCAGCTTCGATCATCCGTAACAGCAGCTCAGCACCCGCAACTCATCTATCAGCAATCTCAGCTCTCTCTTCTCCTAACCGTACGCTCGAGTCATCATCATCAAGAAAAATAATAATACTAATAACTCAACCAACCCCTCCCGGAGTAGGTCTTCTTATACCCTAATTCTCGCTTACTAAATAAAATGTTGCCTCTTTATGGCGTGATTCTCTCTCATTGGTTCATTCAAGTCCATATACATTTTTATCAAACTTCCTTGTCTTAACCAGTTCTTTGTGGAATGTCCATGCTTGCATCGTTTCCCACAGTTCATGACATTACTCATCAGTTTCGATCAGTCCAATTTGTATCAATTTCTGTTACTTCTTAGATTCAATAGTTCCGTTTGTCCATTTATTCATTTTGACTTCTCACGCTTCTTGCTGATCATCTTGGCACACATTTGCTCAGTAAGGTCACAATAGCCTTGACCATACTTCCATCCTAGGCTCTCAGCACGAACACGTGGTCATTCTTTTTCACAGCCTTTCTCCTTTTTCCACACGGCTTCTTGCACATGCGTACTCTAGCTCATGGCGGCCATTTTATATCGCTGCTCAACAGGCCTAAGCGCACTATTTTCAAAGATAAATAAAATATTGTTAAAATAAAGAATATAAACCTTTTCGTTTCCCTCCCGTCTTTCTACGTACCCCAATTAGGTATTACCTAGCAAAAAGCAACATATAAAGCCGTCCCTTACTTACCATCGCTTTATTTTGCCACCACACGTTTTATTTTCAAAGCACAAATCATGCGTTTATTATTTTATTAGTACGCAAATATTAGATTATGTTAGACACGTCAACAATTATAAGTAGATTAATTTGCACACAAAATAGCGTATTACCTTTAACCCTTCACATGTAACATACATTGTTGGTTATTTTACTTAAACGAACATGTTTATTAATTAATTTACGTAAATTATTAGGAGGTTAAAATTTTTTCATTTATCCTGCTCCATCAACTCCCCCTTTGGTGATTTTTAATATCACCACAAAACCCAAGTTATACAATTCTCTCAGACAGCATATTTCTTTTATCCGTTTGCTTTTGTTAGTTTACACAACTGTATCCCTTTCAACTTGTCTCTTGGTCTTCTTGTACATGTTCTCTTTTATCTCTTCTAGCTCTATTTCACCCATTTCTCTCTCTCTCTCCTTGTTTATCATGTTTTCTTTTTCTATTTTATTCTGTCTTCTTCTTTTCTTTATACATGTAATTACAAGCTTCAGCACTAAAATTATTATTATTATCATGGTTGCTATTATTATAACTTTCCCTATTATTAATCCACTCATTCTTGTTAACCAATTTATTACTGAAGAAAACCCTTTACCAAGTTTTCCAAATGCACTTTCAACCTCCAGTGGAACAAGTTCTTTGTGCAAACTTGTAATATTCTTTATATACTTTTGTATATTTTCACTTTTATCTGGAATGTAAGTGCAACAATGTTGGACTTTCAGCATTCCACAGACTCCACCCTCTTTTGCCAAAAGAATGTCAAGGGCAAGTCGATTTTGCATCACCATAGCTCTCATGGCAACCATCTCGGTATTTACCATCAAGAACCCTCCAGCAGTATCTGTAGATAAACGATCTACCACTGTGGATAATTTCCGAATTTTAAATGCATTCAAAGATATTCCCACTGCTGGTATCAATGCACCAAAAATATCACCTACTATTTCTGAAAAACTTTCCCTTTTTCTACGTGTAAAGGTATTTATCATTTTGTGTGTTCCTTTCTCTTTTCTATCCATATGAAAAATCTTTGGAAAGACCAGGCCTAAATAACATGACCCATACCAATGGTCCGGCAACCTGTAATAAGCCCTATTACCGCAAACATAATAGATCCCTGGAAATATTGGATCTTTTCCCCCTTTGAATCCCCATCCGCCTAAAATTTGATAATTGTCATGGCAAATACTGGAACCCACAAAATAATTGTCATATCTTGTTTTATTTCTTCTAATGCACAACCTTCCCTGTTGGGGCCAATCCAGAGTCATAGCTGCATTTGTCTTTTTCTTGTCATGATTGTCTTCCTCAAACGCCCAAAGAGGTGTTTTTGTCTCTTCTATCACTTTTCTTTGAAATTTCACTCTTCTTTCTTCAACCATCTCTAAAAATACTTTTTCTTCCTTCTTTAACTCACAGGTAAGGTTGTATTTAACTATATTATCTAATGTTAAAATCTTATCTTCTATAAAATATTCACCAAACGTTTTTCCCTCTTTTATTTTGTTTAGCTCGGGAACTACAGAAACTTTCGCAAAAATCTTATCTATGTCAGTGTAATAATATTCTAATCTACCTGTTTTATAAAATAAACTTGCTAAAACACTACATGTTATTCCATACGTCAAAGGAAGGTGATGATAAGTCACACCCTCTGCTACAGACGCAGGCAATTGCATACAAACATAGCAATCTCTTACATCCATTGTTTCTACATACTCATATAATAATTTAGTAAAAACATTCTTAGAAAAATCTGTTATTGATTTGTCTTTATGTAATTCTGCACTACTTTTTAATATAACTGGTTCTTGAGTGTTAGCTCCTTTTTCTTTCTCTGTGTTATTAGACGTTTCTACTACAGCTAAACTAATTGGAATAGTGATTGCTAAAACCACCCATACTGTCATTAATAATCCTGTACAAAAGAAGCACATCTTACACCATCTACTTAAAAACTCACATCTACATTTTCTATCTCTAGTATCCTCCATTTTGTTTTATAACCTTATTTATTTATTTTCAAGAAAATTGTGTCACTACACCTCAGAAATGACTTATTAGCCACTCTGCACTCCAATGTTTTTGTTTTTGCTTGGTACTTTCTTTTAATTCTTTTCAGAATTCTTTCTTTGTCAAATCCAGTATTTTGTCAAATCCGGTAGAAATTCGTCAGATCCAGTATTTTGTCAAGTCCGGTAGAAATTTGTTTAAATTTCTTCAAGTTTGTTGCACTTCACCTTCACCCATTAGGTTTCTTTGTTCTGGGTTCTCGTGAGTGTTCTTTTCTTCTTTGATATCAGTCAAAGCAAGATACAACCATTCAGGCGATCTATACTTCGGATTTACCTTCTTTACTCTTTTCGTTTTCTGCAAGTGTTTTCCACCTTGTTTTTCTTGCTCTTTCTGACTTGTTATTTCATTCACTTGTTCAGCACTTTTTCCATCTAACCTTATGATCCTGTATCTTAATTTTCTTACTTCGTTGGGCCAATTGTCTCCTTTTCTTGACCTTTTTGCCTCACTTCCTTTTTCCTCTCTTTCTGTTTTCCAAGTTCCTTTTTCTTGACTCTAGTTTTTGGTTTCTTTCTTCTCCACTTTCTTCAGACTCTGTTTCATTTTTCTCTTTATTGTCTCTTATTTTGAATCTTATAATTTCATTTTCTTCCTCTACTTGTGGTTCTTTTCTTATCTTCCTTCGTTCACCTACTTCTGTCCCTCCTCGAGGTTCTTCCGAATTTGTGTCAATCTCTCTATCTGCTTCTAAATTTCCCTGTTCTTTTGTTTGGCTATCTGTCCCTATTGCTCCTCGGGGATCTTCCGATTTTTCTAACTTTCTGTTTGAAACTCTCCCTTCTTCATCTATTAATATTATCTCCGAAGGATTTTTACCACAACTTGTACTTGGTTGCTCACTGTTACTATCTTCTTGCTCAGTTTCTTCTCTTATGCTTTCAAATTTCCAATTTCTTTTCAGAATTTCCTCACAATCCGAATGATCTGTATCAGATTCTGAACTGGTATCTGATATTTCCAGATGTCGACTCACATGTCGATCTTCAGGTTCTGGAACTTCCAGCTATTTCCTCTACTTCTTCTGTCGTTGCACTTGTAGTTGGGTCTTCCAGATGTCGACTTACAGGTCGATCTTCAGATTCTGGCACCCTATTCGGTTCTTCTTCCGTTTCTGATGCTGAACTGTTATCCAACACTTCCAGATGTCGACTCACATGTCGATCTTCAGGTTCTGGAACTCTGATGGTGTGACTGGCATGCACCCAGTGTTTCACTCCTGCACATTTGACTGCAGTGGTTGTCACCAGGATCACTTGTCGTGGTTCGTCCCAACGAGGAACCAAACAGTTTCTTCTCCTGTGGACTTTTATGCGGACCCAATCTCCTGGATTCAAGTCGTGAGCTGGTTTTCTTTCAAGAGTAGTAGCATCCGGTCCAACCTGATGAAACACAGAACGCACCACATCAGCCAATCCTTTGCAATAATCCAGCACCAGATCATCAGTTATAGTCAGTAGTTTGTTGACAGGTACATGTGCTTGTCTCATTGCTCGTCCCATAATTATCTCATGGGGACTGAGTCCAGTTTTCCTTTCCGGAATACTTCTGATTGTCATTAAAACTAATGGCAAGGCATCTGGCCATTTGAGTCCTGTAGCTTGACACATTTTTCCTAACCTGTTCTTAATTGTTCCATTCACTTGCTCTACTATTCCAGAAGCCTCTGGTCTGTATGCACAATGCAGTTTCTGTTTAATACTAAGTGCTTCACAAATCAGTTTAATTAATTCATTTTGGAAATGTGTTCCTCTATCTGTTTCAATCGTGACTGGAAAACCATACCTCGGAATGAATTCTCGCAGCATAAGTTTTGCTACCGTGATTCCATCATTCCTTCTGGTCGGGTATGCTTCCACCCAACGGGAAAACAAACAGACGACTACGAGGACATACCTTAGTCTGTTGCTCGGGGGCATTTCTATAAAGTCCATTTGCATTCTAGTGAACGGACCTCCTTCTCGTCCTATTGTTCCTAGACTCACTACTGTCTTCCTTCCTGGATTTAACTGTTGACAAATAAGACATCTTTGACAAAGACTCTCAGCTATGGCTCTGAATTTTGGATTATACCATGTTTGTCTAAAAAGTCTGATCATTGAATCTCTCCCAATATGGGCTTGTCCATGGTACATCCGTGCCATGTCAGAAATCATGCTATCAGGCATAACTGGTCTCTCATCTCTGTAAACCCAAACATCATTTTCCTCATGTTTTCTACATCCTGCTTTTATCCATGTATCTTTTTCCTCATCATCTGCTGCTTCCTGTAACTGTCTCACCTCATCCCATGTCTCAACAGGGTTAGTAAAAAGCAAAGGACAAGAAATATGCTCTCTTTCTCGGCTCCTGTTCAAAGAGACCACATTCTTTGCACAGTACTGTGCAATCTCGTCAGCATACTTATTGCCGACAGTTATGTAGTCTTCCCCATTTTTATGTGCATTGCACTTTACAACAGCAATCTGTTTAGGCAGCTGTATCGCCTCAAGCAACTTTTTTCACAAAATCTCCATTTCTAATTGGCGTTCCTGCAGACGTCAAGAAACCTCTTTGTGACCAAATCTGACCAAAATCATGCACCACTCCAAAACCGTATTGGCTATCTGTCACAATCGTAACCCGTACATTTCTTCCCAACTTGCAGGCTTGAATCAGAGCTATCAGTTCTGCGACTTGGGCAGACCGTATCCCTTTCAGACAAGATGCTTCCATTACAGTTGCTACTGTGCAAACTGCATATGCTGCACTTAGAACTCCATCATTCGTTCTCAAACATGAGCCATCCACGAACAGAATATAATCTGATTCCTTTAAGGGCTCATCTCGTATGTCTGATCTCGGTTTTGTACAATATTCAAGCACATTCAGACAATCGTGATCTACTTCATCCATTTCAATCACACTCTCTTCATCTGGCAATGATGTCGAAGGATTCACATTCATACATCTGTCAATGGTCACATTATCTGCACTCAAAATTACTTTTTCATACCTAGTCAGCCGACTATGTGTCATGTATTGGGTTTTCGTTCTGGTCAAAAGAATTTCCACAGAATGGGGAACATATACTCTCAGTGGATATCCCATCACTATGCCTTCACTCTGTTCCAGACTCACACAAGTAGCAGCAACTGCTTTCAAACATCCAGGCAACGCTTTTGCTACAGGGTCTAAAACAGCTGAAAAATATGCAATGGGTCTTTTCATGGTTCCATGTCTCTGTACCAAGACTGAAAATGCACATCCATCTCTTTCACTGCAATACAACTCAAAGTCCTTCTCATAGTCAGGCATTCCCAATGCTGGAGCTTCACACAATTTCTTTTTCAGCTCTCTGAATGCTTTCATTTCCTCATCATTCATTTCAAAAGGATCTTTAACATCCTTCTTTGTCAGTTTTTGCAACGGTTTGGCGATCAACGAAAAACCGCTTATCCATTGTCGACAATATCCAACCATTCCCAGAAACATTCTTACCTCTCTTTGCGTCATTGGAGCTCTCATTCCTTGAATCATCTTTATTCTTTCAGTCGTTACCTTTCGCACTCCTTTCTCAATTTTATGCCCTAAATATTGGACTTCTTGTTGACAAAACTGCAATTTTGATGGGGACACTTTATGTCCTCTTTTGGCTAAATGATTCAGCAAAGCAATTGTATCATTGACACATGCTTCCTTCGTTTTTGATGCCACCAGTAGGTCATCAATATACTGAACCATCACTGACTTTTCTGGCATTTTTAAGTCTTCCAATGATTTCTTTAGAATCTGATTAAAGATTGAAGGGCTTTCTGTGTACCCTTGAGGAATTCGGCACCATGCCAAAATACGCTCTCCAAACCTAAACGCAAATAATGGCTGGCTATCTGGATGCAATGGAATAGAGAAAAATGCATGACATAAATCAATTACTGTGTACCATTCTGCTTCACGTGGAATCTGGTATAGAATCACAGCAGGGTTCGGTACTATTGGGCAACAAGGCACTACAATTTTGTTTACCTTCCTCAAATCCTGTACAATTCTATATGTTCCGTTTGGCTTTTTCAGTCCCATTATTGGCGAATTACATGGACTGCTCATGATTTCTTTTAGAATCCCTTGTTCAACCATTTTATTTATTACTGGCGTTATTCCTTCAATTATTTCTGGTGTCAATTTATACTGGGGCGTATTTGGGTAACTCGTTCCCTCTTTTACGGAGATTTTAACGGGATCTACTTCTTTCATTAATCCTATATCTTCTCCTGTAAAGTCCCACACTTCTTCCTTCACTGTCTTTTTCAGTTCAATTGGGATTTTCTCTGCATCAAATACAGGAAACAAATCATTTACTTCTGGTTCTAAATTCACCAGTGTCATTTTATACAATACATCTTCATCTGGGGTCTGAAATGCAATTCCATCTGGAGTACAATAGATAGTGCAATTCATTTTGCACAATAGATCGCGTCCTAATAGGTTCACGGGACTACAATCGCATACCACAAATCGGTGCATTTCACTAAATGGACCAATCTTTACCTCCACTAATTTAGTAAGAGGCGTCTTAATTTGCTGATTTGATACTCCAACTACTTGGATATGTTCACCTGAGAGAGGAAGGTTTGGAATTTCCACTGACCTAACAGTAGAACGGGTAGCTCCAGTGTCCACAAGGAATGTTACATTTGCACCATTCACTTCTCCATCCACAAATGGACCAGACTGATCTACCTCTAGAGTTGCGCCAAGCACGCACTCTTCCCCCTCTCCTAGGCACCGTCAGAAGCTTTCATCCGTTTCATCCTCATCCTGTCGTAACCAATATTGAGAAATGGCAGCTGCACGCGGCAACTGTGTTACCTGCTCTCCTCCGTAGAATCCTGTTTCTGCACTGAATTTCTGTTGGTTAACACTCTTGGGAAGTGGTGGTTGTGGCACCTGACTCTGCTGAGTAACTACCTCACTCTGCACCTGTGAATTTAATGATTGATTTTCCACATTAAGTTTTGGAGGAAATTTACACTCGTTTCTCCAATGCCCTAGCTTTCCGCAGTTGTGGCATGGCCACTTTTTCTTTGCCTCATCTATGCTCATTTGTCCTTTTCCTTTACCTATATTTGGTCGAAATCTAGCCTGTCCTGCTTCATTACCTGTATTACTCAATTGAGCTTCTTGTTTCTCTGCAACTTTCACCTGTGCCCACATGGCTTTTTCTTTCAATTTACGCTGTCTACTCTCAATATCATCACTGCAATACTTAGCATATCTCAAAACTTCGTCGACTGTGCTATTCTGCCAACAAATCATATGCTGTTTAATCATCTCACTTATCTCTGGTTTCAACCCATATACAAATCTATATACAAAATGACTCATATCCTTCTCATTTAGTGTCTCATAACCACTATACTGTTTGAAAACTAACAACAGTCTTTCATAGTAAGCATGCACTGATTCTTTACTTTCCTGCGTTGTTCTGTCTATTTTTACCCAATCTGTTTCTTTAGGTGGAATCTTATTCTTCAAAAAGGTAATTACTTGATCGTACTTTCTCATCACTTCTGGTCCTGGCGCTCCTGTTTTAGCATCCCTTGGATATTCTACAGTTGGCCAATCAATAGTAATCTTACATTCTGTCCACAAATCAGCTGGCACTACTATATCAAACAATCCATCCAAGTCTATCCACAACACCTTTGAAACTTTAACAAATCTCTCCACTTGTCTGTACCATTCTACTGGCTTCTCTCTCAACTTTGGGAAATCATTTGTAAATGACAGTATATCCTGTCTAGTCCATGGAACATGCACATAACTACCTCCTGGAGTTTCTCTCATCGGGTACTCCCTTACAACTGGTTCCTTATCTGTTACTGCAAAAGCCAAAGATGCTTTATCTGTTACTTTCTCGTTCTTTTTTATCCATCTACTTCTCCATCTATCCACATCACCCCATTTTCTCAGTAAAACAATTAATTCTTTTATTTGGGTCAATCTTCCTGATGTGTTCAGATTCTCTATATCTTTCTCACAAAAATCTACTCTATATGGTTTCTGCAACGTTCTCACTTTTGCAAATTCTACTCCCAGTTCACTTGCTGTCTCTTCTAATTTGTCATGTAAATTTCTAGCTCTCCATGTAAGACTTTTGCACAAAAACATAATCTCATCATCCTGATAATTTTTTAATTTTTCTGTACCAATCGTTCCTAAAATCAATTCTTCCATGTCTATTTTTAACCTAATTACATCTAATGGTTTTACTTCTGTTTCTTTCGTTTTTAGCGTTTTCATCCATTCATTTAACTCATCTTGATTCGGACCTACAGGCGTACTATTTAATTCTATCCAATTGTTACTTCTTTCTGGTGTCCCTGATGCAGACTCCGTTACCATAGGTATTCTCCTGAACTCATTCTCATTTATCGTCAAATTAGTAGGTGGGCTTGGTATATAGGTACTAACCAAATGGTGTGCACCTTCATTGTTCAGTTCCATCCCTTCTCTTTTTCTTTGCAAATGTGAATTCATGGGAATCACTAAAGAACGTTCATCAATTTTCTGATTCTCAAAAATTGGCATTACTGGACCTATCGTTACTGGTACAGTTACAGCTTCCATATTCTTTGTCAATTCTCTTATTTTCTCAGTCAATTCTCTTGTGGTTTTTGCTAATTCAGTTGCATTGTCACTTTCTATCTCTTCATTCTGTGAAGTTTTTAATTGATCTTGTGACCTATTTATCTCATCTCTTCGTTCGGGAATTTTATTCCTCCCAGTTTCCATTAGTGGTGCATTAGGTGTCACCACCGCAGAAGTCTGTTGGTATGGAGGCGGGTTTCTGTTTAAAATATCTTCCAGCAATTCATCATCCGTTTCACTACCACCATACCCATACTTTTCTATAACTACATGTTTCTTTTTCTCTGTACACTTTCTCTTTGCTTCTTCCTCTACTGTAAAAGCTGGAAACAAACCTCCTGTCATATTAGCACATCTCCAACGCTTTATTCTGTCCTCATGATTTACTCCCCATAACCTTCCAGGCACAAACTCATGATTCTTTAATCCTCTGAATCTTTCTCGTTCATACATCTCATCTTCCCATTCAGTTAAAGCTTCAAACTGTGTCGGTCTAGGTCTAGGTTCTAACATTGCCATCTTCTCTCTCAAATTCCGTAGTACAGCTACATTAAATGAACCATTCTCAGGGAAAGCCAATGCTCCATCATTCTTGGTATATTTTGTCCAATTTTCTAACCATATGCATGTATGATATCCATATTTCAGCATCATGTGCGAAGCTGGTGATTTCGGCGGAGGAATTACTTGTCCCTCTCTAGTCACTACCTTTTTGTCTTTCTTAAAGAAGTTCTTAACTTTCGACATCCATGACGTTTTCTCTCTACCATATTCATAATACGACATGATTCACAATCGCTTTCTCTCCTCAAACAATCCGCAATTCAACACTGTTCTCTATGCGTTATTCCAACCAATACTAGCGCGACTCACACCAACACTCCAATCATAAACTTCCACGTCACTAGTCTATTCGACCAATACTAGCGCGACTCACACCAACACTCCAATCACAGCAGTTTCTGTCTACAGCGCACTGTCCAATCCCAGCGCGGCTTTTGTCTACGTCAGCTCTGCTCCTGTTTCTGTATGACTAGCGCACTGCCCAATCCCAGCGCGGCTTTTGTCTACGTCAGTTCTGCTCTTGACCCCTCCTTTACAAAATTTATCGGCAATTTCTTTTTCAACAATTCTTCGTTAGTTACAACATTTAAAACACATTTCCATTGTCTGATTCACTAAACAAAAGAGATAGTTTTGTCCATTTACACAAGAATTCTGTATTTTCCAGTAGGCAGCGCTTACCTCTACCCTACCACAGAATTTTCCCGTTTCGCCGATAAAGTAGCACTTCCCTCTACCTTACCCTTCTTTCAAGCAAGCGGTAAACCCGTTTCTCTGGGGATAAAACACATGTGGAGACTATACTGCTCCTGAGAATTAAGGCCAGAGTTTCACAAGAAAACCGATCACTATTTCACTTACACACCTTTTATGCGGAAAATGTCCCTATCATAACACAACCTGTGTTATCACCAATATGAACTCAGACAATGCACTATTCCATGTGACTTCTCTTGCCACACGTGTTCCACTTCCTACTTCCCGGAAGCGTGAAAACTTACATATAACATAACGCGACTCAACATAAAGTGTTAGACATGAACTTATCAATAATCAATAATCACTAATCAATAATCAATAATCACCAAACTAATCTATAGTAACCATAACTCTGCTACCAAGAAATCTGATCCAGCGCTAACAATAAAAATATCTTCTCCTATATAACTCGGTCATCCAGGTACAACTATCTCTCCAATACACAGACTATATCCATATGACGGTGGGGCCCATTGACACCGCATATACATTCACTTACTCATTTATTCCCTGGATTACCTCCGTCCTTAACCTAGGAGAAAAACAGTATAACGATTCGCTGGAAGGAGACGGGATACCTCTTTTAACACGACATAATGTTTCTCATTGCTTTTAAGGTATTCCGCTCATTGGTCGATGGACCAACTAGTAGGAATCAGTTGATGGTGATTAAGACCAGCTCAATCACAATAAACTCTTTAACATTTTACCTTAATTATTGAGCTAAAGAATCACTGAGTCATTTGTTTAAAGATAATAAAGTTTATATAAAGTTTTAGAAACAATGCATAAGTTTAAGTTTATCACTCAGATTATTACATTTATCATTATTATAAGAATAAATTGAAATTACAATGCATACCTATTGGATGGAAGATAAAGTTTGTTACAGCAAGAACTTCAAAAAGATCTATCTATCTGTCTTGGAAAAATCTAATAGCTCTAAATGAAAAATCTATCATGAATAAAAAGGTTCTTAAAAAGCAGCATCTTATACCTAGGGAAAATAGCAGCAGCAGCTTCGATCATCCGCAACAGCAGCTCAGCACCCGCAACTCATCTATCAGCAATCTCAGCTCTCTCTTCTCCTAACAGTACGCTCGCTCATCATCAATAATAATAACTAATACTAACTACCCAACCCCTCCCGGAGTAGGTCTTCTTATACCCTAATTCTCGCTTACTAAATAAAATGTTGCCTCTTTATGGCGTGATTCTCTCTCATTGGTTCATTCAAGTCCATATACATTTTTATCAAACTTCCTTGTCTTAACCAGTTCTTTGTGGAATGTCCATGCTTGCATCGTTTCCCACAGTTCATGACATTACTCATCAGTTTCGATCAGTCCAATTTGTATCAATTTCTGTTACTTCTTAGATTCAATAGTTCCGTTTGTCCATTTATTCATTTTGACTTCTCACGCTTCTTGCTGATCATCTTGGCACACATTTGCTCTGTAAGGTCACAATAGCCTTGACCATACTTCCATCCTAGGCTCTCAGCACGAACACGTGGTCATTCTTTTTCACAGCCTTTCTCCTTTTTCCACACGGCTTCTTGCACATGCGTACTCTAGCTCATGGCGGCCATTTTATATCGCTGCTCAACAGGCCTAAGCGCACTATTTTCAAAGATAAACAAAATATTGTTAAAATAAAGAATATAAACCTTTTCGTTTCCCTCCCGTCTTTCTACGTACCCCAATTAGGTATTACCTAGCAAAAAGCAACATATAAAGCCGTCCCTTACTTACCATCGCTTTATTTTGCCACCACACGTTTTATTTTCAAAGCACAAATCATGCGTTTATTATTTTATTAGTACGCAAATATTAGATTATGTTAGACACGTCAACAATTATAAGTAGATTAATTTGCACACAAAATAGCGTATTACCTTTAACCCTTCACATGTAACATACATTGTTGGTTATTTTACTTAAACGAACATGTTTATTAATTAATTTACGTAAATTATTAGGAGGTTAAAAATTTTTCATTTATCCTGCTCCATCAAGCGCATGCGCTGCCCAGGCTCGACCTAAAAAGCTGCTGGCTTTTTAAAAAAGTAAATAAGTAAATAAACAATGTGCAGCTGAAAGTTTCATTTGACAAGGAGAGCCGAGAGATGTGATGTCCCTGTCCTGCCTTACGATCAGGGCCGGACTGTGAACTGAAATCGGCCCTGGCAAAGAGCTCGGCCGGCAAGGGGGGGAGCATTAGGGAAAAGCTTTGTGCCGCTATGCTGCAAAACCGGCCCCCGGTAACAAAAACGGCCCCCAGGGTTCTAAAACCCTGGCGGCCCACCGGGGAAATGCTCGGTGCCAGCTATGGCCAGTCCGGCCCTGCTTACATTCTGTTGCCAATACATTACATTTGCATAATGAACAGCGCATCCTTACTTTGTGCAAGGCGACCTCAAACCCCCTTTCTCTCAAGTACACACAAAAGCCGTTCAGAAATCTCTTGAGGAGTTTTAAGTGATTTGCCCAGAATCACAGGATGTTGAGCCCACACCGAGACTCAAAATGGGTGATTTATACTAAGGTCTATATTATATATACTAAAGAGCGCAAATATAAGCATTCCATTTTTTGTATTTACGGAAACTAGTTCTGAGGTTAGTCTGTTCGCAAGCGCTACAAATGTTGGTTTGTATGTAAGCCGAAACGAGGAGTAAAGTGGGTGGTACAAGGTCACACAATTTTATCATGTTAGTGCGCCATGATTGGCACTCGGGTATTCAGGTTTCTTAAGAAAACATTTACCCGCTCCTGCCAGGACCCATTATTTTAACAGCGAAATGACACACTCTGCTACGATTACATTGCAAATGAGAACGGCACATTTACTAGGCCAAGTCCGTTATTTACATAACGCTATATAAGCAGCATGTGACACATTTCTAAGTACTCCTAGTGCTGACATACAGGCACTGAGGAACAGTGAGATGATGTAATTTGTCTAGAATCACACAGTGTGTGGTCATGTGGCAAAGCCTGAGCTAGCACTTAAGCCTTGTGGATACACATTCGTATATTAGACGCTAGCACATGCCATGGAATTGTAGTCAAAGCTTTTTATTTTTGAGGCGGAACTAACCATCTTTTCATGTTCCTAAATTCTGTCAAATATATACACTTGGATAGTAAAAATGAAATATCTTGGTGTGACAGAGGGGGAGCTACGGACCATTCGAAGACATGGAGGCTCAAAGTCACATCGCGTTGTAGAAAGTTCTAAAGATCGTCAGACTGCATCACTTAGGAGCCTTTCATCAGGATAAAAGGCGGCTTAATTGGAGGAATCCGCAATTTGTAGTTGGGGGTGAATGATGCAGTGGCATATTTTTCTCTCAATATCAAGCAAAATGGCTCAGCGAACTAAGTTTTAATATCCAATAAACAAGTGCGGTCTTCAAAACCCCTTCCAGGAGGCGAGTTGTCCCCCCCCCTCCCTTGCTTCAAACAACTGCGTCCCTCATGCCCATCAAATCAAACCACTGACACAGTGCTTTGGTGCCAAAAAAGGTCGCAGTTTATTCAACATAACATGTTTATACCTTTGCAAAATCATGGTTATCCTATTCTTTAATCTTCATGAGAATATACTTCCTTTTCTTTGCAATTCTTTTTGTTGCTGCGTGGACCCAGCCTCCTCAAGTTCCGGGGACGGGAGGGGCCACCTGTCTGGGCCTCTGTTTCCCAGGTCAAGGCTTCAACTTGCTACCGATTTGGGACCTGCCTGGGCTGCAAGTGCCGTCCCACTTGCCCTGCCCTTTCGTGGGCCCTCCCTGCTCCCAGGGGGTCCCTGCGTGAGGCATCCCAAGGGTCCTGCGGGAGCATCACATCTATTCTTTCCATGGCTGTAGACCGCCCTTGGCTCCCTCAGTGCCCCTGCCGTGAGGCATCCCAAGGACTCTGTGTGAGCATTCCCTCTACCTTTTAGTATTTCTCTCTTTTTTCTACCTTTCTTGTGTTCCTTCCGCCTCACCTCTACCCTTGCGGCTGCGACGCCCGTTCCTTCTGGTGTGGGTGGGTGGGATTCCTTCTTCTATCTGCGAGGAGGGGGGGTGGTTTGTGTCTACTTGGGCCTGTACCCCCTATTTATCCCCCCCTCGCCTCATCAGTTCGCCCCCGGATTGGGGGGGGGGGTTCGCGCTGGCCCTGGGGCGACCAATCCCGATCGCCCCCTTTCGAGCGGGCTATTTGAATGTGCGGGAGAGGAGCTTCCCGCCTCCAGCCGGCGTTTGGCCCGGGCCCCTAATGGGTCCGGCTTCACCTCCCCCGGCCTGGGTTACAACCCCTTCCAGGAGGCGAGTTGTTCCCCCCCTCCCTTGCTTCGAACAACTGCGTCCCTCATGCCCATCAAATCAAACCACTGACGTAGTGCTTAGGTGCCAAAAAAGGTCGCAGTTTATTCAACATAACATGTTTATACATTTGCAACATAATCATGGTTATCCTATTGCTATCTTAATCTTCATGTCAATATGCTTTCTTGTCTTTGCAATTATTTTTGGTCACTGCGTGGACCCAGCCTCCTCAAGTTCCGGGGACGGGACGGGCCACCTGTCTGGGCCTCTGTTTCCCGGGTCAAGGCTTCAACTTGCTACCGATTTGGGACCTGCCCGGGCTGCAAGTGCCGTCCCAGCTTGTCCTGCCCTTTCGTGGGCCCTCCCTGCTCCCAGGGGTCCCTGCGTGAGGCATCCCAAGGGTCCTGCGGGAGCATCACATCTACTCTTTCCATGGCTGTAGACCGCCCTTGGCTCCCTCAGTGCCCCTGCCGTGAGGCATCCCAAGGACTCTGTGTGAGCATTCCCTCTACCTTTTAGTAATTCTCTCTTTTTTCTACCTTTCTTGTGTTCCTTCCGCCTCACCTCTACCCTTGCGGCTGCGACGCCCGTTCCTTCTGGAGTGGGTGGGTGGGATTCCTTCTTCTATCGGCGAGGAGGGGGTGGTTTGTGCCTACCTGGGCCTGTTGCCCCCTATTTATCCCCCCTCGTCTCGTCAGTTCGCCCCCGGATTGGGGCGTTCGCGCTGCCCTGGGCGACCAATCCCGATCGCCCCCTTTCGAGCGGGCTATTCGAATGTGCGGGGGAGGAGCTTCCCGCCTCCAGCCGGCGTTTGGCCCGGGCCCCTAATGGGTCCGGCTTCACCTCCCCCGGCCTGGGTTACAACCCCTTCCAGGAGGCGAGTTGTTCCCCCCCTCCCTTGCTTCAAACAACTGCGTCCCTCATGCCCATCAAATCAAACCACTGACGCAGTGCTTTTGTGCCAAAAAAGGTCGCAGTTTATTCAACATAACATGTTTATACCTTTGCAAAATCATGGTTATCCTATTCTAAATCTTCATGGGAATATACTTCCTTTTCTTTGCAATTCTTTTTGGTGCTGCGTGGACCCAGCCTCCTCAAGTTCCGGGGACGGAAGGGACCACCTGTCTGGGCCTCTGTTTCCCGGGTCAAGGCTTCAACTTGCTACCGATTTGGGACCTGCCTGGGCTGCAAGTGCCGTCCCGCTTGCCCTGCCCTTTCGTGGGCCCTCCCTGCTCCCCGGGGGTCCCTGCCGTGTGGCATCCCAAGGACCTTGCTTGAGCATCTACTCTATCTATCATGAGGCTGAGTCCTTCCATTTTGCTCCCTCGGTACTCCTGCCGTGAGGCATCCCAAGGGTCCTGCGGGAGCATCACATCTACTCTTTCCATGGTGGTAGGCCGCCCTTGGCTCCCTCAGTGCCCCTGCCATGAGGCATCCCAAGGACTCTGTGTGAGCATTCCCTCTACCTTTTAGTAATTCTCTCTTTTTTCTACCTTTCTTGTGCTCCTTCCGCCACGCTACCTACGGATTCACGATCGGAGGAAGCTCCCCCCTTCCACCCAGGTCCACCCGCCCCTGCCCCCGCTACCCCCGTCTGGGGGGGGGGCCTGTACCTCACTCCCTTGCACCTGTTTTTTCTTTGTGGGCCCCTGCCCCTGGGGCCTGCTTACAACGGATGGCGGGGTGATTCCCCCCGCATGCCCCGCAAGCGTGCTGAAACCTGCATGACGCCCCCCATTTACAATCGTCCTTTTCAAACTTCCAGCATATTTTTCCTGATTTGTTATTGCCTTGGTTTTTCCCTTTGAACCCTTGTCCCTGCCCCTCATCCTCGCCCTTACTCACGTAGGGACGAAAATTGCTCTCTTTGCTGCTGACGCCTTCCCTGGCTGCCACCATGTGCGTCGTGAACCCTTCCATGTCCTGACAGTCCCATCCCATTATCGGCCACACCTGCATCTTCTCTCTGAAACCCTCATCGTATCTCAGCCATGCATCGCCCTGATACTGCTGCTGTGCCTCGTGCACCTTCTGCTCGTATAAAATGAGTGCTGCTGCGCTTTGGGGAAATTTCTCAATGAACACACATGCCAATGTTCTGAAGGCTTTCAGCCAATTTTCTATTGATCTTTCTACTCTGGGCTTGCAGCGGTCCCTCCTGTCCTCGTCCTTTTTGTCTTGAGCCGCTAAGTCTAAACCTGCCTGGCGCACTTCCAGCAGTGAGAAAATGTCTATGAACTCCTTTCTCCATATTCTCTCCTTCACTTTTAGTGGGATGAGATTGGCCAGCCCTAACAGTTTCGTGGTTGTGGGGGGGGTCACTCAGGGAAGGGCGCAGATACTCGCTGGCTGGCTTCCCGCTCTGGTCCAGGCCCTCCCCCGCCCCGCTTGCGCCCCTAACCCCGGGGGCCACTGTCCCCTCCTCAGTGGTCACCCCGGGTCCTGCCTCCTCATTATGTGGAGTCTGGCTGGCGTCCCCCTTTTCCTTGCCTGTGGCCCCTTTCCTGCTGCCCCCTCGGTCAGCCTTCTGGTCCGGCTTCTGGCTACCCCCTTGCCGCTCTGTGCCCCGCTGGAGGCCCCCTTAGAAGGGGGCTCCTGCCCCTGGCCATAGCCACCAAGGCATCCTCGCCGCCCAGTGAGCAACCCCTGGTCCCCATGATTCCCCTTGGAAATCCTGTCACCCCTGACTTAACCCTGTCTGCCACGGGGGTGGCGTGGCCCACGGCCCCTGCATTGCCACAGTACTCACTCCCATTTCCATTCCCATGTTAAAGCTGTGCCCTGGTCTCCCCTCTGCTGGATCATCCTGCCGCGCCCTCGCGCGCCCTGTTTTGCCGCTTTGCGTGCAATGCCTACCCCACTCCTTGTTGAATGCGTCTGATCGCCGTGCCCGTGTCTCCTGAGGGGCCGCCGTGCTGGCTACAGACCCCTCGTCATCGCTGTTCCCTCCAGTTTCTGAGCTGGACACTAGCTCTGGAGTTGTGGCCCTCCTGCTCCTGGCCTGTGGTTGCCTCCTCCCCCTTTGCTCCCCACCCTTGGCCCCGGTGTTTTTTGCACCCGTTTTGCTGGCCGTGGGGGCAGCCGTCTTGGCTGCATGCCCCGCACCCCCGGCTTTCCTGGGGGCGGGCCTGTCGGTGCTGCTTGTCGTGGCTTCTTCCCATGCACCCCGTCCTGGATCTGCTGGTCCATCCACGCTGCTCCCTTCAGGGCCACTAGTGACCTGGCTGTCTCCAACATTGTCTGCAAGTCGTCGTCCAGATCGGGCCCTACGTCCCCTTTGCGCCTCTTCAGACTCCTCTCGTTGGCCTCTGGCTTGTCCCAGTCCTCCCTGAAGCGCGCTGGTAGCCGTGTCTTCCTCCCGGTTTGCGCACGCTTGCTTGCCGTCCCCGACGAACCCCTTGCGCACTGGTGCCTTTCAGGTGCCCTTCGATGTTTTCCAGCCAGCCACAGATGGTACCTTACTGGTGCCTTTCAATGTCTACGATTGGGCTTTTCTTTGGCCCGCTTTTTTCCTCTCTTGTGCCCTCTGTAGGCTGTGCCTGGCAACGGGGCCCTGCCTCCGGTCTCCTTTCAGGGCTCCGGCCCTTGCTTAGCAGACCTGGTGCCCTAACACGAAGGAAGAATGCCCCAAGCGTGTTCCAGAGCCTCCGGGGGCTTGCCTGCACCTGCTGCAGGCTGTGTCTGGCAAATGGGCCCACCTCCGGTCTCTTTTCCGGCCACACCAGACGAACGAAAGAATGCCCCAAGCGTCGTTCGGGCCCTTTCTCACTCTCGGGCGGCCACCGATAATTTAACCTCAGAAATCACAGCAATTGAAAAACCAGGATTTGAACGCCTAACCTTTGGGGTAAGAGCCAGAGACCTTAATCGCTAGGCCACAGAGACTCATAAAATGTTAGTCAAGCCTGGGTGGTTTTTTCAAGTGGTAATCCATGGGAAATTACTGTAGTCTAGAGACCTGCCCTCTCCGCTTCTTGCTGTTGCGTGCGATTGCGCGTGTGATCCTGATGCCACCGCCTGCAAGGGCTACCGTGGAGCTTTCGCCGATGCAGGCTCAGAGCCCGACGACCCCGCTCTGCCCTCCGGGGCCGGATTTAATTAGCAGCGGGCCGTGTGCCTTTAAGGAGGAGGCTCACCCTGCCAGCTGGGCGTGCCCGTCCTCCGCTGCGTCGTCTTCCCTGTGTCCTTGCCGATGGAGCCGCCCCCATGCCGCCACAGCGTACAATCCGCTGAGCGGATGGGTCCCGCAGAAAGGCGCGAAAGCCGCTCGCCACCGCCGCTCACTCTGTCCCAGGATTTCCTTCCCGATTTCTCCGCTGTACCGTGAGGAGCTGGGCGGATGGGCCGAAGCGAGGAGAAGGGGAGAGCCGCCGGGATTCCGCTGATCTGGTCAGGGTCAGTTCAGGCCACGCCGCCGCAGTCGTTCAGCAGCCTTCTCCGGTAGGTCCAATTCCTTCTTCTATCTGCGAGGAGGGGGGGTTGGTTTGTGTCTACTTGGGCCTGTAGCCCAGTGCTTTAAATGGGCCGGTACTCACCGGTACTGAGTACCGGCACTTCTTAAATTTATGACTCTGAGTACCGGCACTTCTCTACTGCCGAGGAGAGTACCGGTACTCATTAAAAGGTAGGCTCATTGGCTGTGCTGGCGAGCAGGAGTAGAACGTGTCTCTGGCAGCCAAGGCACCGCTTCTGCAGCCCCGATCTGAGCCCCAGCTGAGCTATTCAGCAGGGCTCATTTGAATAATGTCCGGTGCTCACTATCACGCTGTGATTGACAAAGCAGGGCCGAGATTCATTTTACCTGCTAGTGTGCGCGTGTGATTTTCAAAGCGCAGCACTTCGAAGTGGGGGTATCTTCAGTTTCTTCCTACTCTCGTGCTCTAAAATATATAGTATTGTGCCAAACAACAGCAATTAACAGTATGGCATTAAGAAGGTGCAACTATTGCAAAAAAAAAGGAACTGTTAACATATCGCATTTCTCTTTCATTTTGTGTAACGAGTTTGTTTATATAAACACATTTATCATGTGTTTTGGTGTGTGCTGCAACTATTATAGAAGTCGTTAAGTATCATCATGTCTTGCCCTTAGCCCCGCCCCTAGCCCCGCCCACTCACTACACCTCTAGCTCATGTTAATGGGTACCTGCACTTATTTTTTCCCATTTAAAGCACTGCTGTAGCCCCCTATTTATCCCCCCCCCCTCGCCTCGTCAGTTCGCCCCCGGATTGGGGGGGGGTTCGCGCTTGCCCTGGGACGACCAATCCTGGTCGCCCCCTTTCGAGCGGGCTATTTGAATGTGCGGGGGAGGAGCTTCCCACCTCCGGCCGGCGTTTGGCCCGGGCCCCTAATGGGTTCGGCTTCGCCTCCCCCGGCCTGGGTTACGTCACGAGCTCTGATCCCGGCAGGAACAACTAAGAGTTTCCCTCTGGAGTCCGACACTTTGAGTCCTTTTGCATTGTCACCCACTTTAATGCCTGCTATTTTAGACTGTCTCCGTTTCAGTCGATTTATCGCCCTCCGAAGAATGAAAGTAGTATTTAATCGCTCGAGAGCCAAGTACCTAAAGACCTCTGCTGCAGGGCTTCCAGCCACTGAGCTAGATTATTAAAGGGCGGCTTCTGGGAGCATCTGTGTCTCTGTTGCAGAGTTACTTCCACGGGAAAAGAGCCTCTCTGAGGCTCTGAAATGATGCACCCTTAAGAGAAATATTAGAAAAGCCAGGTCACTCGAGCCTGGTTTCCCAGCTCCAAGGTTGGCAGCTCTGGCTAGCTAGTCTTTGCGGGGTTTTAGCAAATAACATTTTGCGTTTTCAGACCTGTAAGTCTGTACCACTTAATGAAAAGTAAAACGGCCAGACCCAGTATAGAAAAAGTGGATGGCTTAATTTAAATCAGAAGCGAAATCAACAGAGGGTGAAAGCATCTGTGTGGGGAAGCTGAGCACCTTGAGCCTGGAGAGGGCTCAAGGAGATGTGGGGAATATGGAGACGCTCTGCAATCATGGGCAGTTGGCGAGGGGAGGGTTGAAGGGCAAGAGCCTTGTCCACAGAGGGTTCAACCAATGAGTCTAAAGCCTCAGCTAGTTCCCCCACTTGTCTGAACTCCTCCGCCGTATAAGACTCACTGGGGGTCAGAGACCCTGATTTATCCATAGCTGAGAATTACCAGCACGAGGCCTTGGAGTAAAACACCGCTGTGGGCCTGGGGCGCGGCCCAAATAAAGGGCTGACAGCGTGCTAACAACAGGGAAGCTCCCACCTCACCGTGCAGTCTCCTCGGCTGAAAGGAAGCCACGCGAGGGTGGAGACAAGGCCGTGAGGACAAAAAGACTGCGGAACTCGGGCCGGGGAAAGGGGAGGAAATCGGCAGGCGTGCTGAACGTGCTACAGAATGATGCACAAAGCACTAAATCGCAAAGGCAAGAAGAACATCATTTGTAACCTTATGAAAAAAGTTAGTACAACAAGACATTTCTCTGTTGGCTGCAGCAGCAAAGAAAGAGGAGTCCTCCTCGTGGGTTGTCTATAATACCCTGGTTGGGTGATTAACTTCTGGAACTTTTAATTTGGTGTTACTGTGTTTTTATTGGCTGCTGTAAGTTTTGTATTAAAGAGAGAGAAGCATAATCTGAGCCTCTGGTCCTAACACAGAATTGAGCCACACTCTGCAGTAGGAGAGAGGGGATAAGTGGCCCTTTGGGCGCTCGCACACTTTCCCTTATTTAGATTTTTTAAGAGTTTGAAAGTTTTTTTCTTTGCACTCGTTCACTTGTTTTAAACAGTGATCGGGGGAATAAAAGAGTCAGGGCATTTTGATTGCATTATGATTGGTAGCTTTTTCCTGCATTTTCACATATATTTTTTAATAAATCTTTTTATTTAACCATTGCTCAGTAGACATCGAATAATATAAACAGCTTAAATCAATGTCGCGTTCCAAGAGATTTTCACATATTTAAGCAGGAATTTGCAATTTTTCCTTTGTTCTTCTCTGAGAATGGAAGGGAAAAGAGTAGCTAAGAGGAGGCATATCCTGTCATTGTCTTCGGATGATAAAAGGCCTGTCTGCTCAAGACGTAAAAAGGTGGATGTAAGACGCCCTCCTACAAATGTGGTGCCTCTTTTCATGACCCAGAGTGAGTTTCAGAGTTTGATTGAGGAAGCAGCCTCAAGCGCTATAGTGGTCAGAGCTCAGGAACCCACAAGGCCTTGGGGTTCTGGTTTCAAGCATGATGAATAAGACTTCTCAGATTCCGACATGGATAAACGTTCAACATCCTCTGGGAAATATGTGATAAAGAAGAGATGGGTGAAATCTGGTCTGTCCACCGGTCCAGTTGGATGATGGAGAGGAGACTTTATTCCCTCAATATGTGTAGCCGTCATCGGTGGCGATGACATTTAATGGCAAAATCTATTAGAAGGAGAGGATTTATTTTTCATAATATAAAAGTGGATGCAATCTTGGCTACACTGACTGGCAGAACCTCTATTAATCCTGAGGATTCGACTCCAACTGATGCTGCCCTCTGCTATGAAAATGTCTTTTGCTGCTATGAACTTAGCTATTGAGGCAGGCACCTATTCGACGTACACAGCCCAGTCTTTAGTGAGAGACTTTGATAAATGGCTGTTGCTAATCAGGAAGGTCAAGAATATTCAGACCTTTTGGCCTCAATGGAGCAACCATCGAGACTCCTGTCTGACGTTTCGCTGATAGGGTGCGAAGTGTGGCAATATCTTCAGGTACTCGCATAGCGGGAAGATGGAGTCTGTGGATGAGAGACTGGAGAGCAGAAGCAGTGGAGAAATCTGTGCTCCTAAAGATACCATTTGAGGGACGCATGCTGTTTGGAGATCAATTGGATGCAGTGATTTCCAAGGCATTTAAGAATCGGAATGCTATGCCCTATAAGGTGAAGTATAGCTCTCACAAGTTTCGGGCTTTCTCTTCGAAATCTTCTTCCAAGAGAGGCTCCAGGTCATCAACATCTAGGAGGCAGAAGTACCAGCTCAAAAGATAATCTCAGAAGCAGGATGATTTCAAAAATGCCCGGCCAGCCAAAAAGAAGTCCTGACAATCAAAGAGTGGAGGTCACCGATCCAGTTGGCGGAAGGATTCAACAGTTTGTGCGCTTCTTCAGGACCGTGATGTGTAATAGAACAATAAAAATAGGAATTAGGGAGGGCGACACCCTATATTCCTATGGTACCTATAATAAGGCGTGGGTGCGTCAAAGCGCTTATGGGAACGTCTCAGTCGCGTTCCTGTTTCCAACCCCTCAATTAGAATGGAGTGGCCTCCTCGGCATGCCCCACGGTCACGAAGAAGTATACAAGTCACCTCCTTCTTAGCAGCCCATTTCCTGCCGTGCCGCTCGTAGGACGCCGGCGTCCTGAAGAAGCGCACCAGGATCCATTAGGGACCTATTTTGAGCCCGAAACATGTTGACCCAATCTCACTTTCACTTACACTCACGGATAATGAGAGCAGCAGAATAATACTCATCCCTCTACTATATCTGTTTATAAGAGGTCCTCCTTATCCTATGTTTTTTACTCTTACCTTCCGGACCACTGAATAAAACTTGGTTTCTGGGTACCGTGTAGGTAATTTTAACTCACTCACACCGTTTAGGCCCACACACCCAAATGCACAACTGCGGCGTCTCCTAAAAGATCTCCGACAAAGAGCCCTCACGCGGGGCCCGTGGGGGACAGCAGCGCCACCCCCACGAGGAGCAAAACGCCCTATGATGAAGCATGACACTCGCAAGGGTGTGTGAGGGCACTATTTCTAAAAGGAGAAATTGCCCCACCTTCATCTAGATCCAACTGCGTTGAAAAATCGAGACCACACTTCAGTATCTTCTATTATGCAACCAGAATAGGTTGTCTCTTGTCTTATAGGAACAGTTACCCCATAGTGATGATAAGTGAATGTTACCACGTTTTAGGGAAAGAGCACAAGCACTTTAGCACTGGTTAGCAGAGGTAAAGTGCACAGAGTCCTAAAGCCAACAAAAATGATTTTAACAAAAAGGGAGGAGGAAGGCAAAAAGCTTGGGGGTGACCATGCAGAAAGGGTGATTTCCAACAATAGCATAACATAACAATTTTTAATAGTAACAGACGTTTTTATGAAGTGATATTTATTGCATGTGTGTTGTACATGAATTTAAGGAAAACTTAAACAATACAGAATTAATTGTTTCATTCTCTGATATCACCTCAAACATTGCTGGCAGCAAGCACAATGCCTGCAGTCTCCCATACCTTGCAAAACACCTACAGAGCATGTCATTATAAGTTCCAAACTGCCTCGATTTGCAAATGCAGGCCTCGTTTTAGGTCGAAGTCTACCAGACAGCGCAGCTTTCTGGTTTGCTAAAGACATCTTGGGGACATTTGTAAAGCTTCTGTGGGAATGAATTCTGCCAATTGCTCACCATTGGCTTTGTGGTTTGTAACTCATATGTGCTTGATTTATATTTGCTGGATTTATTTGTTTTAGGCTGTCGAGCTTGAGTTCGTCCCTCTTGAAGAGCATTCCTTATTTACTATATCCTTCCGAATGCTCCCTTTCTGTAAACAGGCCTTTAAATTGCGCTCTAATGTTGTCACATTTTCTGTGCATGCAAAGACAGAGGTCAAATGTCAGGTTCTGTCTTCCGAGGGAGCTTGGTGTTTACTTTTCTTTTTCTGACTTCAAAGTGAGAGGATTTATGTGACAATCTTGCTGTATAAAGCTTTTTTTCTAGCACACACCTAAGTTTAAATGTCTGTAATGAACTGTGCAGATATTTTAAATTATATCAGAATTAGGAAAGCACAAATAAAGCAATTTTTTTTGTAATTCTGAAGTGTGGTGGAAATTAATATTTTAATACAATCAGTACACTAAGTGATGACATTTCCACAAATTATCATTTGTGTGCTGTATACTTTTATCAGTAAAACTGTATGTCTGTGCAAATGTAATGATCATTTCAATTGAAAATGTGTTGTCTGTAATGGCAGTGCACTACCAAACCATGCATACCCCACTTTACGCCATTCCACTCTACTCTGCACCACTCCAGTTTACGCGACTTCACTCTACGGCTCTCTATTCTACTGTGCACCACTCTACTGAATACTAATGCACTCTACACGACTCTTCGCCACTGCACTCTACACCACTCCAATCTAGGCTACTCTACACTGCACCACTCCACTTTACACCTATTCATTCTACACCACTCCACACTACTCTGCAACACTGCACTCTATGCCATTGCACACTACGCCAATACATTCAATGCTGATGCACTCTACTCTGTACCACTCCACTCAAAGCCACTGCACTGTATGTCAGCCCACTCTACGCCACTGTAATCCACTCTGCACCACTGAACTCTACCTCCGGAATCTCTACACTGTACTACTCTACCCTACTCTGCACCATGCCACTTCACTCTACTCAGAAACAATCCACTCTACACCAACGCACTCTACGCCACTCTCTTCTACACCACTGCACACTACGACATTCTGCTCTGCAACACTTCACTCTCCGCCACTCTACTCAGCACCTCAGCACCACTGCACTCTACATCACTGTACTTTATTTTGCACCACTTTACTCTACGCCACTCTACTCTGCATCACTCTATGCAATTGCACTCTGCAGCACTCCTCTTGTCACTGCACCACTCTACTCCACGACACTGCCCTCTAGGACACTCTACTCTGCACCACTCTACGCCACTGCACTCTACGCCAATGCACTTTATGCAATTCCACGCTACTGCACGTCACTCTCCTCTCTGCCACAAACGTTTAGCCATGGTGAACAGCAGCCACGCTGGTGTACAACATGGCTAAGATACATTGGCAAAGCCAATAACTCTTGCACAGGCGAGACCTATTGGCTTTGCCACTGCTTTTTAGGTCGAGCCTAACGGCAGCTCGCATGCACTGCTCGCTCTGGGAGACTGCTGTAGTAGAGTATGGGAGAGAAGCCGCGCCCACTCTTCGCCCATATTTTTCATTGGCTTGTGTCATTGTCTTTCGTAAATGCTGCCTGCGGATTCGTTAATAGGCTTGTTAGTCCCTCCTTAGTGCGGCCTTGTCTTCATTTGTAACCTCCCATGGCTACTGGCCCCTTTACTTTGGTTGTTACACGGGACCTGTTATTTAGTCTGTAAGCACTATTTACTATATTGAGTTTCTCTTACTGCAGGCCGGACATGCGCTGCTTCAGCTAAAACCACTTGTGGTTTTTTTAAGCAGCATGGCCGCCCCGTAACACGGCGCCTGCTTTCAATCACTTTAACCCAGCATTAACTCGTGTCTGTTTCAATCCCCCCAGTAAAATGGATTTAGAAATGATTAACGAATTAAGTCATGTGAATTCCAGGTAGCACATAATTGTGTGCTAATGGGCTGAAGCTGCCAACAGCACATGTTACATGTCATCTGCACTAAAGCCACCTGACGAGTTGTTTTCAAAAGCCTGTTTTATTAACAACACCACCACCAATACCAACACCACCATCACCAATCCCACCATCACCAATACCACCACCACCACCACAAATTCCACCACCATCAATACCACCACCACCAATACCACCACCACCAATTCCATCACCACCAATACCACTAACACCACCACCACCAATACCACCACCAGCACCACCACCACAAATACCATTACCACCAATACCAACACCAACAATACCACCACCAATACCTCCACCACCACCAATACCACCACCACCAATACCACCACCTATACCACCAATACCATCACCAATACCACCACCACCGCAAATACCACCACCACCAATACCACCACCACCAACACCACCACGACCAATACCTCCACCACCACCAATACCAATACCACCACCACCAATACCACGACCAATACCACCACCACCAATACCACCTATACCACCAATACCATCACCAATACCACCACCACCGTCAATACCACCACCGCTAATGCCACCAATACCTCCACCAATACCAGCACCACCACCAATACCAGCACCACCAATACCAGCACCACCAATACCACCACCAGTACCACCACCACCAATACCACCACCAACACCAATTCCACCACCACCAATACCGCCACCAATACCACCACCAATATCACCACCACCAATACCACCACCACCAATACCAATACTACCACCACCAATACACCAATACCAATACCACCACCAATACCACCACCAAATACCATCACCAGTACCACCATCACCAGTACCACCACCACCAATACCACCACCAATACCACCACCACCAATACCACCACCACCAATACCATCACCAATACCACCACCACCAATACCACCACCAATACCCCCACCACCAATACCAATACCACCAATACCACCACCTCCAATACCCCCAATGCCACCACCACCACCATCAATACCACCACCACCAATACCACTACCAATACCACCACCACCAATACCACCACCAATACCACTACCAATGCCACCACCACCAATACCAACAATACCACCACCACCAATACCAATATCACCCCCTCAGCACCTCTCGCTCACTAGTAATAGCAGGGGCACTGTACGAGGCCAGAGCTGCAGCCGAGACCATCCCTCCCTCAAAGCACAGCCCGCCCTGTACCAGGAGGTGAAGCCAGGGCCCTACTACAGCTGGAGTGTTTTTTTATTAGGCCAAAGATAGCAATGACATTACGCAATGCCACACTGCACACTCAAATCACAGCGAGGGCAGGAAATAGCCCCCTCTCCCGCTCTTTCTCCAGAGCAGCGACAGTGTAATAACAGAGCGAAAGGTGTTGGAGCGCTTTGTAGAGTTTATAGCTCGGATCATATGTAACTCTCACTTCACACTTTGTGTCTGTGTAATTTACAACACTTACACATCTTCTTCACTGCACTATTTATCACTACTTTGAAGACATCGCAGGCCGGTCTCTTACTCTGATATTTACAATCTAACAAGCGGTCGAGAAGGCCCTTTATTGCAATGCAATAGGTCTTGAGTTTGCGAGAGTATAAGCTATTAGTATTGTAAATGACAATGCCTTTTATTTATGTTTTAAAACCCAAAACATAAATAAAAGGTATTGTCATTTACAATGCCAATAGCTCAAACTTGCGTGAATGCGAGACCTATTGCATTGCAAATGCTTGTTCTTTTTAGGTATCTGATGCGCTAATGCGGCCCACTATTATTTTGGAGCCCATGTCTTTTGTCTGTCAGGGTGTGACCCTGGGCACAGACCAGCCTCGAGGCACTTGGAGCGGATGGTGTGTCTGGTTTGCGTAAGGATGGTGTGTCCTGTGTAGTGTGATGTGAGGATCCTAGTAGCAGTGTACTGTAAGCATGATTCTCCTTACATCTGGGGTGGTCTGCGGGACATGGGCGTCAATCCCAGCCAAGCCCTCTCGGCCGCCCATCCTTCCAAGGCCAGTAAAGTGAGTAAACACCAATGCAGTACAGAGAAACCGGGTGATGCTATTTACAACACGTCGAGAGGCAGCAGTGCGGTGGGGGCCGCCCGTACACAAAAAGGGTTTAGGAACCCTAGAAAGAGACATAGAGTCGGCAGATATGTGCTGGACCGAAGGACAGACAGCTAGCACCTGGGGCCGCGGGACACGGACTCGTAGTAGAGGGGGTTCTCAGCGGGCGGGCCGTGGGTGGAACTACTAGTCCCAGCAGGCTTTGCGCCTCAGACCGCTGCCTGGGCCATGACTCGCCGGCCCCCGGTGTCTCCTTACAGCGGGAGGGCGGGCGCTGCACACGGACTACAGCTCCCATGGTGCCCCGCGGGAGGAGGGGCTCCGGCCCCGCCCGCGCCAGGTGCAGACGGCGCGGTCCGAGAAAGTTTCAGCTTTTTGTCCTGCTGCCGCCCGCTCGCCAGGTGAGTGCTCTTTCTGTACGGGGGGTCACCGGGCTGGGCGTAGCACCCTCCCCCCCGGCGCGCTTAACGGGGGCTCAGGGGAGTGGGGGGCCTTGTAACACCCCCCCCCCCGGCCGCAGAGCGCCCTGCGGGGGTGGAAGTAAATGCATCACGGAAAAAAAAAATACTCTCCGGCCTCCTTTAAGAAACTACAGCACCGTGCAAAAAACCTAAAACTACAAAACTTATACTTACCGTATCACGGAAAATACTAATGCATCGTGCAAAAAACCTAAAACTACAAAACTTATACTTACCGTATCACGGAAAATACTAATGCATCGTGCAAAAAACCTAAAACTACAAAACTTATACTTACCGTATCACGGAAAATACTAATGCATCGTGCAAAAAACCTAAAACTACAGCACCGTGCGTCGTTAACACGCCTGTTAGTGCAGGACGGGAAAATAATTCAACCCCCATCCGGTAACAGGAAACACACTGCGCCCGACGAAAAGAATGATGCAGCAGACTGAGTAAATGGAAAAATACCCCCCCCCCCCCCAACAGGGCTCCTCGTGAGGCTGGTTCTTGGCTCCCAGGGTGGGTCGTTCTCCAGCACTGCGGCTGGGGGGCCTCGACCTTCACCGCTGATTGGGGGAGGGGGGGGGGGGGGGTTTACTGGAGCTGCTCTCCTTCTCTGGATGTCAGATTGGACCTGCAGTGGTGTTTTAGGGCACCGAGGCTCGAGCCTCGTCACTCTAGAGTCACTTTGAGTGTTTTACCCCAGTGTTTGTCTTCTGTCTGTCACAGGTGGGTAGGTTCACTGGGACAACGCTATGAAGAGCTGTGGGTAACGGGTAATGGGTTTGCAGAGATGTCAGTAAGTGTTTTTGTGATCAGTGAGTTTTTATTTTGCTCAAGTCCTTGTAGGATTTCTCGTTGCGTTTGCGGAGGTGGTCGTCCCACCCCTCGGCGCCTGGATCTCAGAGGGGGTCTGCTGTTCTTGTGAAGCAGGGCCCCGCCTGCTGCCATCCGAAGGGCCTTGTTTTATAGTTTCCATAATTCTCCTGGCCTCTGCTGCAGAAGCATGTGTCGTTGTGGGTCGAATGATTGTGCTTTCCTCCTAGGCGATGCCTTCGTCCTCAGAAGCGGGCACAAAGCAGCCAGTTTGGGTGATGCTTTCGGTGAGTTTTCTCAGTGTGAGTTTGGAGTAGATGTCACCCCCTAGGCGGGAACTGCTGTTTTCCCACTTTATCTCCGCTCCATCTAGGCGCACCCGCGGATGCGCTGTGATCCTCTGTCTGGTGAATGTTGCCTGGTCTGTCTTGTGTTCGTATTTACTTGCCAGTCGCTGTATGTACCATCCAGAGTGTCTGCTGAGGGATGTTTCTAGGTGCTTTGCTGTTTCCTTCTCTTTGACGGACTGACAGTAAAGCGCAAGGTCTGTCTTCCTTAAGTCAGTGGGAATGTTGTTTGTAAATAGATTGAAGAGAAAAGGTCCAAGAATTGATCCCTGAGGCGCTCCAGAAGACTAGGGCGTACCGTTGAACACTCCTCTCCTACTGCTTGGTGACAGGTGTGATTACCAGGTAGCGAGCCGGCAGGTTTATCAGGTAGCGTGGGAATTTGAGCTTGTAGACCAGTCCTGTGTGCCGTACTCCGCCACGTGCTCTGCTAAATCCAGAAGGACTACTCCAGTTAATTTGTTGATGTTAAATCCACGGCGTATTATGTCCACTTCTCTGAGAATTAGATTTGTTGACTGTTCTTTCCAGAACTGTTGGACGTGGCCCTTTTTGCAGGGTCATCCCTGAACTTTTTTTTGCCTTCCTCCTAGTCTTTTGTCTGACCTGGTGTTGTTGGTTTTAGGACTCTGAGCACTTTAGCACTGATGTCCAGTGTAAAGTGCGTGTGCTCTCTGTGGTAAACATGGTAAGATTGGACTACACCTGTTTGGCATATTTAATTTAGCTGTCAGTCCCTAGTACAGTGGTATCTCATATACCCGGGGCCAGTAAATTAAATGCTCCTCGTGGGCTTGCAGCGCTGCTTGCGCCACCCACCAAAGTAGCCTTTCAAACCTGTCTCAGGCCTCTGCCACTGCAGGGCTTGTGTACGCACTGTTACTGCCGCTGTGACGTGACACCTAAAGTGTGTGCCTTGTCTGTGACCCCCCTTTTACTGCATGTCAGTCACCCCTAAGGTAGGCCCTAGCTAGCCCTTTGGGCAGGGTGCATTGTAGGTGAAAGGTAGGACATGTACCTTAAGTGTGTGACATGTCCTGGTAGTGACAAACCGCCATTTTGGTTTCTCACTACTTTGAGGCTGCCCTCTCATAGGAATGTATTGGGGATTCCCTGATAAGTGTTTCAGTGGTAATTCCTGATATGAGAGGAGCAGCGTGGTCAAGTTTGGTATGGTTGGAATAGTAATAATAAATGCTGCGCAATGGTGTGCGCAGATTTATTATCACTATTTTAGAAATGCCACTTTTAGAAGTTGGCATTTCTGTGTGCCATGTGTCTCTGCCTGCCTGATGTGAATTGCATGTCTGGCTCTGGAGTGACAGGGGCTGGTGAGGTGTGTGGCTCCAGGGAGGGCAGGGTGAGTCAGCGCTAGGCTGAATAGGAGATCTGCATTTGGAGTAGTCCCCTGAATAGGTCTGTGCCTGCCTGGGTGAATGCTGGCTCCGCCCCCCTTTGGTGTCTGATGACCGAGCCCCCACCTGACAAAGGGGAGTAGAAGCACTGTACACAAAGTGCTCCAGTACCCCCCAGAACCAGTTAAGACTGGTTCCCCAAGCCCTGTACCAGGGCAGAACAAAGGGAAAATGTACTATAAATATTGGGGCTGTGACCCCATGTTTCTTGTGCTGTTTGGGCCTGCTGGGCCCCAGGAGGAACCGCCACAAGGGACTCCCCCTCTGCTGGAGGGCCCTGTGAGCTGGCCTGCCTGGGCCCAGCTTGGCCTTTTTGGGACTCTGATGCTAGCGCCTCGTGAGCGCTGCACCTTTATCCTGCTGCTCCAGGACAGGGAGAGTGCTGGTGCCCTGCAGCGATGGGCTGCGAAGTTTCCTGAACGGAATCCCGGCGTGGGGATTCCCCCGTGGTCCAGGGGGTGTAGCGGGAGCCTACCCCGCATTTTTGTGCTTCCCAGAAGAAGCGGGAGCCTACCCCGCAATTCTGTGCCGCCAGACCGCCACCAACGCGACCCGGAAGCCAGGCAAGCTGCCTGGTTGTAGGCTGGGCCGGGAAGAGGAAGTGCCGGCCGGAAGACAGGCAGAGTTGTTCCTGAAGGAGGGCGGGAGCCTACACCGCCTCCGTGAGCGCCGGCAGAGAGGGCCGCAGAGCTGACACTCCGGCGGGAGCCCACCCCGCGTGCGTCTGACCTGGGAGCAGACTAGACCGGCGCTGAAGAGGACCTGAGCCTCACGGGCTCCCTGCTGTCGGACCTGAGCCTCACGGGCTCCCTGCTGTCGTCCTGCGCCGGTCCCAGGTGCCGAAGAAGAAGCTCTGGTGAGTGGGGCTGCACTTGAGCCTTTTTCTTTGTACCGTGAGCGGCACCGGAAGAGCCCCGGTGAGGGGGGGCGCTCGTCGGGCACGGTTGGTGCCGATTTTGGAAGAGCATAGCTGCGCCGCCAGAGTGCGGGTAGCCACAACGAAGGGGCATTGTTGTAGGAGTCCCTAAGTGGGGCTCCAGAGGCACAGTGGTGCCGAAGCCAATTTTCTCAGCTGCACCGCAGAAGCGCGGGCAGCTGCAACGAAGGGGCATGCTTTTTGATGCCAAGGAAGGGGTGAGATACACCCCACCCCCAGTGCATTGCGCACATTGTTTTTGCTGCCAAGGCAGCCGGAGGCCCAGTGGGAAGGCCCTGTAACTCAGAGCCCTGACTTTGGGGACAGAGGGCATTTGGGCCCCAGAGGAAGGCCATTTGGCCTGGGGTCATCATTGTGATTTATGCCTAATGTGATGCATAATGTGTTTTACGCCTAATGTGATGCATAATGTGTTTATGCCTAATGGGATGATGCTAAGTACAGTATTCTGCCAGTAGTTACTGGTTGTGGTATTCTTACTACTTGTGCTTTGTGATGGTTCTGACAGTGGCCCGATTGGCCCTGTCATGTATATAATCCCCTGTAAATTACTACCTGGTGCCAGTTGGCACAGTGTATATGTGTGATTAGGATTCTAATGTGTTTTGGATAATACAAAGGCTATTTTTTTTTATATAACCTTGTGTGGAGTTTCTTTTGTAGTGTGCCTAGTGTGTCGCTGCTGTTGTGTGTGTGTGTGTGTGTGTGTTGCGCAAACGCTTTACGCATTGCCTCTGGGTTAAGCCTGACTGCTCGTGCCGAGCTACCAAGGGGGTGAGCAGGGGTTATCTTCAGCGTGTAACTCCCTTGCCCTGACTAGAGTGGTGGTTTCTGCCTGGCTTAGGCGCAAGCCCTAGCCAACCAGAAATCCCATTTCTAACAAGAACCCAAAGTGTTCCTTAAGAGCGAGTTTTTCCTAGATTCAAACTCGCTGACACTGGCAAAAATGACTTTTTTTTTAAGCACTACAACAGGCCAGATAGCAGAATTGTAAGTGTACTTTGCAGGATCTTAGTGATTTCCCAGGCTTCCAAAATGCAACTCTTGTTTCTTTCCAGGCTTTAGGGAGGAACTGGTGCTGGCTACGTGCTTTGAAGATGTCAGCAAGGCGCTCCGCTGCTGCATTATACATCTTCATGGCCTGGCGAGTTATTCCATCTCTTCCTGGTGCCTTGCCGTTTTTCAGTCTCATTACAAAACTAAGCACTTCGTCCCTGGAGCATTTCTCAGTGTTCGCATCTTCTGTTTCCGGTGGTTGCTGCAACTGATGGTAGGCGCCTTCTTGTTCTACTTCTGTTGTCCATTTGCTGACCTTGAAGTATTCTTGTGTCAGCAAGGACCTCTGCCTTGTCTCTGTTGCTGCACGCTGAGTAAGTCTTGCCTTGTATTGGTGGGTTTGATTCCTTTATTTCAGCCCAGTTAAACGATGGGTCATTCTCCACAGAGTTGTCAGACTTTCAGCTTAGCTGTAGCAACTTCCCTTTTTTCGCCCCTTGGCTGGCTTATTTGTATTTTCAGCAGTTTTGAGGGTGTGTTGTACTTCAGCAGCTAGGGGTGCAACACTTCTGCCACTGTCTTCGTGCTTTGTTTTTGGGAGCTATTGACTGCTTGTTGCCTTCAGGGGTGTTGTAGACGGAACGTCGTTTGGGTTTCTGTTGAGGCACGCTGCATTCAATAGCATTGTGGACTGCGGCTGTGAAGTGCTTTACAGCTTGGTCAGTGTCTTCAATGAGGTGTATGGGGACCAAGAACCAGAGTTTGGGCTAGATTTCTCTTGTAGAGGATCCAATCTTCCTTCTTGAAGTTGTACTGAGACCCTGTTGGTGGTTTTCTATTTAATTTCTAACAGTGATCAATACAGGGTTGTGGTCGGACGTCAGCGCTGTTAAAGTCTCCAACTCCATAGACTGGGAGAGGGTCTGCATGACAACAATATCAAAGACATCTGGTTTCCGGCTTGCCATGGCGGGGTAGTGTGTTGGATGAGTTGGGCCAGCAACTACAAAGTCCTTCTTGAGTAGGCGAGAAGAGCACCCCCATTGTTGTTTGCAGTCCGAGGACTGGTGCTTGGCATTGACGTCGCCTTCAATTAAGATTGGTTTGCTGGAGTCTAGTAAAGCTTCTATATCGCTTGGGCAAAGCTTTGTTAGGGGAGGCTGCAATCAAACAGAGTGGGGCTGCAGATGTCTGGACCGGTGTACTGGTTGCTTCAATGCTCCCTTTTGGTGGTAATTCAATCTTGTGATGCTTTACTTTTGGGGTGATGATCACATCTGTTCCTCTGCCCGTGGCTCCATTCGAGGGGTCTGTGCGTTGCACTCTGTCATTTGCACGGTTCATCTTCTGGCCTCCTTGGAGATGGGTCTGAGAGAAGATTGCTGCACTCACATTCCTAGATTCCATCAGGTACAGGATTTAATCGATATTTTTTTGAATGCTGTTGCCATTCCACATCAAGAAGACAGAGTTTTGCTTAGTCTTGGCTGCCATGATGGTTGATTTGCTCTCCATGGAACAGTCTGGTGATGAGGTTCGCCAATGTTGTTGCTCCCGGGTGGATGTTTATCTCTGCAACTATTTTCATAATCGTCACAATGAGTCCCTGATAGTTAATGGCAATGCTTATTTGCAAGACGGGACTGGGGTGGTCGGTGTTGCTGGATTACCTTGCTTCGGTCTTGCAAGATCTGCATAGGTCCATCCATCCACACATGCTGTACTGTGGTCACTAGTTGCGCTATTAGAAGAGATTTTACCTGGGATCTTGTGTGCTGTGCTGAATTTTTTGTTGTCTTCTGCTGGCCCTGTTCGGTTGATGATAGTTGGCGAGAGACCTTGGGTGGTTGCTGTGGTACTTGCTTCGGATCTTCCTTCTTCGCTGTCTGCAGGTAGGGACAGCATTGATAGCTTGCGTGGTGATTTTCTGTGCAGTTTGCACATGCCGTTTGTTCCATATCTGTCTTCCTGGTGCATTGATTGGAGCTGTGTTCTTCTCCACAGCGTGCACACCATTGCTTCTGTGACAGAATGCAGAGGTGTGTCCCAAGCGTTGGCAGTTGTAGCACATGACAGGGCCCAGTCTTCTCTTATGTGCTTAAGTGGTGACGATACAGCTGCAGAGCCTTGTGACTACCAATCGATCTACAAACTTCCCTTCTTGGGTGGCTGCCAGTTTTACTGTGAACAGAGGCAACTTCTTAATCTTGTTCATCAGTGAAGCAGTTTGTGTGTTGTTTTTCTCTGGAATTCCTAGTTCATATAATTCATGAGAGATTTGCCCAGGGGATGTATTTACTGGTAGCCCACGTAGTACAAAACGCGGGTGCGTGTCCCACCTCTTTTTGTAATGTTGACTCCCACGGCGTTTTGCTCTCGGGAGCGAGCAGCGGCACGCAGGGCGGCAGCTGCATTCCTGTGCCAGCCCCCACCACTCCTCTTGAGCTGCTTGTTTTCATTTGCAGCCTGCGCTCCATGTTTGCACCCCCTCCCACTCTTCCTTGTTTGTTATTATCTGTAGCGCGGTCCGCTTTCACTTTGGGGACCACGCTTGTTTATTTAATTAATTTTCCGCGCGATTTGCTTTCACTTTTGCGGCCGTTCTTGTTCCTTCTGTTTTTTTACAGCGCATTACAAGCGCCACAACTTTCTGTATTGAAAGTTAACTACATAACTTCTAGTTAATTAGATATCCCAGCAGCGCGCACACATTCACAGTTCCTTATCATATTCATACTTTTTCAAAACTAATCAGTGAAACGGCATAGCTGGCATGTCACGGGCTACACAAACCTTTCAAATTTATATAATTAGCAGACTTCCTAGATTAACACAAAAACATACATCTTTTGCTCGGCTTTACCTCGCCACTGTTTACCGCTACTTTGTGCGACCACTGTGCTTACTCACAAAAAATGCCTGTTTTTGAGAAACCCATGTTAATCATTGGGCAGTTTTGCGAAATTTCTCCCAGCACACGCTGGTAGGCCGCATATTAAAGCGTCCTTGTGTAACGTAACTAGAGCTCATGTAAAGCGCTCCAAAACCTTCGGGTCAAGTTCGCGCTATATAAATCTGCAGGAAAAAAAGAGAAATATCTGCCACTGTTCCAATGCCAGGGAGAGGCGTACTGTAAACAGCGCTACAGGTGGGGCCTGAAGCTTCATGGCGTTTTGAAGCACAGCCCTGTGACCGCAGCGCACCTAATGCTCCGACACAACTAACAAAACAATGTATTTGATTTTAAAAAGTTTACAAAAGACATTAACCGCATCACACTACGCACATAATTAATATCATTACAATTGGTTTTTTGGGGGGGGTGTAAACTTACATATACCACCAACATACGCACCAGCAAAAAACACTACACACATACATACCACCAACACACATCATATCACAACTCACCACTACATTCCACACCATGCCACTGCCCTAACGTCACTACACTAAGCAAAACTTGCACACAAAATTTACAGTATTGAACACAGCAGCTACACTGCTCTACAACATACCTTAAAAACATTGCCAATATCTCTGGCTAAACACTTATAAGGTCCCAAAGGCGAGACCTATTGGCTATGCTAATGCTTGTTTAGAGTAGTTACAAGAAGCCTCGCAGAGCAGCGCATGCGCGCTGCGCTAGGCTCGACCTAAAAAGGACCATGTCATTTCATTCACACACATACATGTCTATCACCCACTCATTCATACCACTCTGCATTTTTACAAATATATTTCCATATAAAAACCTCTGATCAACATTCAAGGGTCTTTGCACTACACAAATATTGCAATAAACAGCAATTCACAATATCATATAGTCTTCAACAGTAAATCCGTTTTTAGGTTCGATCATATGTCTATTAGTCTTATATAATGTACAGTAGTTGCCCATTCAATTCATCTTTTCTTTATTTCGTATGGTGGCTTCATGGATAATCAACGTGCCTTTCGGATAAAATGCCGCCTTCAGCAATGCCACATATACGACCCCACACAAAACCCAGCTGGGTGTACTGCTTCCTCGCGGAAAATAGAAAGAAAAAAAACATGCTCTCAAAAAGAGAATTCCAAGAAAGTCCCAGCAGTCGGCTGAATGGGCTTGAATCTCTAGATTTCCTACCGATTCCGTGGAAGTTTGTCCCGGTCGGTGACCGACATGGGATTGGTTTGAGAATCTCCTTCGGATGAGGTCACTCCCTTTGGAGTAAGAAAATCGAGACTATATGGCGAATCAGTCGGAAATCACCAATGAACGCCCGTGAGATTTCCGTGTGGCTGCAGTACGCCTGGTTCCACCCAGCACTGGTATCTGGGTTTTGTGTGCGGTCTTATATGTGCAGCCTGTGCACGCGTAGCTCTCTGTGGTGTCCTGTGCTTGTTGTATCGTTGGCGCCTCACCTGCATATAGCGCCTAGCGCTACAAGGGGCGCAGACACCCGTCATTCCATACCCATGAGCGAAGGGTGAGGAATCTCTTCCACAGGTAATGCCCTGGTTAGAGGCTTTTAGGGTTTGGTCAGTTAGTCATTCATCGGCACCAAAGCCCCACAGGAAACTTTCAACATTTCTTAACAAGTTGGGTGAACGGGACGAATAGTCTACCAAATGTGTGTTTCCATTCAGCCTTCACTAGGAGTATTTTTGTCTCTGAATCCCCTAAACTTCACCCACCCTGGCAGACAGACCGGTCCTCGTTCATTCTATGCATTTGACTGATTTTCTCATTTTTCGATTTCTTGCTTTTTAAGAAATAAAGAACCCCAAAGTGTTCCCAGAGTGAATGCAACGGTTCTGATTCTGTGTTAAGTGTGTGAACAGGGGATATGCTTGAATTGGAAAAAGCCGCCTTCTCATTGGATGAAACTACAGCTGTTTACAACCCTCACGTTTGTCACCGACATCGGAAATGTTCAGAATGAAATGAGGAGAGAATCGTATTTTACTCATTTTAAAAATAAGTGATCCACACTAGTCCAGAGAGTAAATAAGGGTAAGTTCTGTTGACAAAAAAATCACCTTAAAGGGAAAAAAAGGCATCCTACGGACCACAGACTTTGGGACAGAGCAAAAAAGGGCACATTTCTGCTTTTTGACTGGTCCGCTGCTGGTCTCCACCCTCCATTCAACCTCCCATGTCCTGACAGTGCGGGATGGGGGTTCTTTTCTTGGTCTGAGGCATGGGGTGCCCAGACCTGGTCCTGCAACAAGGGGGCAGGATGACCCGTGAGGTCCAAGACTACTTCCTTCATCCACTGAGCCCCTCTGGCCAAGTTATGGTGCAACAATTAAAGATACGCAGTTCCTAAGAGGGAAGGTATCGGGTCAGATATATAGGAACCAAAGGAGGGGGGATTGTTCCTTTTGGATCTCGGGCCCTCACACACCCGAATGAGTGTTATGCTTTATCATCGGGCTTGCTCCTCGTCGGGCCTGTGCTGCAATGCCCGACGGGCACCCTCAAGGGGTCTCTTTATTAGAGATCTTTTGTCCCAATGCCATCTGTGAAGTGCAGGTGTAGGGCTCTTAGTGTAGATTGGAGGATATGTAGATGTGAGTGTATAGTGAAAAGTGATTTGAAAATAGACTAAGAAATTCTCTAAGAAGAGTTTCTATTTGGCAAGTTTGTTTGTCCCATTAAAAACGAGATGGCCACCACTGGAGACAATGATCCCTGGTAGCCAAGGTGTTTCAAAGGTTGACATGTTTGTTGCTGTTGTAGAGTCACTAAAGACGAATGGGCAACTCGTCAGGACCGAGTGAACCTAATCTACGCAGTATTTGGAACCCAAGTGTAAGCTATACGGAATCCAAACACTAATTACCCAAAACTGATGTACCATAAAAGTAGATGCCAATTGGCTGGCCCAGTTTGGGTAATCGGTATGCCTCGAGTGAGTGCTGGAGACATGCTATACCTAAGCGAGATAGTCCTGGTGATACTGCACCGGCGACCTACCACGTCTCAAACGTTTCGGAAAGAGGTTATGGTGTAGCCTGTGCGCACGACCACACACCCTACGTATACTGTAGCCCCACAAAGCACGCACACAGATGCATGTGTGCACACAGTCTTGTGGCGCTCACCAGTTGAGCTTCGGGGCTCCTACGTGTTGTTAATTTACCCTTTGCCATAATTCATGAGCCGTCTGCTGTTGGTTAATTATTCATAGACTGTCCCTGTGCTGAGCTGGTTACTCCCCATTTTCCAGGTACCGAAGGACGGCCTTGGACGTGACTAGGACCCAAAGGCGCACGTAAATAATGCACAACAAAGTACTCTGCCTTCTTTCGAGTCTCATTCAGTGCTCACATGCACGCGCACCTGTCCCACACCTACAAAGTGACACTTGTAGTGCACCACTTAGAAATAGTGTGAGCTAGTGGGTTATGTGAAGGTGCGCTGAGTCGCTTACTAGTGAGTGAGAAGAGGAAGTATGACTGGATGCGCACCTGCATGTGAGTGTAAGTGTGACTGGATGCGCAACCACATGTGAGTGTAAGTGTGACTGGATGCGCACCCGCGTGTGTGTACCAGAGTATGGGCCCGCTCTCTGTTCCCACTGGACATTATTCGGGGCAGTGTATGCTGTGTAGGCGCGTGTATGAGGCATGGATGATGGCCATGGTGTATACACACAAGGCATGTGTAGGAAAGTGGGTTTCTGTTGCAGTAACCCCCCCACTTTTTGCCTGATAACTGATGCACTTTTCCTTGGTATGCCCTGGGTCCCTGCCAATCAGGTACCCAGGGCCTGTGTTCCTTCCCTAAAAACTAAACTGTACTAAAGCCTAAACCCATTTGGCATCTCTGGCCACAGGTAAGCCCCTGGTAAATGGTACCCTAGGTACCCAGGGCACTGTGACCAGAGAAGGCCCCTAAGGGCTGCAGCACTTATTGTGCCACCCTTAGAGGCCCTGTACCCTGACACACACACCCTGCCTTTGCAGGCTGAGTGTCTTGGTGCAGAACTAAACAGAGAGTCGACATGGCACACATCCCTGTGTGCTATGCCCACAAACACACTGCCCTGGCATACCTCAGTCACCCCTCTAGCTGGGTGCACTATGCCAGTGGTGTGGGCACAGGTGCCTGAGCCCTGTGCCCCTACAGTACCCAGAGCCATTCCTGGGCACGTTAAGTGCAGTGATGCCATTAAGAGTATATGGTGCTGGGAGGTTGTCATTACGAACTCCACAGCACCATAATGGCTACACTGAAGACTGAGAAGTTTGGTATCAAACTTCTCAGCACATTAAACCCACACTGATGCCAGTGTGGGATTTAATGTAAAATGCACGACAGAGGGCAACTTAGAGTTGCCCCCTGAACCTAACCTACAATCCACGTCTTGTCTGAGGGGCTGCCCCGGCTGCCACACAGCAGACATGTTGCTGGACCCCTGGGTGGAGAGCCATCCGCTCTCCTGGGCCTGCAACAATGCACATCCTGGGCGAGGTGCTAGGTCTCCTCCCCCAGGATGGGCAGGGGAAGCTTCAAAGGCATGCCGCCTTTGTGAGCTTCTCCAGGCCACTTGCTGTACTCAGCAACTGGCCCCCACCGGTTCTGACCCCCTCTCTGGCGGGAAGACTGGCGGGAAACCCCAAGGGAGGAAAGGGGATGTGCCAGCCTCTGCCAACCCCACCCCTCAGGTGGGGGAGGCGAGGTGAAGCACAACTCCGGGCTCTCGCCATCTTGAAGATGGGGAGACCTGCCCAATCAGGACTAGGCTATTGCCCCCCTCCCACAGGAGAGGGGCAGGATAGGGGGTGTACCCACCCCAGGGAAGGGACCCATTGGTCCCTGCCCTTTACCTACCTGTAACGCCCCTAAATTTAGTATTTAGGGGCACCCTGAACCTTCCTTCCTCAGATTCCCGCAACCTAAGAAGAAAAAGGACGAAAGAAGACGCCCAGCAGAGGAGACTGCAGAGAACAACTGACTTTCCCCAGCCCTACCGGCCCATCTGCAGTTTCCAGAGATCCTGCGCCAAAAATTGTCTTGTCCTGCAGCCAGCGACCTCAACAAAGACCGGATCTCCTGTGAACAGCAGCTCTGTTCAAAAGAAACACCAAACAAAGACTCCGAGCCTGCTGAGGAAAAAGAAACCTGACGCCTGGAACCACCACTGCACCCGTCGCCTACAGCCCGAGTTCAAGTGGCCCACCGGTCCCAGCGAGGTCCCCCAGCACCACAGAGTCCGAGTCCACCGTGGGTTGACCCCTCCAGGACTCCCCGACGTCGCCTGCAGCCTCTGCACGGAGACCCCCCCAACCGCGAGTGGCCCGGTAAGGTGAAATCCGACCTCAAAAGACACCCCTGCATCCAGCCGCCCTGCGCCCTGGAGAAAGGAACCCGAGGTGCACCTACATCCCCGAGCCCTCCAACTTACCTGCCCAGCTGTTGGTTCCTCCTGGAAGTCTTCCTGGACCGAGCCTGCAGCTGAAAACCAAAACCGAAAATCTCCATTGAAATCAACAGGGCACCCGACCTCAAAACAGCACCCTGCACCCGGCCGCCCTAGTGCCGCTGAAGGTGCCCCTTTTGTGCTAACTTGGTCCCCAACTTGCCCTGAGCTTAACCCTTGGAGCTTTGCTCCCACAACCCCGTGGCCTGCTTGCCAGCAGCCACCAACCGGAGTCCCCCTATCCTCCATAGGATAACATTGGGCCTCAACACTCTGCACCCGGCCGCCCTAGTGCCGCTGAGGGTGCAACAACAGTGCATCACTGACCCTGGGAGACCCCTGAGTCTATGCCCAGAACCTTAACTCTGCCAGCCAAGTACTTACCCAAAAGCTGATAACCTACATTTTCTCCATAGGGTAACATTGGTTGGTTTCACTTGAAATTTCTTCTAAGTGTCGAGTTTTGAAACTTTAAAATATTCATCTAAAATCAGCCGAATTACGAAAACTAATTTACTCACCTGTTATCAGGAGAGATCCCAGTGCTGGATCTTGGTGCCCAGCACTGACCCTGAAAAGTAATCATAACTGTACTTACCGGTAACTTGAATTTCCTTCCATAGGATAGTTATGTTCGAAGGGTTTTTAGTAACTCAGGAAAAAGGCGCCCAGCTCAATAAACGGCTAAGTGTAAACTAAATCTAAAGTGTACGGTGCTACCGGGTAAGGGGATAATTCCCTAAAACCCCTCAATGTGTGTAAGGTCAAGCCCTACACAATGTCAATGCAATACAAGTCCCGGGCACACATGAACCAGGTGTTGAACCACTGATGGTTCGAAAGTTTAGAAAAAAGTCTCAATGTTCAATCTCCAGTGTAATCATCCTTGTTTTATTATTCAATGGAACACACGAAAACCAGCCAACACGTGTTTCGTCGCCAATGGGAGTTATCCCGCGACTTCCTCAGGGCTTAAAAAACAGGTGGTAAAAGTCTGGTACGAATGCTCTGCCGGTGATAAGCACCCGCTTTTAGCAACACCGCACCTTTTATATTTCTTGGACTGTTACACCTTTTATTATTACGTCAGACGCCAGGCCCTACTTAGGCACCCTATACTTTGGATTTTCATACCGTGGAACTTTTCGTCAGAAGCCGGGTTGGAATTATCACCGGCAACTGGCTAGTACGAAGATTGCATTACTCCTTGCAGCCGGGTTGGATTTATCACCGGCAGAGCATTCGTACCAGACTTTTACCACCTGTTTTTTAAGCCCTGAGGAAGTCGCGGGATAACTCCCATTGGCGACGAAACACGTGTTGGCTGGTTTTCGTGTGTTCCATTGAATAATAAAACAAGGATGATTACACTGGAGATTGAACATTGAGACTTTTTTCTAAACTTTCGAACCATCAGTGGTTCAACACCTGGTTCATGTGTGCCCGGGACTTGTATTGCTTCCTTCCATAGGATAACATTGACACTTTTTCTCCCAAAAAGTTTCTAAGTGTCGACTTTTGAAAACTAAGAATATTCCTTAAAAATCGCACAAATAACCTAACCGAATTTTCTCAACTGTTTGCAGGAAAGGTCCCAGTGCTGAACCTAGGTGTCCAGCACTGAGTAAGAAAAGTAACTAAAAAGTAACTTACCTGTGAATTGAATTTCCTTCCATAGGATAACATTGGTGGTTCTTTGTGAAAAAGTTTCTAATTGTCAACTTTTGAAATACAAGAATATTCTTTAAAAATCGTACAAACTACAAAAACGTAATTACTTACCTGTTTTAAGTAAATGTACCAGTGCTGAATCTAGGAGTCCAGCACTGAGTAAGAAAAGTAACTAAAAAGTAACTTACCTGTGAATTGAATTTCCTTCCATAGGATAACATTGGTGGTTCTTTGTGAAAAAGTTTCTAATTGTCAACTTTTGAAATACAAGAATATTCTTTAAAAATCGTACAAACTACAAAAACGTAATTACTTACCTGTTTTAAGTAAATGTACCAGTGCTGAATCTAGGAGTCCAGCACTGAGTAAGAAAAGTAACTAAAAAGTAACTTACCTGTGAATTGAATTTCCTTCCATAGGATAACATTGGTGATTCTATGTGAAAAAGTTTCTAAGTGTCAACTTTTGAAATGCAATAATATTCTTTAAAAATCGTACCTTTAACCAAAACGCATTTACTCACCTGTTTTCAGGAAATGTCCCAGGGCTGAATCTAGGATCCAGTCCTGTGTTAGCAAAAGTAATCTGAAAAGTAATTAACTGCATTTTACTTAAAAAAAACCATTCAATTGAATGTACTATACCTGCAATGTGTTGCAAACTGCTTACTTAAAACTGTAACCAAAACCAGTACAAGTTACACTGCAATTTTGAACTGTGTTCATACAAGTAATTTACTACTGAAAAGTATTTTTATGCTTACCTGTGCCAGGCTTGCTTGGTTCTAGAAATAAAACAACAGTATATTTTTTTATACAAAACAATTGGCCTAGAGTTCAGTTCTTGAGTGTGTGGATTCATTTGCTGACTGAGTGTGTACATCAAATGCTTTACACTGTCCTCTGATACTGCCTTACTGCTCGACCAAGCTACCACTTTAGAGAGTAAGGTTCTATCTAACTTTAGCCTCTGCCAAACCTCTGGGGACTGTGGACTCTGTGCACACTGAACCTTACTTTGGTTCAGTATATGCAGAGCCACTTTCTTACAGCATGCCCCCGCACATAGAAGGTATGTCTAAGATGGCTCAGCGTTGGGCCATGTATGTCTTTAACGCAGGGCACATTGTGCAGGGTGATGAGTGCTCAAGCAGGGCTTGAGACGGCCATGCCCTGTGTATGCTATACACAAGTCAGCCCTCTTCCTGTATGTACCATGCACGGGACAAGGTTGCATATTGGGCTCTGGTCCTTGACTGAATTCATGTACTGCGCGTAGGGCAGGTCTGTAGGCAATCCACAGAGACCTGCACATTCTGGGCATGCTCCTTGCGTATGTATTGCATGCTGCATAGTAAATGTGCATAGGGCACAGCCAGAGGCTGTCCTGCCCAGTATCAGAGGCCACGCACTGTGTGTACCATGTAGAGGGCATAGCTACAGGTTGTGGTATGTATGTCCTTTTCCCAGGGCTCGACTACCAGCTGCGCTATGTGGAAAATACACAGAGGACATGGCTGCAGTCGAAGCCCTGCACAGAGTACATGCATGTCTTGTTCTATTTATACATGCACAGGGCATGGGTGAAGTCAAAGCCCTGCACAGAGTACATGCATGTCTTGTTCTATTTATTCATGCACAGGGCATGGCTGCAGTCGAAGCCTTGCACACAGGACATGCATGTCTTGTTCTATTTATACATGCACAGGGCATGGGTGAAGTCCAAGCCCTGCACAGAGTACATGCATGTCTTGTTCTATTTATACATGCACAGGGCATGGGTGATGTCAGAGCACTGCACACAGTACATGTATTTATGTCCTGTTCTGTTTGTACATTGCACTACACATGGGTGAAGGCCACGTCCTGCACGCAGTACATGCATGACCTTTTCTATTTTGTACAGTGCATAGGGAATGGGTGGATGCCAGCCCTGCTCACAGTACATCCATGTCCAATTCTGTTTGGACAATGCACAGGTCATGGGTGTAGGCCATGTCCTGTTTGGGATTTGCACAAGATGCATAGTCGTAGGGTATGCCATGTGCACTGTACAAAGGGAGCATGGCAGCAGGTCATGACATCTACATAGTGCCCACAGAGCACAGCCGGACAGTGGCGGCTGGCATGTAAGTAGGGTGTTGGGGGTGAGACAAAAATAAAAGTAAAAAAAAAAAATAGGGACACAAAAAATAATTCCACTTACCTTCCTGGCGTGAAGTCCTCCTCGCTCGGGTCTTTGGCAGGCAGGCTTCAGGAAACTGCAGTAACCAATCCTGGCGCTGCTCTCATGCTGCATGAGAGCAGCACCAGGATTGGAGGGAGCGGCCTCTCTCTCTGCTTCCGAGGACACTGGAGCCCTATGCTGTCTCTAACCCAGGTGTAAAGACAGCTGGGTTAGAGAGGTTTAAAATGCGCATGTCTAGCTGGCCCTCGCAAGACTTCCGGCCAAAGAGACATATGCAATTTAAACTTAAAGTGCTCTGCCCATCACCACTTTCTGCTGCTGCCTGACTGGCAGTAGCAGAAATCAGAAAGCCCGCCCTGACGCTCCACTCGGGACCGGGTTTTAAAAAATAAAATGATAAATGAACATTATTACCACTTTATTTTTCTATCTCTGGGGGCAGTTTTTTAGTGGGGCGATGCTCCACGGCCTCAATGGCGGAGCTGCCCCTACTGCCGGAAGCTGTGCACCAAGCATGGCCTGGGCAATACCCAGTGTGCATTGAGGCACTGAGTGAAGAACACAACTGCACAGGTGCTCCTAAATACTGCGGGTGTGTCCCAGTGGCAAACCATGTAGAGCTCATTCGTACCATCTGTGTATTGCACCCTGGGCTCCTTGTAGCCAGATCTTCGTGTGCACCCCTCATCACCTCACACAAACACTCACACTCCACAAGGTCCGCTGTGGATGACGTGTTCCCATCCTGCACATCCAGTGGGAGGTAGTGTCCCAAGTCGGCGCTTCTTGGTCATTTTCTGGGTGGCTTTAGACTCTAGTTATTGATTTTTGTCATAAAGTCTCCTTCTCAGAGAAGTGCACTGTTCACAGGTGATGTCTTTTGAGTGAGGTGGCTGTTGCGTTCTCAGTGAAGGGGCGACGCCCTCGAGGTGAGGGGGTGGAGTGATTGAGTGATATGGTTATAGTACAGAGGCGAGAGCTGGAGCGGTTGAGTTATACAGAGTTGAGGGCCGGAGTGGTAGGTAGTTAAGCTACATTCTAGAGGTGAGGGTCAGAGTGGTAAGTAGTTCCTACATCCTAGAGGTGAGGGCTGGAGTGGTAAGTAGTTAAGCTACATTCTAGAGGCGAGGGTCAGAGTGGTAAGTAGTTCCTACATTCTAGAGGTGAGGGCTGGAGTGGTAAGTAGTTAAGCTACATTCTAGAGGGGAGGGCCGGAGTGATTAAGTGGTTGGGCTACATTCTAAAGATGAGGGTTGGAGTGATTGCCTTCTGACTGATAGGGTGACTCCCCTCAAGGTGAGGGTTGGGTGATATGTTTACTTTCTAGAAGTGAGGGCTGGAGTGAGTCTTGGTCTCCTGAGCCTAGAACAAGGTCTATCGTGGTCATCTTTTTAGTGACAGGATGACCCCACTGTAGCTGAAGGCTGCAGTGACTGTCTCTTTTGTCATTGTAGTGTCTTGATAGTTGACACCCGTGAGAACTGCTTGGTTGTCTGCAGTAAAGGGTGGGTATTCTGTTACTGGTGAGGAAGGGAAGAGTTACCGACGGTCTTGCCCCTCTGGTGAAGTGTAGCACTGACTGTGGCCTTTTAGCATGCGTTGTCTTTCTACAGTTCACTGTCTCAGTGGTAGTCTCTGCTGAGCGACGTGGTCGGCTGCAGGGAAATTGTTGTGTTGTATCCTCGTAGCGATGAAACAAGACCTGGATAAGTTTTGTCCTCAGAGCCTCACTATCCTGTCTCAGTGATTGTCCTACACTTACTATATTCTCCGCTGCTATCAGTGTATCAGATGGACGTCACTGGGCGCTGCAGATGAACCACAGTACTACACTCCTTGTGTCTTTTGGTGTGTTTTCCTCCAGCATTAACTCTCTTCTCTTTATCCCCAGGTTCCTTCACCCGCTGTGGGCTGGTATCTCGGTGCACAATGTTCTCCGCAGGTTCTCTCTACTCCCGGAGACGCGGGTCTCTGCTTCAAGCATGTGTCGCTGCCCTTCTGGTCTGCACGATCTGTCACGTCCCCAGTGTGGCTGCTCAACCCAAGACTCAGGCTCGAAATGGGGGGGAGGCCAGGTTCCCCGAGTTCTTGCACCGAGCCTCGTGGGCTCTGCGAGAAATGCTGGTGTATGTGTTGGGAGAAGAGACGCTGCGGTCAGTGACTGAGGTAAGCGCTGTTCGCAGTATCTGGTCCACTCGCAAGGGGACTGGGTGGAGAGCATGGCTGAAACGTACATCTTTGTATCTCTGCTGGGAACCAAATGTTTCTTCCTTTCATTTCTTACTTGAATTTTGTCTCCCATTCGTCCTTTACATACATGTGGCTTTGGAAATGATTTGTATTTAGTCCCATGAGATACCGTCGATTGATAGAAAATATGCTTCGCCCCACATGTTTAAAGAAGGCTTTGCAAAGCTGGTTTGTAAGAGCCCCTGGGATGGTTCATGTGGGGAACCATGCATCACTATGGTTAAAATCTGGGGGATTTAAAAAAATGTATTTTGATGGATGTTCAGGACGGTTCTGTCAGGAGAAGAGCTCTGCATACGTTTCTAGATTTCTGGTGAAGGTGTTGGGAGAGTTAACTTGTTCATGGTTTCTCAAAATGGCCCTTTGTTGAGTATTTTACCCAATTCAAGAAAAGCTGAAGAAGCTTTGTTTCTTCCCACATGTTTACAGCTGAGGAGCCAGACCGCAGCTTTTAGTGCTGATATCCCCTGATGATGGGTCCCTTAGTATGGAAGCGCTCCATTACTGCACAGATACCTGCAAGGGATTTTGGAGAGTTCATTCACAGCAAATTCACTATGTGAAAATCATCTAAATACAGACTCTGTTGGAAACTTTTCAAAAACAAAGTCATCTAATTCTTATGCAAAGAATGAAAGGGACGTTGTTTACAAAGTGTATGGCACAGACGAGGCACATCAGTTGCTGGGACATTAGAGAGACTAATTTCCCTTCTTGGGCCAGACATGGTTCTGCAGATACAAGTTATGGATCTGACCCACATTATTAGAGATGAGATTTCATCCATTGCCACTTGAAAGAAGATGTTTTGGGACCTAATCAACCATGTGTTTGTGCAGCTGCATAGTGTGTGTGCGCAAAGCATTTCCAAAAAGTGAAAAAGCGCAAACAATGGCGGTTTTAAAGGAAGCATCTAAAACTCAGCAAGTCATAAACGAGGACTCTGAAGGTGTGAAGCTCCTTCAGAGATCCAGGTAACTTGTGTACTGGTGGAAAACCATTCTGGTTAGAAGACAGTTTGGCTTCACTGATCAAGAATGTCTTTGATGGCGATGTCCTCTCGCCTTCATCACGTAGCGGCTTGACTCACCGGGATCATACAGGTTCCACTTCCACAAGGGCCATCATCTTTAGTTTGTTCACTTCAAAAACAGAGGAAATGTGATGGGAGCAGCAATTACTAGAGGTTCTAAAATATTGTTACATACTGTAGCAACAACAGGAAATGAATTCCTTGTTGGCCAAGTTACATGTTCAGAAGAACAGCTCCTCTAATACAAGTACTCAACATCTCAACGACTGCTAAGGTTCAAGACTAAATGTTAAGTATAGGTTTGAATAACTTTCAAAGTGTCGGCCAGTTGGAGGTGCCGTATCGCACTGCTAGCCCTTCGGAGCGGAGGGAAGGTTGTACTTTAAACCCACAGCACCCATCCTGAACCAGTGTGTTACTTTTTAGGAAACTAAAATTCTCTCACTGATGCTATACAGAGCAAAGCTTTCTGGGAATGTAAACCAATTGGCTATAATCCTGAGTTTCTCCAGAGATGGTCTCGGAGCTCAAGATGCAGCTCCGTTTAACGAGGTAGAACAGACTAGAGGTACAACTAGTTTTCATCCACCAAGCGACAGTATTGTTGTTTATAAAAATGCCAAAATAAAGAGCTTGGTAATCGGAATGTGACGAATGCTCTGAGTTCCAAGACAACACGAGTACTCTTGGTAGAACCAAGTGGGTGATCGGCTGGTGTGATGTGTAAGATGCGAGACAATAGTTCAAGCTGAACACAAGGCAACTAAACAGAACATAATCAGACACCGATTAAAATAATCGGGGAAAAAATATTGTAACTATTTGCTATGAATAACTACTTAGAAACATCTTTGAGACCAAGAGACATTTTAAGGCAGCTATACGCATCTGCCCATGTAAATATTCTGCCTTTATGGTATAAAACTTACTTGAAAGGGGGCAACAGCCAGGATGGGTTTTGTAAATGCTGTTTGTAAGAGCTGAAGACTCACTGCAGTACCTTGTAACCTGCAGGCAGGCGCTGCGGCCCAGAAAGAGCCTCGTTTCTTAAAAGGACCGCCAGAACAAGGGGAGATGCCCTGGACTTGAATATGAAGGCAGCGAATAAACATTTCAAATGATAACTTATAGAAATGGTACACTGATTAAGAGGGTGACGTCAGGTTCTTTTAGCCCACACTCTTGATAAGAACTTTTTCTTTCGCAATCTGTAATGATGTGATGTTATGTTAGGTAGTTTTATAGAGCGCACAGCTGCCCCAGCAAAGGGGCGTCCCAGCGCTCATAGCAACAAAAAGGCAACAGACGGCAGAAGAGAGCCTATCGTAACGGCAAGAGGGGAGTCTAATAACCTATTGAAAAGCAAACGTGGCAGACCAAAAGATGGTGAACAGCAAAAGGTGCCTATAATGAAGGAAAGAGGTGAGTCTTGATAGCCTTACGGAAAGCCAGATAATGATCTATGATGAAACGTAAAAGGGAAGTTAGAATGTACACTTGGCAGTCCGTCTATTAAACGGAGAGCAGCAGGACCCTGTACTTGGAATAAATATATACAGTGGAAGTCTTACTTAAGAGCTGTTACAGAATCGATCTGGTGAACAAGCGTCGTCTGCTCTGGGAGTGTATTGACCTCATGTTGGGATTCACCCGACTGAGGCCATGGATGGTCTCCTTTGGTTTAAATGGAAAGCGAGTCGACTCTGCACAAGGGTATCCACTGAAAACGATAACTCTTCGGTATTATGGAATAATGTATATTTTGGAATGGGGAATGTTACTTTCATATGGTGATAAGTTCAAGAATTGTACTGTAACTTATCTAGTGTTACCTGATTTAAGCAGGCAGTGTATAAAGCAGTGGCGGCTCGCCGAGGAGTGCCGTGGGGCGGTGAGGTGAGGCGGGGCTGGGGAGGGGCAGGGTGGGGGGGATAGTGGACTCGGACATACGACGGACAGAACTCAGAGGGAGTTCTGTCCGTCGTAAGTCCGAGTCCACTACACCCCACAGCACTCCCTCAGCGAGCCGCCACTGGTATAAAGACCAGTCAGCCAAGCTATATTTGTGCTCAGGTCTGTCTTTGGGTTCAAGGGCATGCGAGAGCATGTGTAACAAGGCATTTTTTTTTCCCGTATTTGTAACGCGCACAGATACTCCGAGGAGTGTCCCGGCTTGAACCTTGAGGAGTGAGGAAAAGTTAATTAGATAAAGAGGAATGTTTTCAGATTGTTTTTGAAAAGAGTGGGATCCTGAATGCTACGGAGAGCGAAAGGCAGCGAATTCCAAGCCAGAGCAGCCTTCAAGGCAAGGGAACTGCCCCCCATCCTTTGCAGTCGAAAGCGGGGGACATGGGCCAGGAGTTGAGAAGCAGAGCGCAGTTGTCTAGAGGGAGTGTAGGAAGTAAAGCGCTTCCGCAAGTAAATTGGACCTGAAGCATACAGGGCACGGTGTGCTATGACCAGAGCTTTGAACTTAACTCGTTCGGCCACGGGCAGCCAGTGAAGTGCGCGCAGGTGTTGTCTCACACTGCTTCTGATAGGGATGTTTAAGAGAAGCCTGGCCGCCACATTCTGGACTACTTGTAGTTTAAGTAGGTAGCCCGGGAGGCCAATGTACAGGGCATTGGCATAATCAATACGTGATAAAATTAGGGCTCGAGTGACCGTTTCTTTAGCAGCCCTAGGGAGAAGTGGTAAAAATTTCCTGAGGGATTTGAGTAACCCGAAACAGTTCCCGGCAAGCCTCTTGATCTGGGTAGAGAAAGAGAGATTCTCCTCAAACCAGACCCCAAGATTCTTGATGGGTTGCCCCATTGAGGCCGGCATAGAGAAATCAGCCGGCCAAAGTGTTTCTCTAAACTGAGGGGGGAAGCTTCCATAAAGGAGGATTTCAGATTTGTCCTCATTGCATTTAAGTTGGGCAGAGGCCAGCCAATGAAAAACTGCTGTCAGGCAATTTTTTGCTGAGGAGGTGGAACACTCAGATTTTCCCCAAGTAAACAAGAGCTGGGTATCATCGGCATATGCAATAATTTTGGACCCCAAGTCCTCCGCCAGTTGAACCAAGGGAGTAACATAGATGTTAAAGAGGAGGGGGCTCAAAGAGGACCCCTGTGGAACCCCTGTAGTCACCATCTGCGGTGAGGAAGCAAACGGGGGGGAGCCATACCTGTTGCATCCGGCCCTCCAGAAACGATTTAAGCCAACCCCAGGCAGTGCCCGATATACCAATGTCTGCTTGTCGGGTGAGCAGCATAGAGTGGGGAACCGTATCGAATGCCGCCGAGAGGTCCAGCAAGATCAGAGCTGCCCTCCCGCCAGCATCCAAACAATCCCGGATGGTTTCATAAACTTCCACTAGAGCTGACTCGGTACTGTTGGAGGCCCTGAAACCAGATTAGGCCGGGTGTAATAGACCCGAGCTTTCGATAAAATCAGTAAGCTGTTTGTTCACCACTTTTTCGCAAACTTTTGCCGCACTGGGCAAAAGGGAAATGGGACGATAGCTCACTGGGCTCAGCGGGTCCAGCAGTGTTTTTTTTTTTAGTAGTGGCAAGATCTTGGCCTGTTTCCAGACAGCCGGAACAAGAGCCTCCTGGAGGGACCTATTAATGAGTCTGTTAACTTCCGGATTAACTGTCTCCGCTACTGAGGCCAGAAGTCTGGCTGCACAGGGATCGGATGGAGAGCCTGATTTCAAGGCCTTAAGGACTCTAAGTGAGCTAGGCAGATCGATGGATACGAAGGCAGTCAAAGAGGGAGAAGAAACAGGCGGAGCCACCGAAGGCAAGGACACAGCCGTGTCCTTGTTGCAAAAAGTGAATGACGCCTGTATAGCGCGGATTTTATCAATAAAAAAACATGAGTTTATCGCACCAGGCGTTCGAGGAGGGGAGCGTACTCAATTCAGCTTTAGGAGCCAAAAAACTCTGAACAATGCAAAAAATTTCCTTGGAGTTATTTCTGGCTAGATCGATGTGGGCCGTGTAGTAAAGGCTTTTTGCATGGGCTATGGCGGTATAATAGTTTTTTTTTTTTTTTTTTTTTCCCGAAGCATAAGCTTTGCCAAAGGGCAGAATTCCTTGCGCCAACCTCGCTCCAATTTCTTACAATCCTGCTTTGATTCTTTAAGCTCGGGCGTGAACCAGGGTTTCGAAGGAGAGTCCCTGGATCGCCTATGGAGGGGCGCATGAGAGAGGAGATCCTTTGCTTGCGAAATCCAGCTGGTAAAGCTAGCAATCCTCCTTCACCCCCCCTCCCCCCCTCTAAGTCATTTTAAAGGAGCAGGCCTCGAAACAGCCAGGGCCTGGCTAAACATTAGCGGGTCAATTTTGGCAAAGGCAGGGCCATGACTTGTCCGGCCCGGAGTATTAGTGCCAGCCGCCACCCAGGTAAAGTACGTTAGAAAATGGTCAGACCAAGGCTCCGGCAGGGGGTCTTCTGCCATAATGGGGAAGTTAGAGCAAATGGGGTCGGAATATGACCCCCAAGATGCGTTGGTAGGCTGACCCATTGAGTAAGCTGGGCGAGGTTCCGTGAGCCCAGAAATTCTTGAGTATCCCCAGCATCTGCCTGATCTAGGTGTATATTCAGATCCCCAAGGACAATATAGTGAGTGAACCGTAGTGCACGGGGAACAATAACATCCCCAGTGCTTTAAGAAAAGCCTCTGCCAGCCCCGGGGGCCTGTAGATCAGGGAGCCTCCCAAGGTAAAATGTGGAGAAAGGCAGATGCTAAAGTCCAAAGCTTCACATTCTCCCAGCAGAAGAGCCTCCCGCGGTGGAAGGCCCACTTATCTCTGTATATAACTGCCACCCCTCCCGCGTATGACGTCAACTCTAGAGATCCTGTAACCATCTGCAATGGCCATCGTAACTGTAGGATTAGAAGATTCGTCCAACCATGTCTCAGTAATGAACAGGAGGTCAACTGGTTTGTCGGAGAGGAGGTCAAATACATCCTGGTAGTGCTTCCTTAGTGGACGGGTGTTAATCATTGCAGCGCGAATTAAGGTCCCCTGCTTACCAATCATGACATGGATCTGAATGTATTACTGGGAGAATGTAATTCTTAAGTAAAGGTGATCACAGCATCCTACATATGTGAACGTGCGTCCACCCTATGCCGCCCGCCTCTTTCCTTTGTTGATTGTCCCTGACATAGGTGTGGACAAGACTCCGATTCCTGCGCTTCCCTAGTCTTACCCGAGCTCTCTAGGAGCTGCGGATCTTTGGTGGTTCAAACACCGGTGCTCCCCAGAGGCTCCGTTGCATCATGTGGTGGGATTCCACCCCGGTTAGAACATGAAGGTCCTGAGTGCTCATTGCACCGTGTGATCTTCCAAATCTCTCTTTATGGTGGTGTTTCTTACACGTTGCACAGAGTAGTTGAGCGCTCTTCCATCTCAGGCCACAAGCCATGTGACCCAGGCCAAGTCTGATTAGGTGACCAAGGTGAGGGTGCCGTCTGTCACCATTGCAGCCTGGCGACCTTCTTAACGCCTAACTCCATCACTTCCTCTTTATCCAAATCTGCTATGCCTAAGTGATGTATTGCAAGAGGAATAGTAGCGAATGCACACCTTCCTTTAAATTGTTTTAAATTGATGCTGAAACTGCCAAAGAGGTGCGTGCAAGTCAGCGCTGTGTACCGTCCCATTTTCACAGCATATCATAGATACTGTCAAAGGGTGCCTCATTTAGGCCCCCAGTGCAGCAGCTGGGGGCCTAAATGAGGCACCCTTTGACAGTATAAGTGATGTATTGTAGCATTTGTATAGTGCTTTTTAGGTCTCGCCTGGCGACGCAGCGCGAAGCTTTGTCGCTAGTGAGATCTATTGTTACTGACTTGCTTTGGAAGGGAGACAGGAGCTGTGCACGCACAGGATGGACTGGAAATGTGAACGCGCCCGTGAACACGCACGTACAGGCACGCGATGTGCACATCTCCTGTCCCCCTTCCGTCCTCGCAAGCCTCATGCAATATCACTTTCTTTTTTTTTTAATGCGCACGCGAGCTCCAAGCGCGGCGCGCTTTACACGCACAGCATGCCTCACCCCACTTACCTGCTCTTGTGGGGACTCTGCGCTGCTCCTCGGCTGGTCTCCGTCTTCAGCCGGTCACTGCAGCAACACGCGGGGCTCCGTCTTGCTCCCAGGAGCCCCGCCTAAAATCCTGCTTTGGCCGCACCATGCAGCATTCACGAAGGCGGGGTGGGCTCCCGCCGGACTTCTTCTACTGTTTTTTTTTTTTTGCTTTGGCGGCCCTGTCCCTGGGCCGCACGAGCCGCGCAGCACTTCAAGTACGGCGAAGTCCGCAGGCGCCGCCACTGGGCACGAGCCGCAGGTCACGCCGATGTGCACGCTCATAGCGTGCCTACAACGCGCGCATGGCGCTCTTTCACTTGTTATATTCCAGTTTCAAGCATTCCTTACAGTTAATTCCTGAGGACGGTGTTCAAAGGCTGCAACAGACTAGCTCTTGACGCAACTTCAATCACTGCCCACTAGATGGGAGTATTTGTATACATAAATTAGAGATGCTTTGGAGTTAAGCGTACATATACAACAGGTACAATACATTTATGCTTGATTTTATCAATTCTGTTAAGCTCCACACTTTGCCTTTATTGCCACCAAGCTCAAGATTCGTCCTGACCAAAATGTATATGTTGCACTGAATTTAGACTTTCTACTTGAAGGCTAAGAATGGCAGGGATAATAGCGTATGAGTTGCACTTTCTGCCACACTATGAGCTCGGTGATTTAACATCTGTATCTTAAAGTTTAATTAGATCATTTAGCGATCTGAAAACGTATTTTTGTTCGCATTCAATGTTTTATTCGAAACAAGGATTTTGAATAGTGTTAAAAATAATCCGACCAGCATGCAAAATGGGCGAAGCTGGTCTAGTGACGTAGCAAGGTTGCCATCGGCCCTGGTGCAAGGAAAATGCTGCCCTCTGCTGTTTGAGTAGCATAGCACATTCAGAATAGTGACGCAGAGAGCCGAAAACCCACTGGGCACCCGCGCAACTGCACCTGCTGCTCAATTGATAGCCGCGCCCCTGTACTCACTCTGAGCCCCAAACCAGTCTCGCTCCGTTTTACAGAATAATGCGTCGAAGAAACAAGCAGCCCATCGAGTGTACAGAATTTCCCGATGGGATTAGAAATGGGTAGCTTGACAGATGTGGTTTGTTCTGCCAGCTGCAAAGTGCAAAGCCGGCTGGCACAATAGGTCTTTTCTGATGCATACTCTGGTGATAAGCGTTAACAAACTTGGATTTATTCAATGGGAAAGAACGCTCCACGAAGAAGAAGGAGGGCGCTGTATGGAGTGTGGTCTGGACCGGAACAAAAGCCTTCTGTAGCGTGTTAGCTCTATGAAAGGTTCAATGTGCAGAGACAAAACAACAAGGAATATATCATTTGACACACCAGACTCTAAATTTGTGCGCTCGTCGTAAAAAAAGAGAAGCTCGTAGTTTCGTTTGATAAAGTATATGAAAATGTTGGATTTCGACATAAAATTGCCACCCTAGGTCGTCGTTGCGAACAAAGAAAACAGCTGGAGATGAACATTGAATGCATCACGGGAATGCAATCGATCAAGAACGATGAAAATATTTTGCCAGGTGAAAGCTTTGATGGGGACTTCATTTCGTACCCTCCTTTTTTTTTTTTTGTTTTTTTTTTTTTAATTTTTTTTTTTTTACCTTTGATTATTATTAGGTTTTTCAAAAGTTGGAGAAATTACATTTAAGACACATACTAAGCATAAGCATACATAGAAACAAGAACGAATTCGCCTAAAATGGTTCATGTACTGTACTCTCATAGGAAATATTAGAGCCAATCTCAGTTTGAAGGCTTAACAAGCATTTGCAATGCAATAGGTCTCGCATTTACGCGAGTTTAAGCTATTGGCATTGTAAATGACAATGCCTTTTATTTATGTTTTAAAAACGAAAACAAAAATAAAAAGCATAGTCATTTACAATGCCAATAGCTCAAACTCGTGTAAATGCGAGACCTATTGCACTGCAAATGCTTGTTACTCCTGTGTGAGATGCTGAAGCACTTACCCTCACAGATAGCAAACTACACTGTGTAGGGTGTTGTTGTAAGGGTGGTGTTTCGGTCTCTTTGGCGAGTGTTTCATGTCATGCGTGAGGACCACTGAGGTGCGGTCATCGTGTTGTAGGTTGCGGTCCCTGGTGGGTTGACGGCTAAGGGTCTGTAGGAAACAGACACACAAATTATATTTGTAATAAGGACTAAAACATATAGTGAGCCGTAGCCCAGCAACAGGGGCAGCGGAATGTTCTTTCCTTCGGTTTGTGAGCATGCACGCACTCCCAAAAAGGGGAATTTATCAGGACCTAATTAAGTCAACTGAAATTTAAAGTTGTTTCTCATATTAAGCTACGCTTTTCCAAGTGTGGTCACATTGGGTTTCTCATCATTTGTCATTTTGTAAGCATGTTTCATAGAATGCCTCCTGTTGCACTCCGAACATGTTTTGAAATATTACATAATCTTATGGAAGACTTACTGAAATGAAGTCCCTAAGTTGCAGATTTTGAAAAATTCTATCAAGAACTCATTTACAGCTAAAATATTAATTAATGGTTTTGAATACCCTCCAAACCAGTTGTTATTGGCAAAGAATCTAAATGCAAAATTCTGTCAATTGCCCATTAGTGCGTATGCGGCAAATTGCTCCCTTACGTGTCGTACTCTTGATGCCTTCCATAGATTTTGTGCTGCTCTTACGTCCTCTTCCTACCACGCCTTCCACCAATGAAAGTCTTCAGGGGGTGCAGCATTCTCAACTTACAGAATACCCTTCTCAACTTACAGAATACCCTTCTATGTTACCATCCATTCGAGAACAAATACACACACGCAGAAACACATCAGCTGTTCAGCTAGGCCAAAGGTTGGCGAAAACAGACCATTTGAAAGCTAAAAGGCTGTCTGTTTGCATTTTTGTATTTGGATACATGGAAAGAAAAACCATAAACTTGACCACATTTTGACCAAACCCGAATATATCTGTAAGGAAATTGCTCTGTTTTAAAGTAGAAAATCCAGCCGAGCTCCCCTTCCGTCTGTCGTAGGTCTAGGTTCATTTACTGTTCTTACTTCGGTGGCAGCATGTTTGCTGGGCAGGTGTTTGTTAATGGTCTTAGATGTATGTCGTCTCATTTTTTAAGAACAGTTTTATGTGTGGTAGATATTTTGGCGGTTGATATTCCTACATTCTGTATTTGTGGTCTCGCTTCAGACCGCATTATATATAACCCTAAACACTCAGCCCTTGCCTGTGATTAGCTGGATTTCTTTTCAATACCACCTCTTTATTGGTGGCTTTCCTCCCTATTCTAGGTTTGTCCCGCCCTTGGAGCATGGCTTATTTACCGCTGCTTTTGGTTGGCATGGGCGCGAGCTTCCACATTTGTTTCTTATTTCATTACTTGCACTAATGAGTAAGCCTTCATCTTCAGAGAGCACTCACGCGCTTTACTTTGTCCCCACAACTCGCCACATCTCGTCCCCAACAGTCTCCAGTCCGATGCTCCTACGCGGTGCTCCGAATGATGGCTTTGGTGATGTCCTAGGTGTTGTCCCACTGAACTATCCGGTGCTAATACTCTCTGGTGCTACTACTCTCCTAGGTGCTACTACTCTCCTAGGTGCTACTACTCTCCTAGGTGCTACTACTCTCCTAGGTGCTACTACTCTCCGGTGCTACTACTCTCCTAGGTGCTACTACTCTCCCAGGTGCTACTACTCTCCTAGGTGCTACTACTCTCCTAGGTGCTACTACTCTCCTAGGTGCTACTACTCTCCTAGGTGCTACTACTCTCCTAGGTGCTACTACTCTCCGGTGCTACTACTCTCCTAGGTGCTACTACTCTCCCAGGTGCTAGCAGATATTGGCTTTGCTAATGCTGGCGGCTTTTAAACTCCTCCAGCATTGGCAAAGGTAATAGCGGCGACCGGCCATGGTAAAAGTATAGTAAACAATGAAAACATAGTTTCCTATACTTTAATGATGGCCACTGCTTGTGTCAGACAACATGGCAGCCATCTTCAAAGAACCGAAAGCAAGACTTTCTACGCTTTTACCATGGCCATTTGGGTGCTGGGAAAGTCAATCGGGTGCCTGCTCAGCATTGGCGAAGCAAGACATATTGACTTTGAAAATGCTTGTTTCATTTCGTTTTTACATGCTGCTGTATGTTTTGGGCTCTGTAACTTGGTAGAGTTCTGGTTTGACGAGTGGTCTAACCTTCTACAGCTCACCATAGAAGATCTGAGCCAGTATGGCGAGTCCTCTGGGTCTGGCACAGGAACTTGAAGAATTGACACGTCGCTAAACCTATATTTCCCTGATGCACCGCCAGAGAACGTGCCCGTTTGTGCAGGTCCATGGCTATGAAGACACACTGGCCACTGCCCAGGCACTGTACATAGGATGCTAGCCACTTGGGAAACCTTGTTTTGAAATGTTGGAAAGTTATCCGGCTCCTCTGCAGAATAATTTGCTCTTCCTGGGAGCACTTGGTTCTGTTTTACCACTCGTTGGGTTCCAGTTTATTCCGATTTGCACAATTAATTAAAATCATAGCAAACATTACAATAAAAAGATCACCCGGATATTAAGACCGTATCATGCAGTTTATAAAAGAGACCACTAACAAAACAAGCATTGGCATAGCCAATAGGTCTCGCCTTTGGGACCTTATAAGTGTTTAGCCATGCAACACTTGATGTTGTTGCACCAAGGATATTGTGCTGGATAACTAAACACTTATAAGGTCCCAAAGGCGAGACCTATTGGCTATGCCAATGCTTGTTCTTTTGTGTGTAAAGGAGTAAGATGTGTTGTACATCTTCACCTGTTTCAGCTTGGTCTTCAGCCACTGTTACACCTTTCCTCTATTTACGACTCCCATCAATAAAAATCAGGCATTTATTGAAGGGCACTAACAAGATGGGAGGTCCTTGAAGCCATATTCCGAATACTGCATGACTCGCAGAGTAGGGCATGCATGCTGACTCTAGACTCGACCTAAAAAAAAATAATAATGGATGGATCAAATCTTTCTCTGTAATCAACCTAATGCAAACGTTTACTTAATTTCCATTCTCTGCAACTTTTGGCAGAAAAATGAATAAGACATGTAAAGAGTGAGTTCACATTGCCCATAGAGATGAAATGCAGGCACTTGCAGGCCAATAGTTAACCAAAAACTGTGCTGAAGCGGCTCTGGCTGAGCCACATCTTGCTTAAGAAACCTGGCCAACACCTGAATTTCAGCTTAAACACCCAAAACAGCCTGGGGCTTACTTGGTTGATTAGGGCGAGACCTTGCTAAAATGCTAACAGGATTATGCTCCACTTAATGAGCAATACGCAAACAGTGTTGGCATAATACGCTGAAATGCGGTTTCTGACTCCTGATACTTAAATGGTTCCTTGAGTGCAAGACCCCAGTGAAAGTCAATTCAGTTAACAAGTGCTTACAGTTATGGCAACCTGGTGCTACGAAACTAATTTTAAAACTATACAATTGCTCAATGATTACACGTGTTTGGAAGAGCATTAAACAATGGGCAAATATACAAAAGTGAACCTACCTTCACAGTGTCAAATGGATGCCCCACAAGTACACCCGCAGCACCTGAAAATAAAGAGATTGTATAAATGAAGCACATTAGCGACACATGCCGGATAGAGCGAAGCCAATATAACCAGCTTTTAAGCAGTGGGTAGCTAGTTAATTCATGTTATTTGTTGCAAGTGTGCAACTTGTAAACGTTATTCTTTTCAGTTCATCATGCGCCCCCACTCCCTCGCACACTCTTGAAAAACAAAATTTTAGTTACATTATTTATTCCTACAGGAATGGTTGGGATGTGTGCCAATTCTCTGTGATCAAAACAAGCGCTCTATAAAAAGACTCACTCAACACGAACACCAAGCACGTAGTAAACAAACACTACTTCAAACTTATGTGATCAGCAGTACTCTTTAATGACGTATCTTGAAAGATGTAGATAAAGTGGTTGAACGAGAACTGTTATTTCATTTAAAACGGAAAGCACACTTGGCTGCCTTCCAACTTAAACAAGTATTGGCCGCGCGGCCATGAAAGTCGCGTGGCCGCGAAAGTGAAAGCATCGCGCTCCAGATGGCGCCTCGGGCGCTGAAAGCTGGCGGCTGCGCGAATTCACGCTTGCGTGCACGCAAGCGCTAGGCCAGCAAAAGCGTGTGGGGTAGCACTTTGAAAACCCCACTTTCAAAATGTCTCGCAGCGCATGCGCTGGCTCAGGCGAGACCTAAAAACTAACCCTAACTGCAGGTGTAAAACATTCAGATGGAAGTGCTCTGTATTTGAGACCGGCTCTAGGTCCAGGTGCCACTGCACCTGGTGCACCAATGCATTGTGTCCTTTATGGCAAAGGGCAGCTGGTAACTAAACAAGCATTGGCATAGCCAAGAGGTCTCGCCTTTGGGACCTTATAAGTGTTTAGCCATGCAACAGTTAATGTTGTTGCACCAAGGATATTGTGCTGCATAATTAAATACTTATAAGGTCCCAAAGGCGAGACCTACTGGCTATGCCAATGCTTGTTTAGCACTTGTGCCCTGCTGCACATACCAAAATTAACCCTAACCCGCCAAGCACAAACGAGCAGCCCAGTGAACAGAGCAAAAGAAGACCAAGCCTACGAAATAAAGAACCCAGCAGCGTGCATGAAAGTAGCTGCTCGGCCGGAATGTGACAATGAGAGGAAAGCTACTTGGATGTCCTCATCCGCAACATGTTGAAGGCTGGCGCTTACACAAGCTATGGTAGCTCCACGCACAGGAAGTGCGCGGAAGCTGCCCTCGCACATCAGGAGGCCGTGAAGTGCATAGGATTAGACTACACTAAAGAGTGCAAATACAGAAAGCACATTCAAGTAAACTGCAGGCAAGGTGCACTGACCGTCAGCGGCGGAGAGCTGCACACTGGGAACACTAGAGATGCACCCATAGGCATTGCAGCGCCCCTGGGATGGTGCCAGTTATGTTTAGCACATGTTACGCAGGTCGGTGCGTTAAGGCTTGCATGTCCAGAGAAGCTACTCCAAAACGCTCCCTTCTGCTCTGCGTGGCTAAATAATTAAATAAATAAACTTGCGCGGCCGGGGCGGGGCTTCAAGTGTGCTCCTGCCACGTTCCAGCTCTAAATGCTCTCTGCCCTCCTAACGCTTGCGTGTTCTTCACTTGTGTGTACATATCGGCACAAGCCCCAAGCGTATAGTAATAATGTAAATGAGTTATAAGCTACACAACAGTTTTCGTTAAAAAAACCATTATTAGTTAACGTAACCGAATAGTAAACGCACAGCCCACAGGCAAGTAATGTTAACAAAAAAGTGCCGACAGTAATTATAAAACAACAGTAGAGCAACAGAAAATACCTCAATTAAGAAAGCAAATTAACCGACGCAAAAGTAAAGTTTTCAATCCCCATACTTGTGTTGTTGCATTTTATTTTGGCTTGCTAGAAAAGGCTACAACAATAAGCATGAATGGGCAAGATAAAAACATGACGTACGCCTTTTTTAAACCTGCAATAAAAAACGCCCGGTGCACAATTACACATAATAGCATAACCAATAAAGCAAATTCGCCGATGAAAAAAACCTACATTCCCACTCCTATACCTCTGAGGTTGTATTACTGTTCTGGCCCTCCCCCAAAAAGCCTAAAAAAAAGCGGACATTACAACAGGCCTTGTAGTCGGCCCTAACTCCGGTATCTTTTATGGGCCTGAAAATATACGCAGCAAAAGTCCTTAAACAACCAACGTCCGCTAATGCAGATTCGGTTAAAAAAAAAACCCCACAACCTTTGTGTTTCACCAGCATATAAGATATAACAAAATTCGATGCCGAAACCGATTATACAAAAGCGCCTGTACGTGAAATATTAAGAAAATGCTTTTCTTTACACATGCATAACGTAAGAGCATAGCTATTGGCCCAAGCTATCTTAAAAACATGGTACAATAAACTTTCAGCAACTACGTTAATAAACTCGAAATAATGTAGTTCTACCGATAAATAAAGGCTAAACTTCAGTGTATGCATATTGTTTAATCCAATTTAGGTAGATCCGTAACACTCCAAATCTATATCTTTGGCTTTGTAGCCACGATGCCCTGTAATTGGCCCTGCCCTTTAACTCTGTTTGCTTGTTGTAAGTATTGCTCATTAATTATCCCAAGTACACATACATATACTTGATGAAAACTGTACGTGTTTGTTACTGTAATACTATCGGGCAAAGCGGGCTAACATATATTTGGCTTACAATTTACAAATAGCGAGAGATTTGTCCAGTAAATAAACGCAGATTCGCATTATGTAACTTTTATCTGTCCGTGTCCCTAGCTGTTGCTGCTTTATCCCAATACCATGTTTATAAGAAAAACCAAGGTTTTAATTTGTATGTAAATATATTGCCTAATTACATTCACGCAGACTTGTATGCCTATCTATATATGCACAGATTTGTAACATGTAAATATTACCTGTGCGCCTCCCTAGCTATGATGCTTTGCTATTGGACCGTTGTAAATAAAGCATGTAAAGCTAATATGTGCGAGCTACATATTTTTCACAAAAAAACACCGTATATCCCATAATGCGTTACTTTTTTGTCTTACTCGCTACGGCGCATTGCTATATGGCAGGCATTAATAAATAATACCTACTAATTACAACAGAGCTAAAAGTATACATAAACAAGCATTGGCCGCGCGGCTCACTGAGAACATCAAAGCGGCCGAAAGGGGAGAAAGGAGGGGTGAGTGCAAGCCGAGGTGACAAGAAGGGCTGGGGAGAAGGGAGGAGGAGAAGGGAGGAGGGAGTGCGAGCAGCAGCTGTGCACGTGCACGGCTACAAGGCAAAAGTGAAAGCAGGCTGGCAAATGGTGTGCGATGTGCGCGCACCATGACGAGAGAGGAAAGCCATATGGCGCCTCTGCTCGTCATTGTGCGCGTAACCGCACACTCGATGCCAGCCAAAAAGCTGTGGTCGCATTTCTGCAAGCCCACACTACAAAACGTCTCGTCAGACAAGCGCATGCGCTGGCTCAGGCGAGACCTAAAAAGCATACACTGTCACATGATTAACAATATGAAAAGTAGCAGCAAAGGCCCCGTTCATACAGGCAGCAAGAGAGATCGCAAGGATACTAGAACAAATGTATTGTGCAGATTATAAAACATATCACTGTACATCAAAGTATAAAAGCGGAAACTTTATTCATGGTACCAGGCTTGGTGCAGAGTTTGTCAGACTGGTACAATCGGATAGGAGAGCTCAGGGGGCGACTTCTAAGCTCACATAAATTGTTTATTTTCCATCGAGAATGGTTGTTCACATCGAGGAAAAAAAAAGTTTGTGAATATTCAATATAAATGGTCACGTTACCTTTGAGGCCTGTGCATGGAAACACTACACCAAACTTGCAAAAATATAAATGTATGCCAAATTAAGTTGACATAATAAGCTATAAATTTAGGCCAATCCTGGCCCACATAATCTTCATAAAGGAGAGCAGAAGGTATGGGGCACCAGCCCGGGAACATGTCAGAAGGATACTTGGAGTGGGACCTGGGCAGATCTGTGCCGAAGCCGAAGTGGGTTAGAGAAATGGTCTCTTTGTGAAAAGCACCAGCTGCTGGAGCACCGCTTTTGCCAGGGAACGTCACATGTCCTGTTGGACGACATTCCACCCATCCTGGAAGGTGAGTGTTGATTGTGCTTGGCCCAGCCCCCCATCCTGGAAGGTGCACTGAGACTCTGGTGCTTGAGGCTAAATGTTCGCCATCTCATGCCAAGCCTGCATGTCTTGTAGAAGGAAGAGCCTGCCATCACCTGGAGAAAGGGCACAGCTGAATGTACATACATGGAGTCAATTCTGCACTCTCTTAGCAATGCAGCAGATCAAGTAATGTCTTTAAATGTGGGTTCGTTATTTTTGTTTTCCTTCCTTAAGCCATATTCTAATTTGTTTGTATTTTGTAACAAATCCCGTTGGGATTGCATCTCCTCCCTTTAAGGCCACACTGCGGTTTTTTTGTGATACGTTATTTGCACTATCATCAGTACAGTGAAAAAAGCAAAATAATAAACGATTGCTTTCGGTGTACAATGGATATGAGAGATGAGGGGTCTAATGTGTCGTGACTCCGTGCACTTCTGAGGTGTGAAACACCCTGTCACGCGGGCAGAATGCGACGTGGAATGAGGCACCAAACTGGGATGGCATGAGGTGAGAGAGGAGTCGTCTGGATGGACCCAAATCCCACCCTTTGTATATTTTAGGGAATTGGTAACAATGAGTGTGGAAACCGCTGCTCTGTGAAGCCACCCCTAAAGAGCATTGGTAAAGTCAATAGGTCTCGCCTGTGCAAGAGCTGTTGGCTTGGCCAATGTTTTAACCATGTTGTACACCACCTGCTGTTCAGCATGGCTAAATGTTTATGGCGTAGAGGAGGGTGGCGTGTAGTGGCACAGTGTATTGTGGAGTAGAGTGTTGTAGAGTGGAGCAGAATGTCGTAGAGTGGCATAGCGTGGAGTAAAGTGTTGTAGAATGGAGTAGTGTCATAGGTTGGAGTGGCATAGAGTGGCATACAGTGGAGTGTGCAATGAGTGTCGTAGAGTATAGTGGAGTAAAGTGTTGTGGAGGGTCGTTGAGTGTTGTGGATTCGAGTGGCGTAGAGTGTTGTAGAATGGCGTAGTGCTGTAGAGTGGAGGGGCACAGAGTGGAGGAGCATAGGGTGGAGTGCCATAGAGTCTGGTGGAGTGGTGTGGAGTGACGTAGAGAGGAGGGGCATAGAGTGGCATAGCATAGAATTGAATAAAGTGTTATAGGGTGGAGTGGTGTAGCGTGGAGTGGAATAAAGTGTTGTGGAGTGTCGTAGAGTAGACTGTCGTAGAATGGAGGAGTGCCAGTGTTGTGGAAGGTCGTAGTGTGGCTTATAGTGATGTGGTCTAGATGTGGAGTAGTGACGTAGCACGTGATAAAGTGGCGCAGAATGGAGTGGCATAGTGTAGAGTACAGTTGACTGGTTTATCATGGAGGGGAGTAGCGTTGAGTGGAGTCGTGTAGAATGAAGAGGCGTAGAATGGAGTGGCATAGTGTAGAGTACAGTTGAGTGGAGTACTGTGGAGGGGAGTAGCATTGAGTGGACTCATGTAGAATGAAGAGGCATAGAATGGAGTGTTGTAGAGTGGAGTAACGTGTCATAGAGGGGAGTGGTGGCGTGGCTTAGAATGGATTAAAGTGGTATAGAGTGGAGTGGCATAGTGTCATGGAGTCTAAAACAAGTAAAGCCAGCAAATAGAAAGCAAGCAAATGTGAGATACAAACCACAAAACCAATGGTCAGCACTGGGTGGATTGCATTTCCAGGGAAGTTTTCAGAATGTCCACAAGATATCTTTGCCAACTAGACGACTGCGCTGTTTGGTAGTCTTCGTTATAAAAACGGCTACACTGGTTGGCCCGCTGAAAAGCACGTGATGTCATTGGTATCTAAATGCCACCTGCGTTGAGGTTTACACTGCTGGCACGCACTCCCACCCATTGCCAGCACTCCATTGGAGGGATCTCCTTGACCCGGATGGATCTTCCAGAAGCCTTCTCTGAAGGCCGCAGCGCACTTGCTGGCCGGAGACCTTTGTCCTCTACTGCATCCGTTTCAAATATAGCTCTGTCGTACTGTTAGAAAGTGATAGTCTTTCTTGTACAGTAATGTTCTCTCTTCAAGAGCTGCTGAGAACTGTGCAGAGATGGAATTTATAACCGATTGTGCCATGGTCAGCACTGTAAAAGAAACATTTTAGAAAGGAATGGTCGTTGTACTGCGGGCTGTCCAATGTTTCTGTGAAAAATTTATTTGGTAGGAGCCTTTTTTTAGTGATCCATTGCCCAGAAACAGTTTCCAGTAAATTCATCCTTTTTGGTAGAACTCTCATCCATCTTGGCTACCTGTAACCTGTGCATGCCTGTGGGTCGTTGACCTGCGCCTCCCTCCTTGGTGACCGAGCAGGGCGCGTTTCCCTGCCTGCCCGTGTGGGGCGCTGACCTACCACTTCTATGGTGACAACATAGATCTCTTATGACCTGGACCCAATGCATGCAGTGGGCTTCTCTGTATGCAATGGGCGCCCTAGACACCTCTTCCACCAAGCACAGCGAGAAATCAATGGGTCGTGCGTGTGCTCTGTCGATGTCCCCTTCTCTCTAGTACACGCTGAAGCGCAGCACCCTAAGGCAGGATAAGAACTCAACACGCCAGTCAGTCATGCTAGACACCAAACACCTCTCACCTAGATGCCACTGCAATGGAGTATTCCTCTAGGCATGCACCCCCGTGCTATCCGTCCGCCAGTGAGTTTTAGCACTTCATGGTATGAAGCACTCAGAGTTCTTGTAAGAGCGAAGGCGAACAAGTTTCTGTTCAGATAACTAATGGTGCCGGTCACCAGTCAGAAAGAGTTTTTGATTCATTTTTAAGATCCTTAGTTTTTAGGTCTCGCGCCTAGTGTTGCAGTGCGCAGCTCGCGCAGCGCGAGACCTCTAGAAAGGGCTTCAGAAAGCTAACCACACGCTCGTGCGTGTGGTTTTGCTTTCGGAAGCCCACATTGGCTGTAGCGTGCGTTTAAAAAAAAAAAAAACGGCACGCAATTGGGCAAAGGCGGGCGCATGTCCCGCCTTTGCTCCTCCCATTCCCACTGGTGGCTAGCACGCGCAGCAGCGCACGTTCGCCTCGCTGCCGCGCTCCCTCCCCCCGCTCCTCTGTGGTGCGCGCGCATTTACCCAGAGTAAGTACAAGAATGTCCCGGATGTCCATTATTGTCAAGTGCTTTGCGTCGACTGCATCGGGGACCCCACTAGAGATCTTGTGCACACAGTAATGCGATGGGCTAGACACTTCAGACACCAGGTGAGCAATACACTAACAGAGGTACAGGCACATCGCGGATGACCAGAAATTGCTACTTTTGAACATTCCACTTGACTTTTTTTTTTTTAAAGGCGTTTTATATAGCGCGAACTTGACCCGAAGGTATCGGGTATCAGAGCGCTTTACCCGCAACTATCCCGCGATTGAAAACAGATGGGTGAGACGCAGGCTTCCCCCTGCTGCAGCTCCAGCCCTATTGCAGCCTCCAAAAACACACCTCAAGGAAAGTCTCTCTCCCAGTTCCATGCGCGAGGACCCGCTCCAACCTGAGCCCCTCCTGCAGTTGCATTAGAAAACTGGACTACAAGTCCCACAACCTAAAGAAAAAAACGGAACCAGAGCAGTCCATCGGGCGGGAGCTATGCTCCCGTGCTCAGAGCTACAGACGGACACCAGCGCAGGGCTGAAGTCCTCCAAGGCCCTCCCACAACAAGTTTGCATAGCGCTTACCACATCAGGCAGTCGTCAGAGCGCTTCGTATACATGTTCTAGCAGCTGTCGGGTCTAATATATATATGTATATTTAGATTTGCACATCTCCGTATGCGGGGCGTGGAATCATGTTTTGGGCCATCGGGTAAGTAGCAAGTTACACCGTGGTGCAGTACCAGGCTGGGACAGTGTTCTGTTTCTGTTGCTGCTGTGTGGTACATGTTTTGGCGTCGTGGGGAGCAACCAGGGAGGTGCCCTTGTCTTGGGGTGCCGTTGTGATAGTCATATCAGGGTTGCTGTATTTATGCGATGCTGAGGCTATTCCCACATAATTACAAATTTGCCACATAATCCCTCCCCTGCTGCACTGTTTAAAAATTTAATTAAAATACTTACTAGTTAGAATGCATTAAAAGCCCTGCCACGTGTCAAACTGCAGTGGTATGCTGTTTAGCCACAATAGTGTTCAAATTCACTTCATAGTGAAGCAGTGTGGGACAAAATATGCTGCACATTGACCCTCCATGTTACTCCAAACTGCCAGCAGACGGACATCCGATCTCATGCCAGCGGGAACACACATCACCAGAGTTATCATGACATGTTTCTTGTTGTCTGAAAACTGCAGTCCGCTCCTTTTACCCTCTCAAACCTGGGGGTGGGGTGGACAGGCGTGCACTTAACAAAGGCAGGGTTACGTCCCTTACGCTCCATTATGTCGTGGAGCTGTGTGCACAGCACACCAAACAACACAAACAACAAATGGACAACCACCATCCAATGAGAACAGAGAAACACCCTGGCCTTGGTTCTGGAGACAGTGCTGTTTGTGCGGAAGGGGCACAGAAATTGCAATTGTGTGTTGCACGATTTTTTATTATGCACGTAACAGCAAACACCTTGGTAGGGCAAATGCATAAGAGTATTTGTCCAAGGTTTATCCGGAGCTCAAGTATTTAAAAGTACTTAGAGATGTGATAAATGCCCAAGATCACACAGGGTGTGCCTGCAGGGACGCCATAATTGTGCCCAGTTATCCGGTTTTACAGTATGCAGTTCAGACACTGGATGGGGGGTAGAATTTGTAAAATGTGCCCAAGATCACACAGTGTGGTCATGCAGTGTTTTTATTGTCTACTGGACCAATAAAACAAAAATTTTCCAGTATACCAATCAAATTGCTCTCCAATGACCCCAGGCAAAGCAGACACTCCCTCCAAAAGATCACAAAGCGCACCCAGCTGCGCAACGGCAATCAACAAACTCGTCAGCCTTCATTGGAAATATGCACCGCACAAACAAGATGTATTATGCCTCCCATTCTGGATGCATCAAATGTCCAACTTAACACTGCACTCCCTTAATGTGCAGTGTTAGTGCTTCTTTACAGGCATGTCTTATTTAATGTGCAGTGTTAGTGCTTATCTGCAGGCATGTCCTATGTGTGTGATTTAATGTGCAGTACTATTACTTATTTCTCTTTTTGCTATATTTCACCAGTTTTACAATTCACGATGCTGACAGATTTTTAAAAAGTATTCAAAGATGCAAAACCTCTAATTTTGCAACTTCGAACACCCTAGACTGAACATCACATTAAAATATATTAGAACCTAAAATAATTCATAAACCGGTAGGATAGGTCGCATGTGTCATCAGCATCTTATTTCTAACGCGTATAAGTTATGACCGAAGCACCTAACAGACATTAATAATATATACGTACATTAAATAATAAAACATAACGACATATCAGATTTGGGGAGGGAGGGTCGAAGTGCATTCGAAAGTTCCACCCGTGGTTCACCACAACTGATGCATTTCTAAAAATAACAGAGAGGGCCTTGCTCAGTGAGTACAGCACTGCACTGACTGATCGGAGGGAGCTCTCGCCACTCCATTGCCCTCAGAAGAATCACCCAGTAATGCAGTCTCCACTTCATCACCGAACAAGTGACCTTATGTGACAGTGTCTGCATGAATACCCCGCTAATCACAGGAGTGATTGTGTCTTGTTCTGCTGCAGGAGTCCGCCAGGCAGGCAGTCACATTATCAATGGCATCTCTGGGAAATCTATTGCCATTACCGGGAGAAGCGTGACAGTGTTTATGAATGAATGCAGTCTTTACATGGGGATTCATTTCTTAGAACCCCAGAAGGTATTTCTTTAGCTCTTTAAAAAAAGATTGGACTTGTCATTTATAATCATTTAAGTTACTCTGCTAAAACACCAGGAATCATTTATTTCTTGGCATTGTTGCTCTGGAAATGCTGGAGACGCTGCTAGATCGACACGTTTGGTGGGAATGAGATACGAGTAATGACGAGCATTTGCAATGCAATAGGTCTCGCATTTACGCGAGTTTAAGCTATTGACATTGTAAATGACAATGCGTTTTATTTGTTTCAAAAATCTAAATAAAACGCATTGTCATTTACAATGCCAATAGCTGAAACTCGAGTAATGCGAGACCTGTTGCATTGCAAATGCTTGTTGTTTATACCAGGGATTTGATCATGTTTTTTGTAATGGCTACTAGCCTGTGTCTCCGTAGGATCAGTGTGAATTATCCCAAAAATTCAACCTGGACTTCTGCCAACACTGGTTATGAGATTGAAAGGTTACATTCTGATGCTCTTGGGAGTTGGTATGGGACAGAAAGGAGGGAAGGGATGTCTTGTCTTGTTAGGTTAGGTTAAGTAGTTTTGTAGAGCGCACAGCTGCCCCAGCAAAGGGGCGTCCTAGCGCTTGCAGCAGCAGATAGGGAGACGATAAGAAGGGAACCACAGGGCCTAGGGCGGGGGGAACAGATGAGTTTTAAGTGCCTTACGGAAAGCTAAATACTTATTCAGACTGCGGATGCGCAGTGGGAGAGAATTCCAGAGTTTGGCTGCCAGTGTACGGAAGGAGCGCCCACCGGCACGCACCCTCCTCACCCTAGGGACAGCCGCCAGATGTTGACCCAATAGACCGGAGTTGGCAGGTGGGTGTGTAAGGTAGGAGCAGGTTGTCCAAAATACCAGGGGAGGAAAATGTCAGAATTTTAAAAGCGATACATAGGGACTTAAACTCCACACGGCTGGCCACCGGCAGCCAATGTAGTCGTCGGATAGCACATGAGGTGGAGCAAGTTCTCGGGAGGCCGAGCCGAGTTCTGGCCGCCGCATTCTGGACCCTCTGTAGTCTCAGAATCTCTGTCTTATTAGTCCCCAAGTATAGTGAGCTAGCATAGTCCAATCTAGACAGAATGGAGGCCTGGATGATAACCTGCCGAGTGGGCGGATCGAAAAACCCTAGCAAAGGTTTGAGCCCTCGCAGTATTCCAAAGCAGGTCCCTGCCACCTTCTTAGTTTGAACTTGGAAGCTGAGGGCCGAATCCACCCAGAGCTTTTACCACCTGTTTGGGGGATGAAAGTGTGGTTTTTTTTCCAACCACCTTTTGTGTCTGCTTTATTTCTGGTCCAGTGTGAGATACAAATGACAAGAGATGCTAAACCACAATACAGGTTAGGTTTGTGTGTTTTAGGCTGAACAACACAATAGCATGTCAGCCCTACCATGAAAAGGTAGCTGAGTAACACAACACTACGACACAACTGGGCGAGTTGTACAGGTATCTGCATAGTCAGTCTTGGAGGAATTCTGAAGTGAACACGTTTTTGTTAAATGCATTAGCCTCTCAATGTTCAGGTCCTCAGGAGTAATGCAACACTTTTTTAGTTTTATATAGCGCGAACTAGACCCAAAGATATCCGGTATCGGAGCGCTTTACATGAGCACCAGTTTCATTACACAAGGACACATTCATTTTTGTTAGGCACAGGGAGATTAAGTGATTTGCCCAGAATCACAGGATGTTGAGCATCGTTGCCGAGACTCAAACCCGGTTCCCTAGCTTCGAGGTCGACCGCTCTAGTCGTAAGGCTACACTTCCTCCCTGGTTCCAATTTAAGATGTTTTCACTGTTCCATACCTTGTTTTATCTCCTCTGGAGCACCTATGCCAGGGTTCATCTTGTGATGTATTCTGCTAGGCTGCGAGGCGCCCTCTGATGATCTCTCTCAGAATGGGCTAGCACAATGCAGTGTCTATATGGTGAATAGGCTAAATGGCGGACTTCCAATCCCTGAGAAGGTGGCCTCCGAAGCCTTCCCGTGAGAGTTTCTGTAATGTTTGCATAAGCAGAAAGCAGCTTTGCTCGTCGCATGAGGGCAGTGGAGTGGTCGTCTTCTAGACCTTTTGAAGACATCTTTGTGACCATTAGGAAGAGCTGGGATTTGCTGTATAAATTGTTGGACTGCACCCCCACACCGCCGCATGGTCTTGGTAGCAGTGCTGGTTTTCCAGAATGCAGAGAAGACTCTACCTGTTAAATACTCAGAGGAACCTCGCGTGGGTGCACTGATGCTTTTACTGGCTGTTGCATCCTTATCTGGTCTCTCACTACCCATCCTGTATAATACTTGAATATTGTTTGTGCGCACGGTGTGTGGCATTGATCCCACTGGTTGAAACCATGGCAGATGTACAGGATTTCCACCAAAGATAAATTTACATACAGAAATTAAATTGGATCTTTAACCTAGAGAGTCGTTATACTGAAGATTGGTCATTGGTCCAGTGTGTGTCGACTGATGATTGACTTCTGATGTGTGATCCTTTTGCGCCCTTATACACTATTGACATTAAAGGAAGCAGTAGCTGTTCTGCTGTTGGTCAAATTCCTTAATCAAAGCAGCGATCCTCTAAATATCAACGCTGGAACCTGACATGGCCTCCTAAATTACAGGGATCTTTTCAACGCGCCTGCCCATAAGCTTGTATGACTTTCATTTACGTAGGAAACGTGACTTCCTTGTTTCTTTGCTAACTCTATTTTTACTGCTGAAAGAACCCATGCCATGTGACTTCCAGGAGGACTCTGATGTGGTGGGATCCAAATAACCTTTCGGGGATCTCTCCAGTTGAACCCCCTCTTGCGTGTAGCCGCCTTGTGCCGTGCAAGGCGGCATCTAAAATGTGCAATGCCTGATGGAGCGTGTCTTGCATACAATAGTGCTCATTGTGATTAAGATTCTTATGTATTGTATAAAACCCTTTTCTTAAAAAGGAAGCGATAAAAAGTCAGTGCCATAAAGGCTCTTAAATGCAAAGTTACACAGACTAGGCAAAACCAGGAAAGAATCGGACAGCATCCCTAGTAGAACAGGAAAGTGTTCTGGCTCACCCCAAAAATGGAGGGTTTTTATAAATTATTCTTGCAGATGAAACTGCAGAAAAGTCTCAAATCACGATGGCGCGAACAAATGTATCATTTCATCAGCAAATCAGAGCACGTGAAAAACAAATGTCGTATTGCCTCAACACCTAAGCACTAACCCACCACATGAGTAATTACTCTGCACCCTCGATGCTGGTCTCTTCCAGCGATGCCAGACCATAGCTCGATACATGAACAATACAACGTTGTGTGAAAGGAATAGACTACAGTGAGCACAGCGGAGAGGCCTTGTGAAATGTTTCAAATCAAAGCGGAACAGGGGAAAATTCACCAACAGCACAAAAACTGTGGAAATAAACTACTACATCTCAGCTTGACTGTGCTGCAGAGTTGGAGAGGAGAGGAGGTGAGCTGAGGAGGAAGAAACAAGATGAGTGCATTGGTACCCACTTCTCTTGTTCATCTTTCTGTGTACAGTGCTGTGCTGCTCTCAGACTTCCCTGTGCGCTCCCAGGTATCTATGGTGTTCTGGCAGGCAGGGATGAAAGGGCCATACCTCTCTGGTTCCACGAGAAGGACCTTCCTTGTGTTCAAAGGAGGTGGGTTTAACCTTAGCAGGATTTATAATCCGGATTAGTTTGTTGAGTTTATATGATCCCACTCTGCAGTTTTCTTAGGTTCTCCCATTCCTTCCAGTTCTTACTTAAACACTCCTTCTCTCTATTCAACTTCTTCTCATATTCCTTTGGCCTCAGTCTTATTTGGTTACTCACATTTTCCCTCTTGGGTTCTCACATTCTCCTTTACCTTGTCTGCTCACAGTTACTCGTGCTTTCAGTGTACTTTCGCCCTTTAATATATCGCCTTCTTTCTCCCATTTATTCAAGTTCTTGGTTTCTTCCCATATTTTTTCTTGCATTCTTTCAGTTCTAATGTTCTTTTTCTTATCTTGTTTTACTCTCAGGTTCTCTCCAATCTAATCTGGATTGTCTGCACTGGCATCTCGAATGGCTTGATCACGATCTCTGGTCTCGTGCGACAGCTCCTGGATGTTGTCGGACTCGATGGTGAGTAGTAGGTGTATGCCTTCCACTGTCTGGACCTTACAGGAGGGGTGGAGCTGGGTTATTCTTTGTTCTGCAAATCTAGGTCTGTGTGAGTAGGCTTAGAGATCTCTTACCTTCCAAATATGTGTGATCATATGAGCTACTTGAGGACAGGGTGGCCAGCGGCAAGCGATCAAACACGCTTGTGTTGTGGACGTTGTCTTGTAATGTAAGCGTGTAACGAGGCTGTAGGTAATAACTTTGCCATGGCACAGCTGCTGCAGTGAGTTGAGGAGTATGGATCTTACTTCTCCAGAGCATAGAGGCATGGAGGACAGTAGTGTGTGGAAGTAGACTGGAGATAATGTGTCCCTTCCCCTCAGTACTCACTTTTCGGGTAAAGCAACGCGTTCCACCGCATAGGGATTGATGACAACTCTACAATATCAAGACTAGGGACTAGCGTGAGAATCTAAGTCAGTTATGGTCTGCAGTTAGTATCCCAGATAAAGCAGTAACTACTGCAAGTAGCAACAGCATGTTATTGTCTTGAGGAGAAAGGAAGTCCCGTACAGCCCCATATATATAATTCAAGGTAATGCTCTAAGTGCAGAGTATCGTGATCACTTCTGCACCAGAGCAAGAATACAAATGAGGACACAGGAAGTCACTTTCACTTCTGCATTTGGTAACCTCAGAAATGATTGAGGACAGAAGTATAGCAGCCAGTCCTGCCCCAAAGTAGGGACCGGACTCAAAGCGCTAGAACGCCTTTCCTGCTGTACATTCTGTAAGATGTGCTAAGTAAATAATGGTGCAGTGTAGAGATTGCTTCTGTGCCAGGCAACCCTCCATGGGAAGTACTTGTAAATACTCCACTCAAGTACTTGAAAATACTCAACATGATCAATGCCTTCCTAGTCTCCAGCAAATGCAATGTAATGAAAATATAACGAGTTCTTGCGCTCCATAAACTAACAAAAATGATTAGATTCTGATAAACTATCCAAGTACTGCCGCATGACCCTAGTGCCTTTCGGTGGCAAAATCCTGGTGACGACAAAAGCACTTAAATTAAAAATACACGTGGAGAAACACTAACCGCTGGATTCCTTCTCGTGAGCGGTCCTTACAAGATGCAGCAGAAATAAGTGATAAAGTAGTCAGTGGCACCCTCTGTACCCCTGACAGTAGAGGTACCCGCCATCTCATTGTCCTGAGTCTGTTGGCATCATTGCACAGGGGGAGACCAGCAGACCCTTGTGCCCACCCTGTCCTCTTGCTTGGGCAACAGATCCACTGTAATAAACTGGTTACTGTCCAGTTAGAAACCTCCAGACACCCCCTGCTCCACTGATGTGGTGTTCCTAAGGGGTCCAGTCTCACGCCTGTGGTAATCAGCCTGTACCTGGAGCGGAGGGGTCTGTACCTGCCAGGGCAGGATGAGGCCATGCACCAGCACACCCATCATGCGCCTCTTATCCTGACAACATTCATGGTGCGAGTCCCTACCTCGGCTTCATCTGATCACCGTTATGCATTGTTGGGTCCTCATTAATAGTCATAATGGGTAGAATACCACCCCCTGCATGCTGGTGTCCAATTGAAACTACTGAGTATGAATCGGGCATGTAAAATTAAACAAAACACGCCAAGGCCTAAAGTCAAACATGAGTGGTATGCAAAAATAGACAACATCCAAGCCAAATAATGTGACAGCCGTCATTTCAATCCAGTTGGAGAATTTAATGCTAAATCACACATTTCTGATGCATTTTATACGCTTTTCTCTGAGTACAAGTCAATGGATACATGAACACGTGATAGAAACTTCCACGAAGCTAAGGAGCAGGGGGCAGGATCTTTGCATGAGAAGAATGAGTGTCACCATCAGTGTTTCAAGGATGTCTCGCACTGCTGATCACACTTCTTTGTGAAAACCACGCCTTTGATGGCCAACATTGGAATCGCAGCTACGCTTTACTACAAGATGCAGAACATGTTCAGATGTACAACACGAAATAAAATGGCTTCTGGGCCCAGGAGAATCATGAAACGTAGCATGCATATCAAGGTACATGAACACTCCAGATTAATATAAGAGCATTCAAACTTGGTTGTGTAGTATATCAGTGCACAATAAGGCATACATGTGTAACGAAGCATTGATATTAAAGGCAACAAGTATATGTGGTTATGATTTCTCAGGCATTGCCAATTAAAGGTTAGAAATTAATCGCTCATCTGTGGGAACAGGGTGAATTAGTTCACCGCCATAAGTGTAACGCACCCCTCCTTGTCAGAAGTGGGACGGACATGTTGTCAACCTTTTTCAAGAGGCAGAAAGTGGATCATAATGTCCTCTAACTCCCACAATCCCTGAATGTCATCATTGAAGCGACTGCACCTACAAGCCTATCGATCTACTAGCTCGAAATGCCTCTCTGAGATACGCAGCCAGATGCTGAAGCTCACACAGAGACGACCAGTCTGAAGAGCAAGGGATCATGAAACTTAGACCTTCCAGCTGAACGTAAGATATATAAAAAACAAAATCAAAGTAGGAAAAACAACATAATATTGAAACTCGAGGTTAAATACTCAAAGCAAGAAACTGGAAAGTGAACCAGGAACTTGAAAATGTAGGAAGTGATCTTTTGAAATAAATTTGACAAAGGGATGTGCCCCATTGGGTAGGGACATCTTAGTGCAATCTTTGAAGAGTGCATCTACATGAATGTGAGAAGGAACATCTGTGCAAACATTGGGAGATGATACTATGGGGGAAGTAGGTGACTCTCCGCTCTACAGCCCTGGTGCTGGGCATGGTGAAAACCTGACATGTCGGTTCTTCCTTTCGCTTCTGAAGTCCTTCAAAAGACATTTGTGAGTGGTCGCCATATTGAAATGGGACCGTCTGCAGCCACAAAGTGAGGTGGCTGTTTCTATGCCATCACTTGCTATCAAGTATCACAGAGTGATTTCAAGGAAGGTTGAAAAGGTGAACCACATAATGAAAAATCACACATCAAATTCATGGTGGAAGGAAATCACACATCAAACTCGTGCTAGAAGGGAATAAAACAAATAGTTATACACAGATACCGCCACTAAGCAGAAAAGGAATTCAAGGTCAAACGAGCATTGCTGGTGATGGACATTGGACTAACCACAGTGAGTTTAGTGGCTGTGTTGATCTGTTCAGAGAACGCACCTACCTTGGGCCTAGAAACCCGCCAACAGACAGTCATGCGCTAAGAAGTAACGTGGTCAAGGCTCTTTCTCTTTGTTTTTATTATTTGTAGTTTTCCATCACGCTTTCCTTCATATGTCAGTTTTTTCCAGCCCTTCACTTACCACCTTCACGGATGTCAGTGTAAAAAACAAAAAGCTTGATGTGTTAACCCTAAGACTTGGAACTCTTTAATCCATTGAAGAGGAGGCCATAAGAGTGAATATCAGCCCTCCGGCCTCTGTCCCAGACCATAAAACACCCTCCGAGGCAGAGGAGCTGACAGCAGGCGTTTCTCTTCTGCGCTGACACTTTCTACCCCACTTCCCTCCTCCATTTCAAAAAGGTACTAAAGTGGTGCAGAACCTACCAACTGCTGTCTTCTGGGCTTTGTATGCCTGCCAAATTCACCTCACACCTATTCCCTCCTCGTAATGGTTTGCAACTTTGTGCCCCTATCCTGACATATCACCTGCTCATCTTAGTTGTGTCTACATTGACATCATCACTGCTGGTTAGTGATCTCTGCTAGAACTTGGCCACTGAAACCAAAACAAATGACTTTCACACACCAAAATCTCTATGGCACTGGGCTTGACAGATACATTTGAAAGCAGATTAGAAGATGTGTAAGTAACTTGGAAACGCCATCCGGCATCATTTCTTCTCCCACGAGTCGGGGAACAAGAGTAGAGGCACATTTTGCAAAGTTAGTGCAGAGGCATTTTGTGGAGTGGCCTTTGTTTTTTCATGATCCATGTTGGTGTTTTACAGCATAGCTTGACTCTGCCCTTTCTCTTTTCTCCCCTTCAGGGAAACAGATTTCCAGCTTTATGGGGCTGTCCCCTGAGCAGGTCCAGCACATCCTGATGTGGGCGACATTGGCCTTCCTGGGATATTGGATGATGTCTCTGGTGCTGGGCCTGGTCCTCTCCCTCCTCGCCCGACTCCTCTGGGGCCTGAAGATCTTCCTCTTCCTCTTGGCCTTCTTCTACTTGGTGACAACGGTTTCAGACCCCCACCTGCTCGCCACATCGCTCATGGCCCTGGTTGGGCTGTATGCCCTTTTGGGGTGGGCGAGTTCAGGCAGTCGGAGTAGTGGAAAGCTGGAGGCCAAGGTGCGGAGCCTGGAGAGGCAGGTGGAGGAGCTACGTATGCGGCAGAGGCGCAAGAAGGATGACCACTGATTGCCTGGAGAGGGTCCAGTGGCGGGCTTAAAAGCAGAGTCTGGGGCGCCACATGAGTGTTGTCACCCAGCCCGATGCCCAGCTCAGAAAGGACACTCGTAACCTCCAAATGTACCAAAGAGAAGACTGGCGGGACATTGACACAGCATCAGAACTTTACACTGCCCATGTCACATCCTCCCCTATTGTCTTTCATACCGCCTCTTTCTTTTTCATGTTCCTTCCACCATTCTCTTAGCTCTTCTATTTTCTTGTCTGTCATTCCTATCTTTTTGCAATGGTGCTTCTCACTTCCTGCTCCTTCCTTTCCTGCCTTTCATCAGTCTCCAGCACATCCTCTGCCTTCTGTTCAGCCTGTACCTCTCAAGTGCTATTTTCTGTTAACACTTTCACTTTCCAGTTTAACTCCTGCTTTTTTCTTCCCCAAATTTCTCTTTGTCTCCATTTCTCTGCTTTGCTCTGTGCTTTATCTCTTGCCTCTGTTCTCCTTCTGGTCTTGGTTTCTATTCTCTCTCCTATCCCTTGCAGTATATTCTCTACTTTCCCTCTTTTCAAACTGTTCCTCATTTGAACATAGGAATCGTCCCCTTCCTACCATTTATCCTCTCATTCACTTCTCAATGTCCCTATTTCTCTTCTTTGGTTTCTTTCTCCCTTGAGTCTGCATCATCTTTTCACCAGCCCCACCATAACCTTCCCTTGCTGTCTTTTGCCTTCAAGGACCACCACCACCCGGTCCGCGTTTGCCAATGTTGCAGTTGTCCTGGATGTAGTTTGTGTGAATCCCACCTTCTAGCATAAGCAGTTTCTGAACTTCACATTTTACTCTACCAAAGATGAGACTACAACAGTCCACAAATATATTTTACACAATATTTTTTGAGAAACTATTTTGCTACTCTGCACAAAATAAATCCCATATTTCTAAAGACATTGAGTTTGGCAACTGCTTGGTGACATGCAGCTAAGAGCATATGAACCCTCACTTTAGAGGCGGAAGAGCTCTGAGGGAGATTGTGGGAGCTGTGTATCATATATTGCATTTTTTATCTGTGTGATCTGATGTAAAAGGTGCTGCTGGTGGCAGACTGAAGCATTGCAAAGGTCTTATTGAGGCAGAAGAAGTCGGGGGAGGGGGGGCGGTGCAGCAGTGATTACTGGTGGGGGACAATCATGCTTGTTGCAGGAATTACGTAATGATACCGGTTTATAGGGCAAAATATGTGAACAATGGTTCCCCGGGAGTTATTCACATGAAAAAATGTAAAGGTTAATCTAGGATATGGGGTGTAATATCCAAATAACTAACTAAATATATATATGTATACACACATACACATCATCAAAAATCACGATGTTGAGAAGAAAACAGCTCACAGCCAAGTTAACTCATTTATTTTGTGTTGACATCACAAAATCACCATCCTGTTCAGATAGAGAAAGACGACCGACACGTTTCGGCATTTCCGCCTTCAGGTAGAGAAAATATATATATTCAGTTATGACTACAATCAATGCAGTAGAACAGGTACCGAAAGAGGACCAAACAACGAAAACCGTGTCAATGTTGTTTTTTCATGTAAATAATTCCCTGGATAACCTTGTTCATGTAGATTTCTCTCTTCTACCCAGGTCCCCTGGGAAGAATAGGGCTGCCCTGATTTATTTATATCTGCTTGCAGGGCAGCCTGGGAGTACTGGTTATAAAAACGCAGAATATGTTTTGTGGTCCATCAGCTTTGGTAGGTGCTGTCCTAGTGTTTGGGGCACTGGAAGTTGCATTAAGGGGTTTAGACCGGGCACACTAGTTAAGCCTCTTTGGCGATGTGGTAGATGGTGTTGAGTTAGGCCTTCAGCTTGTTGGTGAGTTAGTCATTAGATTCTGTGTCTAAAATGTTGGAATGTCCATATTTTTTATCGTTTGGGTACTTCCAGTTCTAAAATGTAGGGAGTAAATGCATTCCAGAGACACAAAATGTAAGTAGGTCAGTGATCTTTCAGAGGAAGCCCACCCGTCAAACATTTTTTGTCTCAGACCAAAGAGGTTGACTAAGTGGTCATTTTGATTTGGAGGAGTTGAGGGACCGGATAAAACTTTAAAGAAGAAAAACGATGCCACCCAGTTTAATAATACTTCTGAAGGTTCTAAGCATGCAATCCTTCTTCAAACGCAAAGTATTTTTAGAAGTTGACTTGTGTTGGAGGTTATATGCATTTTTCTTACCTTAACGTGCAATGTGTTTACTTGAGTCCCACCTATAGGGCTTTTGTCACAGTATTTTCTTAGTTGCATCCCTAAGTTTAGTACCTGCAACCATCTGGCGGTAGGTATCTGATAGGCCCACAAGGGTGATTAACAGGTTGTGTGTCAAATATATTCAAAGATTGTTTACAATAAGGCACAATGTTCAAGGGAAGAAATCCTAATGTTTAGAGCTCTAGTTTTCTCTTATCACAGGAATCTTCAGATCCTTTCTGAACTACACAAGGATTAAGGCTGTTGATGGGGATATTGTTCCAGATCCTGGGAGTCTTGACAGAGAGGGCCTCTCATCTAGTGTTTTTTAATGACCGGTTTTTGCTTCCAGCCTGGCAGTGCACTGGCTTCCAGTGTGGTGCTGACTGGCTGAAGTAACACTAAAGAAGGAAGAACATTAAATACTTGATTGCAACCTTCTAACCCATTTTCTTTATACATTTAATATGGTATTTGCACAGCACAGTTCTCAGTGCTGAGCACTTCACCTTGAACAAGAGTTTAAAAAGAATTATGTAACAACACAGATAGGTTCAGATTACAGTTGTAGAGTCGTAAATGCAATATTAAAAACTACGTGATAAATAGAGCAAGAACCAAGCAGTAGCACCATCGGATGGGTCCATTAACGAGTTGCAGGTGGAGTCTGAATAGATGCCTTTTTAGAGCACTACGAAAGGCTGGGAAGTTTGAATTACATCCAAGTTCTTCAGGGAGTCTGTTTCAAGATCTGGAATCTTGACGGGAGAAAGTTGGCTGCTAGTTCTTGTTCTGCAGGTTTCAGGAAGTAGTGTTGATTCGCCTACTTTTTGTTCTGCGGGTTTCAGAAAGTAGTGTTGATTCGCCTAGTTTGTGTTCTGCAGGTTTCAGGGAGTAGTGTTGATTCGCCTAGTTTTTGTTCTGCGGGTTTCAGGAAGCAGTGTTGATTCGCCTAGTTTTTGTTCTGCGGGTTTCAGGAAGCCGTGTTGATTCGCCTAGTTTGTGTTCTGCGGGTTTCAGGAAGTAGTGTTGATTCGCCTAGTTTGTGTTCTGCAGGTTTCAGGAAGTAGTGTTGATTCGCCTACTTTTTGTTCTGCGGGTTTCAGAAAGTAGTGTTGATTCGCCTAGTTTGTGTTCTGCGGGTTTCAGGAAGTAGTGTTGATTCACCTAGTTTTTGTTCTGCGGGTTTCAGGAAGCCGTGTTGATTCGCCTAGTTTGTGTTCTGCGGGTTTCAGGAAGCCGTGTTGATTCGCCTAGTTTTTGTTCTGCGGGTTTCAGGAAGCCGTGTTGATTCGCCTAGTTTTTGTTCTGCGGGTTTCAGGAAGTAGTGTTGATTCGCCTAGTTTGTGTTCTGCGGGTTTCAGGAAGTAGTGTTGATTCGCCTAGTTTTTGTTCTGCGGGTTTCAGGAAGTAGTGTTGATTCGCCTAGTATTTGTTCTGCGGGTTTCAGGAAGCCGTGTTGATTCGCCTAGTTTTTGTTCTGCGGGTTTCAGGAAGTAGTGTTGATTCGCCTAGTTTGTGTTCTGCGGGTTTCAGGAAGTAGTGTTGATTTCCTCTGCTGTCTGTCTTCCCATGATGTGGAATTTGCTTCTTCGGTAGAAGGGCTGGCAGAGTCACCTTGTGAGTGAGCCAGGCCCCTTTGAAGTCAGTTCTATTCCTCATTGGCAGTGTACGTCTCTTACAATGTGCGTAATGTTGTCAGATTGTTTTGTTCTGTTGGCAAGGCTTAGTGTTGTGTAAGATTGCTGCGGAAGGTGCCAAAGAGGTGTTGGCGATGCCAGCTAGTATGGCTTTGCCAGCATCAAGACAGAACACAAGCAGAGTGTGTACCGTTTTGTTATGAAATCTTCTTCCAAGATAAAAGGTTTGAGCATCCGAGGAGGCGGAGCTGGTAAGGAGCAGTTTTGGACAGTTTAGATATGTGCAATTGCATAGCTATTTTTGGGTTGTTGGAAAAGCCAAGTGATTTAGCTGAATGGACCAATGTTGGGGAGATACAAAGCGAGGAGAGTAAATGAAGCTACGACTGTATGGGGGAGGGCTGTTTTACACATAGGAGCAGGGACTTTATTTTGATTGAGTTTAGTTTGAGAGAACATGTTCATCCAGCCTTTTAGTTTTACCAGGAAGGACTTTAGAGACTCAGTATTTGATGAATTGGAGATTTTCAATTAAAGTTGGGTATCATCTGCGTATTGATGAATTTGCAGACCCTTTTCGTTCACCATAGTACACATAGTTTCCATGTGCGTTTGAATAAACAGTGGGATGATGTCCACCCCTGTAGTGGAGAAATAGGAGGACAGCATGATTCAGTTTGACAAGTTGAGATGTCTGTGACCGGAATTCGTAGTGCCCGTCTTTGTGCTGCTAAAAGAGGACTTGATAGGGATCCACCCGGTGTTTTGATAGGGTGGAATATATTGATGGAATCTGCCAGGATGGAATTTTCTATAATAGATTCTGAAAAATCTAGGACTCGACTAGCCAAACTATAGGGGACTCCTTTAGCAGCTTTTAGAGAAATAATAATTAGGACTGTCCCTGAGAGTTTAAAGAAATCCATTTTTGTCATCTGCTAACTGTAGGAAGCTGGCTCTCGATATAGGGTACTAAAAAGAAGTACACTGTGCAGAGAGTCCAGTGGGTCCCCAGTTGTTTTTCAGAGGCTCAAGTAGATAATACTAATGCTCTCATTTGTGGTAGTGTGGGCGAGGCGTATCAGAGGGTAGTGCTAAGCATCTGTTGTACTCACAGAGGCAATAAATGAGACATACTCAAGGATAAATCGGAGACCAATTTAGAACAAGCATTTGCAATGCAATAAGTCTCGCATTTGGGAGAGTTTGAGCTATTGGCATAGTAAATGACAATGCTATTTATTTATGTTTTGAAAACGTGCGAGTGGTGTGTAAACACGCACTTTGTACATAGTCGTTGCTTACGAGAAGCAAGGCTGGATGTAACCGTCTCTTTTACTGCCAGCCTTGCTTCTCATAAGTAAGGACTACAAGTACAAAGTGCGTGTTTACGCACCGCTTGCAGGTTTTCAAAACACGTAAATTAAATGCTCTGTCATTTACAATGCCAATAGCTCAAACTCTCCCAAATGCAAGACCTATTGCATCGTAAATGCTTGTTTTTTTTTTTTGTTTGCAGTTTTATAATGCACAAACTCGACCCAAAGGTAGTTAAGTGCTTTACATGAGCACCAGTTACATTACACAAGGACACATTCATTTTTGGTAGGCACTGAGAGATTAAGTGATTTGCCCAGAATCACAAGGTGTTGAGCCGACGGCGAGATTCCAACCTGGATCCACAGTTCAAAAGTCGGCAGCTCTGGCCCTTATGCCACAGTCTGTTTGCACAACCCACACCCAAAGGTAATCAAATGTGTCAAAAGGTGGAATCCTTCCTAGAGTTATAGAATGTCTAAGTAATGGCTATCGCATCGCTCATGTGTCCTGGCACATGGTTGTCCTATGTCAAACACGTAACTCCCAGGTCCCTCAGACAACCCCAACAAATAAAGGTATTTTTTTGGGGGGGAAACCAATTTAATTGATTTTATAAAGGTCCCAAGTGTTCAAGTGACATGAGGCATACTGTATTGAACTCATGTCTACCGAAACTGTAACAGACCCCCATCTTTTCTTGAACAGCTCAGAGAACACAAGAAACATTATACCATAACCCTGGTATTAACCTATAACATACACAAGTAAAGGTTTTTGACAATTTTAGCACCAACTCTCTTTGGTATTGAGACCAAGAATAAAGCTAAGTTGAATAACATGAAAAATAACTTGCGTGCTTCAAGCTGAGCGGCGAGGAAATTACATTGAAGAAAAACAGCGGCAAGGTCATGGTGGCTCCAGTTAGTGCTGCGAAGGACACGCCAGGCACCGCCAGCACCATTTGCGGTGCTGCTGGGTGTCATCCCAGATCACCAGCAGCTGGCCCTTCTCACCTCGTCGAGGAAGCTCTCGTTGCTCATGACCCCGGAATGGTCCTCGATGGATGGATGGATGAATGCATGAACAAGGGCCCCGTGTCAAGCAGCACTGCGAAACCAATCACTCCAAGGCGCTTATTTTTTTTTAAGACGGGACAATCTCTGTTAGTGATTCTAGTGTTGCCTTGCCACAACTCTCCAAGTGGCTTAGAGTTCTTTTACTTGGACTTGTCGCCTCAATGCACTTTGGTAAGTTCTTGTAGGCTGCTCGCCCATTAAGTTATCGTCTAGCTGCAAAATTGTTCTCGGACCCCGCAGTATCCACGGCGAGCAGTAATAATGGACTTGCTCAGTTTGGCAGTTACCTGGTGGAGGATTACCTCTCCTGTGTGTAAACACTTAGTGAGTAACTACTCTCTTGGTGCTTTGTGTTCGTGTCAGGAGCACTGTGTCTATTTAGCGTAGTATGACATAAGTGAATATACGCAATGTTTCACAGAGCTTCCGTCTGGCGGTTCCCCCCCATGGTAAGCTTGCATTGGTATGGCCCAGTAGTACTAGTGGGAATCCAAATCGAAAGTTGAATCACAGCTAAATACCACTGAAGAGGCTTTTGCCCATGATCTGATGAGCAGTATTTGCTTCTCTCCTGTGTCGGGTCGTGTGCTTCAGGGCACATACATAAGCCATTTCACATTGTTTGCTTTGACCGCAGTTTGTAAAGGACAATGCAGCCTAGTGTTTTCTGAACACAGGCAGACAGTAACACTAGCAGAAAACCAAGAAAACAAGCGGCCGCCATTGCCGAAGCCGGTGTTCTGTTTTGCGCTCCCAGTCTGTTAAGCCGGCGGGACGCCGGCTTCAGCAATGGCAGACGATTGTTTGTATTTGCAGTACGCCATGCGTGCATTCACTTTAAAACGCGGGGGCTGTGTGGGGACGGCAGCTATTGTTAAAGTGAAAGCCAGCATGGCGCGCTGCAAATACAAACAAGTGGCCGCCATTGCCGAAGCGGGCGTCCCGCGAGTTGTGTGTGGGACGGCAGCCTTTGCTGAAGCCAGTGTTCCGTTTTGCGCTCCCCGTCTGTTCTGCCACTTGTTTGTATTTGCAGCGTGCAATGCACGCTTTCACCTTAAGAATAGCTGCCGCCCCCACACAGCTCTTGCGGATGCGAGTGCTGTATGGGGCGGCAGCTATTGTTAAAGTGCGCATGGTGTGTTGCAAATACAAACAAGGGCTGCCATTGCTGAAGCCAGCGTCCCTCGAGTACTGTGTGGGGCTGCAGCTAAAATAAGCAGCAGCCATTATTAAAGTGAAAGCGCACATGGCGTGCTGTAAATACAATCAAGAAAGTGCCATGGCTATGGCACTGTCGTGCTTGCTTCAGCAAGACAAGAATTAAGTAAATAGTGCTTCCAACCTATTAATGGAAGCTAGAGTATAGGGACACATGTAATAGGGGTTGTCCTTATGGGAGGTAAAAATAGGAGAGGGAGATGCTAAGGAGGGACTACTAAGCCTATTCACGAATCAAAAGCCATCCTTTACAAAGGACAGGAAGAGGAGCCAATTGTAAAGGTGGGCGGAAAGTGGGGGGGGGAGCTTAAAGTCCATACCTGAATACAGCATGTCTCGAAGAGACGGCGCTAGTGCTGCCTTGGCGAGACCTAAAAATACCAATTCTTTTTATTTATATTTTCGAACCAAGAACTATGTTCATAGGTAAGTACTGTATTTCTTATGATTTTTCCAAGATAAGCAAATTGTTCAAAGTTGTGCGCAGTTACACACCTTACTGTCTTATGTGGGGGAAAAAGCAGGTACGTAATACACACAGCACAGACAGTTGAAGAGGTTCACTTTCCAGGTTTTAGATAGCAGGAAGCCAAGGTCCAATGTTCTACCAACAGTTCGTCGAGTACGTCCCGAATTCCACCGGGAGGAGGGTGTTGGTGGAGTTGGTAGCTGGCGCACTGCAGTGAAGGGGGACCCTCTAAAGACAGGCTGCACATAGGGATTTGCGGTCAAGTCGAACTCCCAAACGGGGGCTAGGGTCGCAAGGGCCTTAGGGACGAGGGAGCACAGCCCGTTCATTGTTACCCAGGCCGGGTGGGCTGGGTGCAGAGCAAGTAGGTTGGCTGGCCCTTGTACGTAAAGGTGCTCCTCGCTGTCAGGGGCCAACAGCTGGCTGAAGCAAATTCAGAGCTGCTGGGCCAATCTCGAAGTGGGTCTCGGAGGTCGTGACGTTCCTCGGCGGCTGCTGGGCTCTGGTATATTTGGAGTCCTGGCTGAACTCTTAGATGTCGGATTTGGTTGCAGGGCATCCGGTACGCTGGGGATTGGTGCTGCATAGCTCCGGTTGGTCCTGGTGCCTCCACACTCGGTGGGGAGACAGATCTGACCTTTCAGAGCATGAGTACCTCTTCCTGGTTGGTTGCTGCACCGGTCAGGCCAGAGAGCTGCAAGTCAGTGGACTGGACTCTGCTGCTTCCATGTCTGCGGTCTGCAGGGGAGTAGCTCCTCTACTCCAAAGACGTTCTTGGGCAGTTTGCGAAGGCTGGAAGTCCTCTGGGGTTCTTAGAGGCCACACAGCAGCAGGACGAGACAGTTCACCTCGATTGTCAAGTCTCGAAGCGGCAGGCAGGGGTTCGGCCAAAACTCCGTGGCAGTCACTCAGTTCTTGGGTTCAGCAGGTTCGTCTTTAGGTCCATAGAATCTTAAGTTCTGGTTCAAGGGGTGCCACCTAAATACTCAATTTAGGGGCATTAAGGCAGTACCTAGTAGTAGCCAATGGGCTACCTACCTTTATGGTGACTATGCCCTTTGTATGATCACTTCCTGTGGGAAGTGGGCATAACCCAGACCCTAATAGGCTAATTCTCTCCAACACAAGACGGGGGATTCTAAAAAGTGGGGTCCACATCAGCCACCCCACCTTAGGGGTGGTGCTGGCTAGGGGTGGGCACACCTCCTAATCTAACAAATGTTCCCACCTGTCCTCCCACCATAAAGTCGGGACAGAACAGGGGGGGTTGACATCTTCCACTAGCTGGCCTAGGTCGCGTTTGAAAAGTGACATGGCCTTTGAAGCTTCCCGCCCTGGAAGGCAGTTCCTGCTTGGACGAGGTGTGAACACCTCACCCAGAGCAGGCTTTGTTCCTGGCCTTTGAGAGCAAAGGCTGTCACTCCAGGAGGCCAGAAACATGTCTAGTGGTGGCAGGCTGGTCGAGACCAGTCACTCAACACACTAGTAGTCGGTAGGTTTTCAAGGGGCAACTCCTAACGTGCCCGATGTGTGCATTTATTAATAAATCCATCACTGGCATCAATGTGGGTTTATTAAGACAAGGCGTTTGGTACTAAACACCATGAGGTATAGTGAAGCCATCATGGATCTGGGGAACTCGTAATAACGAGTGTCCAGCCCATGTACTCGTTATGACTTCCCTGTTCACTTACAATGTCTAAGAATGTACTTCGACATTGCAGGGCCCTAGCTGCTCAGGACACACATGGGATATAGTGCACCCTGCCTTTGGGCTGTAAGGCCTGCTGTAGGGGTGGCTTACCTATATCTTATGCAGTGTCTGCAGGCATGACACAGAGCCCTGGGTGCCATGTCGACTCTTCGGTTTTGTCTGCACCAAGACACACAGCCTGCAATGGCAGATTGCATGATCTTGGTGAGGGGTCCAGAGGGTGGCACAATTTGTGCTGCAGCCCTAGTGGACTCTCTTTAGGTCTAATGCCCTAGGTACCAGAGGTACCACTTAATAGCGACTTACATGGGATCCTAAAGGTTGCCAATTGTGGTACAAACGTAAAGTTTAGGGACCTGGTTGGCAGGAACCCACTACACTTTGAGTCAAAATTGCACCAGATACCAGGCAAAGAGTGAGTGGTAACCATGTCGAAAGGGGCACTTTCCTACGCCAACTCTACACATCCATTTTTTTAAACGATGTGTTTAGGTCCTGTTTGCATATTTAAGTATATGTAAACTGTAGGTATGTTAGTTTTGAAAACTTTCAATTTAAAATGTATTTATACAGCTTTTCTCTAGCAAAAATAAAAAAGACGGTGTGCACCAACGTACTCTGCAAACTGTATTTTTCATGGAGATAAGATCTAATAAACCATTGCAATGGGTAAATATTAGGCTAGTCTACAAGGGGAACAAGGACATTTCAATCATCTTGTTAGAAAGACTTTAATTTCAATTCCCACTGCAAATCATTTTAACGGTGGGGAAATAATATTAAACCGTGTTTAGCAAACCGAAGGTTAGTGGGTGCCTGCGGTTTGGTGCCAGAGGCTTACCACACAGTTCTAACTAAAGTCTCCAAAAGAATTATCCAAAAATGCACAATGGTACTTTATTTTTCGCAAACAAAACATAATTTGACAGAATATTTGGATGAAAACACCTTTGTGTACTAATGTGATGGGTCTGCCTGTTTTTCTCCAGAGAGGGTCAATCTGGTGTTGCTCCTCATTAGTACCAGTTTAACCCCCAACTATAACAATAAGCAACAAAAAGGGGACCAGTCCGGTTTGCAAAGGGCCTTCTACTGGGCGGCAGTACGTGTTGCTGCTTTTTAGTACCTTTTGAGCTATAAACAAATTTTTGTTTTGTTTGAATCCGATGATTATGTGACAGATGATAGCTTATGTGGCAAATGCGGCACATCTATAACAATGCGAGTATCTCAGCGGCTCCACAATCGCATAATTCCAGTGGCCGTGGTTATAATGGCTGTAATGCCTGGGCTGCAACTTTAGTGCACGGCATCCAAGGAGAACTATACTATATTTCATGGGATGCTGACGGCTTGGCTTTTACAGCTGCATGGAGCTGGAGGTGGCTGAACATCATTCATCATCATTAAAACATACCATTCAGACATTAATGATGAACTGTAAGGTCCAAGTAGGATGCTTTCTTTAATTCCAGGAGATGAACTGGTCCCTTAATCTCCTTTCACACCGTTTTTCTAAAAAGGTTTTTCTTTTTAACATTATGAAAACAAATGCTTTTATTTTAGCAAAAACTGACTCCTGGTTATATTAGTTTGCTGATGTTGTTGACTTCAGCGTTTAGGTCTTTCACCATCAGGTAGCTATATATAAAATATTGGGCAGCTTTAAATAAAAAATTAATTTAAAAAGTTGTTACTCAGTGGGAAATGCACTATGGTAGATTATGAAACCTCTATTAGTTAATGCACTACAGAGGTCTGTGTGTAACCAGAGAGTCACAGAATTAAATCTTGGTTGGTGCAGTGTAGAATAGTAACTTGTGTATTTTTAGTGCTACGAGGTCACAGCCTGTGACACAGTGCTGTAAATATGTAAGTCACTATTTTTTACTTGCATTACACACAGTATAAGATAGACTGATACCAAATGTGCAAAACGTTTTACGATAAAATGGTGCTTTCGAAATATAGATTTTAGTAATATCCAGACTGTACGCAATACATTTATTTTTTACAAAACTGTCCCTTCAACACCTCCTCAGGGGGTAGTAAGAGCTCTGTAAATACAATTACAAGCATGTCAGTACTTCCAAGCATTTTTTTACATGTGCAGATTACCCTTTACATTTGCAGATTAACTCGTAGCGGACATTTGCATTTCTTTCAGGCAAGCAGGCACCCTGGCAGGAAGGCTTGTTTAGCTGTCTGCCAGCTTTGGCTTCACAGCTCAGGACACTCCCTGAATGACACTCCAGCTGAAGCTGCCCTGCATTGCTCAAAGCAAGACGGTCACTGCTGCGAGGCCAATGTATTACGTTGGGAGTTCGATCTTGTCGCCAAGCAATAATGGCCGCTCTTAACCCTGACAACACCAAGCTAAACATTGGGCTCACGAAACTTGTTTACAAAGCGTCAAAACTATTAGAAGCCACAATCACACCCAAATCCTCCTCATCACAGTATGGCGGCTGAGTTAATAGACTCCAGTATTAAATCAGAGACTATAAGAAATCCAGAGCAAAGTCCTTTATCAGAACATTATTAGCCCATAATGGCCCCCCTAATTTTAAGTAATTTTATATCCACAGTTTTTAACATTTATTACATTTTTATTGTTCAATTTAGTCATGTTTCAAATTGTAAATGTTTTTTTTTTTAAACCAATCAATAAAGAGTGTATTATTATTTAAAAAAAAAAAAACACTCCAGCTGAAGCATTTTTACTATTGGAATTCACCGTCCCGGGATGGTTTTCTTTTTCCAAAATGAAGAGCAAACGTTTTGGATTCCAGGCAGATGTGAGGCTGGGGAATGCGCTCTCCCCTTCCCATGACTCCACGGCCCCTCTGGGGGTCTCGCCGCACAGATTGAAGACTTCTGTCTTAGAGTCTGGTGCGGGGGGACGTATAGTTCAGGCAGCGCGTCTCATTCACAATGAATAGATTGTCCAAGCAGGGTTATTTTTTTTTTTTTTGGGGATAAAGGGAAATAGACCAGTATTATTTTAAGTCAACGTGCTCTAAAGGCTGTAGTTTGGGGATTCCGTTAATCCAATACTATCACTTTCAGTGCTCAGCAGGGTTAGATGGGTTGGAATCAGGGTTTGTTTTATGAGTTAAACCCAGCACTACCCAAGCGCGCTTCCTGCTTCGGACTGGTGCACGCATGTGGGTGTGTTGGTGTGTGTTACTGTCCGTGATCTCTTGTGCGGGTTCATGGCCCCCAAGGGGCTACACAGTTTCTGTAGTGTTTGGGCACCACTGGGTCAGGATAAGTTGGGGGGTGTCATTACAGATGTAGACAACAGTTCAGCAGTGGGCAAGGGTGGTTGGCCTGATGGGGAGTGAGCATACATGCTCATGCTGAGGGACTGATCCAGTCAGTCGTGTGTGCCTTGAGTCACAGATGTGTAGGTGCAGACGGCATCGTCTGTCCACCTTGCTGTCGTGCTTCCAGGGTGCTGGCTCACAGCTGCAGCTCACGGTGTAGCAGAGCCATAAACTTTCTCAATGACATAAATGCTCAACTACTAAACTTGTGCAACTTAAACTGTCTCAACTCCAGCCTTTAGCTATTTTTACTTCGAGCCTAGGCAGTGCATGTGCTGTCTCTTTGAGACATGCTGTATCTACTCTTTGGGCTTACAACCCACCCATTGCTTTTAATTTGTTTCTTTGCGTATCCTTCCCAAAAGCTTGCTTCTATTTGGCTAATGTGTGTTTTTGTCCCACCTTTTTGTGTCTTGCTCATGCCCACAGAGCAGAGAACTATTACTTTTATCCTTTGCCGATTTATGTCCGTGTATGCACACTTTTGTTTTGTTTCTTTCAGCCCCTGTTTTGTGAATGTTCCCTTTTGTTTCTTTGCCTCCTCTCTCACACTGCTCGCACATGACCACCCCCTCTCACTTCGGAGATGCGGCAGCGGTAACAGCTCCATCAGACTGCCCTACCTGCGATGAGCCTTGGAAGCGATTCTGGCGCTATGCCTTGCGCACGGATTTGTGCGTGAATGCGTCCACCTTCTCTGCTACAAAGATAGCTGACATGGCTGCGCTTCATGAGTGAGGCACCCAGCGGCCAATCATTTCAGCTCGATCTGGAGGTTAACCGCATCAAAAAAAGTTATACCACGGGGTTAGAGATGTGGAGAAGGTACATCACAGAAAGAAGGCTGAAAACAATGTTATGGTTTGGGCCTTCGGTTTCTGAGACATTTGCAGGAATGTGTTTGGGAGCCGCTGACGAGTTTGAGACTAAAAGGGGCTTCAAGATGGCCGAACACAGAATGTTATAGTGCTGTTGACCTGCATCGAGGCACTTGGCTTTCTGTCTGTGTGTTAAAAAGCCTTGTTTTACATATTAAGTGGAAACTAGCAAGAGATGCCACTACAACCATGTCCTTTGGTGGGCGTCAGAGGTGGCAGTGCTGCGGCATCTCAACAAACACCCAACCAGAAGCTCCTAGAAGTAGGTGAAGAAAACCCAGCACAGAGATCTAAATTGCACTTAGAATTATGAATACACAGAAAGGTGCATGGAGCCCCTGAAACTCCTGATTTTGTGGTTGAAATACCTGGCGTAAGGTACTTTTCTAGTTCTTGAAGTTGCAAAGGTTTAGTTTCCTATGTGTTACAAAGTTTGTGAAGCTACTTTTGGAAAATTTAGAGATTTAAGTGCAAAAACCTATTCAGGCAGACATGGTGCATGGAGACCACTACACAGGAGCACAGACAGTGAGACCAGGACAGGGCAGCTGGGAAGTACTGACCTTCCGTAGGACCCAGCTGGAGTTGGAAGCAATGCTTCTGTCCCAGCTGAAGAAGGTCAAACGTGTGAAGTGGAATGGAATAGACGTGTAAGAGAAACTGAAGTCATGTTAGTGTGAAAAATGGCGAGTTCATTTATGAGCTAATACGTTAAGAAGAGTTGAAACAAATAATATTGATTTGAAAATAAAGAAAAGGATCATTAAAAAGTTGAAGTAAAAAAGAGTGAGTTCAACCACCACCAGTGGTAGTCGTGCTGATTCTTTGCTGCACCAAAAAACTGAGCCAAGGGTTGAAAGCTTCCTGGATGAAACTGACCCGCCATTTACTAGGTCTTTATACATCGGATTCAGGCTGGGGACTCTGCCACACGCAGCTTTTACCAGCAAATGGAGATCCCACCCAAGGGGTAGTGCTGTTTGCTTGGTATGTGGCACAGCACAGGAGACAGATGCCCACTTACTCTTTTTTTGCCCCGCATACATCAAACAGCGAAGACGCTGGATTGTCCCCTTGTGCAGACGCCTTGGAACAAGGCAATATAGACAGGTCAGACACGGGGCCTTGTGTGGTATTCTCAGTAGCCAAATTTCCAGAATCAGTCTGGCCCATTCGCACTAGGATACTCATGCAAACGCCAGAACTCAATCGCTGAGTAAAAAAGTTGAATGTAACAATGACCTTTTAGCTTCAGTTGCACACCATCACCCGGTGAACTACTAAACATAATAGCCCGGGAATAGATTTACCATTAACAAAATTTGATTTTATTCAGCATCACCCTCAAACTAATGTTTTAAAGTGCGAAAAATTGTATTCAGATTATATTTACACCTAAAAAAGATATATCTTTTATTATGGCTTTGTCCATTTGGAAAATTTTAGCTTTGAATCTATTTACTGAATTGTTTATTAATTCAACGTGACTTTTATTTTATGCTGCTTTTATGGTCATCGACCGAAATAAAGTATTTACTGGAGTTCAAGTAAGGTTTCAGATTACACGTCCAATGTTTAGGTGTATTGCTGAGGGAAGTTAAAGTGACTGATTTCCCTGGGTCAGGTGGGCAGGGGGTTAGGAACCACAGATAGCCCAAGGGAGGACGCACAGTGGGCTCAGGGACAGTGAGACATAGACCTAGGAGTAGGAAACGGGGCATGGCGTCTATACTGTTTCGTGTCCTACCTGGAGACAAAAGGAATAATGGTTGGTTTTCAAGTGAAAATGTGAAATGTTTGAAAAAGATGACCGCTAAAAAGTGTGCTGTTGGAAGAAGAGGGTTTGAGAAGATTAAGTGGATGCATATAGATGATAGAATCTCACTGGAGCGGCTAAACATGTCTGGCTCATGCACCGCTTCATACCACTGCATGCAGGTTTCAAATGGCTGAAATCGAAATGATTGGAACTTCATGATGTATGGGGTAAGGAAACGGTACTTTAGCCCACAGTCGTCTGACTCGTCCTTCGTGTAGGTGGCCATGAAGCTGGGTGCTCACTCAGTGATCATTGTGCGCGGGAACCTAAGAAAACAATCTAAATGAAACCTCTAACCTCAGTCGGACAGTAGTGCCTCTCGTAGGCAGAGTCTCAATATATCTTGGGATGTGGCCACAAAAAGTAACTAGAGTGTTACCCAGAGAGTTTTGGGGGGTGACACAGTCCATTCTTAATCATTAAAAAGGATCCCTAACCTTTGGCAGTGGTATAAGAGGAGCTTTTAGCTGACCTGACATTACTAGTCCCAAGCAAAATTTAAATTATGCTGGTGTAATTTGCATAATTTCAAGAATTTTACATTTCCTGAAATTATGCAGTTATGCACCATGGCCAATTGAAAATTTACCAGGAATGAGCGATTCGCTGTAAAAAATGTACTGTAAACCATTGCTTAATTTGAGCCGATGGTTTCCGGTGCACAGCACTTAATAGTCCACAGCAGCACTTATGATAGCTGCCACATGGTGGTGCTGTTTGTCTGATTTAGAGATGAGCAGAACAATAGTTTATTATTAATATAATATATATTAAAAATGACTAATAGCTGCCTCCCAAGCCATTCTTATAGCTTTGGGGGCCTGGAATAGTCTGAATTGTCATTGGCAGCGCTGGCAGGGACAGTGGGTGGAGCAAGCATTGGCCTTTTGACGATGGACCTGGCACTTTTTTTTAATACAAATTAAGCACTAGAGTGAACACATGGGAACAACGAAACTCAAGTGGCTGTTTTTTACGTTGCTTTTGTTTTTTCCCATTACTTTTAAGTGCAAAATGCATCCTCGCATCACAAACTGACCCTAGAGCACATTTTGAGCTAAAATGTAGTGCCAAATGACGGATTTGATTTTTACATAACTACATGTAATGTCGTGAAATTTGTCCAAAAGTACAAAAAAGCAAATTATGGGAATTTCACACACCCATACTTTTTTTTTTTTTTTTTTTTAAATCTGTTTATTAAGGTTTTCAATACCATACAGCGTACTGGCAACTTTAAGCAATATAGTCTGCAATCCTTAAACAAAAGAAAAAAAAACAAACAAAAAAAAATCAAGAACAAAGAAAACACATCCAAAGGTACAGATAATAATCAAATGTCCTAATAGATGCACTGAAGCAGCCCGCTCCGGCGATGCAATACAAGCATTCTGGGCAATACAAAAAAAAAAAAAAAAACACTATTTACAAATCATCAATCAACATTACTCAGTCTCGACATGAGTCTGGAGTAGCAAATATTCTCGGAGAGGAGCCCAAATATCAGAAGGTCTGGATGTGACCGGCAAATCCTCAGCATATAGCTCTAATTGTTCACGGCAGTAAATCAGGTCTTTCATCCATTCAACAATCTTCGGGGCATACCTGCTTTCCCACGTGAACATAATCCGCCTCTTGGCGAGCAAGAGTGCCAGTCCAACAAACTTGCGCACGGTGGCCTTCAGCTGGGGGACGAAGCCAAGGAGACACTCCAGGGGTGTACACTGTAATTCAATGCCCGTCATGGTGTGTATGCGTGCAACAACTATTTCCCAATATTTAAACACAGGGGCACATTGCCACGCAAGGTGAATAAAATCAGCACTCCCCTGACCACAGCGTTTACAGCGGTCTGAGTCTCTGAGGCCCATACGATATAATTTAGCAGGGGTGTGATAGACTTGGTGGATGAATTTAAAATGAATTACCCGGAGATTACCATTTGGCGTGAGACGACCAGTCAACATACAAATCTGTTCCCATTCTTTCAAAGTAATCGGAGGGGTCACTATCATGTTCCACCTCTCCAAACTGCGATCAGGCACACGCACCGTTTCATCCTGCACCTCCTTATATAATTTAGTTACCAGCTTTTTCCTTGTGGGGGCTACCAACAATAATTGAAGTGATGTGAGTGCGGCGGGTTCAGCGGGGAAACCAGGATAATGGGCCCGAAGTGCACGCTTTAGGCGATGGCAAGAGTATTGGAACAGGAATGTAGGATTTTGAATGTACTCCAGCCCCTCCTCAGTGATGCAACTTCCCCCGGGAAAAGGTCTCTCATATGTGTGATTCCGGCCTCTTTTAAAGCTGTTATCGGCCCCTGTTCCCGCGCTACAGACAAGGCCGCATGTCCGGCAAGGGGAAGAGCAGGAGCATATAGCGGAAGCTTATGTGCGCGCCCGCCAATCGCCTGCCAAGCTGCAATAGTGGTGTCAATGGTGTTAATCTCAGACCTGGGAGTATGCCGGCGAGTGTGCGTGAGGATACCCCCAGCGGCACGGGGTGTGCATCCCCGTCCTCCACTGCAACATGCGGAATGCAATCATGCGTCCGGAACCAGTAGTAGGCATACTGGGCTTGTGCGCTAAGATAATACACGTATAAATCAGGAGCAGCAAACCCCCTTTTTCGTAAGCAAGCGTCAGGGTATGCCAGCTGATTCTGGGCTGCTTATCTCCCCACACCAGTCTCAACAGCTGGGTTTGCACTGTTTTGAAAAATTGTTTGGTGAGTTTGACCGGAATATTACAAAACAGGTACAGGAACCGCGGCAGGATCGCCATTTTGATGACTGCGATTCGATCCGCAAGAGACAGCGGGAGCCGGGACCACCTATCCACCCGCTGCACCAAGGCGTCATAGGCTGGGCCGTAGTTTTCTCTGATCACGACGTCAGGGTCGCGATGCACCCAGACCCCCAGGTACTTGACCGGGTCCGCAGTCCACACCAGAGGATATTCCAACTGAGGCGGAGACGTGACCGACGTCAAAGGGATAATAACCGACTTTTCCCAGTTGATTAGGAGTCCAGAGAAGAGGCCAAACCTGATGTATTCCCGGATGATAGGGGACAGGTGAAGTTGAGGATCACGGATAAACAGAACCATGTCATCCGCGTACATGGAAATACCGACCGGTCGTTGATTAAAATTGAGAGCAGCCGCTCTGTGTCTCTGTCGGATTTTGCACGCTAGGGGCTCTAGCACAAGGGCAAACAGAAGTGGTGACAGGGGGCAACCCTGCCTGGTACCGCGTTCTATATTAAAAGGCTCTGAGGTATGGCCACCCACCCGCACCCTCGCTGACGCATCCGTATACAGGACCTGTATCCAGCGCGTCAATATAGGTGGGAAGCCCATTCTATGTAAAATACACAACATGTACTCCCATTCTATCGAGTCGAATGCTTTTGCCGCGTCAAGCATGACAGCAGCTGCAGATACCTCAGGGTTAAGGACGTGGAACATTGCAAAAATGGTGCGCAGGTTGTGAGAGGTGGAGCGCTCCGGGATAAACCCGGACTGGTCCGGGAGGACAAGAAGAGGCATCAGAGGTTGGATTTTTGTGGCCAGTATTTTTGCCAGTATTTTCGCATCCAGATTTATTAGTGATAGGGGGCGATAGGACTCACATTGCGTGGGCAATTTATCTTTTTAAGAAGAGTGATAATCAGGGCCTGTCGAAGGGAAGGCGGAAGGATCCCGGATTCATGTGCCTCTGCATACATTTCAAGCAAGTGGGGTACAAGTAGATCTGTATAGGCCTTGTAGAATTCGGCCGTTAGGCCATCCGGCCCAGGAGCCTTATTGTTAGGAAGAGAGCGAATAGCATCCCTCACGGCAATCTCATCTATAGGCTGACTCAGAAACTCCTGTGGGCATCTGACAGCCACGCACAGGCCGTGTCAGATAGATATTCATCCAGTGTCTCCTCGGCCATTGCGCCACGCGTGGTGTAGACATCCGAATAGAATTGTTTGAATTGCGCAACTATTGCGGGGGGTGAAATGTGCCTCGCCACGTGAGTCCACTATGTGGTCTATCGGGCGATGTTCAGTCCTGAATCGCAGCCTAGAAACCAGGCTCCTCCCGGGTCGTCCACCCTCCCCATAAGCTCGAGCCACATGCCGCCGTGATATATATTTTGCCTCTGTGTCAGCCAACGTGTTGTATTCTGCCACCAACTCCTGTATACGAACCAGAGTATCCGCATCTGGCGAGGTCTGATAGTTACTCTCCAGTTCCCCCAAAGCCTTTTCCGTTTTCGTCAGTTGCCCCCTGATGTCTCTAAGAATCCCTGCCGCGGTACCAATACACACCCCCGTATTGTCACCTTAAAAGCCTCCCAGAGAGTGGCCTGTCTATCCACCGAGCCCACATTTAGATCGAAATATTGCCCAATAGCTGCTCTGATGGCCTCACTGTATACCGGATCCAGTAATGCCTCAGCCCGAAATCGCCAAGTGAAAGGTCTACGTGGATTCGCGGGGATGCAGACATCCACGCCCACAGGGTTATGGTCAGATAGTGTGCGCGGAAGTATATACACTCGGGTGGCCCAACCATTAGCCTCCTCGCTCAGCAGCCAGTAGTCGAGCCTAGACCAGCTATTATGTGCAGGGGTGATATGCGTACCCTCTAAAGCTTCTGGATGACGCCTGCGCCAAACATCCACCAGACCCATTTCTGCCATGGCGTCTAGAACACAGCGGGCCACTTTAACAGTGCGCGCACCTGACGGATTGGATTTGTCCACTTGTGGGTTAAGATGAGTATTCAAGTCGCCCCCACAGGACCGCCGATTCAGGCCACGATCGCAGCACCTTGAGCATGTTGAGAAACGGTGTCGGGTCATCCACCACCGGACCATACATGTTAATAATTGTTACAATAGTCATCCCTAATTTGCCCTGTACCATTGCCCAGCGACCCTCTGCGTCTGTGCATGTGTGTATGGGCCGAAACGCAACACCCCTTTTGATAAGGACAAGCACCCCCTAGCATAATTGGAGTATGAGGACGCCAGCTTGAAGGTTGCCCATTTTTGTGCCACCCTATTCTCCGTCTGTTTACTTAGGTGCGATTCCTGCAATAGCGCGATTTGCACAGCGTGTCTATCTAAGTACGCCAACACTTGGCGGACCTTCTTGGGAGTGTTAAGCCCACGTATATTCCATGTCAAGCATTTATATGTCTCACCCATGTCCAGACCTAAGCACATTCAGCACACCGCGAACGCCGTACCGTACATCATTTTCACTTACATTGAGAAGCATGCCATTTGCCACCTTACTTCTGATCTCAGTACCTTCAAACAAAAAAAGGAAACCCGTCCCCACCCCCACCCACTTTAGCAACCCCATCTTGCCAAAGACAACTCCCATTAACTTGAACATACCCAACAAAAACAAATTATTGTGAACCTTTGTGTGGGGGATACCCATTTGGGGACGTGGTGGCAAAATCCACTCCCTGGTGAGGTCGGGAGGGGGCCGCCGATGCAAGGATATGTTCTCCTCACCCCAAGCCACCCAGTCGGGTCCAACAGTGTAATCATACAGGATGACAATCGGGACACAAATACTTGATGTAAGAGCGCGGAGTCGGGGGCTGAACCGCCCTTCTTATATTAAGGTCGCCAGCCTGATGTGCGGGGATGGTATCATACCGCCTATAGCCACAGGGCAAAACATGTGGCCGTGGCCCCATCCCCCAGATTCGGTATCCAACAAACACATCTCTCCCGTAGACCAACACCAGCAATATCCCACCACTGCCCTCCCAGGCCAGCAAAGCAACAACACAGCACAACATTATGCCCATATGACAGCCTCGGATGGGGTGACATCAACAGTTGGTCATACAGGCAACAACAGGAAGACAAACATGTCCCTCAGTCGTCCACATCAGACGTGGTGGTTGTAGAAGTTTGTGGGCGTCGCAAAGATTTGGCATAGTCCATTGCCTGTTTGGGAGTCGTGAAGATCCTGGCTGTGTCGTCGAGCCCTATGCGCAGGCGCGCTGGATATAGCATGGCATATGGAACTTGCTCCTTCAGTAGGAGCTTCTTGACCCCTTGGAATTCCTTTCGCGCCGCCTGCACTGTAGCAGTAAAGTCCGGAAAAAACGATAGCACATTGCCCTGATAGGTAGTCTTGCCTTGCTGACGAGTGATGCGCAATATAGTGTCCCTATCTCTGAAATTCAATAGGCGGGCAATGATCGGTCTGGGGGCCCCGGGCGGCGGGCGCGCCGCCAGCGATCTGTGAGCCCGCTCCACGGCGAACATGGCGGAGAGCTGCTCAGCCCCACACACCTCCCGGATGAGAGTCTCGACATAATCCTCCAGCCGACCCACATTCGTGGATTCCGGCAGGCCCAAAATGCGCACATTGTTGCGCCTAGAGCGCGCTTCGATGTCTTCATTTTTCGCCTGTATGACAGCCAGCAGCCTCGCCATGTCCGTAGTTTTGGCAGCAACTTGTTGGAGGCCATCTTCGGTATCTGATATTCTCTGTTCCGCCTCCCCGATTCGTGCTGCGTGTTTGTCCAATTTGGTAGAGAAGTGGTCCATCCTGCCATTGAGTGCCTCTATTTTACCATCTATAGCCTGTAGGCTGGCCTGTATTGCTGCCAGCGACTTTTCCAGGGCTGTGGGGGCCGCAGCAGCAGAGTCCAGCTCCGAGTCCGATGCCGCCGTCTGCGACGACTTACCGCCTCTACGTAAGTCAAAAGTCAGCCTGGGCTGATTCTTGTCCATCTTGCCCATGTCGGAGACGGAGGGTGTAAACGCCGTATGGCAGCGGTAGTGCGTCGTCGCCAGTGGTGGACGCCCAGCCACGATGGAGAGGCCGCAGCCCGGGCTCCAGTCAGCAAGCCGTGGCGCAGTTCAACCGCGATACCAGTGGCTACAGTGTGATGTCAGGCGCAATCCCCGACCATAGCCCATGTGGTCGTAGAGTTGTGACCACCGTCTCCCTCTCCACAGAGTAATAGGATGAAGGCTCCGCAAGCCACAGGGCGGGTAACGACACCACACGGCGCCACCCCACACCTCCGATGTCACTCAGGCCCCGTGCGTGTCACCCCCGGCCCGGGGCAGCGAGCGCCACCAGCGGCGGCTCAAAACAGGGAGAGAAGGCCAGTGCAATGTTCGAGCCCCGTGTGGGAGGGTCAAGGCCGCTCGGAGTTCCAGTCATTCACGCCACTAACGGGCGGCGGTCATCCACCCGTGGCACCAAGAAGCCAGCCACTCCACGGATCCAGCCTTACGCTGTGCGCCCTTCCGTCGTGACCCGCCTGAGTTCAATGGCTGGACCGCCAGAGCAAGGCAAAGTGTAGTTCCGGTAGCCTTGGGGGCCCCAATTACCTATGGGAGGCGGTGCAGCGGGGCAGGCCGACGATCATCGCTCCTCCAGAGGCCTACCTTGCAGGCCCGAGCCGGCCCCTCGCGTAGCAGATCGCGCCGCTCTCACCTCCACGTCAATTGCACCCCGGAGCTGCCGCACTCTAAACCAGCGACGGGCCCACACGTCCTGCCGGGAGGCCCGCAATCCCGCACAGCAACAGCAGGCGCCGCGGGTCCCCAGGCGCGTCCCAGCGCCGCCGGCTGTACCCCAATCCGGGCCCGCCGCTCAGGAAAGTCCGCTCACATTCCGGGCCGCATACGCCATCATGGCCGCTAGCGATGTACGCGGCAAGCTCACCGCCAGACCCAGGGGCAGATGCACCAGCCTCCAGCGCACCGCTCACACGCCCTCGACGTCAGCCTTCGTGTCCGTACGTGTGTCACCGGTGGAAGGCTCTTCAGAGGCAGGATAATGGTCGGATTTATTCGGCGGCCGGCAGAGCTACACTACTGTGCGGCCATCTTGCCGTGCGCCAAGCCACGCCCCTCCTCACACACCCATACTTACTACTTGATTGGCCATTTACTCATGTAGAAGAAAATCTCACATGCTAATTGAAGTATGAAAGGTTTTATCAACAAAAGAAAATGTCATCTATGAATCACAAAAACTGCAAGTCCGAATTCCCTGCGAAGTGGTGTGGAGCAAACTTGTTGTGTAACAGCAAAGCACCCATTTATACACTAGCAAGTTTTGAATATAGTCAGGTGACTGGTTCTGTAAAAAAACATGCAAGCAGGGGCCTAGGTTGGGATCAGAATAATGGGTGAAGCGACTGTTACAGATTGTGTATACATTTTTTTTTGCTGACACAGCTCAACCTCAGAGGAGGACACTTCATTTGGGCATTGGTAGCATAAGCTGAACACATGGCGGAAGGAGGTTATAGTTAGGCTAACGCATTGATCCTTGTCCATAATCCCTCCATCTTGCACTATTTCATATTTATTTATTTAGAAAGTTTTCTATAGCGCGAACATGGCCACTGCGGGTATCAGAGCGCTTTACAGTTTATACATCAAGAGGGATACAAGCAATCAAAACAAAACCAACAAAGCGAAAAATTCACAGTCTTGTAAAACCAGGCATTCTCGTGATCCTGGCAGCTGGGCCACAAATCTGCGACTGTCAACTCAATATCCAATTGAATAGCAAGTCTGAGGCAGAAATTTCTTCATCAAGAGCACTTTGACTTCCTTTTTGAAGAGGACAGTGGAAGGATTCACCCTGACTTCGGGGGAGGCAGTTCCAAATCCTCAGTGCCGTACCTGAGAAGGCTCGATTGTAGGTTTTTCTTTTCTTGAATTTTTGTGGTTTGAGCAATAGGGTGCTGGTGCTTCTGGAGGTTCTCGAACCACATGAGAGCTCCAGTTTCTGAGCGAGGTATAGCGGGGTATTGTAGTGAATGGCTTTGTGTGCCATGCATGCAATTTTTAACTGTATCCGAGCTTCATATGGAAGCCAGTTCAGGGACAACAGGTCAGGAGAGATATGGTTGTATATTTTTGGGCCTGTAACGAGCCTAGTAGCCGAGTTGAGGGCAGCCCTAAGAGGAGCAGTCTTCACTCTAGGCAGGCCGCAAAGGGTTGCGCTGCCATAGTCCAGCTTTGAGATCACTAAGGCTTGCACTGCCACCTTTAGGTCATGAGCAGGGAGATAAAGTTTGAGTTTCCTTAGTATGCTGAGTTGGAAGTTTGCTCCTTTGGTGAGGGAACTGATGTGCTTCTGCATGTTCAGACTTTTGTCTAGCATAATTCCCAGAGAGGTTGCAGAATCGACCAGGTGCGGCCTACAGTTAAGAGCAGTGAGAAGACGCAACCATTGTTCGATGACCGGAGATTGCTTGTGTGATGCGATTAGGAGGAATTCCGTTTGGAGAGCATTTAACTTCAAGTGGTTACGTGTCAGCCAGCTTTGAGTTTCCAGAAGGACTCAGTTGAGGGACTAGATGTCCTCAGGGGATGCGATCTTCAGGTATAATTGGGTATCATCAGCGTACATGTGATAGTGAATGCTGGATGATTTCAGAATTTCTGGCAGAGGCTCCATGAACAGGTTGAAGAGCGTGGGTGAGAGCGCTGAACCCTTTGGAACCCCCAGCGTGACCTGCGAAGGATGAGACAGGGACTGGTTCACCTTGAAGCTTTGGGATCTGTTATGAAGGAATGAGGAGAACCAGTTTAGAACAGGCCCAGACAACCCCTTCCTGTGTTCCAGGAGGTCAATTAGGTTATCGTGTTTGACCGTATCAAATGCTGATGAAAGGTCGAGAAGGATCAGTAGGCAAGATTCATTTTGATCCAACATTCTTAGCGCATCGTCGACAATGTGAGATAGCGCAGATTCTGTACTATGGCCTGAGCGGAAACCAGATTGGCATTGGTCCAGGAGTTGGAAGTGATCGATGTGGTTACAGAGTTGGGCGGGCACACATTTGTCCAGGAGCTTTGCCAACGTGGGGATGTTAGAGATTGGGCGAAAGTTATGAAGGTCCGTGGGATCTGCAGATGGTTTCTTTAGAATCGGGGTAACTTGACCCGATTTTAGGCAATCCGGAATAGCACCTTGCCGAAGTGATGCATTGACGATCTTAGTCCAAAGTGGGAGTAAGGAGGTTCTAACTTCCGAGAAGAGGTTCGATGGCAAGGGGTCGTTGTAGTGATTAGAAGGTTTCAGAGTAGCCAGTGTTTTGCGTATAGTGCTTTCATCCAAGGTTTGGAAAAGGCTCCAGGATGCTTTGTTTTTGGGGAGGTAGGGCTGCGCAGGGACAGTGACATCCAACCAAGTAGGCAGGAGGGTGTTCAGCGGACTGATCGACAGGTGTTCAAGGGCAGAACGTAGTTCAGCTTCGATCTTAGTGGTCTTATCTGTGAAGAAATCCGCGAATTCATCGCAGTTCGGCAGTGTCCCTCGACCCAGTGCCGAGAGATTAGGATGACTGTTAGCTTGGGACTTGATGAGTTCAAACAGTTTTTTTGGACTTTTTTTTGTGCAATCTTAATATATTGCAATATTTATTAATTGATTCACTTCCTTTTCCATATTTTCATCATAATGTTGCCGGACGACAGAAACAGATGACATGACTTCTGTTGGCAATATAGCATAGAGTTTATAAAAAGCCTGCGGAAGATCAGTCAGCTCCACGGAACTGGAATCTGAGCTTCAACTTACAATGTGGTGGACAGTTTCTTTTATACCATTGTAACCACAAATGCATCATATATTTGCATATTAAATTGTTTGCTCAAGCACACCAGTATCATTTAATATCAAAAGGTAATACTTTCTGCAAAAACGTCTTACCACATCTTTATGGAATGCGGCCTGTGCACACGTTATTGTTACATTTTCACACCACTGCTGTACTACTGGTGTCCTTGGCTTGTCTCATGCTTTGAAGCCTAGCAATACTCTACTCCCTACATGTCTACTGCTCTGCAAGGCCTAACTTCCCCCCCTGTCCTGTGCCTCAATGCTGCCTTATCTGCACATTTTCTCAAAGACATGTTCTTGCAATGCGGGCCTGTGACTTTCCATTTCTGCTGTGTCTAATTATATTTCTCAATTCTACTAAAGCTTGTGTCTACTTCCCTCCCTCAGGTCCTGACTCCATTTGTGCTTTCTATTCTGCTATTGAAGACAGCTTAGGCCTGTATTTTTCCTTTAACGCGTACACCTGTACGGTAAACACCCCTTACAATGCATCCCTCACCCCGCATGTTGTTACAACGCGGTCGTTACAACGACTGCGTTGTAACAACGCATACCATTACCCTGCAAGTCGTTATAACAACTTGCGGAGGGGGGAGAAGGTGTTGGATTTAAAATCCAACACCTTCCCAAGTGTCCACACAGACTGGAGTTGGAATAGTAAATTATACTATTCCAACATCCAGCGCCCCCCTCCGCAAGTCGTCGTTACGACTTGCGGGGTAATGGTATGTGTTGTAACAACATGCGGGGTGAGGGAAAGCGGGAAAAAGAGGCCTATTCCACCTGTACACGTCTTTCTGCTGATGCTTGCATTGGCATGAGTGGGCCTTCTTCATTTTCTGCATTCATTATAACAATAATATTCTGAAGATCCATAACCCGATTCCCATCACCGTAGTCATCTTTACCATCTTGGGATCTTAAAGGGTAAGATGGGGATGTACTCCTGCCTGTTGTTAGACTGGAGATGAATGCAACACAGTCTGATGACATGACTAGTATATGTGCAATATTGTTCTCTCCCCACCCTCCAGATAACCTTTTCAGCTATGACCTAACAACTCGAAAGGCAGCGGTGTCACCAAGGGCTGGTAATCTGTTTAAACGATCACACGCATGATCAAGTAGTTCCTGAATCCCCAAAGAAACATTCAACATGAAAGTACAACATCCTGCACCTACAAATACCCAAACTCTACTTTTGGCGACCAGAACAAAATCAATAGCCATTCTTTTTTGTAAGATCAAAGTTCCTTTGGCTTCTAATTTGTAAGAGATCAAACCTAAGGAAATTGCTATTGAGTTTGCCACATCCTCTTGGATTTTGGCAACTTGGAGTATTTCATAAATGAATGGTCCCATTGTCTATGTGCAGTCTTGTGACTCAGAATGTCTAATGGTGGGCACAACATAAACTGGATAACAGGATCTACGCACAGCCTTGATTCCAGGTTGATCGGCTGTGCCACAGCGGGTGAACAGTACTCCATCAGGAGAATGAGAATGCTGATTCAGTTATTGCGGGAATGGACACTTTGTACTCACTGCCCTATAGAAATACTGCTATTTCCAATTTCTTAAGCTAGTCCACAAGCAGTGTGAGCAAAGTGAATAGCATGGGGTAAAAGTGGTTGGCCAGGCAGGCGCAGAATCTGGCCTGAGCTCCGATCAAGGGTGGTGAAGTCTCATTGAAGTATGAAACGCCCATGTGTGTGCAGTTCGTGGCACTGTTTTGCATCAAAGGGGATAGCGACCATGCTTGCCTCTCCATTAGTTAGTGGATCTTTCGATACTTATTCAGTAAGATGAGAAAGAAAGTTTTATATTCTCCTTGCTTTTATTTCTCCAAATAAAGTGCAGCGCTTGTCTCAGAGATTTCTTCACACTGCTGCCCCTACCCTCCAGCCACAGCCACACGAAGAGCCAACCACAAAGGCTTGTGACGCAGAGATTGACTGAGTTACTGGCAGGGCGTCCCACTAACTGGGACCAAAGGCCATAGCCGTGGGCAGAAGGAGGGCTGCGTCTTGATAATGTCTCCTGGGTGGGATCTCCGCTTTAACGCTGAGATGCTTCTGGCTGAAGCCGCTATCTGCTTTTTAAATGTTCTTTGATTGATTGGAGCACTGTGGATCCCGTTGCTGATGTGCTTTTGATAGCAGATGCAGAAGCTCTTTCTGACTTAAGAGCAGGAGTGCTTTGGGGCAGAGGAGCGCTCCCGGTCACCTGTTTGACATCTCCTGGTCCATTGATGTGTTTGCAGTGTGATGCATGTAACTGAGAAGGCAGCCTGTGCCATTCTACAGCAATGTTGCTGATGAGCAGGATTTGGTACGGACTTCGCCACTAGGGCTAGAATACTGACGTTCATTGGTGGATCTTCACTCTCTGGGCTTCCGGCTGTGACGAGCATTTATCGAGCTTGGGGCAAGGCATAGTGGACCTGAGAATGGAAGCTGTGAGGCAGCTTTTTTCAGTAATCGAGAGTCACTTCATTATGTCAGTGCAAATCGAGAAAAGCTTGATGTGAGGAAAGTGGTTTATTATATGGTGTGGTTGTGCCATCTCACCATGTAATAAAGCCACAATTCCATATCCGGTCCAGTCAGGTTCGTTTGTAAAACCTTAGGTCAGTCCTGGGTAACTGATGCTCAGAGCAGTCAGGCTTTATCAAAGAAACAAAGGTAAGGTATTAAGGAGTACCAAACCAGTAGAATAAGAAGAAAATGCAACACAATAAAAATCTGACATCAATTTATAAAAATAGATTGTATTTTTATCTTTAAATGGACGCCACAACTACAAAAATCCACTGGAGGGTTCCAGAGATAGGAATTTTCAAAGAAACAATAAATCATAGCTTTTCACTTAGCACCATAAATCATTGTAATCTATTGCCACTCGCAGTTTAGGGTTAGCCACAACAAGTAACTTGAAAATGGCTATAAAGGCACTCTTGTGGCGACCATCTCCGGCAGGGAGCCAGTTACAGGGACCAATAAGGTCCAGTTGAACGGTTACCACACAAGAAACTCTATTTCCAGTCCAGTGTCTATGGGCAAAGTACCACAGGAATCAATGGAGTGGTCCTGATGCAAGGGATACTGGATGCTCAAGATGTTGAGGATGCTGAGCCAGTGTCGAGGGTCTTCCTGTAGCCAACTCTTGCTCCCCGAGCACGCAGGGGCGACTTTGGTCTCAGAGGTCAATGTTCCACGAAGTCTGGGTAAACCCAGCACAGAAACCGTAGCCACTGGTCTCCGGTTACAGTAAAACAAGCGGTTGCCTTTAACTTGCAGTATCGTCCGTGCTGGGTGACCAAACTGCACTCCGACGACTCTCCCGGGTCCAGCAGACTCAGGTGCAACTGTTGAGGGTCGGAACTCTGTATCCCAGGCGGCACCTTGGCTTCCAGTGGCAGTCAGGCTTCTTGGTGCTGGGCTGTCAAAGGAGGAGTCTCCTTCATCCTTTATGGCGCTGTGGCTGTAACAGGGAGTGAGTCAAATGACTCTTGGAGTCACCTTCTGTCTGTAGCTTGGGGACAACCTTTCTGCAAGCGGGACATCATAGGCACTGTCCTTTCTTTGCTAGCCCAGTAAGCAGCAGATGCAGTCAAGTCTTGGTGCAGCCTCTCTTTACTAGGCTTGGAAACAGCAGGACAGTCCTCCTTCGGCCCTCTCTCCAGTACAGATGTTATCTGAGGTCTGGGTGCCATATTTATGCCCAGAAAGTGCCCTCCGGGAATGTGGTGACTACTAGCCAATGGGTTACCAGGTCCCTTCCCGCCTAATGACGACTTTCTGTGATATGTGGCATCTAGGTATCCCAGGATGCAATATTATGTCCACACCTAATATGGCAGAATTCCTCTCTTGGTGTGTGGAGCTTGGTAGCCCATCCTAGAGGTGCGGCTACCTGGGGAGCGGTCTCCCATGGGGAAAAAACTGTATGAATATGTTACGAAGCCAGTCTGTCGTTAGTTTAGAAACGATTTATTGATTTACAGGCAGACCACCAACTCCTGCTGCCGGCCTCTCTGCTCTCCTGGTTCTAACCGTCTCACTCGAGACTCTCCATGGAGACAGAACCTTCAGGCACGAGCAGGACATTGAATGATTACAACAGAATGATTTATTGACGGCTTCTTCCTTAGTTCTTCTAGCTCCGGCACCCTAAATTCATCAAGGGTTTCTCCCCCGAATGCTGTTTCCGACCGACATTCTGGGTTCCTACCTTGACGTGCTTCCGCTGGAAAAGCGTCATAGATTCTAACCACTTTTTCTGCAAAGAAATCAGCCACTTTATTGCAGTTCTCCACTGAGGAGGTTATTGGGTTTATTGGATTTTCGAGTGATTTAAGGGATTTCAAGATCGAGAACTTTTATATGTCCAAATGCACTATTGTGTAACTATTTCATTTCAAGGATTATATAAATATTTTTGATTCAAAAACAAATCAGAGGTGTATTTGCTTCCTTCTCTCTCCAATATCTCTATAACCCAATATATTGCCATTGTGCTCATATACATTGAGATTACTTCATTAAGTGTCCACAGGAGCCTTTGTCCTTTGATAATAAGTTTATTACCCTGGTTCCGCGTGAGTAGGGTTCCCTTGTTCCTGTCCTCCCAGCATGAGGCAAGGCAGAGGGATGAGTCCCGGGGGTCCCCTTATCATTCCCACTCAGGCTAATCCCCAAACCACCCACAGGTGAAATTGTAATGCAGAGTACCTGGCTAAACACAGGCTGGGCTCTCCTGCCCCCTCTCTAAACGGTAAACATCCATTATTACGCGGCTGTTACACCGCGTACCATTACTTCGCAAGCGTTACAACGCATGCGATGTTACAACGCGTAGCCTTTACTACGCACGGTGATACATCGCATGCGTTGTAACACTTGTGAAGTAAAGGCTATCCACATCGTTGTGTGGAAACGGACGCACTTCCGTTTCATCACAACGACGTGCAACACTGACGACGCAGGAAGCCGGAGAAGACCGGAACCGAGGAACTGAGGAGAGAGAGGTAAGAGGGGCTGTGTAGTATTTAAGGGTTTAGGGTAGGGGGAGGGGTGCAGGGGGTAGTCTTTTTGGTTTAAGGGTAGTGTAGTTGTGTTTGTGTAGTGTAGAGTAGTGTATTTGGGTTTAGGGTAGTGTCTGGGGTAGTGTTTGGGAGTAGGGACAGGAATGGGGGTAGGGGCAGTGTCGTGCTGGGGGTAGTGTTTTAGGGTAGTGTTGTGGTGTTAGTGTAGTGTAGGGTAGTGTTTTAGGGTTTAGGGTAGTGTCGGGGGTCGTGCAGGGTAGTGTTTCAGTGTAGGGACCGTTTTGGGGGTAGGGACAGGGTCGTGATGGGGGTAGTGTTTTAGGGTTTAGGGTAGTGTTGTGGTGTTAGTGTAGTGTAGGGTAGTGGTTTAGGGTAGTGTCGGGGGGGTCGGGCAGGTTAGTGTTTAAGTGTAGGGAAAGTCTTGGGGGTAGGGACAGGGTCGTGATGGGGGTAGTGTTTTAGGGTTTAGGGTAGTGTTGTGGTGTTAGTGTAGTGTAGGGTAGTGCTTTAGGGTTTAGGGTAGTGTCGGGAGGTCGTGCAGGGTAGTGTTTCATTGTAGGGACCGTCTTGGGGGTAGGGGCAGGGTCGTGCTGGGGGTAGTGTTTTAGGGTTTAGGGTAGTGTTGTGGTTTTTGTGTAGTGTAGGGTAGTGTTTTAGGGTTTAGGGTAGTGTCGGGGGTGCGTGCAGGGTAGTGTTTGGGAGTAGGGACAGGAATGGGGGTAGGGGCAGTGTCGTGCTGGGGGCAGTGATTTAGGGTTTAGGGTAGTGTAGTGGTGTTTGAGTAGTGTAGGGTAGTTAGGGTTTGAGGGTTTGGGTAGTGTTTTAGAGTTTGTGATGTGTAGGGTAGTGTATTTAGTATTTAGTGTAGTGTTGTTTTTTTTTTTTTACATTCAAAATAGCGGTTAGGAAAAATAAGCGGGGTAAATGTCTGTTTTTATTACTAGGCATGTTTTTAGTTCACATACAACTTGCAATGTAAAGGTATGCGAACTAAAAACTTGCGTAGTAACGGTATTTGCTAAGTAAAAACATCTAAGTAAAAAGCTGCGAAGTAATGGTATGCGAAATAACGAGTCATATTCCTCTAAACACCGCACTGTTTGCCCTATTATTGGATAAAACCTCCCAGAGGAGGATGCGCCGCGCTGAGATTTACTGTTTATTTGGTTGTGTTTTTAAAACACGTAATGCCGCAGTAATTGCTTTTCTGAATCAAGAGGTAAATGGGTTTGCACTAAGAAAGCTGCCCCGGGACAGGCAAATCTTTAAATTATTACTTTGCTTCCATTAAAATAATGGCCCGTACCCTCAAAGATGACGCGTCTTTTCCGGGCGGCTCATCGCCGGGTTGACTTCTTGGATTAGGGCTGTTAATTGATTCCGCACCTGTGGTTTTCTTTCTTCTGGGGTCATCTTACATTGAGGTTTCACTGAATGCCGCGCTTTAACTGAATTCAATGAATTCTTTAATTTAAAACGCAAAAGCGACACTATCCAGCTATTTCATTCATTCAAAATCGGGATTATTTGAGATTATTGCTTGAGTCTCCCAAAAAAAGTGAACATCATAAAAGTATCACCGAATTCTTGATTTAAATGGACTGATCTAGCAAATACATTTAGTAATTACTTTAAATAGTGTGTGTTCTTTGCCCCTTTTCAACTATGTATGTTGTAATATTAACACATCTTTCTTATATAAATATGCACACACACACACATATAGACATATATTTATATATGTGGTGTAGTCACCATTAGAAGTTGCTGCTTTAATCTGAACAGTGATGGGTTTAGAATGTTACCACTGCGAAGATTAGTTATGTTTTGTTAAAAATCCATTTTGTTAATATTTCCCTGCAAGCTAAAAAACAATAATTCTTCTCGCTTTCTTTTTTTGAAAGTGTTATCAGTAGCTTGAATAATACATTTTGTCGCTGATACTGAAAGGGATTCACAGATGTGATTTTATAGCATGATCCCTCACTGCCTGTAAAGAAGCTTCTGCAGTTTGCAAACGTATTCAAAAGGCGAGAGCGAAAATGAAAGTAAGAGTAAAAAGAAAGGACAAATAGTAAAAGTAGCAAAATTAAGGAAAAGGAAAGTAAGAAAAGGGCGAAAAGAAGGATAAAAAAATAAAAAGAATACTGAAATGCGAGATTTTGCCTGCGCTCTAGAATGCGTAGAAAGAGCTCGGCTCTGGGCACAGTCCACAGATATCATGTTAGTGGAGACACTAACCTTCCAACCTTTGCACCCGACCCTTGAAGAGCCTCTGAGGAGACGGAGCCCTGGGAGGGGTACACTGGCCTGTTATTGGTATTTGTCACTCAGGAACATTCCTGCTCGGGGCAGCAGTACACATTCATACCATGCCAAGAATATTTGCTAAAGCATTTTTTTTTTTAAAGAAAAAGACCCCCCAAGAATGTTTTCCCCTCAAAATATGTCCAACAGCAAAATCCTTTTTCTTGTTTTAATTAGTGTCAGGGTTAAGCTTTGTGCTGTGTTATTTTGTCCTGAAGGGGTTCTTCACAGTAGTCCCTCCGTTCATTTGGGTTCCCTTTGGAGCTCTTCCTCATGGGCTCTTTCAGTGCCCTACATTACTGACTTGTATTTTGATTAATTCAATTTTATTCTCTGCATTTTCTCGTGTGTTTGGGCTCTTTGACACACACATGAGTTTAGTTACCATTTGAACGCTAGATGTACTGTGGACCTTTTGTGTTCCACTAGTTTTCCCCTTAATTTGCTCTGCATTACTTCCTGACTTGGCCGTGTGACTTAATTTTGATTGTCAACTGTGCCGTTAGGAGTACAGGATTTATATAGTTGTTATTATCATATATATATTTTTTCCCTTTTAGAGCGGTGCCTCTATCCTGAGCTGTTGCCAGGCTGAGGTAGAGTTCTTTGCCTAGCTTTTGCGGGTAAGGAATTTTTTCAATTTCTTTTCTTTATCTGCAGATTTAAGCCTAGAGAAACGTTTTTCCACACAGTCTATATGAACTCCCATTATTGTTTCTGTTCCTAATAGGTTTCTTTACCTTCCGGAGCATTGGAGTTCTGAACATATTCAGTTCCTGTATCCTTTGTTTGTATTTTCACTTTAGCACTGGCAGCAGCATTGTTTAGGTCCTGAAGAAAGCCTTGCCCGACTATGGGGGCATTTTAGGCTGAAACATGTCGACCATTAATTCATTATATATCATTGCGACTTACATCTATGTCGCTGTTGCACTATTGTTTTTAATCCTAGCAGAGGGTGCCCTTTAATAAAATTCACACATGACGCCCCCTAGCTAGTTTTACTTTCACTTTCTCCACACCATTTTTCTTGTTTTGCGCTGCGTCCTCGTTCACATTATTTTGCTCACCTATGTGGATTTAGAATATCCTAAATATCAGATATTTAAAAACATCCCTGAGCTCCTCCCTCTCAGAGAGGGGGTTGTAGCGCTCGAAGGAACTAGGTTTTTCCTTTGAGAGGAGAATCCCATATGATAAAGCATGCCACCTTTGGTGAGTGAGGGATTTCGTCCTTTAAAGGGAATTTCCCACAGTTTTTCCTGTGTGGAATAGTCTATGGCTTAATCATTGTTTATTTTGTATCTATTTTTATATATTATAGACCCAAGGATTTTCTATGTGTCTTTATCACATTCATACCATGCCAAGAATATTTGCTAAAGCATTTTTTTTTAAAGAAAAAGACCCCCCAAGAATGTTTTCCCCTCAAAATATGTCCAACAGCAAAATCCTTTTTCTTGTTTTAATTAGATAAGATTAGTCGACCGCAAATGTTTTATGAATTAGACCTTACTCACTTAAAATCTCTCGGATGTAGACTCTGGGCATGAGGATGAGTGCACTGATGTGGATGTCCACTGTGAATAATTAATTTAACAACATCATAGGCAAGTATTGGGGACCAACTCAGGACATTTTATTTTACAATGCATGAGAAGTGGCTAGCAATGATGCATAGACATGTCCCTTCACCAGCCATGGCGTTTGAAGTCAATGAAGCCTCACTGTGCTACTCTGCACAAGTGTTAGATCCCTTCCGTAAAGGGGACTTTTCTCCAGACTTTGCAAAGTACAGCTTCATTTTTGACTGCTTTAATACCTCTGAGGGCATATGCACCCTTGTTGCAGAACCTGTCCCAGAGAATGTCAACCTTCAGGTGCACCAGTATTGGCATGGAAAGCTACGCCAGTGGCCAGAGTTGGCAAATTGTGTACTGGCTGTTTGGGCGTTGCCAGTCTCAAGTGTCAAGGTCGAGAGGGCCTTTTCACAAATAAAAGTTTACATGGGAAGGAAAGAGAGAGCGCGAATGACCAAAGACTCACTGAAGAAATATTGTATGGTGTACTACAATAAGTTTGACTTGTAAAAATGTATTTGGACCTCATATACACTGTACGTACACTGTCTATATACCATGCATCGATGAAGAAAGCAAGCAATAATAAAAGCAAAGTGTTCCATAAACACCGGTAAAACACTGTTTCAGTTCATCTTAATGGAGCGAAAATGAGTAACCACTGAAAAGCACTGTTTTTTGAGGTATTGAAATCACTGGAAAACACTGAAAAAACACCACCAGAATTTACCAAAAATAGAAACTGAAAACAGGAAAGCCTAATTAAACCCTATGAAAAAACATTTGAAGCTGATCTGAAGTGATGCTGCCGTCTCTGAGCCAAAAGGACTTCTGTTTCTGAGGTACTTTATAAAAGTAGTCAATATTGTTGTGATGTAACTAGTAGGGTTAGTTTCTACCTATTAATCTATCTATGAGTGAGTCTCTTGGGTGTGATGTACATTCTTGAACTGACCTACCTCGAAGCTCAGTGTGGTTGTTTGAGGAAAAGGAGGCAGGCAGACGTAAAGTAATTTGCCAAGGATCACACAGCTCGGTAAAGGGAATAGCCGACTATATATTCTCCTATCTTTACTCTCAGACGTAGAAGAAGCTGGCGCTGTTCTGAAACCAGCCGTAGGTTCTGGCCTGTATCCTGGAGACGCAGGGCACCGAGGGATGCTGCACGGCTGCAGAGGGTACAGGAGCCTTCTGGAAAAGGGGGCTTTGTCTCAGACTTTTTTGTAACAGTTGTACACAACTCACCATTCCTACAATTTCGTTTTTGTATTAAGATGTTTGCATTCTAACAATATTTTTTGGTAAATGATTAATCAATGCAAAAATATGAACTGATCTACAATAATGCTAGTTACAAACTACATGAATCATACATTAATCTGATACATTATTAGGCAGGAGAAAATCCATTGAGTCAATAATATAAGTATTAAAAGTCTCCAAGAAGTTGAGTACATAAAGGTGAGGTGAACAGCTGTTCCTAACCCCTGTAACCAGCAGGGCTGGGCTGGGCTGGGAACCAAAAACAGCCCTGGTAAAAGGGTTCAAACCAGCCCTGCTCCCTGCCTTATCTCTGCTTCTTCCTCCTCCTCCTCTCTCTCTCTCTTCTGAACCCCCCCCCCCACCTACTGTAATTTCCTGGGGGAGCTCGAGAAAGCGGCAGTGGCGCGAGCCGCAGCCCCCGGCCTCCTGTGTCTTCAGCCCACCGGGGAAATGCCCGGTGGAATAAAGGGTCAGTCCGGGCTTTTCTCTTTTACGTCCTCTTCGGTGCCAGGGCCTTGGAAACATGCTGACGTCACCCTCTGCCAAAGGGAACCAGCTCAGACCCCTCACTTCTAGCTAATTACCGTCCCATTTCCTTTCTTCCTCTGCACCGAAGATTCTGGAAAAAGGCATTGGTCACCAGCTGTCCAGTTTTCTTGAGCCCATAACCTTCGGGACAGTTCTCAGTCTGGCTTTCGTCCTTTAGATAGTAGGGGGGACACCCTGATTCGGTTAGGATTTGGGCTGGCACAGCAAAACTTGCAAAACTTGGCAGCACGTGCCAAATCCTACTGTCAGGTAATGGCTGCTCCTCCTAGCGCCATGAGGCCGTCATAAAAATAATTCTGACAAGTTCCAAGAACCCAAATCTTGCAGCAGCCAAAGAACGTCTGCAACTTGAAACAGGAACTGGGATACAAAGAAGATGGATTACACCATTATCAAATGTGTAATAAGAAAGCAGCTGTAACCGGTCCCGGGAGCGGGTACGGAGGCCTTTCAAGCGAACGCCGCGCATGAGTCTTTAACAGCGTCGCAACTCGATCAGGTGCCAATGTCTCCAACAGGCAGGGGGAAAACTCGCCCGTAAACAGATTGTATACGCAAGATCGGTTCCGCTCCCAATCAGTGAACTGAACCCCTCGTGGACATCGCCTGTAAGCACTATCGGGTGTAAACTGTGTAATTATAGAAGGGAATCCGTAGCACACATGCGACTCTGCTGCCCAGGTTTAGGAAACGCCCCCGAACACTACTGCGGCCCATCTTCTTATGGCATGGAACCCATGCGGCCAAGGAGGCCGCCTCCCTTCTATACTGCTTGGAAGCAGTGCCTGAAATGGTAACATTTGGGACATTTATAATGCTGGTCCGTAATTCGTTAAATAACGTGAATTCCCAACAGAATCAGCAGAAAAAAGAACCAACCTCAGTACAGCGAGCGAGGCCCGGACTTGGAGATCCGTTCACCGTTTGCACTTCAAAAGCCATATACTGATTGGGACCGCACAATGCGCCCAAACTCTTGGCTCGAATTGATGCATTGTAAATCGTACCTAAAGCCTGTGATCTTTCGATGCACTTTACAACCACGGCCTGTTAATTCGCACTTTAAAATCTATAACTTGCTTGAGAGTGGACTCTCCCATGCCTAACCTGATCCTGCCCTGCCATTGGTTGTGTCTGTCTTCCAACAAAATCATTCGATGGCATAAATTGTACATTTTTGCGGCGGAACCTTTGTTTACTTCAGCGTGAATTAGTCGCACTTTAGAAACGACTTTGTACCCTAAGGCCAAGATATATATACATATTGCCATGACCTTTAGTGTTTTTATGGCTTTTAAAAAAAAACGGACATTGTGTTTTGTACAGTAAGATACTCCGTTTTATTTACGCACAATATTTTATACATTGTTAGTAGTTACATGCGCTTTTGGAGAGGAACAGTCCCTTTAAGGCTTTTTTCCCCCCTATTATTGCGCACTTGTTCCATTTTATATTATTTGTTTTATGTAACTTGTAATGGTTTTAAGTAATCGTACAAAAAACTTGAACTTTACATAGTACGGAAACAGCTTTGATTACCACGTGGTCGATTCGCAGACACTGCAGGACCCTGGCCAATCAGCCGCCTTGATTTTTCTGGATCCCTCAGCAGCATTCCATATGGTTTCCTATTTTATTTTGATAAAGACTTTCAGATCCTGCATCCGCAAGGATGTCCTTAAGTGGTCAGCATCTTTCTCATCTTGTGGTACCCAGCCCATCCCTCTTCCCCTTTGAAATCCAAGATGAGACCTCTGCTGCGGGTCCTGCCAGGGCCATCATGAGTCTGATCTTAGGGTCTGCCTCTTTCTCATCTTGTGGTACCCAGCCCATCCCTCTTCCCCTTCGAAATCCGAGGTGAGACCTCTGCTGCGGGTTCTGCCAGGGCCATCATGAGTCTGATCTTAGGGTCTGCATCTTTCTCATCTTGTGGTACCCAGCCCCTCCCTCTTCCCCTTTGAAATCCGAGATGAGACCTCTGCGTGCGGGTCCTGCCAGGGCCATCATGAGTCTGATCTTAGGGTCTGCATCTTTCTCATCTTGTGGTACCTAGCCCATCCCTCTTCTCCTTCGAAACTGATGCGAGACCTCTGCTGCGGGTCCTGCCAGGGCCATCATGAGTCTGATCTTAGGGTCTGTATCTTTCTCATCTTGTGGTACCTAGCCCATCCCTCTTCTCCTTCGAAACTGATGCGAGACCTCTGCTGCGGGTCCTGCCAGGGCCATCATGAGTCTGATCTTAGGGTCTGCATCTTTCTCATCTTGTGGTACCCAGCCCATCCCTCTTCCCCTTCGAAATCCGAGACGAGACCTCTGCTGAGGGTCCTGCCAGGGCCATCATGAATCTGATCTTAGGGTCTGCATTTTTCTCATCTTGTGGTACCCAACCCCTCCCTCTTCCCCTTCGAAACTGATGCGAGACCTCTGCTGCGGGTCCTGCCAGGGCCATCATGAGTCTGATCTTAGGGTCTGCATCTTTCTCATCTTGTGGTACCCAGCCCATCCCTCTTCCCCTTCGAAACTGATGCAAGACCTCTGCTGCGGGTCCTGCCAGGGCCATCATGAGTCTGATCTTAGGTTCTGCATCTTTCTCATCTTGTGGTACCCAGCCCATCCCTCTTCCCCTTCGAAACTGATGCGAGACCTCTGCTGCGGGTCCTGCCAGGCCCATCATGAGTCTGATCTTAGGGTCTGCATCTTTCTCATCTTGTGGTACCCAGCCCATCCCTCTTCCCCTTCGAAATCCGCGGCGAGACCTCTGCTGCAGGTCTTGCCAGGGCCATCATGAGTCTGATCTTAGGGTCTGCATTTTTCTCATCTTGTGGTACCCAACCCCTCCCTCTTCCCCTTCGAAATCCGAGGCGAGACCTCTGCTGCGGGTCCTGCCAGGGCCATCATGAGTCTGATCTTAGGGTCTGCATCTTTCTCATCTTGTGGTACCCAGCCCCTCCCTCTTCCCATTTGAAATCCGAGACGAGACCTCTGCGTGCGGGTCCTGCCAGGGCCATCATGAGTCTGATCTTAGGGTCTGCATCTTTCTCATCTTGTGGTACCAGCCCATCCTTCTTCCCCATCGAAACTGATGCGAGACCTCTGCTGCGGGTCCTGCCAGGGCCATCATGAGTCTGATATTAGGGTCTGCATCTTTCTCATCTTGTGGTACCCAGCCCATCCCTCTTCCCCTTCGAAATCCGAGGCGAGACCTCTGCTGCGGGTCCTGCCAGGGCCATCATGAGTCTGATCTTAGGGTCTGCATCTTTCTCATCTTGTGGTACCCAACCCCTCCCTCTTCCCCTTCGAAATCCGAGGTGAGACCTCTGCTGCGGGTTCTGCCAGGGCCATCATGAGTCTGATCTTAGGGTCTGCATCTTTCTCATCTTGTGGTACCCAGCCCCTCCCTCTTCCCCTTTGAAATCCGAGACGAGACCTCTGCGTGCGGGTCCTGCCAGGGCCATCATGAGTCTGATCTTAGGGTCTGCATCTTTCTCATCTTGTGGTACCCAACCCCTCCCTCTTCCCCTTCGAAACTGATGCGAGACCTCTGCTGCGGGTCCTGCCAGGGCCATCATGAGTCTGATCTTAGGGTCTGCATCTTTCTCATCTTGTGGTACCCAACCCCTCCCTCTTCACCTTCGAAATCCGAGGTGAGACCTCTGCTGCGGGTCCTGCCAAGGCCATCATGAGTCTGATCTTAGGGTCTGCATCTTTCTCATCTTGTGGTACCCAGCCCCTCCCTCTTCCCCTTCGAAATCCGAGACGAGAGCTCTGCGTGCGGGTCCTGCCAGGGCCATCATGAGTCTGATCTTAGGGTCTGCATCTTTCTCATCTTGTGGTACCCAGCCCCTCCCTCTTCCCCTTTGAAATCCGAGACGAGACCTCTGCGTGCGGGTCCTGCCAGGGCCATCATGAGTCTGATCTTAGGGTCTGCATCTTTCTCATCTTGTGGTACCCAACCCCTCCCTCTTCCCCTTCAAAACTGATGCGAGACCTCTGCTGCGGGTCCTGCCAGGGCCATCATGAGTCTGATCTTAGGGTCTGCATCTTACTCATCTTGTGGTACCCAACCCCTCCCTCTTCCCCTTCGAAATCCGAGGTGAGACCTCTGCTGCGGGTCCTGCCAAGGCCATCATGAGGTTGATCTTAGGGTCTGCATCTTTCTCATCTTGTGGTACCCAGCCCCTCCCTCTTCCCCTTCGAAATCCGAGACGAGAGCTCTGCGTACGGGTCCTGCCAGGGCCATCATGAGTCTGATCTTAGGGTCTGCATCTTTCTCATCTTGTGGTACCCAACCCATCCCTCTTCCCATTCAAAATCCGAGACGAGACCTCTGCTGCGGGTCCTGCCAGGGCGAACATGAGTCTAATCTTAGGGTCTGCATCTTTCTCATCTTGTGGTACCCAGCCCATCCCTCTTCCCCTTCGAAATCCGAGAAGAGACCTCTGCTGCGGGTCCTGCCGCTGGTCCTGCCAGGGCCATTATGAGTCTGATCTTAGGTTCTGCATCTTTCTCATCTTGAGGTACCCAACCCATCCCTCTTCCCCTTGAAATCCGAGGGAAGACCTCTGCGTGCGGGTCTTCCAGGGCATCATGAGTCTGATCTTAGGGTCTGCATCTTTCTTATCTTGTGGTACCCAACCCACCCTTCTTCCCCTTTGAAATCCGAGACGAGACTTCTCCTCGGGTCCTGCCAGGGGCATCATGAGTCTGATCTTAGGCTCTGCATCTTTCTCATCTTGTGGTACCCAGCCCATTCCTCTTCCCCTTGAAATCCGAGGCGAGACCTCTACTGCGGGTCCTGCGAGGGACATTATGAGTCTCATCTTAGGGTCTGCATCTTTCTCATCCTGTGGTACCCAGCCCATCCCTCTTCCCCTTTGAAATCCGAGACGAGTCCTCTGCTGCGGGTCCTGCGAGGGACATCATGAGTCTCATCTTAGGGTGGATGCGCTGGCGGGAAAATCAATGGATTGACAGCAGCACCCACTGGCGAAAGCTGCATCCGACCCCCAGGTGGGCGAGCATCTCTCACTCAAGATCTCTTCTGGAGCCGTCAAGGCTATGACTGCCCAGGCAAGTGGCGTCATAGGCTGCCATGCTGCAAGCAGTAGCTTGTGTTGCTATAAACGGCTCCCCCACTCCAGCACATAGTTACCCGCAGGGCTCTGAGCCAGTGCCCCTGGGGAGCCTTCCTCACTCCGCTCTAGTCTGCTTTTCTGTACTCGACGGGCTGAGGTCCTTTTTCAACAGAGATCTGTTCTCTCACCCACATTGACCAACTTAGTCCCCTCTGTGAGCTGAAGCTCTTCCTCACTGAGTGCGGTACCGTACCTCATCAGCGTAGTACTGTACCTCATAAATGCGGCACTGTATCTCATCAATGTTTTACTGTACCTCATTGGTGCGGTACTGTAACTCATTGGTGCAGTACTATACCTCATCAGTGCGATACTGTACCTCATAAATGCATTACTGTATCTCATCACTATTTTACTGTACCTCATCAATGCAGTACTGTAATTCATCGGTGCGGTACTGTACCTCATCAGTGTGGTACTGTACCTCATCAGCACGGTACTGTACCTCATCAATTCGATACTGTACCTCATAAATGCGGTACTGTATCTCATCAATGCGGTACTGTATCTCATCAATGTGTTACTGTACCTGATCGATGCAGTACTGTAACTCATCGGTGAGGTACTGTACCTCATAAATGTGATACTGTATCTCATCAATGTGTTACTGTCTCATCAATGCAGTACTGTAACTCATCGGTGAGGTACTGTAACTCATCAGTGCGGTACTGTACCTCATCAGTGTGGTACTGTACCTCATCAGCACGGTACTGTACCTCAGCGCGAGCTACTGTACCTCATCAGCACGGGACTGTACATCATCAATTCAATACTGTACCTCATCAGCGTGGTACTGTACCTCATCAATGCAGTACTGTACCTTATCCATGTGGTACTGTACCTCAGCATGGTACTGTATCTCATCAAGGCGGTACTGTACCTCATTAGTGCAGTACTGTGCCTAAACAATGAGGTACTGTACCTCCTCAGCACAGTACTGTACCTCATCAGCGCAGTAGTGTACCTCATCCTCACGGTTGTGTACCTCATCAGCATGGTACTGTACCTCACGAATGCGGTACTGTACCTCATTGGCGTGGTACTTTACCTCATCAATGCACTACTGTACCTTATCCATGTGGTACTGTGCCTCATCAATGCAGTACTGTATCTCATCAGCACGGTAGTGTACCTCATCAGCACGGTACTGTACGTCATGAATGCAGTACTGTACCTTATCCATGCTGTGAGAAGTTGGCCTGGCATATGCTGTCCACTAGTTATAGTGGGCACCTTGCACCAGTCCAAACGACCCTTATTGATGATAGGTTTAAAGACAACCTTTATTGAAAGCTATCCTAGTGGTAGCTATGGAGAGCAGCCTTCAGGCTAAGTCTTGAAGGAGTGTAAAGCAGCTTGGTTTACCAGATTATAACCTCTTGAATGACCAAATGAAAGGAGAACCACACTAGGTATATATAAATTATATGTATTTATTTCTAAACACTCACTACTAATCTCTTTATGAGATTAGAGTCCAAGATACACAATATCACAGTATTAAAACGACAGTAAATAGCACAATATACACTGGGCCCCAGGGGGGGGACCAAACCATATATTAAGAAAGTGGTATAAGAACCACGACTTGACTAGACACAGTGCCTAGAGCACGTAGAATCGCTGGGACCCCAAGGAACCACCCAAGGTAGTGACACAGGAGACCCACGGGGGACGTGTGCAGTGTGAGAACACAGCTGCGAGCGCCGTAGGATTCTATGAGGAAAGTCGCGGTTGGAATTTTAAAGCAAATGGACACTTAGGAGAGGACTTTGAGCAAACCCCTTTAGACTTAAGGGGTTCTAGGGCCAACACCCACGGGAGCACCGTAGTACTCGAGTTACCTCACCCAGGGAAGCCGGGTGCATAGGTGGCAAATGGTGTCGGGAATCGTCGTTGATTTCAATGGCGATCTGCTGCAAAGTGCTGCTGCCGTGAAGAAGAAAAGTGTCCGGGATGATCCAAGCCTGGATCGAAGATGTGAAGAACCTGAAAGCAGAGGGGACAAAGTCTGGGTCACTTCACGTGACCAGGAGCGGAGCAAACGAATGCCCACCGATGTCGGGTGCTTCAGGTGCGAAGAGGTGAAGCTTGACTCTGCAGCCACGGGGTCCAGGAGATGTCGAGGATGACCAGGAGCCGGATTCGAGCTGTCCCACAAAGGATGTTGAGTGCTGGGGTGTCGGTGCTCGGATTGAACCCAACAAGCCTTGGCAACCGCAACCCAAACAGGAAGAGTAAAGATGCTTTGGTGCGGACCAGCAAGGTCCGGGGGACTCCCCAAGTGATGCAGAGTCAGGGCACGTCTGGAGCAACCAGGGTAGCCCAATTAATCTTAGTGTTGCCTTCACAGGGACCCACCAGTCGACAGACCAGGGATCGCGAAGGGACCTCAAGAGAAAACACAAAGGGCCAGTTCACGGAACACTCGTGGAGTGTATGCGGGCAATCTTCGGTGGAATTGCTGCTCGGGGTCAGGGCTACCAGTAACCCAAAGCTTAGCCTCAGAGGTCGCCTCAAAGCTGATGCTTCTGCAAATGGTCGTGGTGTCCAGGGGTTCGGGTTGCACGGTCTCCACGAGGGATACAGGCCTCAGACTTGCAGAGCACACAGATCAACCTCAGAGACCTCGGGAACCCACCTCCTGTCTGGCAATATTCTTCGGAGTCCACAGGAGCTTCGGAGATGCCAACCGGTCAGTTGCGTTAAAGGTGCCTGCCTTGCAGGGGAGTAACTCCTTTACTCCAAGGGAGATTCTTCAGTCATCCAGCGTAGTGTAGATCATCGAAGTACTTGGTTTCTGTATCAGAGTTTAGTCCAGGTGTAATCTAAAGTCCTGTAGCCAGGGGTTCCTACTTTATACCCAAGGAAGGGGTGGGGCAAACTCTGGGGACCCACCTATGGGAGGGTCAGGAAAGAGGGGTGGCTACACCCATTTCCTTTGTCCAGTTTCGCGCCAGTTTATAGATTAAAAATATGCTATCCCTTAATGTATACTTAGGAACAAATAGTATCGTAGAAATACAAGCCTATTATTCCACTCTATGTCTGAAAATATCTGTGATACAACTCCAAATATGTGACAAGCAGTATTTTTATTTAAAACATTAGTACCCAATTTACATAGCTTTAAAAATCTCACAAATCATGTGACACACTCTATTCATAAAAAAACACAATATACCTAAAATGCAATAAAAAACACATCATACAAAATACATTTTCATAGAAAAGATAAAAGAGAGAAAAAAGGAAAAGGATTATGACAGTACAGTTTGTCATTAATATTGCATATCGATTGAGACAATTAATCACTGGGCCTTGATGCACTTAATTTGACCACATCTACAAAGCCAAATGTTCCCCTGGATTATGCAGTGAATTTTGCGTCGACGCGTTTCGATGGCTTCTATTTATAATCCATCTTTTTCAAGACCAAAAAATATTCAAATCTCTCTGTGCCCTTCTTTTAGTGGCCATTGAAAGTATCCTATGATGAAAACAAATATGTAAATCATCATAAATAACTGCATTTGATTTCATCCTCATCATAATACAATAACATTTTCATCCTAGTTACTAACTGTTAAAAACATCATTATCATAATACTTGTTTATGAGCTACATTTAACAGTTTCCTTAATCTCACATCCTAGCTTCAATACATAAACAAAACACACGACATAACTGCTTTTAATATCCCTATCAAATTTAAAAATTATACATTGCCATAGGTATTGTTCTATTGTTCTTATACTGTTACTACCTAACTTGTATAACAAGTCTCTCAAAGAACATACAACATCGACTAGATCTATACCTTCAATCTTATAATAGTTATAATCCTATTGTGTATTATAATTGAGGTTATCTCAACTGTTGGAAAAAATAGCGAACTGTTACCTGTTCTTTAAATCAACTATATGGAAGACCAAAGCTTTAGCTCTTCTTTGTGCTGTAATATATTTCTAAAATTCAAAGCACCTAAAAGGAAGGGGTTACAAGTCACTCGTATTATCGTTTCTTATTTTTATTTTTATATACTGTTTTTTATTAATTTGCAAGGCATTTCCTACCTCTCTTTCTGATTAATGCTTGTAACCAACTTTCGCAATCTTCTTTGCAAATATTTTAGTTCTAAGTAAAACTCGCCTATTTACGTCATCTCCCGGCTCCTTATTGCTTCCTGATTCTACAAGAAACAGACAAAGTCATTTACTAAACTCATTGCGTTAAAGGTGCCTGCCTTGCAGGGGAGTAACTCCTTTACTCCAAGGGAGATTCATCAGTCATCCAGCGTAGTGTAGATCGTCGAAGTACTTGGTTTCTGTATCAGAGTTTAGTCCAGGTGTAATCTAAAGTCCTGTAGCCAGGGGTTCCTACTTTATACCCAAGGAAGGGGTGGGACAAACTCTGGGGACCCACCTATGGGAGGGTCAGGAAAGAGGGGTGGCTACACCCATTTCCTTTGTCCAGTTTCGCGCCAGAGCAGGGGCTGAGTGCCCCTGCAACCGGTTTGAGCTGGACTATGCACAGGGACACCAAATGTGCCGCCAGTGCAGACTTCAAAGCACTCTTGGAGTGCACCCACCCAGCCCCAATACACTAAAGCCTGTCTGGGAGGTGGTCACACCTCCCTGTGACAGGAAACCTATTGTCCAGCTTCCCCTGCCGGAGTTTCGTCCAGCAGCAGGAGGGCAGACTCGTGTCTGTGGCTGGCAGCATCCATTTTGTGATGCCAGGGCTCTGTGAAGCTGGTACCGGGTGTACCAGTGCTGTCATATTTCTCCCTCTAGGAGGGCGGAATCATACCTCCCACACCAGTTACTGGTGTGGAGGTATGATTCCAAGGTGTTTGACACCAAACACGACATAATTCCTTGCAGCCATTCTAAAGTTAGCATTTACCGCGAGGTCATAATGCACTTAAGAGTATATGGTTGGCTGCATCACAGATAACCCCGGAATAGTGGTTCCGAAGGCTGCAAAGGGGCTCTGCTCATGCATGGGCACCCTCTCACATAAAACCCAGCACCCTGCCTTCAGGATTGATAAGGCCTGCCATCAGGATTGATAAGGCCTGCCATAGGGTGACTGATAGGTTTAGATGTGCAGTGATCAGGATAGATATAGTGAACCTATATCTAAGTAAGGGGTGCATGCACCACCTTACACAGGCTGCAGTAGCAGACCTGTTGTGTCATTTTGGATGGCCTCTCAGGGGTGGCATAATACATGCTGCAGTCCCTGGGAGGCCTCTGGGGTACCTATGCCCTTGGTACATAGTATACCATATACTAGGGACTTATAAGGGTACCCCAGAATCCAATCTGGAGTGTACCTAAAGTACATGCAATCAATTTAGAGGAGAAAGCAGATAGGCTGGGGTCCTGAATAGCAGGATCCCAGCCAAACTAAGTCGAAAACAGTGAAACATCAGCAAAAAGTGGGGGTAACTATAAGAAGCAGATCCTACTCTCCTACACAACCCCCCAAACGTCAGGACATTAAACTAACCTTGACCAGTTGAGTCTTCATGTTCTAAGTGGAAATATCTTGAGAGTCCATCTGCATTGGCATGGTTACTCCCAGGTCTATGTTCCACTGTATAGTCCATCCCCTGTAGGGAAATGGACCACCTCAAAAGTTTGGGGTTTTCACCCTTCATCTGTTTAGCCATAAGAGGGGCTTATGGTCTGTCTGAACAATGAAGTGAGTGCCAAACAAGTATGGCCTCAGCTTCTTCAGAGCCCAAACCACAGCAAAGGCTTCCCTCTCAATGGCTGACAAACGTTTCTCTCTGGGGGTCAGCCTTCTGCTAATAAAAGCTACTGGCTGATCCTGACCTTCATCATTCAATTGTGATAACACAGCCCCTACCCCCAACTCAGATGCATCTGTTTGGACAATGAATTGTTTGGAGTAGTCAGGACTTTGCAGAATGGGAGCAGTGCACATGGCCTGCTTCAGGTCATCAAATGCCTTTTGACAGCTGACTGTCCACTGAACTTTCTTGGGCATTCTCTTGGAAGTTAAGTCATTCAAAGGGGTCACTATGGATCCATACCCTTTGACAAACCTCCTATAGTACCCAGTCAGGCCCAAGAAAGCTCTGACCTGAGTCTGGGTGGTTGGAGCAACCCAGTCCATGATGGTCTGGATTTTGCTCTACAATGGTTGAACCTGGCCTCCACCCACAAGGTGGCCCAGGTATACAACTTGGCTCTGCCCTATCTGGCACTTGGTGGCCTTGATAGTGAGGCCTGCTTTCTGCAGGGCCTCCAAAACATTTCGCAGGTGGACCAGGTGATCCTCCCAGGTGGAGCTAAAGACAGCAATATCATCTAGATAGGCTGCACTATAGGCTTCCAGGCCTGTAAGGACTTTGTTCACCAACCTTTGAAAAGTGGCAGGTGCATTCTTCAAACCAAAGGGCATCACCACAAATTGGTAATGCCCACTAGGGGTTGAGAATGCTGTCTTGGCTTTTGCATCCTCAGCTAGTCTGATCTGCCAGTAGCCAGCTGTCAGGTCAAATGTGCTCAGAAACTTGGCTGAGGACAAAGTATCTATAAGCTCATCTGTCCTAGGGATTGGATGGGCATCAGTCCTAGTGACTGCATTGAGACCTCTGTAGTCTACACAAAACCTCATCTCTCTCTTACCACCCTGGGTGTGAGGTTTAGGTACCAAGACTACTGGACTAGCCCAAGGGCTATCTGAGGGTTCAATCACACCCAAATCCATCAGATGATGGATTTGGACTTCATCAGGACTGGACTTCAGTCCTGATGCAGTCCCTGACATGGTCAGGTTGCCTGTAAATCTTATTTTTAACAGGCAGACTGTCCCTAGTGTCCACTTCATGAGTGCACCAGGTAGTCTGACTTGGAGTCAGTGAGAACATATGTCTAAACTGATTGAGAACTTTTCTGCAATCAGTTTGCTGCTGGTCAGTGAGGCTGTCTGCCAAGGCTACACCATCTACTGAACCATCATCAGGGTTCTGTGAGAGCAGGTCAGGGAGTGGATCACTCTCTTCCTCCTGTCCCTCATCAGTAGCCATGAGCAAGCCCATGTCTGCCCTGTCAACATATGGTTTGAGCCTGTTGACATGGAGCACCCTATGGGGGCTCCTGGGAGTTCCAAGGTCCACCAAGTAGGTAACTGTTATATCCTGACTTCCATGTTATGCATGCCCTTCCTGTAGAATCTTACAGTGATGACATGCCTTGGAATGTTGTGAGTCAAATGAGTCACATTTGACTGGGCCGAGCTGCCTGCTGGCTGCTCCTGGTGGGGTCTAGAGAGAGTCTTGATCTGGTCTTGTTATGATCTTGATATGATCCTGAATAAATCTACTTGAAACTCATCTCTTGTACCTGGCTCAATCACTACAAGATTTTGGCGACGATCTTCAAAAGAACCTGCAACTATCACCTCTTCAAACTTCAAGCAACTCCAACTACAGACTCTACAGTAACTCAAGCTAAGCACCTACGTTCAACTGGCATCCTCGACCTCACCAGTGACCTCCCATCGGTCGCCCACACCAGTCTGCCAGTCAGGTTCTATGCTGTCTGGAAGAAGTGTGTTTCTGGCTCAAAGCTACGTAACCTGCCATTTATCATCATCTGCACGCTGGGGAGGAAGAGTGCTTCTTTCTCACTGCTACCCCTGTTTGTGCGGTGCCTTCTTCGTGCCTGTTATACAGTATTCCTTGCCTCTCATTGACGTTTTCACTGTCCTGGCAAGAAGAGCGGTATCTACTGTCTCCTGGAAACCTCTGCCATTTATCTGTCTTCTCGGCTTCAAGTTTTGCTCAACCAGAGAAAGGAGCTACTGCCTGGGCGTCTTCTTGTGTATGCTGCGACATCTTTTCTGACCCGGTATGTTTGGTGTATCAGAGACTGATTTTCCATGTTTACCAGTGTGTGGGGCATTTTATTTCATTGTTTTGAGAGCCGGTGGGTGTTACCGCTGCACCATGGCAGTTGAACTGCTTACATTCAAATCTCTCAAGCCTCTCCACCGCGCGCACACTCTCAACACGCGCAGCTTCACCATACTTACCATGCCTCCGTGATGTCTTGGGATGCCTCCGTGGTGTCTTCTGTGACGTGCGCACGCTCTTCAAGCTCAGTGCTGTGCAAGACGCTTGGGCGCACGCTTTACCGCAAGCCATCCGGGGCGTCTTCAAGGGTACGTGCCGCCATCTTTCAGCATTTCGCTTCGCAGTTAAGATTGAGGCGTGAATGTCTACATGCTCCTGCTCGGTTTACATTATCTGCTTACTTACATCGAACCAGCAGTGACTTTTGCAGAGCATTGGGAGTTCTCTTACTCAGCTCGTCTCGTCGGTGGATCCGTTCCTGCAAGTCATGGTCAAATCTAATGCAGAGGTCATGCTCAATATGTTTTTGTTGCTACAACAAGGTACTTTCACCGCTGTTTTCTACGTAACTTCTATAACCTTAAATTGACAAGACAGAACTAAATCTCTACTTGTACCATCATTTCTGTCTTCAGTTTGTTTTTTAGAGTATTTGGTTATTTTCTATACTTCAACATTCCTATGAGTCCATATATTTTCAGTTGGCGTCGGCTCAATTGTAAAGTATTTTCTTGCTCAAGTACCTTGGATTCCTCAGAGTTGTACTGTTGGGTCCAGTTTCGTCTGCCTGTTCCTATCCCGGTGACAGGCACACCAGTGACTGTTACATTATTCTTCGTGTACGGTGCAGTTTGTTGGCATTCAAATGTTTTATTTGTACATGTTCATTGGGGCCATTTTCTCTCACACAGTCACATGTACGTTGGCAGCAAAGTTATCTCTGTATACACATGACTTACGCAAGCTAAGAGTCTTTTCATAATGTAACAGTGTCTGTTTATTTCAAACTTTATGCATACTGCAATGTCGCTTTTATGCATTATCTTAGTACTCTTGCCCTTGTTCTATGTTTTATTGTGTTGTTTCAGGGCAATTATGCATAGGTTCCAGTTCTCTTGCATCTTTTATGCATCTCTTTCCCAAGAGATAAGTCATGGGTTCCTACCCATTTAATTTTATACATCTCTTTCCCAAGAGATAAGTCATGGGTTCCTACCCATTTATTTCGGGTCCTTACCCACATTTCAGTCACGGGTTCCTACCCATGTATTCGGGTTCCTACCCGAAAAGCTAACATTTACGTTGCTTTAGTGCACAGTGTGGAATCTCCACATTAGTTGTCCATACACGGACACCTCTCGTTTTATTTGTTTACCCTACAAAGGGTGTGTATGGGGAGTATTTTTTTGTGCACAACTCTGTTCTACCTCCCTCCTGGGAGCTATGCAAGGGTGTTAGTCCCTTTGCATTAAATATTTGGGTTCTTACCCATATCTGTTTGCTCACGTCACTCAACCCCTTTTCGTTTTCTATGTGTCATCACCACTAGGGGTAGTAACGCTATGTTTGTTCTGATTTTATTTATTTGCTATTGTTCATGTACACTGTTATCTTTATATTATATGCTTCATTATGTATTGATAATGGTGTTTTGGTGAGGAGTTTCCTCTATCCTTCCTCATCTTTCTTGTTTCTCTCTTCATTTCTGTTTTCCTTCTGAGGTTTTCTTCTCGTGTCTCTTGTGCATTCTGGGCTTTCCTCTGCTTTTCTGTCGTGTTTCCTTCCTCTGCGTTCGTCGCAGCCTATAGCCCTGTGTTCTGTTAGTTTTCCATTTTCAGCCTTCATTCATTCCTGTTCTGGCCAGTGGGTGTGCTTTGGGGCAGTCTTTTGTGCTTCCTTTTCTTCTCTCTCTGATGTTGTTGTTTATTCTTCTTTTCTGTTGTGTATAGAAGGGAGGATGGTTTCTATGTTTGCTTTCCTTTCTTCTTACGATTCTGTTTCCTCTGTCTTCTCTTCCTCCGTTCTTCTCCCTTCTTCTCTCATTGTTGTTCTTTTGTTTATTTGGGAGAAAGGGGGATATGTTATATCCTGACTTCCATGTTATGCATGCCCTTCCTGTAGAATCTTACAGTGATGACATGCCTTGGAATGTTGTGAGTCAAATGAGTCACAGTTGACTGGGCTGAGCTGCCTGCTGGCTGCTCCTGGTGGGGTCTAGAGAGAGTCTTGATCTGGTCTTGTTATGATCTTGATATGATCCTGAATAAATCTACTTGAAACTCATCTCTTGTACCTGGCTCAATCACTACAAGATTCTCTCCCTTTTGCTCTATTATGGTATGGGGGCCACTCCACTTGTCTTGGAGGGCTGCTGGGGCCACAGGCTCCAACACCCATACTTTCTGTCCTGGATGATAAACAGTCAACACAGCCTTTTGGTCATGCCAGGCCTTTTGCAATTCCTGGCTAGCCTCAAGGTTTTTAGTTGCCTTCTTCATATACTCAGCCATCCGGGAGCGGAGACCAAGTACATAGTCCACAATATCCTGTTTAGGGGGTTTGAGAGGTAACTCCCACCCCTCCTTCACTAGACACAATGGACCCCTAACTGGATGTCCAAACAGAAGCTCAAATGGGCTGTAACCAACCCCCTTCTGTGGAACCTCTCTGTAGGCAAAGAGAAGGCAGGGCAAAAGTATGTCCCATCTGCGCCTAAGCTTTTCTGGGAGACCTTTAATCATGCCCTTCAAGGTTTTGTTGAACCTTTCAACTAAACCATTGCATTGTGGGTGATTAGGGGTGGTGAATTTATAATTTACACCACACTCCTTCCACATAGCAGTTAAGTAACTAGACATGAAGTTTGTACCTCTGTCTGATACTACCTCCTTAGGAAAACCCACCCTGGAAAAGATTCCCAGGAGG